>OY728150.1:2013046388-2014296388 GCA_963277665.1 Viscum album
TTAATGTACAGAATCCTTTTTGAAAACTTGTGTAAATAATAAATATAATTTTATATGAAAGTTATTAATCTAGAAAAACATAATGATATTTCATTTTTTATATATTCGATAAGATTTTATTATTTTTTTAATTCTGTATTATTATCCATAGTTCGGGATTGATTTTATTAAATTATTATAATAGTTATTTATTATGAATTTTTTTATGGGGAATTTAATTTTTTCTTCCATTTGTATATGATGCATCACATATATTAATATTTCATGGAAATTTGGTGTGTAAAAAAATAATGATTAGAATTATGTTTCAATCAAATATTAACCTGTGTATAAAAATATGTAATTTAATGATCACAGGGAAAAAAATTCTTGGGTTTGGTACTAGTTAAATATGAATATTGAATGATAATAATGATATATTTAAATTATTAATTCGATAAATTTTTTAATATTTATCTACAAAATTTTTTATGCATATGATTATAAATATTCTAATTTAATGTAAAAACAATGACTTTTTTTGAATTGAAGTTCCATCATCTTTTATTAATGATATTGTTTTAAATTTTTTTTTTGTAAACATTAATAATTTTTATTTTGAAAAAAAAATTAATTTTAAAATTTTAATGTCAAAATTATCATAGGGTGAGTTTTATTTATTTTGTTTGAGAGGGTTCATTTTTTATAAATAATTGAAATACTAATTTTTAATTTACATTAATTGTTTCATTTAAAAAATTTCCAATTAAATTCATTTTAATTGATTTCAATGTTGTAATTGATAAAATAAAAATATATAAATCTATTTATTTCAATAAAATAATTTTTTATTTAATTTATATATAAAATTATTACAAAATTATTATTATTTTAACAATAAAAAAACAGAATTTTAATCAAGTGTGATTGATTAATTTTAAATTAAATATTTTCAAATATTTGAATTTAATTTGAGAAAATGGAATCAATATTTATAATCATAAAAATTTATAATTTTTAATAATTAAATATTTATTTGTAAAAAAATTTATTAGTGAATGTTGTTAAAATTTCTTACCACTTTTATGAGAAAATTGATTTTTCCAAGGGATACAACATTAAATTTAAGGGTATAAACTACCTATAAACATGTACAACAATAAATTTCAGTATATATTTTAACCATTAATATCATATTAAAATTTTTTCTTCAATATTGGAAACACATTATACGGAAACCACATATTTGGAATTCCCTCTTTAAAAAAGTTACACATTTTCCACTCAACCATGTTATAAAAGGCCACCAAATCTCAACCTTCTTTGCACAAATACAAACACATTGGTTTGAACATTTTCTAACCAAATCCCTCTCCAAATTCTATTTCATCATCCTTGATGTGTTATCGTTGAATGAGATCCATCATAATATGGAATTAGTGGAAACCTAAGGAGGATACTCAAAGAAGAGGCATTGCTTTACTAAAAGAATTTTACTTTATATCATTAAACATATCCTTAGGTTTTTATTATATATTTATTATATAATAAAATAAGATTAATAAATATAATGATTTTTTTTATTTCAATGTTACAAACAACAACCACACAAAGTACAATCAAATTGGACACACAATCAGCATTTTTGTGTGCGGTGGTCTACCATCTCACGAACCAAAGTCATTCATTATTCTATAACCACATTTCATGGTTGGATATTACTACTGATATATTTATTATATTAAATTTACAATATTTATGATATATTTATGATTATATAAATATTATATAACTCATACATTAATTTTTTTGGGAATATGATAAAATCAATCCTTTATATGGCGTACTTCCACCTTAAAAAGTGATGTGATTTATTCATTTATTACAAGGATTGTATTAATAGTGGTATTTGTAAAAATATGTGATATAAATTAAATAATAATTAAACTTCAATTATAATATTTATATATATAATTTAAATTTATTTTTTTCAGTATGTTAAGAAAATGGAAACAATGTTCATCTGTACGTATGACCTACCATCCCCATGAATGGTGTATTTCATGTCCTATCAACAAACTTAATTGTCTAATCAAAATACATATATATTAAATATATGTGATATTTAAATTATTGATTAAATTTTTGATATTATTGAACCATTATATATATTATAGGAACAAAAAAATTACAAGTCATGACATACTCAAAATTCTCACCAATTAACAACCTAAACAAAACAAATAATGAGAGATTATTAGAAAAAGGGTAAAAAGATTTCATAAATGAATCATATATTTTTTCAGATATTTTTATATGGTTAAGGTATAAGTTAATAAATATTTAAAATAAAATATAAAAGATGTTAAATATTATACTACTAAAAAGAATGTGTAATTTAATGGATTTTATCTCACTTTCAGTTCATTGAGTCATATTGTAATGTTATGAGGATAATTACGATAATATGATTTATATACTTCAAAATTAAATTTAATGTAATTAATTCATCATTATTAGATTTATATTATGTTTTAATTATAATAAGTTCATCATAGGGGGCATCAATTATATGTTACTATGATATAAATAATTACATATCTCAATTAATTTTTTGGTTATATTAATTCCTCATTTTATTTCATATTATAATATTATGTTTATAATAATTTAGTTTTATCTTATGTTGTATTTAAAAATTTAATCTATATATATAGTTGATTCAAAACATTTATTCTTTGGTTTCTTATCACATTAATATTATTATCATTATAATGGTTTACTTAACAATATTATTTTAATATGATTGTTTATACATTAATTTTAATTGAAGGAAAATATTATATATTTCACTTGTAACCACCTTAATTTTCAAATCCCCATATAATTTTTTATTTTTTTAAAATTATTGTACCATTGATAAACTATTTAGTAATAAAAATTCTCATAGTTTTTTTATGAAAACCCGACTCCATTTCTCTCATCTATCTGAAATAAATTCTTTATAAATTCATTGTGTTTTTTAAAAAAATTAATGTTTTCACCTTTCTAAATGTTTTATTAAATACATTTTTACCGATTTTAACTTTTTAAAAAATTTCTAGAAGTTAAGTTTCTTGTCGTTTTATGAACAAGGAACTTTATTTACACTTTTACAATGAAAAAGGAATGTTCTTTTTTACTTTTACGACATGTATGTAATTACCCTTCTCCATTTCATTAAATATTTGTTTGTATTTTTGTGAATCTATTTTTAAATAATTTTTATAATAATTTTTTTTATCTCAGAAGAAAAACATTTTAGAAATTTTTATTATAATGAACATATTTTTTTCTTTAAGAATGGTTTGGAATATATTTTGTTATTTAATCATTAAAAAGACTTATTATTAATCAAATGGTTAAAATCATATTGATATGATCCTTATTCTTCCACAAGATTGCTAATGACTATTTTGACCAAGGACCGTACAATTGTTTTACATGAATCATTTTTATAGTAATTTTCAATCCCATGAGTTATTCTTATTAATTTGATCAATTAACAATAAATCTCTACAAAATTTCCATATCATTGTCATGGATTTGATTATTTCCCAAACCGTAAACAATTTTTACCCATAGTTGTAACATTGAATATTCATTGATTATATAGGGAAATATTTAATATGATTTATCCTTTAGTGAATAGGAATATTTGATAGGGAACATTGTTTATGAATTAAATATATTAATCACTATATGTGGATTTATTTGTATCTGAAGACATCAGTGGGGCCAAGTTAATGATATCCTCTTGATGCATCGATAGTCTCATAGAATTAATCAGTTCTGTTTTCTTATTTAAACTGGTTTATTTCTATCAAATTAAAATATATTGTGAATAGATATTGACAGTAAAGGTTTCATGTTCTTGGGAAACTTGACATCCAATTATTAGGAATTTCATTAATTTATACTTCAATTAATATTATCCATGATAAATTCAATGTGAAAAAATATATAGATTCATTTTATTCTCTTCTTATTGATTAAATGGAATATTTTCCCCATTTTTAATTTCATTATTTATTATTATTTATCTATTAATTTAGATGGAATGTGTGTTTATTAATTTACCTTTTAATATTTATTATTCTTTATCAGGATAGTTAAATGGAATATGCAATCATTTTTTACCTATATTCAGTTATTGACCTTACCATATAGATTATTACTTATCAAAATATTTAAATGGAAGGTGTGATTGGTTATTTACCTTTCCATATTGATTATTCATTATTTATTCATTATATATTCCACCTTATAAAAAACCCTTAATAAGAATTTTATCTCAGTTATATTTTTTTACCATTCCACTAGATTCCATGATGTTTTCTATGACTGATATGTTGGGATTATCTAGAGGGAATAATGATATTCTAAGAAAAAATTTATGACGTAATTTTAATATTCAAATATAATGTAAGACTCAGGTGTGTATATAGTATACTTGGACAACAAAACTGACTGATCATTCAAGATTGATTTCCATGTACCTTATTCCGATTTATTAATAGTTCACTTTAATTTAGAGAAGTATGGGTTGGGGTTGCTACAAATAAATAATGTTACAATATGGAAGATTTACTAATTTAAGTATATTAATATATTTTTTAGTAATTTCTGACTTATTGCTGATAATTAAATGTCATTGAAAAATTAATATTCATTTTGGATCCTTTATTTTTATCCTATATTTTTTTTGGAAATGAAAAATGTAGTAAATCTAAGGGAAAAATTGTATGGATGTTAGAATGGGAATATTAGGATTATAGTTGTATATTTTCAAGGAAAAATTTAATGGAATAGTGAGCCTTTAAGGGGTAAAGATGTCATACATTTATAAGTGAATATAATTTTAGGTTTTGTTGTAACTGTTATATTATAAATGATGTAAAATGACTATTCATGGATAAGAGGCCATAAAATAGAATAAAATATAAGTTTATAGTGTGTGTTTAATCAAACACACTACCAACAGTCATTTATGTGATATCATTGATTATATAGGGCTTTAGTTTTAATTTTTTTTTAATTTTACCCTAATTTATGTTTTATGATAGATATTATTTTTTATCTTAATAGTAATTTTTAATGAAATGTGTTAAATTGAACCATTTACCTAATCTAATACCGATGATTAAAAATTTTAAAATTATTTTATCAAATATGAAATATAATGTTATGAAATAATAATTTCATTAAGAACATTTCTGAATTCTTTGAAAACAATATTTGGTATACATTTTGTTTTATTCAAGAAATTGTTGTATATGAAATATTTATTAAAATAAAAAATATCCAATACATATATGATTTTTTTAATTTTTTTAATAATTATTATATAATTTAAATCCAAAACAAAATTTCTCATCGAAAGTAAGTGATATAATGAAAATAAAACAATTATTAGACAAACATTTTAATTTTTTTCTAAATATGATGGAAATAGGAATTATAAGATAAAATATTCTTAAAATATATATATTTTTATCTCTCAAATATATATTGTATTACAAAAAATTATTTATAATATAGTAGGATTTTAATTTTTTAAGATAAAATCATACAAAATATATATTTTCAAAAATACTATTTTTCGACTAAAAATAAGACTTTTTAGAAAAATTTATAAAATGTAAAATGTGTAAATATTTATTGAGGGAACTAAAAAATAAATTATATTTTTTAAAATTTATATTCTATAATTTATAAATTATTTTCTTAAATGAATAATTTGATACTAAAAAAATAAATTTCATTGAATTTTTTTTTAAAAAAAATTATGTTTTGTTAATATAATTTCATTTTAATTTATAAGTTAAAATAATTTAATATCTTACTTCATATATAATCATTTTTAGAATTTTTTGAATTCAACATATTTTGATAAAATCTATAAAACATTTCAAAACAATTCTTTGATGTGAAATACTAATTGTATAATAAATAAGCACAATGAAATACTGTTAAAATTATTTACTAATAACCAATAGTTGAATAATACTATTAAATTTATATGAAAATATTTGTTTTCATTTTTTTATGTATAAAATTATAAATTAATTATAATATTAATTCATAAATGTAATTATTCTAAATGTAAATATATATATATATAATATATTTATATAATAATTCTATGTCATTCAGTGTAATATTATTTTAGAATTTATAAATAGAAATACAAGAATAATTTATGTCAATTAGATATCTATCGAACGACAATATCTACGATGTGAATTTATATAATAAACATATTTTAATTGACCATATTTTCAATGATTATATTTCATTCATATATATATAAACTTATTAAACCATTCGTTCAATAAAATCTCACATCATAAGGAATATTTATTTATTAATATTACAAATTTTTCATAATTCTCTCTCCTATCAATATTATATTCTTCATTATAAGATTTTTTCCAATTAGTTATCCTAATGGATGATATTTATGCATAGAGTTTCCAAATCTTAAGGATTTTATTCATTTTAATCAAATGTTCTCTATTGATTTATGAAGTTTTAATGGATGTTTTTTACTCATGATGAATAATAATCCGTATTTCCAAGAAAAAGGTTCATGAGTTTTTTGTAACGTTCAACAAATGAATGATTTATCTTTTTTTAATATAATTTATTTATTTAAAGACATTTTTTCCAATAAATTTCAGTATCATTAAACAAATATATGGAAATAATTTACATTTATAATCATATGGATTATAAAAATTAATGTTCCTAAAAAACCCAAGGCATTCAAGATAAAATTTCTCTAACTATATTTGAAAAACCTCCACTAGGAATATAATAAAATTCCATTTTTCAATGTATATAATATATAATCATAATAACATTAAAAATACATATAAACTATGCAGAAGTCACATAACTAGATATGGGGAATCATATACCCAATATATCATAATCCTTAATATATGTTCAGTGTGTCTTGATTAAGGAGTAAAAAATATTGGTGTTCAATTTATTGAAGTAACCTATAAGAATGAATTATATCCAAACTACATAATTATGATTGGTTATACATTTAATAACCATTGGAGTAAACATGATAGTGAAACTCATCCTAGTAGTAGGTAATATTAAAAATTTGGGAGTCTTGTCTAGAAGAAACAAATATCACATTAGAATCTCATACCTTTGGCTGGAATAATCATATCCTAGTATTTACATCCCAATACCATTGTAGTAACAAGTAAATACTTAAACACTCCTAAATTATAGGCATCACCAATTTAATAATAAATTAATTCCCAATAACATCTTCATTAATGCTAAAATGGAATTTTTTTCCTTGGCCTTGTGTTGTGTCATGTCATACTATTATGGTCATAACATCCCTTATCATTTTTACATCACAAAAGGGGTATAACTCCTCAAACATGAAAATTCATTTTGGTAAAGGAAATCCCCAGTTCCAAACCATTACATTAGTTTAAGAGAAACAAGAACCATATGGATCCACCATATGGGGTATCATGTCCCAATCTATAGAAGCTTCAAAATAAGGCTTATTATCCAAAATTCATTTTTAATGAAAAATATCTATGAAAAAAATACCACATTGAGTTTCATGAGATGAACTGGGTTTCCATTCCACACTATATAAAATATCAATACATGTTGATGGTCATCCCACATAATACATGTCACCAACTGAAGTGTTAATATCATCGATGAAAAAATTTATAAGGAAGATAATGAAAAGTCTTCCCCATAGAAATATAATAAATCAATAAAGAAAACCTCATTTACCTCATATTAGTAAAACATAATATGAAGTAACTCCCCAATTAAATAAATAAAATTATAAAGGAATAAATATATTACCTTTGAATTATATATAAGTAATACCCAAAATAAGAAGAATAATACTCAAGTTAATCATTAATTATATGGTATGTCAACCGAAAAATTAAAACAATTAACTTTATCCATAAATATGGTATAATAAATATTATTAATAATAATTATAATAGGTGGATAACGAACTTGTAAATAAGTCCTATAATCCTCATTAATATTAATGTTGTAAAAATGATTTTTTAGTTAATACCCTTACTGACCATTTGTGAATCAAAAATCACTCACTTAGAGTAGAATATCATAACCTATTCAATATATTTTTCCTCATGGTTGACCATGGATGCATATCACATACCTATATAAACACTCTTTCTAAAAAATAATTTTCTAACCTAGGGACATTGTCAGCTTGGGTGCAACAACCCCAAAATAAGAAACCATCACCTATTGGTTACTTTATTATAGTTTTAGTAGATACTAGCGATAAAAAACTGTGGTATAATTTTTTTTCTCTTGGAAAACTTGTTACATTCATTATTATCAAATTTAATTTGAAAACATAAAAAAGAAAAATTCAATAATCATTGAGAACATTGTTATTCTATATATCATATCCTTCCATGTCAATCATAACAATCTTCTAGGAATAATATAAAGTTTTAAAAAAATAAAATAGTGAGATCAAATGATTATTAAGGGAATTTGTACTGTGGACGACATCATAGAATACAGAATAATAAAAATATAACAATAATGAATTATGAATAAATAATTCCATATAAACAATCAAATGATATTTAAACATGTCCATTGATAATAATTATATTTAAATAATCACATGGAAACTAATTATAAATTTCATAATGATGGAATTCATGATATTTTACATTTTTACATATATAAGAGGGCATGTGAAATTACATATTACATAAATGGCAGTCGAATATGGAAAATACCCAAACTTTTTTTCTTCCTGATTCCTACAAATGCATCAATGAAAGATGTGATTTATTCTCCCTATATAATTTAATAATTAAATATCATTCATCATATGAATATATAATAAACCATTATTATCTTGTCTTCAAAATTAGTAATTATCCATATTGGAAGACCTCACATTATGAATGTCAGTACCTTCCTCAGTCAAAATGATTATACTCTATATATTGAGATATGAAGGACAATGTCAATAAATAATATCCTTAGTATTACATAATATTCATTATATGACGTTGATAACTATGAAAACAAATAAAAAATATCACAGGAATATTTATTGTGGAATATAGTTATTTTATTTGGAGATTATATATTTATATTTAAAAATATCCAAAATGTTAGGGAAAATATTTTCTCTTAAAATGAAGTTGGAATCATATAATGGAATCATCAAAATAAAGAGTAGTTATGACATTAGAAAAAATTGCCTCTATGATGTACTTTAAAACAAAGATTACATTCACTCATTTAGTAAAAAATAGCCCTGTTCAGATAAAGACATGATTATTCATTTTAATTTTTTTGTCAAAAAAAATCCAGTGAAACTTTTACATAAATCAAGCATTTCATAATAACTAAAACATTATTTAATGAATTTAATAAAAAATATAGTGAAGAAAAAAATATGCCCAAAAAATATAAATTTTTTTTATTTTTTATTTATAAAATTACTTAATACTTTTGAGTACATAGAGAGAGAAAGATGAATGGAAAATTTTTAATTCTATAGATATAAATATATTATAAAAATATTTATGCACTTTATATTATATTTTTTCTATAAATCCTATCAATGTGACATAATCATAAACAATCTTGAATATTGATGAGATTTTGAAAAAACCGATATCTCACAGTTATGTAACTATATTTATCTTATTTATTAATAAATTTAATCTAATTATAATTTTATTCTAAAAAAATATTAACAAATTTAAATTCATATTTATGTGGCCATAATTGGACTTAATATTTTCATATATTTTTATATGATTTTTAATGATTTTTGAATATAAATTTAAACTTTTAATTAAATATTCAAAATTTTGAATATTTATTATTAAATTTAATAATTAATTTTTTTTATAAATAATTATGAAATATTAGTCTTTGAAATCAGTAATATAGTCTTATTAACTATTCTAACATAATAATTTATTAATTTGTTTTGAAATCTTAACCGACATGATTTATTTTTAATATGAAATTTTTATTACTAACTATTTAATAAATTTATATACAATTAACTAACATAGTTTTTTATTTAAAATCATATCTATTAATTTATATTGATTAAAATAAACTATCATTAATAATATTTTTATGATTAATAATTCTTTTAATTAGTATATGTTATGTTCAAATGGTTAAATTTCATAAAATAACATAATTATAGTTTTAATTTAGTTAGTTAAATAATAATTTTAGTTAATTAAATCTGTAGTTGATTTTATTATTTTAATTTTATGTATGCAGTTTAAATTTTTTATGTCACTAATGTTATTTCTTGTCTATTGTTCTCTCTTACAGAAACTCACTAATTGTCGCTAGCAAAGGCTACTAATTCACCCCTGCTTTCCTTTTCCACTGTCGGTAACTCATTGTGTCACCTGTATAATTCTTTTTAACTCACTCATATCCCATTAATCAAATTATTTAAAAAACATTAAACTTAATCTTTTGTCAATTTAGATTAATATTTATTCAATTTGTTAATTTAAGTAATTTTAATTAATAATTTATTATTGTGATTATAATGCTTAATTTTAATTTAATAAATAATCAACTTTTTGTAAATTTATTTATAATTATATTATTTTTAAATATATTCTTTGTATTTGTGTATTATTTTTTAATAAGTTAATTAATTTAATATTTTAATTAATTTAAATCATTGATTTTGTTTTATAAAATTATTTGTTGTAAGTTTATTTATGTAGATTCAATTTACGAGTCAACGAAAATTCATCATTTTATGGAAGGTTGGCCACCACTGATTGGAGGAAGCACTGCAGGACTATTTACTACCATGAGGGAATGAACATGTCACAGCTGGATGTATATGGAATCCATCCGATGAGGGATCTACAAATCTGAGATACTGGAGGAGAGTTGCACAGTCACTTGTCTCATATCCACCATCGAGGAAATTATAGAGTGAGCTACGAGCTAACAGCACCCACAATCTCTAACTAGGAGAACACTCCGATTTAGAAGTATCTTGTCTCCATAGTCTTGCCGCACAACTATGATGGTAGTAGGATGCACTGACCACCACTCCCTGGAGAGAAACCACAACCATCCCCCTTGTTGGTTGTGCGTGGAAGGTATAGAAGAGGGAGAGTAAGACTAAAATTATATAATAATAATATAGTAATATAATAAAAATTTAGTAATAAAAATAAATATAATTCATAAAAAATAAAAAACCTAAATATTAATTATTAATATAAATTAATGATAATATTATAAATAAAATATGAAACTGATTAACTTCATAAAATATTTTAAAAGTAAAACAATAATAATAACATTTAAATAATCATAAAATAAATAAAATTTAATAATTTGATTAAATATTATTTAACTTTGCAAATTAAATAAATTTTATTAAAATATTAAAATAAATAAATTAATTAAAAATTCAATTAATTTAATAAAAAAAATGAATAATTTTTTAATAACTAATAACATCCAAATAATAATAAAAAAATATTAAATTATAATATCAATAACTATATAAATAAATTAATAACTTTTATAATAATATTAAATTAGTTAAATGATAACTTATAACAATATTAAATAAAGTAACCATTTATTATATAGATAATAAATTATCATAAAATAATAATTTATGGTGCGAAAATGTAGCACCGGTTTAATTCTTGTGGAGGCTATTGGTTACAAAGAAGCATATGAAGGCATATTAAAAGGAGAAAATCATGCAGTAAAGGTGAAGAGTATTCACACCATGGAAATTCATTCATCATTGATTCAACTGAAGATAACTTGAGTATAGTAAGAGATCCTTTGAGTACTAATTCCTAGAGTTCATGAGGAGCCAGAGTTGAATCAGTGAAACATGGGGGGAGTCTCTTCTTCCACTTTTGATTCAATTTCTATACTTTGTTAATAAAATTTTTCAAATGTTCTAATTAACATGATAGTTAAATAACTTCATTGAGTTAAGGAAAAATATATTTTTATAATTATCTTTTAATATTCCTTTTCACATTATCATTTTAATGTATTCAAATTATATCGGAAAGATCAATTTTGAATTTATTTAATTACATCTTCCCAATTGCATTTTATTTCTAATTCTATGATCATTTTTGTGAGATAGATCATGGATACTATTTCTTTCAATTTTAATTCAAAAAACATCATAATATATGAAGAGTTTATTTTATTTTAATTTTCAAATATTAATATTATAGTAGAACTTTCATGGAGTTTTGATCTCTAATATTGATCAATATGAGTGAATTATATCTTAGAGTGGTAAATAAGTAATTCCTTTGTCATTTTTACATTGCAAAAACATTTATGAGGTCATGAATCCTATCAAAACTATTAGGATAGTTTTCCTTAGTCTTATCCTCTTGAAAGTTCTTCTATTGACATTTTATCTCACTATTTCCTATTTTTTCTATACTACGTTGTATATCATCGTAGATCAAAATGAAAAATATATATAAAAAATCGGGTTAAATTACAACCTTATAAAACAGTAAAAATAATAAAAAACAGTTAAAAAAATATAATGTTTCCCCCACAACTGATAATAGTGGGGTATTTTGAAATGTTTTAAAAGAGAAATTGGTCTCCAACCTTTTTTGTGGGTTCAGACCTACAATCTTCAATACATTTTAGTTAGTAAGAGTTTTAAATTTTAAAAATTGAGTCAATCACAGAGATGTTTGGGTCATGTTTTTGGCACCATTGTCAGAGATGAAAATGAGAGACCCCAATTCAAAAAAACACATCAAAAGTATATTTTTTTAAAAAGATGAAAACATTATTTAAATGAAGAATTATGTTATGTGAGTTACTTATTATTAACTGCTACATGTTTTTCATTTTTTATGCTAAATTTCAATTATCTACAGTCAATATCATGCAATCAAAAACATCCAATGATATATTAGAGCACTTGAAAATAGAAATAGAAAAACACTTAACAACTCTACAAAATAAACATAAATCTATAATTGAAAACATAAATGAAATAGTTACTTCTAGAAAATATCAAAATTTTCACCATTAATTCTTAGATAACATGAAGTAGCCAAGGATAAGGGAGTTCCAACTCCATCTTGTTTTGAGAAATCCATCTTCCAATAGGTCATCTCCAAGAGCCCAAAATTATGAATTGAAATATTCACACATTTCCCTATTGATTTTATTCAATGGAGTCTATAATTAGGAATATATTGTGTTAATTAGAGATTTCTACAACACTGTACAATAATTACATATTTCAGGACTCACAGAAAATGTGATGAGACTGATAGTCTTTCCCTTTTTCCTTATAAGGAATGCTGTAAATTGGGTTTTTAGAATAGATTAAAAAATTTATTACAACTAAAAATAAGATAATAAATCATTTATAATGAAATTATATACACAATGATTAAAATGAGATCTTAGAACTATGATCAGTAGCTTTTTCCATGTGGATGGAGAATCCTTTCATGAGGATTAGGATTAATTTAGGGACCTTCATTGATAGTGTCCCCATGATCAACTAACATATCACATTCTTAGGGATACGTTCTATGAAGGTTTTTTCTCCTCTTATCAAAACATAGTTGATCAAGCGGAAGGGGAAAACTAAAATAATAAGGATTATAATGAGTTATAAAGAATTCTCATTAATAAATCTCTAAACCCCCATTATAAAAACTAAAAATGAAAGTGAATGAATATAAATCATAGAACTACATCTGAAATTGATACCCAAGCTCAACTAGCTAGATTCACTAACCAACTTCAATCTTTAATAAACCCAAATTCTAGGCAATTGGTGATTCAAAATAGCTATTTGAAAAATAAACAATATCTTAGATAACAATTTTATCAATGTGTCATGTTCTGTCTCGTTGAGAACATTTTCCAAAACATTGATATGCCATCCTTGAAACTAGATATCTCAATCCTTTTTAACTATGGTTCAAGGTTTCTTTCAAAAGAAGACCCATTTTCAATAAATTATAACCAAGGATATAAGAATTGTCCCTAGTTTTATAATAAAGAATATTCCCTAATCAAGAGAACCACATCCCCTAATTATAAAAATCAACATAGAAAAAAATTTCAAAACAAAAAAAGGGGTTAATCTTAAAATGATCACGTAAAAAATGAAGGTCATGCATCTTCAAATCTAGATTTAATTTTAATTATAATGGATTCACAAGAAGAAATATTTTAATTTTAATTTAAAAATATAAATCTTTATATGGATTTGATAAAATTAACAATAACACATGAATGCATAATATTGAAAAACTATTCATCCAAAAAACTAGAGACTTTACTTCTACGGATAGAAGAAGATTACCTAGAACAACAAAACACAACCTTAGAGATATTTCAACGGATGTTGTCACTACAAGTGGGCATAATACTCAATCTGATCTTAAAAAAACATTTAAAATTCCAAAAATTTAAAATTGTGTGAATCTAGAAATAAAAATGTACTTTGTAACCAATATGAAAATAATACGAAATGTCTTAAAAAGGATCAAAATCTGAATATTTCACCTTGAACTCAAGCTGATGATTTTTATTAAAATAAAATTAATAAATGACAAGAAACAACTATTGAAGAATTTAAGAATATGCCTATAGTTCTTATGAATTTTTCTCCCACCATCACATTCTATAAAACATTAAAACCTCAAAGTAACACCAAGGTTGAACTCCTTTAGTTCCTTAGGGTTTTGTACAATATTCAAGTGAAAATTCCTTTCATTCAATCCTTATTTCAAATATCATCCTTCTTTAAAACTCATAAAACATTATTCAAAAAAACACATTATGAATTTTTGACCTATAGCCTCACTAAAGAATATAGTGTTTCAGATAAAAAGAAAATCCTACCAAAACTCAATGACCTAGGTAGCACTATAAAACACTATACTTTAGAAAATTATTATCAGTATAATTGCCTTGGTGAATTAGGTTCTAGAATCAATCCTCTCTCATACTCACTTTTCCAATAGTTGAGATTGGGTGACCTTCAACGCCCCACAATCATACTTCAGTTGGCTCTACATTCTTTCACTCATCCAATTTGGTGGGGGGGAGGGGTAAATAACCCTCTAGTTACTGTTGGGAAGCAGTTTATTCATGCTAAAATCTTAGTCTTAGACATGGATTGTGACCAAGAAGATCCCATAATTTTGGGTATGCACTTTTTGGACACCGATGATGATATAAGTTATTTATATACAGGTTAGCTTATATATAAAATTGGAGAACAATAAGAAGAGTTTAATGTTTTCTAATCGTTTAAAGGACCAATTTTCTCAGTAAACTACTCTAAGATATATTCCTCAGAAGATGAATATTAATATGATAAAATTGAAGAATATGATAAATATTCACATATAAATAAATTTATTTGGAATCTGAAAATCATTTTTTTTCATTATGTGAACATTTTGCTTAAAATCAAAATTACGAAAATTTAATAAAACTAGAAAAAAATCCATCATATTCTTCTTCGGAAGAGGTTTCATGTTCTTCTAAACAAAAGATCTTCTTTAGTAAATTTTATGATGAATATGCTATTACAAATACTCTTGTTGATCATTTTGATGATGTAGAATGGGACCTCATAATACAAATTTATGATTTTTATTTGATAAATATGTAAAATTCATATCTAGAAAATCTTGACACTGAGATGTCCACTTTGGAGAACTGCACTAGAAATTCTGAAAATAGTATATAAATTGAAAATTATTCATTAGTTCAATCAACTTATAATAAATAATTTTAAGACCTTTGAACTTTTAGGCCCTAGACACTTTATTCAAGTAAAAAAGAAAACATTTTGGAACTAAAACCACTTCCAACACATCTTCAATATTCATACTTCGATGAAAATTATACATAATGTCTTATAATTTTTACTCATCTGAGTGATATTCATGAGGAAATATTGTTTAATGTTCTAAAAAATTTAGAAACTTCCATAGGCTGGACTGTAGATGATATAAATGGAATTATTCCTTCATTTTGAATGAAGAATATTCCTATGTAACCAGATTCTAAACCTAGGATAGGGTGTCAAAGAATATTTAATTCAAAGATGAATGAATTTGTGGTAGAAAGAGAAATTAAACTACTGGACACAAGTATAATTTACTCAAAATCGAATAGCACTTAGATCAGCTTAGTCTATGTAGTCCATAATAAATGAGGTTTCACTATTCTAACCAATTAATAGAATGAAAATATTAATGTTATAAAAGACACCCAATGGAGATTCTGTATATATTATTGGATACTGAATCCAACCACTAAGAAGAAACATTTTACTTTTACATTACATGATCAAAATCTTTAGAGGCTTATTGGGAATGAATTTTTCTTTTTTCCTGGATGGGTATTCAGGTTACAACTAGATTCTTGTAGCTTCAAAGGATAAATAATAGACAATATTTACATTCCCCTTTGGATATTTTCCTATAGGTGGGTGCCCTTTGGGTTGCATGGATCCCCTTATACATTCTTATGGTGTAAGATGGATATATTTTCTGATATGATTGAGACGACCATAGAAGTGTTTATGTATGATTTCTCCATTCTGTTTCGTACTTTTCATTCTTAATTAATAAATTTAGTGTTATTTTTTGAGAGGTGTTTAGAGACCAATTTATTTATTAATATGTAAAATTGTACATTTATGGTCACTAAGTGTATTTTTTTTATAACATAAGGTGTCCAAGTTAGGTTTGGATGATGAAAATGCTAAAATAAAAGTCATTCAAAAAATACCTCCTCTTATAATGTAAAAGGCGATTAAATCATTTTAGGGAATTCATGTTTAAACCATCGAGTTATCAATGTCTATTCTAAAATCACTTGGACTTATTTTTCCTTACTTGTAAAGGATTATCCCTTATACTTTGATGAAAACTGTTTGAAATCATTCGATGTACTTAATGAAAAACTCACTACATCACTTATCATTATTGAAAATAATGGAAAGCTCACTATTGAATTAATGTGTTATGATTTTGATATTGATATGGGATCTATCATAGGATATTGGGGAGAGAAGAAGTTTCATGTCATATACTATGATAGTATAATTCTAGATGAGGCTTAATGAAACTATATGACTACTGAAAATGAATTGTAAGTTGATGTGTTTTATCTTGAGAAGATTAGGAAGTATCTATTATGATCAAAAGTCAACATTTTCACTTACCATTCTACCATTAAATACTTGATTTCCATTAAAAAAACCAATACCCTACTGATTTGATGGATTTTGTCCCAATAGGAACTTGACTTTGAAATAAGGCACATGTATGGAACTAAAAACATTGTTACTGGCCATATTTCAGGGCTTCCTTGCACTCAATCTGAATATCTAAGTGAAATCAACTCTTCCTTTACTAATGAGAATTTAATTTCTATCTCTATTATTAAATATTGTTTGTTTTTATACTTCTCAAATTTACTTGCAGTGGTACTCTATCAAAAAAAATCATTAAAATAAACAATGAAAAAAATTCACCTATGAAATTAAGTATTACTTATATTTATACCCCCTTGTTATTTTGGAAGTGTACTTATGGGATTACTAAGCGGTGTGTGTCTAAGGAAGAAATGTTTCCGATTCTGAAGAGTTTTCACTACTAACCACTAGGAGTTTTCCATGGTGGTGAAAGGACTACTCAAAAAGTGTTTCAATATGGTTTTTATTGGCCCACCATATTTAAACATACTTATAGATTAGTAGTTGGATGTGATAGGTGTTAGTGGTTAGGAAATGTTGGTAGAAAGAAAAAGTTACCCCAAAAAGGTATTATATAAGTAGATATTTTTTATGTATAGGGTTTAGATCTGAAGGGTTATTTTCCATCATCTCATGCGAATGAGTACATATAAGTGGTTATTGATTATAGTTCACTGTGGGTTGAGGTAGTAGAACTTCCCAAAAATGAAGCCAACAATGTTATTAAATATGTTAAAAAGAAACGTTTCCAAATATTTATAGTACCGAAATCCATATATACTAACAATATAACTCACTTTTAGAACTAAAAATTAATGGATTTCATGTAAATGTATTGTTTTGTTCTTAACAAAGAAACTCCTAATCATCCACAGTATAGTGGATAGGTCTAAATTTTTAGTAAGGATCTAGAAAAAATTCATGAATGAATTGTCTCTAGATCTAGAAAGGACTGGTATAGTAAATTGGATGATGCTTTATGGGACTATATAATAGATTTTAAGACCCGAATAGGTATGTCTCAATATAGGATGTCATTTGGAAAATGTTTTAATTTTCCCATGGAGTTGCAACACAAGTCTTATTGGGCAGTTAAGAACAGAATATTTAATTTTAAGAGTGCTCATGAGGGAATATTTCTTGAGGTGAGTGGGTTAGATAAATTAATAGAGATTATTATGTTAATTCAAGGATATATAAAGAGAGTAGTAAAATCATTCATGATGTTGTCATTCAAAAAAAAGAGTTAAAAACTGGATTAAATGTCCTTCTATTTACTTCAAAACTCAAACATGTTCTTGGAAAGTTAAAATCCATGTGGTATGGAACATTTACTATGGTCAGTGTGTTGTTGATTGGAGTCGAATATACCATTGGTCAGGAGAATAAACCCATTCTGGTTAATGTGAATTGATTAATTTTATTTGAAGGACAACCAAATGGATTAGATACCTTCGTTGGGCTGGTAGAATGATCCTAAATAATGTCTAAATGAAGAATATAAAAATAGTGTTTCATGGGAATCAACCTATGATTTTTCTTGTTTTTAATTCATTACATGTTTTGACATTAAATAAATTATTTTGTCTTTTTCCTATTTTAGTGAATTTCTTGCTAATTTGTGTTCTTAGTGCTTTTGTTTCATATTTTGTGACATAGAATGCTGCATTTGGTGTCATCTAAGGAGTGGAATTCTCATGTTGTTTCATATAAGTACTAAATTATTCAGGGAAGTACAATACTGTTAATTCTTCATTTATTTTATAATTCTTTTTCTTTAAAATAATGTTCCCTACAAAGTCAAACTTTTACTACTATCGGTGATTAATTGACTCACTGATGCACCTAAGCCATTGATACACTACTGTCAGTGACTTACTGGTGGTAGTCATAGTGAATCAGTGAGTAGTGTATATGAAAATCTGGAACATGTGCTGCTTTTGGAATATATATGTCTATTTTTTTACTGGTTTGTTGTAAAATTATCCAATATATTTCTCTTTGTTAATGAATATTATGTTCCATATTTTATTTATTTCTAAAAACATATTTTAAACAAGTATTGTTTCCTGAAATGTTATTACTGCTTGAGCTGTTTTTCTTTAAAATAAAATAATGTATGATATTTCTTTCTATAAAATAGAATTTCATTGCTTAAAAATCACCACTATATGAGATTAAGTTTTGGGGGAATTTACCCTTGGATTCTTGCATCTTTTTAGGATGTTTATCATACATTTAACTTCTCTATTGAAAAACGTTTTTAATCACTTTATCAAACCCCTTACACCCAATTCACTATGGTCATTTTTTACTTCACATGAAACTATTTGGAATTTATTGAAAATATTTATCACTTCCTTAATTGAGAATACATGTAATATTTTTGTAATGTAATTATTCTGCGAAACACTCATTTGAGTTTCAATGTGACCATTAAACATGTTATTAATCTACTTAAATGAAAAATATACTTTGATCCTTTACTGTTAAATTGTTTTTCTCCATATTTGAATTCAACATTTGGGAGAAAGTTGGTTTTTATATGTGAGGAAGTGGTTCAACTCAATCTAAGCTAAACTATGCATAATGGAATCCCATCAATTCCCACTACTACTTCAATATTTTTGTTAAAAAATTGTAAAATTATTTCAAAATCCATTTTAAATGTTTGATTCATTAGGCAATAAATATTACTTAAAATGAGTCTTTCCTAAGGATTAATATTTTACAGGTAGTTATGAGTTTCCATGAGTCTAAAACATATGAGGTTGGATGATTTATAAGTGATAATGCATATTGTTTTTATGATTACTTGCTTTAGGATTTACTTTTTAGTGATATATGATACATGTTAATGGAGTTGAGGTCTTAAACATATGAACTTGATGTTTGAATTTGATCCTAGGTGTGTCACTCCTTTTATTTATATAATGTAATCACCTTAGTGAACTAGTTTGAATATATTTTATATAGATCATTCCAAATTGGAGTAATTTTGGCATTTGAAATCCCAATGTGAATATCTGAGACCCTAAGGACTGGGTGAATTTATGTTAATTAAAATCCATATATACATTTAGAATATGTGTATTTGGACAATGTTAAGAACAAGATACATGTCTTGGGAAGAGTTAAATAATGTTTCTAGGGTCAAAATGAGTTTATTAAGGTGATGGGAATGATGAAAACTAGAGAAAGAAAGATACAATTGATCTATATGGATATCATATAGGTTGTATCAATAAGTCGATTAAAAAAACAAATCTTTATTACAATATAAGAAAGAGTAAATGTAAAAAGATCCTCTAGTTATGTTTTCAATTCAACTAATTTTTGACCTGTATTAAATTTTTGATATAGAACCTGGATATTAATGATATCTATTCATTAGGTAGTTTCATATATGAGGACAGAAGCTCTTATAGGTAGATGACACATTTCATTATATATTTCCAGTAAGAGTTTGAAACTGGGAAATATTCATTTGATAATTTTATTTCAAAAGCCTTATGATAGTTTTAATTCCTCTTTTTTGAAACTGTTGAGCAATATACATTTTGAGTTGATTATTGACAAATCTTTAATTTTCATGGTTATTTAAACATGGGATTGTTTTTGAAAAAAAAGTGTTTATGTGTGGGGGAATTTTATGTTGTCTTAATTTGAAATAGTTTTTACACATATTTTTTTTATTTTATTAATTATTTAATTATTTAATTTAATACTTTTTATTAAATATTCAATGTTTTATATATTTATAATTTAATTTATTAAATAATCAATTATTATAAATAATTTAGTATTTTTAGTCATAAAAATAATTAATTTGGTCTTAATAACATTTCTAAAATAATAATTTATTCATTAGTTTATTAATCTCAATCTTCTTGAGTTTTTATTAATATTATTTTTTATAATTAAATATTTTGTCAATTTATATGCAATTAATTAATTATATTTTTAATTTAATATCCTATGTTTCAATTTATATTGATTATAATAAAATAAATTTATTAATTTTTTATGATTAATTAGTTTTTTATTAGTTTTTGTTACATTATATTATTTAATGATTATTTAAATTTAATGTTTTAATTTTATATATGCAGTTTAAAATATTTATGTCAGGATATTATTTAATTTATGTTGGTCTAACCGATAGACACACACTAACTATTGGTAGCACAATCCCCTGATGCACCTTCACATTCCTTTTCCCTTGTTGATCACCAATTGAGTCACTGGGACAATTCATTTCCATCACCTTTAACCCATTAATAAAATTATATAAAAAATTTAACATTATAATATTATCAATTTAGTTAAATAATAATTTAGTTTAAAAATTTAAGTGTTTTTAAATAATAATTTAACATTGTAATTATATTTCTAAATTTCAATTTAATTAATAATCCAGTTTTTGTTTAATAGATAAATTTATTTTAGTTTCTAATTCTAGTCTTTGTATATTTTATTTTATGTTTTAAATTGTTAATTAATTTTCTATTTTAATTAATTAAAATGTTAGATTTTATTTTATAAAAATAATTATTTTCTGTTCATTTATGTAGATTCTATTTATGATTCACAATCATTATTTTTGACTACATGTGATACTGACATTCACATTGCTACCAATGTCCATCTCTTATTGTTGCATGCATCTCATTTATCGCATGATACTGACCCAGAATCCGTAGTACATCTCACTGATAACCCTTGCAAACTGTCTCACCAATCCAACCCTTCCACTGCCATTGAGACTGACACATCCCTCTCAATAATGAGGCTGATCTACCTTCAGACTGACATACAATGTCAGAGAGACCAACACTATAGCTACCAATGTCCAACACTACCACCTACCGAAGCATATCAATTACCTCATATCCATTCCTGCCACAAAAATCCACCTGTAAATCTTGATCCTCCACCACCAACTTCTCAACCTTCCTTTATTTTCCCCATTATCATATCAAAATAAATCCACCTAAAAATTAGTCATCTGAAACCAAAAACAATACCCATATATGAGGAAGGGTGGCCAACACTGATCGAAAGAAGCACCACTGTGCTATTGCCTACCACCACAAAAGGAAACTGTTACTGCTTGATGTACATGGAATCCATCTATAGAGGGATACACATACATGATATATAGGAGGAGAGACACACCTACGATTTGGTGTCTCCCAATACTGCCTCCAGTATTAGGTCCTCTATAGAGAAAATTGCAGAGGGAACTGTGAGCTGACCGCAATTGTTGTCACGGACTAAGAGTAATCGCCGATTAATGAGAAGTCTGTCACCATAGTCTTGCCGCACCGTCATGATGGTAGGAGTATATGCCCTCCAACTCTCCCTTCAGTGAATCCACAAACCTCCTCCCTCCCAAGATGTACATGGAATGGATGATGGTGGGGAATAATTACTAAAATAATAATTATAATAATAATATAATAATATAATAATAAATAAATAAATAATAATAATAAATATAAAATTAAAAATTAAAATCAAATTAAATAGAAGAAAAATTAAATTAATGATAATATTTTTAATAAAATATAATATAATTAACTTAATAAAATATTTTAAAACTAAAATAATTTTAAAAAAACAAATAAATAAAACAAAAATACATAAATTCATGAAATATATTATATTGATGGAAATTAAATAATTATAATTATAATAATACATTTAATGAATTAAATAAAGAATAATTTAATTTAATATAAAAAAATATAATAATGATTTAATAACAAATAACATTAATAAAATAATCAATGGAATATTAAATTATAATATTAATAATTTTATAAATAAATAAATTATTTTTTTAATAATACTTGATTAATTAAATTATAACTTATAACAACATTAATTAAATTAAATATTTTTTATGTATAATATAAATTATTTTAAACTAATAATTTAATATCTTTAATCATATTTATTATATAAGTAATTTTTATTGTATCATTTATTTTTAACAGTTTTAACTTTTCTCTATTTTACGATGTGCTGTTACTTCCAGGTAAAATATTCTCGTCCATATTCATCCAATTAACTAGAGTAGAGTTTGTTACATTATTAAAGTAAAAAAAACATGTGATTCACCAAAAAGTGCAAGTGTGCTGTGTGAAAGTGAAGCACCCGGTTATTTTTGTGCATGTTATTGTTTACAAAGCCACAACTACCGATAAATTAATAGGAGAACATGAAGCAGCCATAGGGAATAGTATTCACAACACAAAAATTTATTCATCATCATTTCACCTGCGGTGAATAGTAGAGTAGCAGGTGATCATTGGAGTATAACTTCTTAGAGTTATCATGAAATATGAGTTGGAGCTGAGTAGCACGAGAAGAAGTCTCTTCCTCCTCTTCTATTTTAATTTATTTTCTTTGTAGTTAGATGTTTTCTATTATTGTAATGAATATGATAGTTAGGTGAATACCTTGAGTTTTAGGGAAATCTATTATAACTGGTTATCATATAATTAATTTTTTTTAATGTATTCATATTAGATCAGTGAGATCATTTATGAATTCATTCAATTGCATTGTTCTACTTATATTTAATTTCAAATTCCATGGTAATTCATTGAGTCTAATCATAGATACAATTTTATTGTAATTATATTTACAAAAAATAATAACATACGACATGTTTGTTCCATTGTAATTTCCAAATATTAGTCTTACAGTTGAACTTTCTTGGAGTGGCAAAAAACAATATTGATCAATCAAAGTGACTTATCTCCATGTGGGGGAAATAATTAATTCAATTTTTAGTGGTACATTTTAACATAATTTAATTGACTAGGAATACATGCAAAATAAATAGTATAATGTTTTCCTAAACTTATCAACATTTTTGCTCATCAATCATTATTTTATCTCTTTATTGCTTATTTATTTAAAACTACATCTTGTTTCATCATTGATGAGAAAAAAATATAAAAAAGTGGTGTAACGTTACTGAATTATAAAAAAAACTAAAAAATAATATCTTAATTAATAATAAAAATACATAGAAAAACCCAATACTGACAACAGTGAGGTGTTTGGAAAATTTCTAAAAGAAAAATTTTCCACCAACCTTCCCTATGGGTTCAACCCTACAAAATTTTATACAATTTTGTTATTAGGCGTTAATTTTTTTTTTAAAATTGACTCAATTACATCGACATTTGAGTGACATATATTCTCCCCTTATGAAGTGTCAAAACCCATTTTTTACAAATTATTATTAAAATTTTCATTTCATTGTATTAATTATTTTGTTTTTCTCGTCTCTTTTAGTTAATAAGTTTTTTTTCTATAATATTCATCATGGGTACAACATATCCATATTTTATGTAATTATACAAATATATTATATAAATTTATTTATATAATAATTTTTATAGGAATACCTAAAATTTTATTAACATAGGTTTGTTGAGGTTCTTGTCCAGATGTGTAGATGATGGAAATTATCTATTTTAGATGAGTGGATTTCTAATAAGATAAATGATTTATTATATTATATAAATATTAATTATGTGAAAAATATTTTACGTAAATGATACATCCATCATAATATGAATCCATTAATGGTGGTAATGTAAAACCAAATACATCTCTTTCTGAGGTAGTAGTCTGCACAGAAGCATGCACTATAATTTAATTTACCATTTGATGGTGAAATAGATGAATATTTTTTTTTTCAAAAAAGAAATTCTATTTGAATGGGAAAAAAGTTGTTATTATTTAATCATGATTGATGTTTAATTTATGCAGGTATAAAAAATGAAATAAATGAACTCAGTTAAGAGTTATCCTTATTATTTCGACAACATCAAATAATTCACTCATTAAACCCTATATGAATGGTATTTTGATCTCACAACGACATATAGATCTTATGTATGTATTATGTTAAATTATTTGGTTTCTTATTGGACTACATATAATGATAATGTAAGGTGAGCAAGATATGATTATTTGTGTCCCTTAATATTTTAGGTAAAATTCACGCATGATATTTTTTATAATATAAAATATCAAATTGAATTAATCAGTATGAAAATTTAAAAAATAATTATCCATTAATATTAGATGATATATGATTCATAATTCTGCATAAAAATGTTTCATATATGCTTTTAGTTCAATTTAACCCTTATCATTTTAATTTACACCTTAGTAAATCTATATAAACCTCATTCAATTTAAAATATGTATGGTTTTTAAAATTCTATATAAAAAATGATAATATAACCCTATAAAAATATATCCATTATATTTACTAAAAATACTAATCCATTTTTATCAATGTTAATTTCTAGACGATGTATAAAGATATTTAAAAAATTATAAAATGGGGCATGGAATTAATTTTTTTTTAAAATCATTTTTAACTATAAAAATGATTTTATACTAAATTCTATTATTATTTTGATCCAAATGATGCTTATTAAATTTTTTATATTTCAATACTAATGGAATTTGAAAACCAATGAAAAATAAAATTAATCTTTTTAAATAGTTTAATAGAAAAAAAATATTTTCTATATAATTGAAAATTTTCATTATTCAGTAATAATTATTTTTTTGTAGAATAGTCCTAAAAAAGCACATGAATAAAATATTAAAATTATGATTCCAAAAATAATATTTTTTATTAAAATTATCTTCCTAAAAGTTATAATTTATGTCTTTATCATATTATTGAATAAATATATCTACATTGATTTATGTTTTATAGGGAGAGAAAAGGTTACTATAATTGAAGGTTTAGTTTTACATGTTTTACTCCAAAACAATTTAATCCTTAGACTTTATAGAATATAAACACTTGAATAAATGTGGTTTTTTATTAATAGTAACATGTTTGGATTTCGACATCACCATTTCTATTTTATGATTACCTTGAAGTACATTCTATAATAGAGTCATATTATTACAACATAGTTGTTCTCAAGTGTCAATAATTTGGTTTGGAAATTCACAAAAAGATAAAATTTTCATCAAATCATATATCCTCATAGGTGAGAAGAAGCATTGGTCCTTCTATACAATTTCATAATAAAGAGATATATAACACATCATGTACTTCAGAGTGTCTAGGTGTAATAACCAAATGGAAATACAACATTACAATTCATTCTATAAATTCAAATGGTCATGTATATATATATTATAGGTTCTCATTAAATAAAAGTCATATAACACAATTTCATATAGATACCTTCAACAAATAATTATCATTCACTTGATAGTCTAAATAATTTCTTCGATTATAGACATAACTTTTATTCCTTCATTGAAACACCTTTATATGATTAAAAATAATCATAGAATTCAAAATTGACTCCTCAAAATGATATTATCATACATGATTTCAGTCAAAAACTTCATCCCAATAGCTTAGGGTATTTCAAAATGTTCCTTAAAATTCATTATATTCTTATATTTCAATATTTGTATAAAAACTATTTTAATATGAAAATTCATAAAATGGTAAATATTTATACTACATACCTTGAAAATAAATCGATTAAAACCATAAAATATGTTATATGGTCTAAATAGTACTTTCTAACATACCATCAGTTTGAGTATGATATGTTAATCTCAAATGCAGCTTGGTTTAAAATACTTATAAAACACGATGTGAAATTTAGATATAAACTGTGGGTTATGATAAGTTTAAATTTAAATATGTCTTCCATTATGTGCAAAAAATTCAATAATATACTATATTTCAACATTACCATGATTTATATCTACCCTTATAGTGAGGTAATGGGTATACATGACATGACATTCTAAAATATCCCATAAAGGATCATTCGTTCAAGGTGGATTTTGAAATATAAAGACAATGTCCATATTAATTCTATCTCTCTTCACTCATTTAATGGGTTATTTCATGCCATTCATTAAGTATTTATAAAAAATATATGTTAATACATAGATTATAATTTCATATTACATATATTCCCATAAAAAAATGTTCCCTTAAATCATGATATATTTTAGGTCTCTTTGGGTGTATAAAAAAATTCACAGTATACGCATCATCTAAAATTTTTCTCTTAACTGAATTATTGATAGAACACATAACCTAATTCCAATCTTGAACACACCATATTAATAGATAATATATTCTTGTTTCACTTCCTTAAAAACATTCATTTTCATTTTTAAACAATTATCATTGAGCTAGGAAGTGTTCATATTTTCTAATAAGTATGTCTAGGAAATATTTTTGAAAAGTGTGATGTCTCCCCTTACCTAATAGTTTCCATATCAAACTTTACAAAATATGTTAATAAATTATCATTTTCCATCCATGTCATAATAAAAAATTCATGATATTTCCTACTAAATGTATCAAACATAATTTTACCTATCCAAGGGTGCCAATGTATTGAGAAACTATAATGGCATGGTAGATCAAACCATACCATGTTCAACTCATTCATATCCCTCTAAGAATTTATATTTTTTATGACCTGGTGATCCATATGTGACACATTTTTCAAAATAGATATAGATCCTAAATATATGTTGGTAAAAAATTGTTTCTTCCCACATAGGATCATAGAATGGATATTTTTTCCATGGATCATCAAATTATTTATTTCATAAGAAATCTCCTTATGATTATACATTATACATCATCCTTTACTTACATTGATTTATCACAATGTATCATGAATTGATACCCACCTGAAAAAATGTAAACATAGTTGAATTGGTGAATATCCCCATAAATTATATAGAACATTATTTATAATCATATTTCCATAAGAAAATATCATTGATACATTCCATATTAGTTAATAGGATCTCTAATTGGGAAATAATTTGAGAAAAAATGTTCATAGTTTACAATCAACCCATTTAAACTTGAAAAACTTGTCATAGTATATACATTTAATGACCTTTTCAAGGATGTATCATATAATGTTACAACATTAATGAAAATTCATCCCCAAGAAGGATATTAATGAAGAAAAAATCTACATATGGTTGATTTTATATATAACCCCTTTACTATAAGATACTCAAAAATGATTTATATTTAACTTTTATACTCCTCATAATAATTTCAATATACCAATTTTTTATTAATAAACCCCACCTTTAAATCATTATGATATTTCTTGAACACTATATGTGTTATATCAATAAAAATTGATTGTTAATTTTTTATTCCAGAAAGAGTTACTATAAATTCATAATGTAAAACATCATATAAATTGTTTACATTCCAATATGGTAATTCCATTGTAAATTTTAATGAATCCAATATCTATGATAAATATTTTAAAAATATTGAACACTTTGAAGTAGAACAAACGGATTATAAATAAAAGGAAAAATTTCTTGTTTTTCATTATATGGTAATGATTTCCCTAAATCGATCATATTTTATAATAGTCCCATAATTATAATTGTCAATAAAAATAGATTCTTTATAATAAATATTATATAATCATTTGAATCACTCATATAAAAATCATGTAGTATTTTATTTAACTCTACATTCTCCATTATGGAATTTCTATATTGATTCCTAGTTATATGTTTGTTTTAAGAGATGTGTTTAGTAAAAATATTTACAAAACATAAATATGGTTGTCTAGATAGTTATCAGTGAAAAACTAAAATGTATTCATTCATTATAAGAAAAAAATATATCTTAGGATTAAATTTCCCATCGAATAATTTGGACATCAATTCCACTTCTAGAATTTCATAATGGTAATCTTCTGGGTGTGGATACATGAATGATTCATAAGATAAAACCTATTTTTATATTATGAGATAAACCACATCTTCATAAAAAGTCATGATCACCAAATCTTGGAATATTTTTGAATTATTATTTTAAATTCAATCCATTACATGGATTATATTAAATATCTACCATAATTATCATAATCTAATATTGAAATTCGGTATGTGTGTTCATCAATATGGTTATTAATGAAAATATATTATAGAAATAGTATTTCTTATAGGATTAATTATTTATAAGTCTTTTATCAGTGTTCTTGTAAAATATTTTATTTTATTAGAAAAATGTGGAGATATAAATTAGTGAATGAATATAGAATTAACAAAATCCTTAGTGAACATTGATTCTCTAAAAAACATACATAACAAAACATAACTCAATGATTTATCTTTATATATTTTTATTTAATAATCTTGGTATTCTCTATATTTCCTCAAATGTGTTATTTTTCCTTGATGTTTGTGGTATTGGATTTTATAGTTTCATATATACTTACATTTGTAGAATAATGTTTTATCGAGTCTATTGTACCATTGAATTCATGACTTTAGGGAATATCTCCCCAAACATGCATTAAATTATTCATCTATTTAAGCATGTACTAAGGTGTTTTCTTCCAATAGTATCACATGATATAAATTCCCCACACCGTTATTCCCCGTATAAATTTATCTTAATGATGTGGTTAACTATTCCGTTTGTATCTGTCATTCCTTTGACAGAATTATAAATAATGAATTAATTCTCTATAGAGATAGGACACGATATGTTATCCTCATATGGTGAGAAATTTTGGATGTCAAGTGATAATTGTAGGATTATATTTATACCATAAAACAAATAATCAACATTACTCTTTAGATAATATATATTTTCCTAAACATTAATTCCTATCATTTTAAATTTGGGATTCATACATATAAATATTATCATTTTATTTAGTCTTATAATATTGAATTTTTTGTCCATATCTACCCATTATAAAGGGGGATAATAAATTTTATATAAAATTACCTAAAAATACATCAACATCAATCACATAGTCTTCTCAATTTAATTATTGTACTGTATTTATTACTATACATGGTATACATTCATTTACGTATGATAATATTTTTTGATAACCTTATTTATTTAATTACATCATGATGTGATAAATATATCTTCCATATAATTTATCCTTAATAATCTTGTAATTGATTTGTGGTTAAATTGAATGATATTGGAAATTAACATATAAAAAATACTATCGTTGTTAAATTACATTATGAATTCATTTTATTCTCTATATGGGAAGGTTATTTTTCATAAAATGGTCTCTGAACAACAATATAGTAATAATTTTTTGGCCCTAGATCTAGACCCACATTTATCTTTATTGTCATTTCCTAGAGGGAAATAATAACAAGGATAATATAAATATATACAGTTTCCATTCCTTCTATTATGTTCCATTAAAAAAAATAGAATACACTATATTAGATCATAACATTTGAAATAATAATATTTATTTCTGAAACATGTCAATAACATAACATAAATTGAAAATATATGAGTAGTATACCTAGAAATAATTATATCAATATCATTGGAAATAACTTAATATAAAATAAATATTTTAATATATTTCATAGTGGTTTGTAAATAGAGTTTGAATCGACCAATAAATATGCAACCATTTAGTCCAGCTAGGTTTCATGTCATAGGCCCAGTCATAATGTTTTATTAATAATTTATCAAATAACCAATCCCCCTCTTATTGAGATATTTCCCCTAGGTGAATATTTTTCATAGTTTCATCCACATTATAGTATCTATATAGATAATTATTTTAATGAAAAACAACAAAATAAAAACTTCACTAAAATAATATTATATTTTTTATACAGATTCATTTTCCTAGATTCTATGACATGATTTTTTTGTTTAATTTTTTTATAAAAATATAGTTTACAAGGTTTTTACTAAAAAGTTTCATATTTAAACTATAATATAATATCCAAAAACCATGATCTAGTGGTTACATTATTACATTGGGAATAGTTATATGTTATCATAACCTTGGGGATCAAATAGTTTAGTAATTTAAAAAATATATTATTTCACAACTGTAATATTTAAATAGAAATCATTTTAAAAACATTGTTTCCTCATTTTAAAAACTTATTATTAATGATTGAATATTCAGGAATATCAAGCATGTTATACTTCCTACTATCTAGGTAAATGTTAAGAAATATATGACTGATCTCAATTGATCTGTAAGGGAATAATGAAAAGTGATATTTTAAAAATTAATACATCATTTTTTGTTATTTATTATTTATTTATTGTGTTGAAATTTATATATTTATTGAAAAGTAATATTATAAAAAATATGATATTTCTTTGTAAATAGTGCTTGGTTCTTGGTTGGCATATGGTTTATATAAATTTTTTTTCTAACCACAAAAAACAATTAATTATATGGTAGTATCACCAAAGTACTTGGAATATTAGCATGTAGTATGGATAATCATTCATTACTGAATATATTTTTTTGAAGTCTCTTCAAAAAAATATAGACAGAAACCCCATTTATGTTTCAACAGTCTATTTATCCTGTTGTTTCTTATGATTATTTCCACTCAACTTTTGCTTTCACCATGGGTTATCCTAATATGAACATTATGATATGAACCATTATGATTGTGGTTTATTATTTGTTCTACATGAAAATATCTCCACTTATATTTTGGTATTCATTTTATTATTAGTAATTTAAATGGAAATGTTCTTTGGTTTTATATATTTCATGTTTGTAGTAACTTAAATAATCATTCCTCTATAATTTTTGATTTTATAAAATTTGATGTTTATGTTAATGGGTGATTTTTTTGGTATATGGTTTTTGTGAAATGTTTTGAAATTGGTTACACACATGCTAATGAGGGAACTTGTTTTATTAATAAAATTGTGATTCGTAATAGGTTACATGATGAAATTTATTTCTAGATGAAAAATTCAAAAAAATTAGGCATCCTTGGGTATGTAGGAACGTAATATAGGATATGTTTGCTCGATTATGTATCATGGCTCTAAAAAATCCTCCCTAAACAGAATATTCTACAAAACTAACTAAAAAATATGATATAATAGTTATAAATCATAAATGGTTTTGAATATATTTTTGGTTTGATCTACTAGAGTATAAATATCCTTCTTTCTTGACCACAATATCTATATATGGAATTCCAATGGTTCATATGAATGTGTAGTTAATTGATTTCCATTTTTTAGAGTTTTATTTTCCTTTATAGAAAAGGTTAAAGAATGAATAATGTTTTACAAAATTTAATAACTATTTTAACATCCCAAGTAAAAAAAGAACATGAAATTTTTCATATTTATTAATATTTGTGAATTAAATATTAATTCTACTTGAAAGGGAACGCTATGTTCGATGGCATACTCGATGCACAAAAATTGTTTTTTTTTGAATCTTACGTTGGACACTAATAATAAAATATCATTATTTTAATTGGTAGTTGTAACACCCCAAGCTTCTACGGTACGTTTTCCTTCGAATAATGCGATAGTGTGTGTTGTACGCAACCTCGAGTTCTAACACACGCCATAACCAATCAAACTAGCCGTTATGAATAGTAATACCTACTTTTTGAAATAATATATATTTTATATTTCAAAATGGACTTCATTTTTGGATTCGGAATATCTAATTTAACCTAAGGTGAAATTTTGGTACTTTTCGGATAACTTTCATATTTTGATGAATAGTGAAAATTACTAAATTTTAATTAAAAACAACTTTTTTAATCAAAATAATTAATAGTGATAAATTATGAATTTTAGTAGTTTTAAAGTATATTTATAATATATTTTTACCATTTAATATAATGTTGGTCATTGGACATAATTTTACAATTAAACCGAACATAAACAAGTGTCAATCTTTTGATAGTTATTACCTCTTAAAAACACGCTTTTTGTTTTGACAACGGGAATTAATTTTAAATTAATTTCTGCCACTTCTGTGTTTTGAATTTAGAAAAATGGATTCCATATTTGGAATCAGGATGTCCAAATTGTGTAAATAGGTAACTTTTATTTTTAGACATTTTGAATAATTACTGTGGTAAATATTTTATTTACCATGGTTAAGGGTAAATCCGGTAAATAAGCGTTAAAAAATAATATTATAATAATAAAACATTACCCTAAAACGTGTTCTAACCTTATTGGTGGACACATACCCGACCATGGGCATCCTTGGGTCGATTTGGGGACCCCTTGGAGCCACTTGTGTGTGGTAGGGAGACATTATATTAATAAAGTTAAAATAAAAATAAAAATGGCATAAGCTTACATCTTTTAGAAGAACAATTTTTTACATAGGGTTATACATGTTGGATTTTCTATTATAAATATTCATTAGAAAGATAAAAATATTTCCTACATAATGATATTTTATTTATAATTTTTAGACATCAAATAATTTAAATTATTAATGACACAATAATGATGCAATGTTTACCTCATTAATAAATCATTTAAATAAATAAGATTATAATGATTAAAATATTATCAAAAACCTGTCCAATTCTTATTGGTTGATGTTATTTAGAAAATTAGTCATCTTATCTTCGACCTCAATGATTTTTGGACCATTATAAACCGAATATAATTATATTATAAAGTAATACTTTCACTCTTTCCTAAAGAGCCCCTCCTCTCCCTTATAAAAGGAGACCACTTCTACTCATTGCTCACACCTCTCAAGCCACTTGGATCGGCCAAACTCTTCCCACATACTCTCCCAACTTCCCTCACTACAACTTAGAAGCCTTAGTTTGATCAGAAAGCCAACCTAAGGAGCCCTTTTGATCAAATCAAAAGGAAGAACCCGAAGAAGAGGTAATGTTTTCACCACCCCTTTTCAAGTTCATTTCTTCTTCCACTTATTCTTTCTTTGTTATTACCATTATAAAATAATAAATCCAGCATCTCACATATACTGTGATGTTATTATAAATATGGTAGAACCATATTCAGTATTCTACCCACCCTTTGAATAACATGTCACCATACGTGCGTACGTACGGCTTACCGTCTCCACGTCGTGGTGTAATTGTTATTCAATATATTATTATTTGGATGGGTATAATAATGATGTGAACTCATATAAATAATAAATATAACATGATAATGATTCTGTATATATGATATACTATCCAATTATATATTATTTTAATATCAAAATAATGATATTGTCGCTCGTGCGTACGTACGGACTACCGTCTCCACGAACGCGATAAGATTCATTCTCCATCGTATCCATTCAAGTATAATTATCATTTGATGATTTAAAAATGATTTTTAAGGAATTGATATCATTCTGGATATGAATAATATACAACCTATCCATTACAAACATGTCTTACGTAACAAAACATATAAAATAAAACAAGTAAGTTAACACCCGAAACAACGATAATACTAAGATATTATTATCAAATCAATATTAAAAGATCATATATGATATCATATTAATATATATGATTCTTGTATAATTTAATAACAATTATTTCACCATTATACAGGAGGTTAACCTACCCCAACCAAGGAAAAGTACAAGGTAAGGGATTTTCTTATCTCACTTTCAATTCTGTGAGATTTCCATTGTTCGCCACTAAATTATTGAAAGGGGTGTATTGTGTACTACCATTTGATATATATTATCATGATTCTCTTTATATTCATGTTATTCTGTAAATACTTTGGTGGTTATTAACTTTTTTCCATACGACTCAATTGATTAACTTGGTAAGGGGTTTTCATCTCACTTCTTATTTCCGTGAGATTCATGCCATATTGCCACTATCACCTTTTGTGTGGTGTATGTACTGCCCATAATTATATTCTTTGTGTAATACACTCTAATTTATGTTTATTTACATATTCATTGTATGATACCTCTTTCATGGGTTGTATGTTTCATAAGTTACCAAATTGGTAAGGGTTATTTCACAATCTCTTCATTATCCGAGGTTGTTTATACGTAATAATCTACTGGGATCTCGTTATCATCCACATCCATGTTTCTTCAAAATGTATTTCAAAACATTTTTACAAGAATATGGGTTAAAGTCATTTATACCCTTTTTTGACTTTTTATAAGAGGAATCTTTCCGTCGTTTTCCAAACAAGGTGATTTTTAACCTTTTCGACAGAATTAAGATAAGAATGTTTTTTTTAACTTATACGGTAGGTGCGGTTATTTTCCGTCATTATAAAATCGTCAAAGCTTCCCTTACAAGATTATAAGAATATTTTCAAAGAAAATGTTTTATTTTATATGGATCTTAAATGATTTCAAATTAAAAGGAGATATTTCTTTAAAAATAATATTGATTTCATCTATGTCAACATCCTTTGATGGATTTTAAGATTATTTGAAGTTGATTTATTATGATACAAAACTTCTATATTGTATTGAAGGTTTTGTGATATGTTTGACTGTGGATGTGCTATTTTTATACCATTCATAGTTTATGGTGAAATTATTTACATTTCTTATGCTAGTTTTAATACGAATGTTTATGTTATGTTTAAACCTTTTCATATGGGAATGCATTGGACTTAATATGTGACGGGTGGAGCCCGCTATAGCTCCTCGATGCATCGGTAGGTCTAATGAGACAAACTAGTGTCTTGGCACAAGGACTTGGCAAAATCTTATTTGTAGTCTTGGCACGAGGCCTTGACTATGTAGTTATGATAGTCTGGAATTATGCATTCCAACATTATGAAAGTGGTTTTTGATTTTTGCATGTGATTATTCGATTAGTAGAATATCCATGTGAATAAGTAAATGGAATTATTTCATTTTACTTTTTCCATACTATGTTGAAGTTCAAGTTTAAAAGGCTTTTGTTTTAGTAATGCATTGCCTTAAATGTTTATGCTTATTTTGAATGTTCCGCTATATTGTTATCCTTACTGGGCATTTGAGCTCACCCCTTTTCTATGTTTTATTTTTCCCAGGATGTGAAGAAGTAAGTTATGAATGACCTGCAGGGATATTATGAGGGGATAATAGTGTGGAATGTGGAAACATTATGTTGTTGTATTAGTTTTTCATTTTATGATGTAATGTAAAACTTATGAATATATCTAGTGTTTCCAAGGCTACTAAACCAATCGGTCTTTCGAGATTTGATCTTTCTTGTGATCATGCCAATGTTATGTAATTAATGCACCGACTCTGGGTAACTGGGGTCGGGGCGTTACAGTTGGTATCAGAGGAAGTTTAGTACAAACCTTGGAAGCTAGATTTAGATAAACTCTGATTAGAGCACGTAGACCTAAGATGAACTTTGAGGATTAGTATAGAAGAACTTCCTAGAATTTTGGTATTGTAGAGATTTTGTGAGTTTTCCAAGCAATACATCCCTGTCTGGATATGAGCAGGTAGAGGCGGCTCTGGCACAGATGTACCTAGGGGTAAAACCCGAAAACACCGCTTTGAGCTAGACTCGAACGGGAACTGGTGCACGACAACGGGCCTTGCTGCACTCTTGGTTACGATACTCCCAGGGGATATGCTTAGGATAACTCTCATTTTCTTTACAAATAATTATGAAGGGTTTATGATTATATAATTACTCAAAGAAAACATTTTTATGATTATGGGTTATATCCATAAATAGTTCAATTTATGTTAAGTGTTTTATAAGTATGGGATTATGTATTTTGATTCATAAACTGATCTAGTTTATGCCATTGTTTAGAAATGGCGCCTAGTGGAAGAAATGGAAACCGTATCAATACACGCACTCCATGTAGGGATTGCCCTCCTGCTCAAGATAATTATAGTGGGGCTGGTGATGCAACTGGTGCCGATCAGCTAATAACCATACTGGGACAACTTACTCAGGTTATGAATAATAACCTTACCCGTATGGAGCACCCTGATCCGCAGCGTGGAGGATCAATGTTAGATCGATTCATGAGGCAACAAACACCAACTTTCAATGGGAGTACAAATCCCTTAGCAGCTGAGCAATGGATATTTTCCCTAGAGAAAATATTTCAGGCTTTGGGGAGTAATGAACGGGAAAAGGTTATCATGGCAGTTTACCACCTCACTGGAGATGTTGATCAATGGTGGTTATTGATTCAAAACATGAAGGAAGATGATGAAGTATCAAATATGGAATGGAGGGAGTTCAAAGATCTGTTTTTAGAAAAATACTTTCCTCGCGACCATCGAGCAGATATGGAAAGGCAATTTCTGAGTCTGAGACAAAAGGAGGATGAGAATGTCGCAAAGTATGAGGCTAACTTTACAAGGTTAGCAAGGTACGCTGGTGATTATATACGTAACCAAAGAGGTAAGATTGATCGTTTCTTTGATGGGTTAAAACCATTTCTCCGTCGAGCATTAGTCTCACAATCCTTTTCATCGTATGAAGACATTGTCTCATGTGCTATCAAGACCGAAAAGGAATTCTCTAAGTCTTATGACTTTAAAGCAAAGCAAGAGAAGAAGAGACCTGCTGATCAATCTGGGAATGGAAATAAGGGGAAGAAGGAAAAGGTTGAATATCCATCCTGTGGTAAATGCGGGAAGAAACACCCTGGTACTTGCTTGAAGGGAATGGGAGTCTGTTACAAGTGTGGTGAAAAAGGCCACCAAGCTCGTGATTGCAAAGGGAAGAAGGAAGCCACCAACGTTCAGTGCTACAATTGCAGGGAGATGGGACATTATGAAAATGAATGTCCTAAGCGTCAGGAGAACTTACCTCAGAAAAGGCCAAGGGATCAAGGCCAGGCTTATGCTATCACTACTGCTGAGGTAGAAGCTCCGAAAGACGTGGTGGAAGGTAATTTAATGGTTTCCTCAAGTTTAGAAAATGCATTATTTGACTCTGGATCGTCGCATTGTTTCATATCTTCCCAGTTTGCTAAGAAAATTAGATATTTCCAATTTGATTTAATAAGGGAGTTGTCAGTTAAAACTCCTAAGGGAAGTATCATTACAACAAAGTTTTGTGAATCAGTCCCCATTAGAGCACATAAATTTTCTTTATCTGCTGATCTCGTCATCATACCTATGATTGAGTTTGATATAATCCTCGGTATGGACTGGCTTTCGGACTATGATGCTAAGATTTATTGTAAAAAGAAAGAGGTTACGATTCTTGATGATAATGATAAGGAACACCTTATTTTTAGAGCAGAATCGTCACCACCTAATTCTTATTTAGATCCACCCCCAGTAGCTCAACTTAATTCAATTATTGGGGAGGAAGAGAATGAAATAACTGTCGGTGAGGAAAGGAATGTTCAAATAGAGGATGTACCTGTTGTGAAAGAATTTGTAGATGTATTTCTGGAAGATTTACCTGGACATCCTCCAGAATGAGAAGTTGAGTTTTCCATTGATTTGATTCCTGGATCAAGGCCTATATCGAAGACCCCTTATAGAATGGCCACTGTAGAGTTAGTCGAACTAAAGAAACAACTAGAGGAATTGAGTAATAAGGGATTTATTCTCCCTAGTGTTTCTCCATGGGGAGCCCATGTTCTTTTTTTTAAAAAGAAAGATGGATCTATGAGGTTATGTATCGACTACAGGGAGATCAATGCTATAACGATAAAGAACAAGTATCCCCTACCTCGTATTGATGATTTATTTTACCAACTGCATGGAGCTCAATACTTTTCAAAGATTGACCTTCGATCTGGATACCATCAGTTGTGTGTGAAGAAGGAAGACATTCCGAAGACAACATTTCGAACCAGGTACGGGCATTACGAGTTTACTGTAATGCCGTTTGGATTGACTAATGCACCCCCTGTATTCATGGATCTAATGAATAGAGTTTTCAAGGAGTATCTCGATGAATTTGTGGTGGTATTTATTGATGAAATCTTGGTATACTCCAAAACCTACGAAGATCATGAAAATCACTTGCGCATTATCTTGAAGACTCTGAGGAGGAATGAATTATATGGGAAGTTTAGCAAGTGTGAATTTTGGTTTCAGGAGATTTCTTTTCCTGGCCATATTGTCTCTAAAGATGGAATCTCTGTTGATCCTTCTAAGACCAAGGCAATCCAAGAATGGCCAGCACCTACGAGTATAACTGACGTACGCAGTTTTATTGGTTTGGCAGGCTATTATCGACGTTTCGTCCAGAATTTTGCCCGATTGGATAACCCATTAACGAAGCTCACACGTAAAGGGGTTAAATTTGTTTGGACAAAAGAGTGTGAATAATGTTTCGAAGAACTGAAGAGAAGATTATTCAATGCTCCTATATTGACTCTACCATCGGGGAATGATGGGTTCGTTATTTATAGTGATGCATCAAAGAAAGGACTTGGTTGTGTCCTTATGCAGAATGATAGAGTTATTGCCTATGCATCACGACAGTTGAAAATTCATGAACAAAACTATCCTACTCATGATCTTGAGTTAGCAGCTGTGATCTTTGCTTTGAAGATATGGAGACACTACCTCTATGGTGAAAAATGTGAGATTTATACTGATCACAAGAGTTTGAAGTATATTTTCTCACAAAAAAAACTCAACATGAGGCAAAGGAGATGGCTTGAATTACTCAAGGATTATGATTGTATGATACACTACCACCCGAGGAAGGAAAACAAGGTGGCAGATGCTTTGAGTAGAAAAGACCATGGAGTTTTCAACAATATTAGAATTGAAAGGGATCTAATTTTCATTGATCTAGTGAAGATGGACATGGGAATAACCAGGGAAGGTGAAACATCAATGCTTTTTCAAATGGTTGCCAAACCATCTTTACTAGAAATGATTAAGAGTTCTCAGAACGATGATGAAGAATTTCAGAAGAAGATTAAAGCTATGAATGATGGGAGATTGAGAGACTTTGTGTATGAAGATGGAATTTTGAAATTCGGGAAGAGACTTTGTGTTCCCGATTTACCTGATCTGAAAAGGGAATTGCTGGATGATGCTCATAGTTCCAATTTCTCTATACACCCTGGGAGCACCAAAATGTATAGAGATTTGAAGGAACATTTTTGGTGGGACAACATGAAGAGGGAGATTGCTGATTTTGTGTCAGGATGTATGGTTTGTCAACAAGTGAAAGCTGGAAGGCAACAGCCTGGAGGAGTCATGCAACCTCTTCCCATACCGGAGTGGAAAAGGGACAATATTACGATGGACTTTGTCATGGGGCTACCAAAGACTCCTAGAAGAAACGATGAAATATGGGTTATTGTTGATCGTCTTACCAAGTCAGCACATTTTCTTGCTATAAGAGAAGATCTACCCCTGGAACGTCTAGCAAGACTATACATTAATGAAGTTGTGAGACTTCATGGAGTACCCCTATCGATTGTTTCTGATCGTGATCCCCGTTTTACTTCAAGATTTTGGAAAAGTCTTCAGAAATCTATGGATACTGAACTTCATTTGAGCACTGCTTACCACCCTCAGACAGATGGACAATCAGAACGGACTATTCAAACCCTAGAAGACATGTTGAGATCTTGCTCACTTGACTTTCAGGGTATGTGGGATCAATATTTACCACTGGTAGAATTTTCCTATAACAATAGCTTCCATTCGAGTATTCAGATGGCACCATATGAAGCGTTATACGGAAAGAGATGTCGTAAACCAACCTGTTGGGACGAGGTTAGTGAAAGAAAACTTGTAGGCCCAGAACTGGTGGAGGAAACGGTGGAAAATGTGAAAGTAATCCAAAATCACATTAAAGCAGCTCAAAGTAGGCAGAAGAGCTTTGCTGATAATCGAAGGAAGGATTTGGAATTTCAAGTCGGTGATCATGTTTTCCTGAAGGTATCTCCGTGGAAGGGAGTCATACGTTTTGGTAAGAAAGGTAAATTGAGTCTCAGGTACATCGGACCTTTCGAAATTCTAGAACGAATTGGGGTTGTAGCTTACCGATTGGCAATGCCGCCAAGTCTCTCTAAAGTTCACGATGTGTTCCACGTATCTCTTTTGAGAAAATACATGCCTGACCCAACGCATGTACTCAACTATGAGGAATTAGAACTGGAACCCGATCTGTCTTATTGTGAAGAGTCTGTCAGGATTCTTGATACAAGAGAACAAGTACTGAGAAACCGGACGACGCGTCTGGTAAAGGTTTTGTGGAGAAATCATAAGATGGAAGAGGCAACGTGGGAACCCGAGGAACTTATGATGAAAAACCAACCGAGTCTTTTTATGCAGTAATACACTAGAAATTGCGAGGACACAATTATTTGAAGGAGGGGAGAATGTAACACCCCAAGCTTCTACGGTACGTTTCCCTTCGAATAATGTGATAGCGTGTGTTGTACGCAACCTCGAGTTCTAACACACTCCACAACCAATCAAACTAGCCGTTATGAATAGTAATACCTACTTTTTGAAATCATATATATTTTATATTTCAAAATGGAATTCATTTTTGGATTCGGAATATCTAATTTATCCTAAGGTGAAATTTTGGTACTTTTCGGATAACTATCATATTTTGATGAATAGTGAGAATTACTAAATTTTAATTAAAAACAACTTTTTTAATCAAAATAATTAATAGTGATAAATTATGAATTTTAGTAGTTTTAAAGTATATTTAGAATATATTTTTACCATTTAATATAATGTTGGTCATTGGACATAATTTTACAATTAAACCGAACATAAACAAGTGTCAATCTTTTGATAGTTATTACCTCTTAAAAACACGCTTTTTGTTTTGACAATGGGAATTAATTTTAAATTAATTTCTGCCACTTCTGTGTTTTGAATTTAGAAAAATGGATTCCATATTTGGAATCAAGATGTCCAAATTGTGTAAATAGGTAACTTTTATTTTTAGACATTTTGAATAATTACTGTGGTAAATATTTTATTTACCATGGTTAAGGGTAAATCCGGTAAATAAGGGTTAAAAAATAATATTATAATAATACAAAATTACCCTAAAACGTGTCCTAACCTTATTGGTGGACACATACCCGACCATGGGCATCCTTGGGTCGATTTGGGGACCCCTTGGAGCCACTTGTGTGTGGTAGGGACACATTATATTAATAAAGTTAAAATAAAAATAAAAATGGCATAAGCTTACATCTTTTAGAAGAACAATTTTTTACATAGGGTTATACATGTTGGATTTTCGATTATAAATATTCATTAGAAAGCTAAAACGATTTCCTAAATAATGATAGTTTATTTATAATTTTTAGACATCAAATAATTTAAATTATTAATGACACAATAATGATGAAATGTTTACCTCATTAATAAATCATTTAAATAAATAAGATTATAATGATTAAAATATTATCTAAAACCTGTCCAATTCTTATTGGTTGATGTTATTTAGAAAATTAGTCATCTTATCTTCGACCTCAAATATTTTTGGACCATTATAAACCGAATATAATTATATTATAAAGTAATACTTTCACTCTTTCCTAAAGAGCCCCTCCTCTCCCTTATAAAAGGAGACCACTTCTACTCATTCCTCACACCTCTCAAGCCACTTGGCTCGGCCAAACTCTGCCCACATACACTCCCAACTTCCCTCAATACAACCTAGAAGCCTTATTTTGATCAGAAAGCCAACCTAAGGAGCCCTTTTGATCAAATCAAAAGGAAGAACCCGAAGAAGAGGTAATGTTTTCACCACCCCTTTTCAAGTTCATTTCTTCTTCCACTTCTTCTTTCTTTGTTCTTACCATTCTAAAATAATAAATCCAGTATCTCACATAGACTGTGATGTTATTATAAATATGGTAGAACCATATTCAGTATTCTATCCACCCTTTGAATAACATGTCACCATACGTGCGTACGTACGGCTTACCGTCTCCACGTCGTGGTGTAATTGTTATTCAATATATTATTATTTTTATGGGTATAATAATGACGTGCAACTCATATAAATAATAAATATAACATGATAATGATTCTGTATATATGATATACTATCCAAATATATATTATTTTAATATCAAAATAATGATATTGTCGCTCGTGCGTACGTACGGACTACCGTCTCCACGAACGCGATAAGATTCATTCTCCATCGTATCCATTCAAGTATAATTATCATTTGATGATTTAAAAATGATGTTTAAGGACTTTATATCATTCTGGATATGAATAATATACAACCTATCCATTACAAACATGTCTTACGTAACAAAACATATAAAATAAAACAAGTAAGTTAACACCCGAAACAACGATAATACTAAGATATTATTATCAAATCACTATTAAAAGATCATATATGATATCATATTAATATATATGATTCTTGTATAATTTAATAACAATTATTTCACCATTATACAGGAGGTTAACTTACCCCAACCAAGGAAAAGTACAAGGTAAGGGATTTTCTTATCTCACTTTCAATTCCGTGAGATTTCCATTGTTCGCCACTAAATTATTGAAAGTGGTGTATTGTGTACTACCATTTGATATATATTATCATGATTCTCTTTATATTCATGTTATTCTGTAAATCCTTTGGTGGTTATTAACTTTTTTCCATACGACTCAGTTGATTAACTTGGTAAGGGGTTTTCATCTCACTCCTTATTTCCGTGAGATTCATGACATATTGCCACTATCACCTTTTGTGTGGTGTATGTACTGCCCATAATTATATTCTTTGTGTAATACACTCTAATTTATGTGTATTTACATATTCATTGTATGATACCTCTTTCATGGGTTGTATGTTTCATAAGTTACCAAATTGGTAAGGGTTATTTCACAATCTCTTCATTATCCGAGGTTGTTTATACGTAATAATCTACTGGGATCTCGTTATCATCCACATCCTGGTTTCTTCAAAATGTATTTCAAAATTTTTTTAAAAGAATATGGGTTAAAGTAATTTATACCCTTTTTTTACTTTTTATAAGAGGAATCATTCCGTCGTTTTCCAAACAAGGTGCTTTTTAACCTTTTCGATAGAATTAAGATAAGAATGTTTTTTTAACTTATACGGCGGGTGCGGTTATTTTCCGCCGTTATAAAATCGTCAAAGCTTCCCTTACAAGCTTATAAGAATATTTTCAAAGAAAATTTTTTATTTTATATGGATCTTAAATGATTTCAAATTAAAAGGAGATATTTCTTTAAAAAGAATATTGATTTCATCTATGTCAACATCCTTTGATAGATTTTAAGATTATTTGAAGTTGATTTGTTATGATACAAAACTTCTATATTGTATTGAAGGTTTTGTGATATGTTTGACTGTGGATGTGCTATTTTTATACCATTCATAGTTTATGGTGAAATTATTTACATTTTGTATGCTAGTTTTAATACGAATGTTTATGTTATGTTTAAACCTTTTCATATGGGAATTCATTGGACTTAATATGTGACGGGTGGAGCCCGCTATAGCTCCTCGATGCATCGGTAGGTCTCATGAGACAAACTAGTGTCTTGGCACAAGGCCTTGGAAAAATCTTATTTGTAGTCTTGGCACGAGGCCTTGACTATGTGGTCATGATAGTCTGGCATTATGCATTCCAACATTATGAAAGTGGTTTTTGATTTTTGCATGTGATTATTCGATTAGTAGAATATCCATGTGAATAAGTAAATGTCATTATTACATTTTACTTTTTCTATACTATGTTGAAGTTCAAGTTTAAAAGGCTTTTGTTTTAGTAATGCATTTCCTTAAATGTTTATGCTTATTTTGAATGTTCCTCTATATTGTTATCCTTACTGGGCATTTGAGCTCACCCCTTTTCTATGCTTTATTTTTCCCAGGATGTGAAGAGGTAAGTTATGAATGACCTGCAAGGATATTATGAGGGGATAATAGTTTGGAATGTGGAAACATTATGTTGTTGTATTAGTTTTTCATTTTATGATGTAATGTAAAACTTATGAATATATCTAGTGTTTCCAAAGCTACTAAACCAATCGGTCTTTCGAGATTTGATCTTTCTTGTGATCATGCCAATGTTATGTAATTAATGCACCGACTCTGGGTAACTGGGGTCGGGGCGTTACAGTAGTTAATGCCTAGAAATTGTATTGGAAAGAATGAATATAACTAACTTCAATATGATTATACATGTTTTTTTGAATATTCTAACATTTATCCAATAAAAGTTATAGGCTTAAAATAAGTAAAGAATTTGATTTTATGCATAAATACTCTAATATTCACTAAAAGGTCGATTTAACACCTTTTAATGAAGAACCCTATTTAAATATAGTATTTTTAACTTTTAAATGTTCTATTTTGCAAAATAAAATTCTTTTTTAGAATCGGGACACCAAAATTTACTTTGGATGAAATTTTGGTATTTTCCTGAAAATATTCATTTTTAATGAAAAGTGAAAATACTATATTTTAATGCAAAAGTGACTTTTAATTGGTTCAAAAGTTTAATTAGAATATATTTTTACCATTTAACCCAATTTTTGACATTTTATTTTAATTTCACTTTGAAATTTGACATTAACAAGTGTCAATCTTTTTATAGTTATTATTTCTTAAAAACACGCTTTTTTGACAATGGGAATTAATTTTAAATTAAATTCTTCCAATTCTGTGTTCTGAATTTTAAAAAAAGGATTCCATATTTGGAATTATTAGGTCCAAATTTTGTAAATAGGTAACTTTTTTTAGACATTTTAAATATTTATTTCAGTAAATATTTTATTTAACATAATTAAAGGGTAAATATAATAAATAAGGGTAAAATATAATATTATAAAAATATTAAATTACCCAAACATGTGTCCTAAACCTATTGGATGATATATATCCTACCATTTCCATCCTTTGTTCTAATTTGGGACCCCATGGAGCCACATGGGAGTAATAACGACACTTTATATTAATTAATTTAAAGCAAAGACAAAAATGACATAAACAAATATCTTTTAGTAAATCAATTTTTACATGGGATTATATAATTTATCATTTCGAATATAAATATTATTTTGAAATATAAAAATATTTCATACATAATTGTATTTTTTTATAATTTTTGGACAACACATAAATTATATTATTTATGACACAATAATGATGCAGCATTTACCTCATTAATAAATGATTTAAATAAATAAATTATAAATATTAAAAAAATATCCAAAACCTATCCAATTATTATTGGATGATTTTATTTTTACCATGAGTCATATTAAATTCTACTTTAATAATTATTTGACCTTTTTAAACCAATGATGAGTTTATAGTAAAACAATTGTTTCAAACTTTCCTGAAGAGCCCCTCCTCTCCCTTATAAAATGCCCTCACATCCTACCCATTTAAAAGACATATCAAGCCTTTGTCTCATGGAAAATAAAGTCCAATAATCTCCAAAGATCCCTCTCTTAATCCTATAATTCTTACCTTAGTCATAAAGCACTTCAAGAAACCCTTTTGGATCAAAGCAAAGAGAGTTACCTGATTTAAAGGTAACTTCTTCTCTTAATTTCTTTTGTTTTATTTTACTTCTCCAACCCCCTAAAATATTTTAATTCCTTTATTTTATAAAAAAACCAGTATCCTTAATATACTAGGATGTTTTTATGAGAAGTATTCAGATTACACTTACTCACACCTCCATCTAATGGGTAAAGAACATAATGTTTCTATGGAGGGAAAACTAACGCCTCACGAAACGATGATTGTTCAATTAACTCATACCTCCTCTCATTATTTCCATTATGATGGAACTGTATTTATATATGATATATATTATTTTTATGTTTTCTTTATGCTTATGTATTTTACATTTATAACATACTTTTATGGTTTCCATAATGGGTAAACACCATAATTTCATTTTTGGAAGTGCGAACTACCGCCCCCTCAATGTGATATGACTCGTTAATGCCTTATGTGAAATGTATAATGGATAAAGTTATTGAAATTATATTGTAATTATAATATACCTATGTATCATTATGTATTATGTAATAACCCATACATTCTTTTTAGCTATGTTTTTCCTTTTCTGGTCGTTTTTGAGAAAAAGAGGAAAAATAGAAGAATCTGGAAATTTTCAATGTACATGTCGTGTACTTTATGAGTACATGACATGTACTTTTCTCCTGTGCGAGACCATGTGCTAGCCTTGTCCAGGCCACACGCACGGTGTGTAGCGGTGATGTGGAGGCCACTTAATACGGCGTACGGAAAGGGCAAGCACACGCCACATACTCATGAAGTACACGCCATGTACTCATGAATTACATGCCATGTACTTTTCTTTTAATATCATTAAACGGACCGGGGTCACGACTAAACCCCGATTACATCTTCTTCTCCAGATTCTTCAACCGAGAATGAGTGTGCAGCCGCAGATCTTATCCAAGCCACGGATCTGTCATCTGATGTCTGAATCGAACGTCGTTGGTTGAAATAGAATCGCAACCGTGAGTTCTTGGTTCCTCTTTGGCCACATTTCCTGATTCCTTATCTTGTGAGAGTTATCTGAGGATGAACATTTTAGACGTTTTTAAATATCTTCCCCATTCTAGGATGATTCACAGGATGAGTTTCAAGTATATTGATCTCCTAGGATCGATGTAGGTGGTTTGTTGCCCTATGTTGAATGTCTTTGAGTTTTGGGTGCAAAAGTGTCAGATACCAATGTATCGGGTATCTCGGGTTAGGTTTTTGATCCAATGTTGTTATATGACTTATATTTCATGTATTATTGAGGTTATTAGATGATTAATAATTTAATGTTAGCATTTTTGAGGATCACCCCTTTGGTGTTTCCCTTGTTTTGGTTGTTTATCACCGTTTGGCTTAGGTTGCCTGTGAGGCAGACCTTGTTGCATTATTGCTTGCCTTGATATAATTGATTGCATGTATTTCCTACTGTTTATATGCTTTTGATGCATTTTATCTATTATCCAAGTACTTTGTTGAGCTTAAATTGGACTACTAATAGTCGATTACACATAGTTACACTACTCAGGGCTGTGGGAACCTGGTGTGGTAGGCTAAAGAGGGAATTGACGATTAAGGGCTTCCCTAGAGAGTCTGTTATAAATTAGTATCATTCACAGTACATATGGGAATGGGACTTTGTGCTTCCATAGGGTTTCCTTAGTTATGTATTGAGACTATAGGGGGAATTATATGTAAGTGCTTCCTCAGAGAGTCTATAGCTATCATTGCAAGGCCACCGGGGAATTGATGGCGAGGGCTTCCCAGAGTGTCCGTGCCTTTGTATATTTACATGACTAGAGTGGTATGCCAGGGTGATCCACGCAGAGAGTCACCATGAATATTTTTGGTTGGTTGTGATGAGTCCACCAATCCAAAGAACAAGCTTGGGTTTTGTACTGCTTACTGTTTAGGTAGTCTGCTGAGATACCTGTTGTGTTACTTGCTTTGCCTTGAAATATAGAGATGCTTACTAGATTCCTTGGTTAATAATTAAATTATTGTATTAAATTAATAAATAAATGTTAATGGAGATTTGTAGGACTGTTCACTTTAGTGTACTTCTATTTCTCTGCTGCATTTATTTCCATTACTTTTGTTATATTGCTCACTGACAGTGGGGCTAGGATCGTGTGGTGGATGCCTACTGGGATTAGTCTCACACCCTGTTTGGGTCCTGCTTTTTGGCCCAAACAAGTTATATGGTTGCCGGTGTGGATAGGGATTGTGACCCTTCTACTTCAGGTATAGGATTGCTGGTTGGAGTTGGAGAGCATAGGGCTGAGCATAGGCTTGTGATGATGGTAGAGTTGCTCTTTAATTTTAGTGCTTTATTCTCAGTTGTATTTTAGAACACTGTCATGTTTCCTGCTTTCCTTAGATAAATGTACCATGATGCATCATTATTATATTATACATTTCTTCTGCTGTTTAGTTTCAGTTGTTGTATGATGTTTACTGCTTCCGCTATTGACTGTTTTTTCATGTACCTTGTATATGTTACCAAATGAGGGAATAGTTTCCCCAATAACTTACCAAGGACCTCACTACTAGTCGGCAGCCTCTGGAATTTGGGGAAGTGAACTTGAGGTAATATGGAGAACCGGGCATGGGGCACCAGTTGAGGGGCTCCAGATTCAGGTCGTTACAAAGTGTTATCAAAGGAGTTTCTTTCCTTTTCTATTGACTTAATGTTTAGCAACATTAGACAGGGATAAGATGGAATAGGTAGATGGTAAATAGCTCTTCCCGGGCATTCTAGAACCCGTGTATAGGGAAAAAGCTAGATTACGTCGAATATTGCAATTTTTGAGTTTTGAAAATGTTACAGTTTAATTGATTTCACCGTTGGGTGGTGCAATTATTTTGTGTTATTACTGTTTGTATGATTGTGGTTCTATTTTGTTGTAACCTGATGATATGAGGGTATGCCATCTCATGCATCATATAGGCACTTGTTAGAAAATCACATTTCATGCATTTTTTCATGACATCTAGATTTCATTAGAATTTTCATTTTGTTTTAATAGAATTTGTGATAGAAGATGCATGCTGTTGTGATGGATGCTGTGATAGAATAACTGCTATTTTGATAGGGTATCATTTGTTTAAAGATTATTTATCATGGATTCCATACTTTGGTATTAGAGGTGTTATGGGCCCTCGAGGATCGGAATTTGGTGGATTGTGAGTTGTTATAATTTTTTACTTGTTATATCCATTTTTATGATGCCTAGATTTGATTCGTGGGGAGTATGGGCCCCCATGGATAAGAATTTGGATCCTTAACACTTTCTTTCTATGTTTTCTGGGCTCTGGTGCAGTTCTGAGGCTACTATAAGGAAAAACCCATAATACATGACGTGTAATTTATGCATACACACCATGTAGTTTTTAACCTTGTCCCTAACTATGTTGGGTAGAGACAAGAGGTTGTAATGTTTCTTGTAGGAACACACCGTGTACTAGCTTAGAATGCTGTATAGTCTGGAATAGGTATCCAGCCATGTCACAAACAACACGAGCTGGGGTTTTCCTTCAAGTGGACACCGTGTCCCTTAAGAACACGCCGTGTATAGTTAACTATGCAGTCAGCCATGTAGCCAATAGCACGGGTTGGTGTTATCCTTCTGCGAACACATCGTGTCTGTATAGAACGCGCCATGTAGTGTTGACTGTGTGTTAGGCCGTGTCACTTACAACACGAGCCAGGTAAAGCATGTCAATTACACACCGTGTCTCCTTTGACCTGCCATGTAGTAGTGGTCCGTGTACCAGTTCGTGTGACTAACGACATAGATAGGGGAGAGATCATAAAGACACGACCTGTTGTGGACACGCACTCCATGTAGTTTTCTATTGGGACAGTGCATGTTCCCATCCATGTAAGAGTGATCTGGAAGGAAAGAAAAGGATTAGTAAACGCCGTGTAGTTTAAGAACACGCCATGTAGCCAGGTGGTTTACACAGCCATGTATGGCCAAGGTACACACCTAGGGTAAACTTTTAAGAAACACACCATGTAGTAGTACTACACGCCGTGTAGTCATGTTTTCCCAAAATTTAAAGTTTTTCTCTCATGTTCCATTTTTATCTCTTAATATTCATATGTGTTCATCATTATTGAAGGTGTGCTTTTGAACTTTCAGAGCTACGACACCAAGACGTCCTCCCGTTGCACGTCAGGAACCAGGTAGTGACTATATGTTTGATACGACATATCAAGGACTACCAGTACTTCCACCTATCATTCCAGACATGGAACCTGCAGGGATCCCAGACACTAGTGTCGATGCTCTGTTCAGAGAGGGTTTCATGAGATTCATGCAGAGCTTCCAGGGTGCTCAGCATCCTGCCCCGTCTATGGCAGAGCTGGCGAGGGGTTTTCAATAGCAGGACCCTCCCATGTTCACCAGGGATGGAGGAACTCAGGCTGTGGAGTCATGGCTAGAAACCACGCTGGCCATCTTTGAGCATCTGGAGACACCTCCAGAGAGGAGAGTGAAGCTCGCAACTTATATACTTTGAGTTTCTCCAATAGATGGTGGGATGTGGTTTTGCAGACAGGGTGCCAAAAGGCTATGGCTAAGGATGAGTTTCAGCATACGTTTTATAACTACTTCTACCTGGAGACGCTGAGGGATGATAGATCCAGAGAGTTCATGAACCTGTAGCAGGGTACTCTCACCGTTATGGAGAATTCCTCTCACTTTACAGAGTTACAACGTTTCACTCCCATTCTGAGGAATGACGAGCTATTTTTAGCGAGGATGTTTGAGGAAGGCCTTAGAATAGACATCAGGTCATTGGTAAACGTCTTTTAGTTGAATTATATCACTCATATAGTCAACCATGCACTTATTACGTAGAGAAACTTGAGAGAGACTAGAGCTATGGACCAGGGCGGTTCAACATCCAGGGCTGATTCTCTCCAGAAAGACAGCAGGAAGCGCCACCGAGAGTCTACACGAGGTGACTCGAGGAAGAGAGGTATTTCTTCTGGTAGGCAAGACCTTCCTTCTAGCAATCTAGTGGTGTGATATCAGTGTGGAAGAAGTGGGCATAAGAAACCCCAGTGCCCGAGGGACCTATTAGAGTGCCGATCTTGCAACAAGATAGGTCATCTACAGTGCTTCTGCAAGGTTCTTATGCCAACTTCTAGTGAAGGAGGATCAGTTTCAACTCCACGTACAGTAGTAGGATTACCAGTTCTACATCAGGCGGGGGGACGGAGCTCTTAAGGTCATTCAGGTTAGGGTAGAGGCCATGGATGCAGTGGTCAGGATCAGGGAGGAGCAATACAAGGATCTCAGGCTGCTACGCAGGGCCACGGTAGAGGCCAGACATTTGCTGTAGAGAAGATTCATCATGATCAGGATCCTGGACCTTCTACAGTTCGAGGTACGATTTTAATAGCCCCAGTTTTATCCTCTTCACTTTTAGATAAAAGAGATTCTCATAGCTTTATTTTTGTTCATACTATGGAAAGCCTTATACTTAGTGTTTATAAATCTAAGGATATGATGACATTAGACACTCCCTTGGGAATTATAACTACCAACGCGCGTCAGTGCTTAGACTACCCCCTTGGGTTTGGTGGGTGTCATTTTTCATGGAGTCTCTAGGTTTTGGAGATAACAGGAAATGATGTCATTCTCGGGATGGACTGGTTAGTTCCCTTCCAGGGCTTTGTCAATTGCTATCACCGCCGGGTGAGTCTCACATCACCAGAGGGTAGATAATTTCTTCACAAGGGTGAATGGGATGTCCAGACGAGCAGAGCTGGACTAGGGCATCATGGGTTGGGTAGTGTTACGGCCCAGATTGATAGCTTATATCTAGATGACCAAGAGACTTCTCAGGTAGATTTTCCTCCAGTGGTTTATATCATTCCAGATGTCTTTCTAGATGAATTTTAAGGTTTTCCTCTAGTGTGAGAGGTAGAATTTTTTATTTAGACTCTGCTGGGAGCGGCACCGGTGTCCATTACTCCGTATAGGATGGCTACACCTGAGTTGCAGGATCTTAAGAAGAAGCTGGAGGAGTTGAAGACAAGGGGTTTCATCCGACCCAGTACTTCTCCTTGGGTTTCTCCTATCCTGTTAGCGAAGAAGGCAGACGACACCCTTAGGCTTTGTGTGGATTATCAGAAGCTGAACGAGTTGACGGTTAAGAACTGATATAATTTTCCATGGATATATGATCTCTTTGATCAACTTTGAAGAGCCAGGGAGTACTCGAAGATCGATTTGAGATCTGGCTACCATCAGTTATGTGTAAAACCATCTGATATAACTCTTACAGCCTTCCAGAGCAGGTATTTTCTATATGAGTACATGTATATGCTGTTCGGTCTCACGAATGCTAGCAATTTTCATGGGGCTAATGAATAGAGTTTTCCATACTTACGTGAATTCCCTCATGGTGGTTTTCATGGACGACATCTTGGTGTACTCTCACACTCGACACGACCATGCTAACCATCTTGAGATCATTTTGAGTACACTGAGGGAGCATCAGTTATATTCTAAGCTCTCAAAGTGACAATTTTGGATGGACGAGGTTCACTTCCTGGGTCATGTCATCTCAGAGACAGGAGTATCAGTAGACCTAGAGAAGGTGAGAGCAGTAGTAACCTGGGAGCAGCCTAAGAACATCTTCAAGGTACGAAGTTTATTAGGGATGGTTGGTTACTACAGGTAGTTTATACAAGACTTCTCACACCTAGCAGCGCTGTTGACAGGCTTGACTAAGAAAGGGGTGAAGTTTTTTTGGTCAGAAGCCTGTGATTTAGCCTTCTAGGAGTTGAAAGAGAGATTGACTTCAACACCGATTCTAGTCCTTCCGGAGCCGGGTAAGAGTTATACAGTTTTCTCTGATGCATCTGGCATCGAGATTGGAGAAGTACATATGAAGGAGGATCATGTTGTTGTGTATGGATCTAGGAAGTTGAGGCCACATGAGAGGAACTATCCTACGCATGACCTGGAGTTGGCTGCAGTTGTTCATGCATTGCGTTGTTGGAGACATTATCTTCTAGGAGAGCATTTTGTTGTATATACTGAGCACTAGAGCCTCAAGTATATCTTCACACAGTGTGACTTGAATCTAAGACAGTGGAGGTGGGTTAATTACCTGCAATCTTTCGATTTCAAGATTTCCTATACACCTGGAAAAGAAAATACAGTGCCTGATGCACTCAGCAGGAGGAGTTAGATGCATACAATTCAGGAGGCTAGCAGTGAGTGGTAGCTTATAGATCTATTCTCTGAGATGCATTAGGAGGTGCACAATAGAAAATGGAAGACTTTCATATCTTCTACAGCTGTTACATCGATGCTTCTCAACTGAGTTCGAATGAGGCAGTTAACAGATTCTGAAGGCCTAGTCCTATGAGAGAGTGTGTTAGGAGTGGACCCTCCTCTCGGATGGACCATAGGAAGAGGATGAGATCTTGCGTTTCCATGGATGCATATGGGTGCCAGAAGATACAGGCGAGGAGATGATGTGAGACATTCATTACTCAGTTTGGGCAGTTCATCCTGGCGTCATCAAGATTTATCGTGATCTACACTGCCAGTATTGGTGGCTAGGTATGAAGAGAGATGTTGATGGTTTTGTCATGAGATGTTCCACCTATCAGCAGGTGAAGGCGGAGCACCCATGACTAGCAGAGCTTTTATAGTAGCTATCCATTCCTGATTGGAAGTGGAATGATGTCATGATGGATTTCGTGATAGGGTTACCGAGATCGCCTCGAGGGAATGAGGCAATATGGGTTGCCATTGATAGGATCATGAAGGTTGCTCACTTCTTGCCGATTAAGGAGACCTTCAGTGTTGATGAGCTTGATGGTTTTACATCTGTGAGATTGTACAATTTCATGGTGTTCCAAGTAATATTGTTTTAGATAGAGACGCCCACTTTACGTCACATTTCTGGCAAGGGCTACATAGGGATTTGGGTACACAGGTACTTCTGAGTACAGCATACCATCTCTAGAAAGATGGCCAGTCAGAGCATACGATTCAAGTGATAGATGACATGATACAATCATGTGTCCCCGATTTGGTAGGTTCTTGGAAGAAACATATTCCTCTAGTAGAGTTTGCCTATAATAATAATTTTCAAGCAATAATTTAGATGGCACCTTACGAGGATTTGTATGGTAGGCCGTGCCGATCACCCTTGTATTGGATGGAGGCAGAAGATGCAGCTATGCTGGGACCTCATCTTGTTTAGGAGACAATAGAAAAGGTAGAGTTGATTCATAAAAGGATGGCTACCGCACAATCTCGGCAGAAATCTTATGCTAATCAACGGAGGTGACCTTTGGAGTTTATGGTCGGGGATCAGGTTTTCTTACGTGTTATACAGAGGTTGTGACAGAAGAAGATTAGGAGATAAGGTATGCTTTGATCGAGATACGCCTGGTCTGTTGAGGTTCTGGAGAGAGTTGGTCTGGTTGCTTATAGGTTGAAGTTACCTCATAAGTAACAGGTTATGCATGACGTCTTTCATGTTTCTCAGCTTCGCCGTAATTTCTCAGACCCGTCTCATGTTTTTCAACCTAAGGAAGTTGAGGTGGACGAGGATGCATCGTTCTAGGAACATCCTATCATGATTTTTGTTCTTAGTGAAAAGATACTCTGTGGCCGGTCTGTTCATATGGTACGAGTGCTATGGCAACACAACGGTGTATAGGATGAGACTTGGGAGAGGAAGGCTAATATGCGATCACAGTGGCCAGAGCTGTTCGAGGATTCTTCTTCTCCACCTTGGTTAGGAAATTCAGGGACAAATTTCTTTAAGGGGGGATGTTTGTAAGAACTCTAACCTTCTTTTTAGGTATGTTTTTCCTTTTATGGTCGTTTTTGAGAAAAAGGGGAAAAATATAAGAATCTGGAAATTTTCTATGTACACGACGTGCACTTTATGAGTACACACCGTGTAGTTTTCTCCTGCACGAGGCCATGTGCTGGCTGTGTCCAGGCCACAAACATGGTGTGTAGCAGTGATGTGGAGGCCACTTAATGCGGTGTATGGAAAGGGCGAGTACACGCCGTGTACTCATGATGTACACGCCGTGTACTTTTCTTTTTATTTCATTAAACGGACCGAGGTCACGACTTAACCCCAAATACATCTTCTTCTCTAGCTTCTTCAACCAAGAGAGAGGGTACGACCATGGATCTTCTCTGAGCCACCGATCCGTCACATGCTATCCAAATCGAATGACATCAGTTGTAATAGAATCACAGCGGTGAGTTCTTGGATCCTCTTTGGCCACGTTTCTTGGTTCCTTCTCTTGTGAGAGTTATCTGAGGTTGAATGTTTTAGATGTTTTTGTAGATCTTCTCCATTCTAGGATGATTAACACGACAAGGTTCAAGTATATCGATCTTCTAGGATCAAGGTAGGTGGTTTTTTTCCCTATGTTGAATGTCTTTTAGTTTTTGGTGCAAAAGTGACGGATAACCATGTATTGGGTATCTTGAGTTAGGGTTTTGATCTTGTGCTATTATCTGCCTTAAATTGATTGTATGATTGAGGTTATTATATGATTAATAATTTATTGTTAGCATGTTTGAGGATCACCCCTTGGGTGATTCACTTTTTTGGTTGTTTATCACCGTTTGGCTTATGTTGCCTATGAGGCAGACCTTGTTGCATTGTTGTCTGCCTTGATATAGTTGATTGCATGTATTTCCTACTGCTTATATGCTTTTGATGAATTGTAGGTATTATACAAGTAGTTTTTTGAGCTTACTTTGGGCTGGTAATAGTTGATTACGCACGACTACACTACTCAGGGCTATGAGAACCTTATGTGGTAGACCTAAGAGGGAATTGACGATTAAGGGATTCCCTAGAGAGTATATTATAAATTAGTATCATTTGCAGGACCTACGGTAATGGGACTTTGTGCATACTTAGAGTGTCATTAGTTATATATAGATAATATAGGGGGAACTAGACAAATGTTCTTCTTCCCAGAGTCTATAGCTATCGTTGCAAGACCACAGGGGAATTGACGGTGAGGGATTCCCAGAGTGTCTGTGCCTTAGTATGTTTACATGACTAGAGGGGTCTTCCAGTGTGAGCCACCTAGAGAGTCACCATGAATATTGTTTGTTGGTTGTGATGAGTCCACCAAGCCAAAGAACAATATTGGGTTTTGTACTGCTTGCTGTTTCGGTAGACTACTGAGATATCTGTTGTGTTACTTGCTTTGCCTTGAAAATATAGAGCTGTTTAGTAGATTCCTTGGTTAATAATTAAATGATTGTATTAAATTAATAAATAAATGTTAATGAAGATTTTTAGGACTATTTAGATTAGTATATTTCTGTTTCTCTGCTATATTTATTTACATTAGTTTTGTTATACTGCTCACTGATAGTAGGGCACAGATCTTGTAGTGGTTGCCTACTGGGATTAGTCTCACACCCTATTTGGGTCCTACTTTTCGGCCCACACAGGTTATATAGTTGCAGGTTTGGATAGGGATTTTTTCCCTTCTACTTTAGGTACATGATTGCTGGTTGGAGTTGGAGAGCATATGACCGAGGTTATGCTTACGATGCTGCTAGAGTTGCTGTTTACTTTTAGTGCTTTGTTCTCAGTTGTGTTTCAGAACATTGTCATTTTTGCTGCTTTCCTTAGATATATGTACCATGATGCATCATTATTATATTATACATTTCTTCCACTATTTAGTTTCAGTTGTCGTATGCTGTTTACTGCTTCCTCTATTGACTGTTATTTCATGAACCATGTATACCTTACCAAATTAGGGCATAGTTTCCCCAATAACTTACCAGGGCCCTCACTGCTAGTCGCCAGCCTCTGGAATTTGGGGAAATGTGCTTGATTTCATGTGGCCAACGAAGCATGGGGCACCAGTTGAGGGGCTCTGGATTCGGGTCGTTATATATTAATTCCATTAAAGTATGAAATATTAATGGAAGTAGCATTCATGCGTATGTATGGCTTACTGTTTCCATGAAGGGTGCATTTCATTTCTTATCTCTAAATGTTATGTAATATTATAAATACATATATATAATGGATATATATTATTTTTATGATATCTAAATAATTAATATCATTTTGGCGATAATGGAGTTTTGACCCTACAGACAAACTGTAATTATAACAAGTTCATTTTTAACTCAAATTCTGAACATCAACAAAATGTCTGATATGAACTCAAATAATTAACTAACTATTATTGAAAGGTAATAAGTGATATAAAAGTAATAAAAAAAATTAAAAATGTTATTAATCTATTATAAATTAACTTATGTTTATTATTCAGCAAGAACAAGGAACATACGAGTCATATTTTACACGAAGTAAGTGATTTCTTATCTCACATTTAATTCCTTGATATTTCCATTGTTCACCACTTATATATCACATGTGGATTATTTTATAGTTACATCTGATATATAGTATCATGATTATATTTATATTCATGGTATTATATTATTTAATTGATTGTTATTAACTTTTTTTCATACAACTCGATTGATTACAACATGGTAAGGATTTTTCATCTCACTTTTATTCCTGTGAAATTCATGCTATATTAGCCATTATTTCCTTTTTTGTGGTGGATGTACTATCAATTAATGTATTATTTGTTTAATATACATTAATTTATGGGTATTTACATATTCATTGTGTGATATTTCTTTCATGGGGTGTATGTTTCGTAAGTTATCAAATCGGTAAGGGAACCTTTCAGCCTCCTATTTTTAAAAGGCTTATTTTTTATTATGTATTTTAATATACATATTCTTATATTGGGATTTGTTATTCTATATCATTATTGATGAAAATTTTATTTCCATGTGATGAGATATTATTTTCCCTCTCGTCAATTTATTTTCTGTATTTTAAAGTGACGCTGTTAGGGTGTCAAATTTCTATAGAAAACATCTTAACCAAATTTAAATTTTTTGGGTTAAAATTATAATTCATGATTATGTTGTAATATCAATATGTATGAATAACCTATGATTTTTTTACAATTCATATCCACTTATATTGGGTGTATTTATATTTTTCCTTTATAATTATGTAATTGAATAATCCTTAATCTAAGGATAACATCTTTATAAGGGATTTCATCTCAATTTACATTTCTATTGAGACTTCCTTATTGTTATGGACCAATTCACTCTTATATGGTGTATATACTATCTATTGGAATATTATATCATGAATACCTTTATTCTCATGATATTATTATGTTCTGATTAAATGTTATTCCCCAATTATTTGTATTGAAGCATCTCTCTTTTTGTAAAAAACATTTTAACAAAAATATGATTTTAAATGTTTTGATGATTTATTTTTCTAATTAATTATCATTAATGTCCATGTTTTAAAAATGGTTTAATGTATTTATTCATATGGACATGAATGTTTTTAAGTTGAAATTTAATTCAAAAGCATTAATGTGGTATGTGAAACTTTGATTCAAAAATCACTTTCTTAAATGTTTTAATTTTTTTTGAAAATGGTTTGATAAAGCATTGATTATGTCATTGTTTTGAAATGATATATTGTGATTACAATGTGGAAATTTTATCTTTCCATTATGAATGTTTTATGTGTTATGAATATGTTATTTTTATTGTTCATCGTTTATGTATATGAGTGGTTCCGTAATAAACCTAGGGTGGGTGAGCCCGAGCTTGCTCTCCAATGCATTAGGCAACGTGACAAAGGTAAATGTGAATGTTACTCCTAAGAGATTTAGGTAATATATTGTGATATGTATTTCAAATTTGACTCTATATTTAAATAGGATAGCTAAAATGTATGTTTGATATGGATTCTACAAGTTACCTTCATGATTTATGATTTTTTTGTGTTATTCAAAAATCATATGATTTCATGAGGTATGTTATGATTGAAAAGTATGATTTCATTGTTTTGAATTTATTGATGGGATAATGTTTTCATTCCTTATTTTATATCCCTTACTGAGATTTTTATTCTCATCCCATTTTTTTAAAATGTTTTCCATAGGAATTAAAGATGAATAATGGTCAAGGATGAGATTGAGGAAAAGCCATGATGTCTAAAACATAGTACTAGACATGACTCTTTATTTTCAAGAGTTTTTATTTTATGAAAAAATGGATATAGAGCATGTAATATTCATGTAGTTATGTAAACGTTATGACCTAATTATCTAAAACTCTAAACCTGAAAAGATCCTCAATGTGAATTGTCTATTTAATTCAAGATTATATAATGTTTAAGGATGGGTCCTTATTGTTGGTATCATAGGTTGGTTTAGATATCTTTATAGGTTAGGGGGTTATTTAAGCATAAGTAACAAAACCATAATGTTTATCATATTAAAAAGAGTAATAGTTATTTTAGATAAATCGAATGAGTTTAAGATAACATGAATATGTATATCTTAGTTTATACAATCATTATAAGATAATATATGACTATTATATGGATAAACACTCACCGAACTTTGTGGTTTTAGTAAATGGTTTGATCTAGCAGGAACTAATGTAACAATAGATGTGAATGAAACTATATTAGTTTTCATAATGAGATACTGAATGAAATGGGAGTTGCAATGAGAACTCTTGTGGTTAAAATATGTTATGGTAATTTTTGAGGAATTTATCTCATTTTGGGGAATGTTATAAAATTATATGGTTTTAGAAAAAGGATAACCTGCAAGAAGGGTGACAACCTGTCGTGTCCGGCAAGGCTGTGGGAATCAAACCCACAACTGAAGGATGACAAGGGCTTATCACTTACCACTGGCCTACGTTATGTCCCTGATTTGTATGATAAATTATTTAAGTTAAATGATTTTTGGGATAAATAATAATTTGATCTTATTTTTTATCAAATTGATATCTTTATTATAGAAAAGATTTGATAATTAAGTGAGAAATGCTATTTTAGAAGGTGTTCTCTCTTTTAGGGTACAATATATAACTAAAAAATGGAATACTACAGGATATAAATTGTTGAATAATGGTTGAAATATTATTTTTGGAACAATTTATGTTTTAATTTGGAAATATGGATATTCAGGTTTTTTATTTAAATGACTAACATATCATAGTGAATATGCGATTAGGTTAATCACACTTCAGTATGATACTTTAAGAGTATTCGATGCTATTTGGAGATAAATGTTATGATTTTTCGTGGAAGACTGTGGGATTAAATCCTTCTATGTTGTTGGTTTAAATATTACTTTGGATTATTTTGATTAATTTTAAGGACAATTATGTATTGAATCGTCTTTCTTGAACTTTGGGTACTTTTTTGTTGAATATGGGAATTTAAGAGTAGTATTTTTTTATAAAGGATTATCCTTTTTGGGTATTGTCTGATCTCACACTAACTATTTTGGTTTTGGTTGATGTCTAAGGACATGGGAAATATACAATTAATATTGTATGGATTATGTGAAACTCTAGAAGGTGATTCTAGCCCTTTTAATGTGACCAAGTCAGTTTGAATACTCATTGTTTGGAGAAAAGATAAGTTTGTTATAGAATTTAGTAATATATAAAAGACTATATGAAAAGTAATTATGTTTCCTTATGTTTTTAGTTAATATCATAAATAAATTACTCAATGTAATGTAATGTAAAACAAAAAAGTTTTCTGTTAACTTTTCCTACTGGGGAATCAAGTACTGTTTAACCCATCACAAGTTTGTGATTTTCTGGTGGTGAACTTTCTCCTAATAATGTTTTCTATCACTATCCATCAGAACATGGTGGTTTGTTCTCTCCTCTATATCCATGTTTTCTTAAAATCCTAGTATATATTTTCTTAGGTAACATTTGTAATTCTCTTCCTCTATTTTAATGTGGTAGTTTTATTGACTCTTTTTCTGATGTGGGACTTTCAATTATGTTTATGAGCCCAACTTTAAAATTGGGAGGATGAAATTTGCAAAAGGGGGGAACGATGTAACATCCTAGGTAAATAAAGAACATGAAAATTTTCATATTTATTAATATTTTTTAATTAAGAATTAATTATAATGTAAAGGGAATTCTATGTTTGATGGCATACCTAATACGTAACAATGAGTTTCTTTGCAATCTTACGTTGCACACTAATAATATAATATTATTATTTTAAATGGTAGTAAACGCCTAACAATTTTATTAGAGGTAATGAATAGAACAATATAAATTATGATAACACATACCTGTTGAATATTTTTACATTTATCCAATGAAATTTGGAGGCTTAAAATATGTAACGAATTCGATTTTAAGCATAAATACTCAAATATTTACTAAAAGGTTGATTTACCGCCTTTTAATGGAGAAACCTATTTAAATCTAGTTATTATCACTTTTATATGATATATTTAACAAAATAAAATTCTTCTTTAGAATTAGGAGACCAAAATTTACATTGGATGAAATTTTGGTATTTTTCTGATAATATTCATTTTTTAATGAATTGTGAAAAATACTGTATTTTAATTTAAAAGTGCATTGTAATATTATTTATTTATATGGTTAGATTATGTTTTTAATTTATTATAAAGTATAATTAGAATATATTTTTACATGTTAACCCAAATTTGGATATTAGAATTAATTTCACTTTGAAATTGGACATAAACAAGTGTCAATCTTTTGATAGTTTTTATTTCTTAAAAACAAGCTTTCTGTTTTGACAGTGGGAATTAATATTAAATTAGTTTCTGCCAATTCTGTGATTTGAATTGGGAAAAATGGATTCCATATTTGGAATCAGTAGGTCCAAATTGTGTAAATAGGAAACTTTTATTTTTAGACATTTTCAGTATTTACTTCAGTAAATATTTTATTTACCATTATAAAGGGTAAATATAATAAATAACCATAAAATATAATATTATAATATTATTAAATTACTATAACATGTGTTATAATCCGATTGGATGATACATATCTGATCATGGTCATCTTTGGGTCGAATTGGGGACCCCATAGATCCACATGGGAGTAATAATGACACTTTATATTAATTAATTTAAAGTGAAGACAAAAATGACAGAAACAATTATCTTTTAGTAAATCAATTATTAAATGGGGTTATATAAGATATATTTTCAACTATGAATATTATATGGAAATATAAAAATATTTCCTACATCATGGTAATATTTCTAATTTTTTTGACATCAAATAAATTAAATTATTTATCACACCATAATGATGCAATATTTACCTCATTAAAAAATTATTTAAATAAATAAGATTATAAATATAAAAAATTATCCAAAACCTATCCAATTATTGTTGGATGATTTTATTTCTCCCATGAGTCATCTTAAATTTGAAATTAACAATTATATGACCTTTTTAAATCGATGATGAATTTATAATAAAATAATTATTTCAAACGTTCCTAAAGAGCCCCTCCTATCCCTTATAAAAAGCCCTCACTTATTACCCATTTCACACACTTCTAAATCCATTGGATCATACAAAATATACTCAAATAAGCTCCCAAGATCCATATTTCATCCTAGATTCCTCACCTTAGGCAGAAAAAAAATTCCAGAAACCCTTTTGGTTCCAACCAAATAGAGTTACCTGATTTAAAGGTAACGTCTTCTCCTAAATTCTTTTGTATTATTTTACTTCTCCAACCCCCTAGAATTGTTTTATTCCTTTATTTTATAAAAAAACCAGTATCCTCAATATACTAGTATGTTTTTATGAGAATTATTCGAACTACACTTACACACACCTCCATCTAATGGGTAAAGATCATAATGTTTCTGTGGATGACAAACTAACGCCTCATGAAAAGATGATTGTTCAATTAACTCCTACCACCTCTCATGGTGGCCATTATGATGGAACTGTATTTATATATGATATATATTCTGTTTAAGTTTCCTTTATTCTTATGTATTTTTCATTTTTAGCATACCTTTATGGTTTCCATTATAGATAAACACGATAATTTAATTTTAGGAAGTGCAGACTACCGCCCCCTCAAAGTGATATAACTCATTAATGTCTTATGTGGGATGAATAAAGGATGGAGTTAATGGTATTATATATGATATTATACTGTAATTATAATATAATTATGTAAAATTATTTTTTAATTTCTTAAAATAGGAAATAGAAATGGATGTAGCATTCATGCGTAGGTTCGGCTTACTGTCTCCATGAATGGTGCATGTCATTTCTTATCTCCAAATGTTATGTATTGTTATAAATACATATATATACTGTATATATGTGATTTATGATATCTAAATCAAGAATATAATTTTGGTGATGTAAAGACCCGAAAATTTCAAGGAACTTTTTTTTCTTAATTTCTTTGGGATTTTACAATAACGCAGTTTCTGACGGCACCTGATTCCGAGGCCCGGTGTGCCCGTAATCAATTTCCGAAGCTTAGCTCGAGTACGTTCAGTGAACGAATGATTGGGATTTCCTAACTTTTTAACCGGTGCTCGGAATCGAAATCCGAGGGCACCGATGAAACCATAGCGCTGGTAATTACTTAGGAACACCTTTTCCGGAGTTGCATTTTCTCAGGTGTGGTTATTAAAATAATGGGTTAAGTAATGAATAAAAATAAAATTTGTGCAACCAATTTTATTTTTATTTCTAAGTAGTTAAAACATAAGCTTGGTGGTTGGAGTGGGACCCACAATATCCTAAACCACTAGGTAGGATATTAGTGGGGTGGGGCCCACACGAGCCCCACCTATTCAACTTCTTCAAACCCCCCTTTTAATTTGTAACTCACCCGCACCCCCCTTAAATGAAAAGTCAAATCATTAATTGAATAACTTATTAAGTGTAATTAATTCGGGAATTCATTTTGAATTTAAAATAAGGGATGGAATGAGTAATAAAATAAGTCAACACCTTATTTTATGATTGTTGTTTCGTTGTGCGAGAAGGATTGGAGAGGAATTGCTCAAGCCTTGGAATCCTCATCTTCCTCCTTGAAGAACATGAAGAACACACCGTCACCAACGAAGAACGCCGACCTATAACGAAGGATGACGATTAATGCTGATTCCTCGGAGATTGACGATGCGCCGCCGTGTACTGCGACACCAACGATCCTCCTTCCGCGAAGCCATATTCCGCGGCGTCCCTTTCCCGTGACAAACCTCGTTCTACGACTACATCGAGGTAGGGGGTTTGGTTTAATTTAATTTATGTCAATTATATCCTCGGCATATGATTAAATTGTTGAAAGTCATTTGAACCACTAACACGGTGGGTGCAGACCAACGAATATGTCTGAACCCACCGATTCTCTATTCTTGATGCGCGGAACGTTGGACGATGATGAAACGGGACCGTTGAGCGATTGGAGGCCATCACAGTAATCTACGGGTCCCGAGAAGACCCCATGCGGAGACGGGAGGAATAATGGATCACCGGAGCGGCTCTGGTGGCCCACGGACTGCACCAGCGGCGTGGGTCGCCGGCGGCCCGCACCTGCCAGCCGCCCGGAGGCGGTGGCGTCCCGGTGCGCCGCCAGGAGGGACCGTCGTGGCTGAAGCGGCGGCGACAGGAGACTGGTCCTGCGGCCGCGCGAGACCCAGGGGAGGCACAGCGCCCAGCGCCGCCTCTGCTGGAAGAAGGGAGCGGCCCCCCACATGGGGCCGCAGCTTCAATCAAAGGGGCTGCCACCCCCCCTTTCCGCAACGGCAGGGCCAACACCAAGCTGGCCGTGCGGGGCGCGCCCGCGCCGTGCCGGGCCGGGCAGCGCCGGCTGGGCCGGGCCACGCCGGTTGGGCCGAGCCGCGTCCACTAGTCCAGGAAATTCCCTAAGGGGCTAGACCTGGACCCGGTTCGGGTCGACCTAGTTCAGGCTGACCCAGGGGGTCTCGGTCCGGGTCGGTCCGGGCCCAAAACCCCCTAAACCAGACAGGTTCATTCTTTTGCCCATATCTTAGGATATGGACCTCCGATCGATGCACCGTCAGTTGCGTGACGATCCTTGGGATGCGAAGGTCGTTTTGGTATATTACAATCAAGGTTTCAGAGAACTTTGTGTACGACCGAGTTGGTTTGAACCCAAAACCAATCGGGCCCTCGGAGCAGAAACACTTATAACTTGAGCTCTGGACGTCTGATTGATATACCGTCGACTTTGTTCGATTACTCATGATTAGACGGAACTTTTGGAATAATTATCCTGAGGTTTGGATGTAGTTGGATAGTGTCTAGGTTGGATTGAACCCGAAATCCAACCGGGCCCCTAGAACGGAAAAGCTGATAACTTTCAGACCGGACGTCCGTTTGACGAGCCGTCAGCGGTGTTGGTGATCACGTTAAGAAACTGTCTCTATGAGTATACTCTATGAGAGTTCGGGGTACAATTGAGATGCAGCCGGGTCGGTTCGTACATGAAACCAACCAGGCCCCTGGGATGAAAAGGCTAATAACTCACAGACCAGGCATCCGATTGACGCGCCGTCTGTTGCGTTGAGACCCCTATGACGAGGCAGTCCCTTGAGATACTTCTTCATGGGACTTTGTGATACTTGGAGTATCGACCTGTAGCTCATGGAGTGGACCCTCCCGGAGACGAGCGTATGGAGTATGGAGACCGTGTAGCCGGCTGAGACCCGACGACTACTTGACCGACTCGACTTGGAGTGAGTCGACTAGCCCATTGGACGGAGCGCCCGGTATTTGGTGACATACCCACGGTAGACGGAGCGCCCAGTAGTTGGATGCAAACCCGCGGTACTCGACAAGAGGAGTACCTCTGTAGGCTATTAGGGGGAGCACCCAGTATTTGGCGACAGACCCACAGCGGACGGAGCGCCCGGTAGTTGGCCGCAGACCCGCGGTACTCGACAGGAAGAGTACCTCAGCAGTCTTAGGCTAGTGAGCAGATCCTCAGAGTCGTGACAGGATCACAATACTCATCAAAGACAGAGCTCATTAGCAGTTAAGGTTTCGATAATGAAAATCCTAGTTTGATCTGAGTCTATGAACTTGGTGTTTACCTCATGATTGAGATGGGTCACTTGATAACTTAGGTATATGTATGGGCTTATATCTATGTAGTGGTTATCCATTGATTTCATAACATCTGTGTTTCCTCATGATTGAGATGGGTTACTTGATAACTTAGGTATAATTATGGGCTTACACCTAAGTAAGGGTTATCTATTGAGATTCTGCTTTGTGGTTATCCTTGTTGGACTTAAAGAGACCTTCAGGGTCTCGGGGTCCCTACTGAGTATCGTTATACTCACCCCTGCATGGGCTATGCCCGCACCTCGTTGTGTTGGATGCAGATGACAGACATCACTGACGGAGGCCGAGCGTTTGAGGACTAGATGGTACCCGGAGGTGGACCTCAGGACGAGTCAGTATCCGGAGGTGGACTTCACGACGAGACGATACTCAAAGGAAGTTGATTGGTGACAGTGTTGTGGAGGCTATCTGTACCTACCCTTCTGGTAGGATCCGTGGTGGATGATCCAGGAGCTGTGCTATCTGTACCTACCATTCTGGTAGGATCCGAGGTGGACGACCTATGAGATGCTTCTATTCTTCCAGCTACTTGTCTTTTCTGTTGTACTTTCGTTCAGTTGTAGTTGTACTTTCAGTTGGGTTTGTATTCTGGCCCATTTACTTTTCAGCACTTTCTTTTGTACTTAGTGTATTACTTCCGCTTGTACTCTATGGTGGTTTTTTTACTTTTTATAAAGCCAATGCCTTCCCAGTTATCAAGAATTATGCCTTTGGTGATAGTCTCCAACCCCTGGCCTATGGAAGGCGGGATTGGGGTAGTCATGGCACGGGCCCCGAGGACGGGTTGTGATAAATTGGTATCAGAGGGAGGTTTTCAGTTCAGGGAGTCCAATGTTGGTGCGGGTGGCCGACGTATCCATACACTAGGACCCTGACAACTGATTTCCGACATTGTACACGAAAACACTGATTACGTTTGTGTTTTCAACGGTTTTCCCTTAAAATATCTCAAACTAGATCAGCTCACCAGGTATAAATCGTTTGACCGTGTCACATCTGTTTCATTCAGGATGCCTCCCCGTGGACGACCAGCTAGAGCCCCGAGAGTGGTACGTACTGATAGCCCGCCGAGCGATGAGGCCTCAGTATAGGGCCCTATCCCAGTAGAGGCACCAGCGGAGGAACTAGCGGTACCACCACTCGTTGGGCCACAGATGCCACCAGCCCCCGCAACAAAGAGTGTACGTCGCTTCAGTGCACTTCACGAGTTCCAGCACGAGAGGCCACCCAGGTTCAGGGGAGAGATGGATCCGCAGGTGGATGAGGATTGGATTGAGGCTATGGTGAGAGTCTTCATGCTAGTAGGGATGCCGGCAGACTTCATGGTGATCCTTGCTGCCAGCCCCCTTCAGGCAGCGGCAACCAGATGGTGGATCCTGATGCTCCAAGTGCATGACGACACATCACTTCTGTGGGCATACTTCGAGAGCCTGTTCCGATCAGAGTTTGTACCAGCCACCCTTCGAGCCGTGCAGATCCAGGAGCTACTTCACCGGAAGCAGGGTAGCATGAGTGTAGATCAGTACTCAGCGAGGTTCACAGACCTCTCCCGCTACTCTATAGACATGGTACGAGACCCGTTCTTCAGGGCTCTGACCTTCGAGCAGGGGATCAGGGGAGAGATTAGAGCCTCAGTTGTTTCTCACAGCATCCTGACGCAGACAGGGGTGTTGGAGAGAGCCCTAATAGTGGAGAGTTTCCTTGATGTGAAATCTCTAGCAGCATAACCCACTACTAGTTGGCATGCAGCAGAGTATTATGCAGCTGGCAGTAGACAGTTGGCACAGAGGTCTAAAAGGACCAGACCCACCAGTGGCCGACTACACGATACAGGTTCAGTTGTGCAGGGAAACCGAGATGGAGTCAGAGCCAGTCGTGCCAAGAGTGGGTAGTGTTACTACTGCGGTGGGCTTTGTCACATGGCACGTGAATGTCTGAACCACCATTCAGATGATCAGCAGATAGATAAAGAACCCCTTAGACAGAGGGAGAGGTTTGATCAGGGCAGACCGCAAGGAGCAGGCGGCCATGGCAGAGGAGTTGGCCGAGCAGCGGGTGGTGGACGACAGTACGAGGTGTTGCCACCACCACCACCAGGAGGTCCACCCCGATTTCAGGGAATAGGTGGACATGGGAGATCTCAGCTTCATGCAACAAAAGAAAATGACTACGGAGCTCTAGAAGCTGGCAGACAAGAGCGGGACTAGTTCCAGGCATGGAACCTTTGATCTTGGTGCTTCTAGTTCCATGTTGCTGTTATTGTGTGTCTTTGTACTTGAGATGTAGTAATAAAAGACACTTTTTCTTGTGACGTTTGCTTCCATTATTTTTGTGTACTAAGAGGATCCGGTTTAAACTGTTGACTTGACCCTAACTTTTGAGATTCTTACTGGAGGAGACCTAGTGACCACACACTGATGCCGACAGTGTGACTCAACCCTTAGAGGCGAGAGTAACAGTTGGATATCTTGGTAGAAGCGTCGAGGCCTTATGATGTCATCCATGGCATGGATTAGTACCATTCATGATAGGATTGACTGTTTTAGGTAAGGAATGTGGTTCATACAGGGGATGAGACTAGATTTCTCTTACCAGCAAAGAAGAAATCTTAGCAGCTCTTATGGGACCAGAGATGGTCCAGGCCATGATGGAGAAGGTGCAGATCATCCAGGAGTGGATGAAAACTGCACAGAGCAGGCAGAAATAATATGTTGACAGGAGGCAGAGACCATTGGAACTCGAGGATGGCGACCATGTTTTCTTACGGGTCTCACCTCGACGAGGTATATAGAGATGTGGCCGAGGTGGCAAGTAATCTCTGAGGTTCAGTAGACCTTTCCAGGACCTCAGTAGGGTAGGTGAGGTGGCTTACCGTTTGACCCATCCTCCTCAGTTGCACCAGGTGCACAACGACTACCACATATCTCAACTGAGGAGATACGTGCTTGACCCGACGCATATCATCGACCATGGGGAACTAGACTTTGGCGATGGGGTGACTTTTGCGGGGTTCCAGTAGAGGTTGAGGATCGATAGGAGCAAGTCCTATGAGGACGGTTGATTTCTCTTGTGCACTTTCATTGGCAGCGCGGGAACCTCTAGGAGAGCACATGGGAGCGGAAGGCTTAGATGCATGCTCAGTACCAATTTTGAATCCCTAGTTTGTGTTAAAGATTTACGGGGACATAAAGCCCTGAGGTGAGAGTAATATAAAGACCTGGAAATTTCAAGGAAATTTTTTTCTTAATTTCTTTGAGATTTTATAAGAATGCAGTTTCTGACGGCACCAGATTCCAAGGTCCGGTGTGCCCAAATTCAATTTCCGAAGTTTAGCTCAAGTACGTTCAGTGAACGAACGAGCGGGATTTCCTAAATTTTGAACTGTTACTTGGAATCAAAATCCGAGGGCACCGATGAAACCGCAGCACTGGTAATTTCTTAGGAACACCTTTTCTGGAGTTGCGTTTGCTTGGGTGTGGTTATTAAAATAATGGGTTAAGTAATGAATAAAAATAAAATTTGTGCAACCAATTTTATTTTTATTTCTAAGTAGTTAAAACCTAAGCTTGGTGGTTGGAGTGAGACCCACAATATCCTAATTTACTAGGTAGGATATTAGTGGGGTGAGGCCCACACGAGCCCCACCTATTCAACTTTCTCAAACCCCCCTTTTAATTTATAACTCACCTGCGCCCCCCCTTAAATGAAAAGTCAACTCATTAATTGATTAACTTATTCAGTGTAATTAATTCAGGAATTCATTTTGAATTTCAAATAAGGGATGGTATGAGTAATAAAATAAGGCAATGCCTTATTTTATGATTGTTGTTTCATTGTGCGAGATGGATTGGAGAGTAATTGCTCAAGCCTTGGAATCCTTATCTTCCTCCTTGAAGAACACGAATAACACATCGTCACCGACGAAGAATGCCAACCTTCGATTAAGGACGACGATTAAAGCTGATTCCTTGGAGATCGACGACGCGACGCCATGTACCGCGACACCGACGATCCTCCTTCCGCGACGCCGTCTTCCGCGATGTCCCATTCCTGCGACAATCCTCGTTCGGCGACATCATCGAGGTATGGGGTTTGGTTTAATTTAATTTATGTGGATTATATCCTCGACATATGATTAAATTGTATAAAGTCATTTGAACCACTAACACGGTGGGTGTGGACCAACGAACAAGTCTGAACCCACCGATTCTCTGTTCTTGATGTGCGGAACGTTGGTTGACGAAGAAATGGGACCGTTGAGTGATTGGAGGCCGTCGCAGTAATCTATGGGTCCCGAGACGACCCCAGGCACAGACGGGAGCAAGAACGGATGACCGGAGTGGCTCCGGTGGCCCGCAGACTTCACCGGCGGCGTCGAAGGCCGGAGGCGGCGGCGTCCCAGGGTGCCGCCAGGAGGGACCACCACAGCGGCAGGCGACCGGTCCCGTGGCCGTGCGGGACCCGGGGGAGATGCGGCACCCAAGGCTGTGTCCGATGGTAGAAGGGAGCGGCCCCCCACGTGGGGCCGCAGATTCAATCAGGGGGGGGCAGCCGCCCCCCTTTCCGTAACGGCACGGCCAGCACCGAGCTGGCCGTGTGGGGCGCGCCCGCGCCGGGCTACCCAGGCAGGGCCAGGCTGCGCCGGCCGGGCCGGGCCGCACCGGTTGGGCCGGGCTGCACTTACCGGGCTGGACCACTCCCTAATGGGCCGGACCCGGACCTGGTTCATGTCGACCCAGTTCGAGCTGACCCAAGGGGTCTCGGGCCGGGTCGGTCTGGGCCCAAAACCCCCTAAACCAGAAAGGTTTGTTCTTTTTCCCATATCTTGGGATACAGACCGCCAATCGACGCGCTGTTAGTTGCGTGACAATCCCTAGAGCGAGATGACCGTTTCAGTATATTACAATCAAGGTTTCAGAGAACTTTGGGTATGACTGGGTTGGTTCGAACCTGAATCCAACCGGGCCCTCGGAACTGAAACACTTATAACTTGAGCTCTGGACGTCCGATTGACGTGCCGTTGACTTTGTTGGATTCCTCTTGATGAGAAGGAACTTTTGGAATAATTTTCCTAAGGTTTGGACATAGTTGGATAGTGGACGGGTTGGATTGAACCCGTAATCCAATCGGGCCCCTGGAACGGAAAAGCTGATAACTTTCAGACCGGACGTCCGTTTGATGAACTGTCAGTGACGTTGGCGATCACGTTGAGAAACGATCCTTATGAGTATACCCTATGAGAGTTAGGGGTATATTAGAGATGCGGCCGGGTTGGTTCGTACACGAAACCAACCGGGCCCCTGGGACGAAAAGGCTAATAACTCACAGACCATGCGTTCGATTGACGCGCCGTCTGTTGCATTGAGACACCTATGATGAGGCGGTCCTTTGAGATATTTCTTCATGGGACTTTTTGATAATTGGAGTATTGACCTGTAGCTCGTGGAGCGGAACCTCTCGGAGACGAGCGTACAGAGTATGAAGACCGTGTAGCCGGCTGAGACCTGACTACTGCTTGACTGAATTGACTTGGAGTGAGTCTATAATGACCCATACTTTACATACATTGTTAATAATTCAAAATTGAAGTACACTTATTACAACATATAACAAAACCATGAAAGGACCGTATAGGTATAATGTCTTTGGAAACTGGGAAACATAAACAACTGGTTCATAAAAGCATCTACATTGTCTTCCATTTATTTCATCATATCTAGAGTCCCTTTTGGCATATCCTACTTAATAACCTTCTTCCTGACCTGGGGAAAGAAAACATACAAAATGGTGAGCTCAAATTCTCAGTAAGGGTAAACAAAAGAAATATCAATCACATTATATTCATAAGAACATAACATTTTGGAAATCTTAACCTGCAAAAGAGATCATAATTTCATAACATGGGATAAATCATAGTAGTGGAACATAATCCAAATAATTAAAACTTAACACATGAAATGTTGTATCATACACACATAATCATAGAGAATAATTTCTTAGTAGTCAAGAATCATATCCAAGACTATCTTCACAGACAAAGTCCATTTCTGAACCGAGTTCACTCCTCGTTTCAGTCCTGTTTCACTGAATCGGATTAACCTGCCATAGAGCCATGTCTATTTCATGAGATATAAATCATTACCCAATGCAGTGGAGGGAGATATAGGTCCCACCCATCTCATAATGATACCATTCTCATGTGTGCCACAAAATCATAAATCATACATCATTGCATAACCCATGTAATAAAAATGGGATTCTTAAACCTCGTGACATCATAAAACAATTCATATAAGATAAAGGAATTCATAAAAATAAATCCATCACAACATAATCAAATCAATTTAATAATAGGGATAGAAATATAACCCTATATTATCTTAGATGGAAAATAATTTTGATAAAACACATGAACTCCATTCTTGAGGAAAATATCCTTTCTACTTCAAAAACATTTTTTCCTTTCTTAATATGTCATAAAATTTTAATCTAAAATAATTTGATTAAAAATAAACTTGAAAACTTGTAAAGGAAGCTTCATGGAAATAATTTTCTAAAAATCAATTCAGGCCGTATAAGTTAAAAAAACATTCTTCTCGTACATTGGCCGGAAAAGTAAAAAAGTACCTCGTACGAAAAATGACAAAAGATTCCTTTCATATATTTTACTAAAAACTCACACAAGGGTAAAATTGGATTAAAAAAATTGTGTTAGGATATAAATAATATGACATATTGAGTAAACATGGATGTGGATGATAGTTATTCCCCAGTAAATTCTGAAGTATAAACAATCTCAGATAAAAATTGAGATTGCGAGATTTTCCCTTACCTTAGGTCTGATTTGCTTTGTAAGTGTCCGAACCTCCTGTATAATGATTTAAATAATGTCATTGACTTATTCCAGAATCATTCACATTGTTATGATATCATATATGGCCTTATTCTTAGCTTCTTATTAGTAATATTTCATTGCTACTTGTTATTCGGGTGTTTATTGATTTTTGTTCTTATGCGTGTTTTGTCGAATAAATTCTTATTCTTATTTTTAGGTTATAGATACCTAATTTCCAGAATGGTATTTGTGTAATACATATCATATTTATTCACTCAATTAATTTATATAATCATTATACAATTAAAATCATGTAGAACGAGTAGCATCACATCGTGGAGACGGTATTCCGTACGTACGCACGAGCGATGATATCGTTCCCATGATCGTGGAATTGTATTAGTGTGTATGTATACTATTTCAAAATCTATATAACTTTACAATAATCATATATAGTTATTATTTACACCATTATACCCATTCAAGTAATATGGTGGTAGAAAATAGATTACACCACGACGTGGAGACGGTATTCCGTACGTACACACGCGCGGTGATTTCATTTTCCGTAGAATGGATAGATGGTTAAATAGGGTTGTTTAATACTTATAATAACATATCAGTATAGTAGTGATACTGATGTTATTACTTCATAATGAAACAACAACAGAAGAAGAAGTGGAAGAAGAAATAAAGTTGAAAGAATCGGTAACAGACATTACCTCTTCTTTGAAGCGCCTCTTTAAAACCTCCTTTTAGGGCACTAAAATTGGTCTTTGAAGAAGACCAGGACCTCTAGGATGTTTCTAGGGAATTTTATAAGAGAATTTGGAAGGGGTTGACCGATCTTGAAGGCTCAAAGTGGTGTGAGGAAGAGAGGGAGGAGGTGCCCTTTTATAAGGGAGGAGAGGGGCACCTTTGGAAAAACTAAAAATATTATTTTATTATAAAGTCATATTCGGTTTTTAAAATCTCCAAATTGATTTATTTAGAAGATATAGTGGGGATGGTTTGAAATACTCTCATCCAATAGAATTTATACAAGTTTAGGTTTCTATTTTAACCTTATCATTGAGATTTAACTTTAAGTTAAATAATTTAACTTTTACCGTGTCTTCTTGTTTTCTTACACTATAAGGTTAATAAACTTACTATAACAAGCCAAACGAACCCCAAATTGTTTATTATTATTATTATATATAAACTTATCTATGTCATTTGGCCGAACCTTAGATTTTTAGGAATAAAATAACAATTAATAATATAATATTTAAAAAAAAACTATTTTATGTCAATTTTGAAAATATTTGGTAATTGATTTTTGTGAAAATCATAACAGAAATATTAGTTCAAAAAAAGTTAATTAAATCGATAATAACATGTCATATTAACATATAAAATTATTGGAATTCATAAAAAGTCTCAAATTACATTTATTTGGGTATTTATAACATCAATTATGTCAATATTTCATTAATAATATAATTACCGCATCATCATTGTGTCATAAATAAATTAAATTATTTAAATTATAAAAATTACAAATAAAATAATCTTTTTAGATTTATAGTGAATATTTATAGTCGAATTTATCTTATGTATAACTCTATATTAAAAATGATTTACTTATTAAACTTTGATTTTAACTATTTTAACCCTTTTTAAATAAATTAATATTAAATGTCCTAATCTAATCCATGTGGGCCTAAATGGTCATATTTTATTCCTAAGGTTGTTTTTGGTCGAATTATACTTATCCAGTAGAATTAGGACATGTGTTAGGGTAATAATAATATCATTTTTACCCTTAATTACCGTATTTACTTTTAACCGTGGTAAAACAAGTAAAAAGTTACTATTCACAAAAAATTATTTTCATCTCATTGAACCACATTTTAGTCCTTGATATTAACCGTGTCTCTCATAATTTCGAAATTCCACTCACAGAAGTGGTAAAATTATGTTTTATGTGAATTTTGAAATTCTCCTAGGAGGTGGGTAAAAGATAATGAAAATTCAATAAAATTTTTATATATCTAAAATTATTATAAAATGACTCCAATGAATTGCATTAAACTTATATAGGTATTATGTATCAATTTTGACCTAAAATAAATTTAAATAAAATAAATAATTATTTAAATAAAAAGTCGGTTTTTAAATAGTAACCCAGTGTTTTCACTATTCATCCAAAATTGAATGTTTTCAGAAAAATAACAAAATTTCACCTTAGGCTAATTTCGATATTCCGAATCCAAAAATGAAGTCCATTTTGAAAAATAAAAATTTACAAAATTTCAAAAAGTGGGTATTACTATTCATAACGGCTAGTTTTAATAATATTTTAATAGCATATCATTGTTTAGTGATACTCAGTATTGCGTACGACGCAAGCTATCGAGGAAGGTTGCGATTGCATGTAAAGCAAGACAAGATATTGTTGTGTGTAGTGAAAGATTCCTTTGATGATTTATATAACATAAAAACAAAATATTTCTCATAAAAGTCTCAGGTGTTACATTCTACCCCCCTTAAAATGAATTTCCCCCTCGAAATTCATCACTTTGTAACAAACAGATGAAGATACCTCTGCCTCATCATATCCTCAAGCTCCCATGTATATTCTTCTAATTGGTGGTTCCTCCATAAAACTTTCACCAAGCGAGTGGTCTTGTTCCATAAGACTTTTTCCCTACGATCCAGAATCTCTATCGGCTGTTCTTCATAAGAAAGATCTTGCTCCAGCGGTACACTTCTGAGCTGAGTACATGTGAAGGATTAGTTTTGTACTTTCTCAGGAGAGATACATGGAACACATCGTGAACATGAGAGAGATTCGGTGGAAGCGCCAATTGGTAAGAAACCATCCCAACACGATCCAGTATATCAAAAGGACCGATATACCTAGGGATCAACTTTCCCTTCTTTCCAAATCTCATTACTCTCTTCAAAGGAGATATTATTAAGAACACTTTATCATCCACTTCAAACTCTAGGTCTTTTATTTGGTTAACATCATAACTTTTTTGTTGACTGTGAGCTGCTCTTATGTGTTGTTGAATAGATCTGACCTTTTCTGCCATCTCAATAACAAGATCAGGTCCTAATAGCTTTCTTTCCCCAACTTCATCCCAGCAAGTTGGAGTATTGCATTTCTTTCCATAGAGAGCTTCATAAGGAGCCATCTGAATATTGGAGTGAAAGCTATTATTTTAAGAAAATTCCACCAAAGGTAGGTGTTGATCCCCACCACCTTTGAAATCCATAGAGCAAGCTCTCAACACATCTTCTAGAGTTTGAATTGTTCTCTCAGACTAACCGTCTGTCTGAGGATGATAAGCAGTGCTGAAACTCAACTCTGTATCTAGAGTATGCTGAAGACTTCTCCAGAACTTTGAGGCAAACCTTGGATCCCGACCAGATATAATGGAAAGTGGTACTCCATGCAATCTTACCACTTCCTTTACATATATCCTGGCAAGATGATCCAGAGTGAAATCCTCTCTAATAGCAATGAAGTGTGCAGACTTTGTAAGACGATCAACTATGACCTAAATATCATTATTGCCTTTGGATGTTTTAAGAAGTCTGGTGATAAATTCCATAGTTATGTTTTCCCATTTCCATTCGTGTATGGGTAATGGTTGTAACATCCCCTTAGACTTCTGTCTCTCAGCTTTAACTTGCTGACAAACCAAGCATCGAGAGACATATTCAGCAACATCTCTTTTCATGCCATCCCACCAGAAGTACTCTTTCAAGGCCCTATACATCTTCGTGCTTCCAGGATGAATAGAGAATGAAGAACTATGAGCCTCATCCAACAACTCCTTCTTTAATTCTGGGATGGGAGGAACACAAACCCGATTCCTGAACTTTATTATCCCATCATAATCAAGGTTGAATTCAGGAACATTTCTCACCTTCTTTTGTAACTCTACATCTTCTTTATGCGACTCTTTAATATTCACATGTATAGATGGTTGAACATTCATTTGAGAAAGATACGATTTTTCCCCTTTCATTATAATTCCAAAATCCTTCCTTTGTAAATCCATAAATATTGGATCTTTTGTGATCCTCATCATGGATAAGCTAGCATGGTCTTGTCGACTTAATGCATCTACCACCTTGTTTTCTTTCACAGGGTGGTAATGAATTGAGCATTCATAATCCTTAATCGGCTCCAACCATCTTCTTTTGCGCATATTCAACTCCTTTTGTGTGAAAATATACTTTAAACTTTTATGATCATTATAAATATCACACCTTTCTCCATAAAGATAATGACTCCAAATCTTTAATGCAATGATTACCGTAGCTAACTATAAATCATGAGTTGGGTAATTTTGCTCATGGATTTTCAACTATCATGAGGCATAAGCTATCACCATATCATTTTGCATAAGAAAACACCCCAAACCCTTCTTAGATGCATCATTGTAGATCACAAACCTTTCTCCACTACAAGGAAGTGTGGGTATAGGTTCACTGGATAACCTTTTTTTCAACTCCTTGAAATTCTCTTCACATTCATCCATCCAAACAAACTTAACTCCTTTCCGAGTCAACTTGGTGAGTGGATTAGATAATCGTGAAAAATCATTCACAAAACGTTGATAATATCCATCCAAACCAAGAAAACTTCGGATCTCAGTTACTGTTGTCGGTCTCGACCATCTTTCGATAACCTCTGTTTTTGCTGGATCCACAGATATCCCCTCTTTTGAGATTATGTGACCCAAAAAGGCAAATTTTTGAAGCCAAAATTTACACTTGGTAAATTTGGCAAAAAACTTCTCCTTTCTCAGGGTCTTCAATATAATTCTCAAGTGATCTTCATGTTCTTCCTTGATCTTTGAATATACAAGAATATCATCTATAAATACTACCACAAACTGATCAAGATAGTCTCTAAAGACTCTATTCATCAGATCCATGAAGATAGTAGGGGCATTAGTAAGACCAAATGGCATCACTATAAATTCATAGTGTCCATACCTTGTATGTAAATCCGTCTTTGGTATATCCTCCCTTTTGAACCTTAATTGATGATACCCTGAATGGAGATCAATCTTGGAAAAGTATTGATCTCCACGTAGTTGTTCAAATAAATCATCAATGCGTGGGAGATGATATTTGTTCTTGATAGTGATCTTGTTAAGTACTCGATAATCAATGCAGAGACTCATTGATCCATCTTTCTTCTTAACAAATAGAACAAGTTCTCCCCAAGGTGACGCACTAGGGTGTATGAATCCTTTATCAAGATTCTCTTGGAGTTTCTTCTTCAATTCCTGCAACTCAATTGGGTCCATTCTATAAGGTTTCTTTGAAATAAGCAAAGCACCCGGTACGAGTTCTATTGAAAACTCGACTTCACGATTTGGTGGAAGACCTGATAATTACTCCGAAAAGACATCATAAAACTATCATACAATGGGAATTTTCTTAATCGTGAGTTTCTCACCAACCATTTGAGATAAATAACCTTCATTTAGTGGAATCAAGACCCATAAGATGGAATAAATTTCCACTAGAAGGTTATGTCCATCCTCGCATCGATAGACGATTATAGATTGATCTGGAATATGAAATGTGACTTCCCTTCTTTGGAAATTGATATGTGCTCCATATAGAGAAAGCCAATCCATGCCAAGAATCACATCAAATTCCACTATAGGAAGGATCATAAGATTTTCAGGAAGCACTTTCCCACAAACATCAATTGGAGAAGAATTATAAACTTTTGATGCGACTGTTGTGCCATTAGGGGTTGTCATAGCTAACTCAACTTCTAATTGTTGAGGTAATACGGTGATACCCTTAGAAAATTATTCATAAATAAAACAGTGGGTGGATCCAGAATCAAATAAAACATTTGATACTTATGAGTGGATGGTATGTGTACCTTTCACCACTTCGTTATCATACTCCACATCGCTGATAGAAATTGCATGTGTCTTTCCTTTGTCTTGAGGCTTAAGAGTTTTTTGATGTAGATAATCATCACCAACCCTTGGATTAGGTCATTGATTGGAATAATTCCCCATTTCCTTTCACTTGTAACATTGAAGTGTAGGAGGTGCACTTTGTGTAGCCTTTTCTTTGTTCTCATCGCTAGACATCTTCTTCCCATCATTGCAACATTCAAATGACCGATGACCTTCCTTTCCACATTTGAAACATTTACTTGTCCCTTTAAGACAACTCCCTTCATGTTTATTTCCACACTTTGAGCATAAGGGAAAACTCATCTTCTTTTCAGTGTGCTCTTTAGATTTTCCCTTGTATTCCATTTTCCTCTTCTTATCAAACCCATATGACTAATGTGTCACGACCCGCCCTCGGGGTCCGTGCCGTGACTACCCCAAGCCCGCCTTCCATAGGCCAGGGGCTGGCGACTAGCACCAAGGCGTAAATCCCAGTAAAAAGGGAAGGCATTGCCTTTGAAAAGTAAACAAACACCACAGAGTAAGCAAGCGGAAAGTAAACACTAAACAAAAACAGAGTACTACTGAAAGTGCGGAAAAGTAAATGGGCCAGTATACAAACCCAAACTGAAAGTAAAGTACAACTCAAAAGGGAAAACAGCAACTGAAAAGTAAAAGCCACTACTCCGAGCTGTCCACTGGAAATCCCACCTGAAGGGTGGGTACAGATAGCTCCTCTGCTCCACGGGTCCCGCCGTCCGCTCCGTACACGTCTCGCCCAGTGGTCCACCTCCGGATACCGTCCCGCTCTGCAAGCCTTAGCTAAGGTCAACGCTGTCCGTCGTCTGCAACCAACACAACGTAGTGCGGGCAAAGCCCGTGCAGGGGTGAGTACAAGCTACTCAGTAGGGACCCCGAGACCTCTGAAGGTCTCTCAAATCCACAAAGGATAAACCACGAAGAAAAGTAACAATCACGAAGTAACAACTGACACTGCTTAGGTATATGCCCATACATATACCTAAGTCATCAATTCAAATACGCTCCAACCTCCGAGCCCAAGTACAACTCAGTCCACACAGGATAGTAAACGTATTCCACACAGGAAAGCAAAACGTAATCCACACAGGATTGCACAACACAATCCACACAGGAAAGCAAAAGGATTCAGCTCACACAGGTAAACTTCTTCAGAGGACGATAAAGATGATCACTGATCCATCTAAGTCGTCGGACCCACGAAGGATCGATAGGTAACTAACCCCCGTAAAGACCCACACATGATCGGGCCCACACAGGACCTGTAGGCGCTGGCTCACACAGAACCGCTGAGCGCGGACCCACACAGGATCGGGCCCACACAGGACCTGTAGCACTGATCCACGTAGGATCGCTGAGTTCTGTAGTCGTCGTCATCAAATCCACACAGGATCTCTGTACTGTCGTCGTCGAATCCACACAGGATCTCTGTACTGTCGTCGTCGCAGTCACAGTAGCAGTCGTAGCAGTAGTAGCAGTCGTTGCAGTCGCAGCCAGCACTAGGGTTCCCGCACACAGCAAGCTCGTTCGGAGGGTCCGCTCCACGAGCCGAGAGGCTGATACATCAACTGTCACGAAGACCAGAGTTGATGTATCCAAAAGTTCTGTATCGTCAACAGGAACTCAACGCAACAGACGGCGCGTCGATCGGACGCCCGGTCTGAGAGTTATTGGCATTTTCGTCTCCGGGGCCCGGTTGGTTTTTAAGGCAAAACCAACCCGACCGTACTCCACCTGCGTCCAAACCTCGGGCGGAGTATGCCAAAAGATCCATCTCATTAAGAGGAACACAACGCGACTGACGGCGCGTCAATCGGACGTTCGTAGCTCAAGATATGAGCGTTTCCGCTCCGAAGGCCCGGTTGGTTTCGTGAACGAACCAACCCGGCCGAACTCAAAGTAAACCGAAACCTTGAGTGCGATACCAAAACGACCGTCTCGATCCAAGGATCGCGTTGCCGCTGACGGTTCGTCGATCGGAGGTCCGAGGCTCAAGTTATGGGCCAAAAACCAATTCTGGTTCGAAACGGGGGGGGGGGGGGGTCCGGGTCCGGGCCGACCCGGCCCGACCCCCCCCCCCCCTGGGCGGCGCGGCGGCCTGGCGGCGCGGCGGCGCGGGGTGCCGCGAGGAGCCGCACGCGGGGGCTAAGCCCCGCTTCCTGGAAGAGGCGGCGCGGCCTTTGTGCCGCGTCCATTTTTTTAAAACGCCCCCCACACGTGGGGGGCCTGATTTGAGCGGAACCGGGGAGGGGAGGCCGGCTGCCCCTTCCCTTTAAAAAAAAACGCCCCCCTCATAAAGAGGGGGGTTTTGGGTGCTGGCCGGGGGATTAATTCCCCCGGTTTAATGCCTTCCGGCCGGCCAGCTGGCCGGCCGGTTTTCTCCAACGGGACCGGAAATTCCGGTCCCCCCTTCGGCTTCCGACGCCGGCGGCCCAGCCGCCGGTCTTCTCTCCCGCCGCGGCCCGTAACCGGCCGCGGTCTCCTCGTCCCGCCGCGGCCCGGAACCGGCCGCGGTGTTCGTCGTCCGGCGCGGTGCGACGGCACCGCGCCCCATTCGTCGTGCCTTGATTCCTTTCAACACGGCGCGACGACGTCGCGTTCTTGAAGATTCTACCTCGGTGTGGCGCGACGACTCCGCGTTAAATAAAAGCACGATTATCCGCGTGGTGCGACGGCACCACGCCACTTGCTTCCACCCGCAAGAATAAACAAGAACGATGGAGGGGGGGGGGGGGGGGGTTCGGCCGTGTTCGTGCGGTCCGGCCCCCCTCACGTTAAAATAAATAACTCAACTTAAACATTCAAAAGTCTCATGTTTGACATGCGAAATCCACGATCAAGAAGTGGAATAATTTAAGAATAAAATAACAACCCCTACCTCGGGTATAAGGTTCGAAGATTGTGAACGTTCCGCGGAAGACGACGTCGCGGAGGTCGGGCGTCGTGGTCGTCGTTCGTGAAATCCGTTGACGAAGAGATACGCCCGAAGAGATACGTCGTTGGCGAATCTTCGTATGCCGACGAAGAAGGTCTGAGGAGGAAGCGGCGTTCCCTCTCGTTGACATGGAGGACGAAGAAGAGAGGCGTCGTTCTTCGTCGGAGCTTGAGCGTTCTTCGTGTTCTTCGTCAGAGCTTGAAGATGAAGAAGAAGTTCTCCAAAGCTCTCAAGGAGACAAACAAATAACCCCCAAAATAAAATAAGACAACATCTTATTTTATTATCACATAACACAAAAGAATTTCAAAAGTTTGAAATTCAAAAGGTTTAACTCCCATAATTAATTAAGTAACTCAAGTCAATAAATTAGGGGTTAAGCAAGTTGAGAGAATTTGAAAGGATTAGGGGTTCGTGTGGGCCCCACCACACTTAATCCTCCCAAGGGAGGTTAAGTGGGTGTGGGTCCCACTTCCAACCTCCTTTGATAGGTTTTAACAAGTTATAATAAAATTTGTTCTACACAAATTTTATTTAACTCAAACTAAAAACCCCAAAATTAACTTTCAACCCGCAACAAACGCAACTCCCGAAAAGGTCTCTTTAAGCGAATATCGGCGCTGCGAGTTCATCGGTGCCCTCGGATTTCAATTCCGAGTACCGGATCAAAAGTTAGGAATTCCCGCTCGTTCGTTCACTGAACGTACCCGAGCCAAACTTCGGAAATTAATTCCGGGCACTCCAGGTCTCAGAATCAGGTGCCGTCTGAAACCGTGCTCTTGTAAAAATCTTAAGAAAATTAAGAAAAAATTTCCCTTGAATTTTTACGGGTCTTTACATTACTCCCACCTCAGGGCTTTACGTCCCCGTAAAGATACATCAAAAACTAGGGAAACAAATGAGGGTACTGAGCACGCATCTGAGCCTCCCGCTCCCATGTGCTTTCCTGGAGATTCCCGTGCTGCCATCTGATGCGCCCAAGAGGAATCGATCGCCCATGCAGGACCCGCTCCTGTCGATCCTCTATCTCCACCGGGACCTCCGTAAAAGTCGCCCCATCGTCAACGTCAAGCTCCCCATGGTCAATGATGTGCGTCGGGTCGTGCACGTATCTCCTCAGCTGGGATACGTGGAAGACGTCATGCACCCGGTGCAACCGAGGTGGTAGAGCCAGGCGATAAGCCACCTCGCCAATCCTGCTGAGAATCTGGAAGGGTCCGATGAAGCGCGGAGATAACTTGCCGCCTCGGCCAAATCTCCGAATACCACGTCGAGGTGAGACCCGCAAGAAGACGTGGTCGCCATCCTCGAACTCCAGTGGCCTCCGCCTCCTGTCAGCATATGACTTCTGCCGGCTCTGAGCTATCCTCATCCGCTTCCGGATGACCTGGACCTTCTCTTTCGTGGCCTGGACCATCTCCGGTCCCACTAGTGCTAACTCCCCAGGGTCTGTCCAGCACAAAGGAGATCTACATGGTCGGCCGTACAACGCCTCATACGGTGCCATCCCGATGGTGGAGTGGTAGCTGTTGTTGTACGCGAACTCCACCAAGGGTAGGTGGTCCTCCCAGCTACGACCAAAGTCGAGGACACATGCGCGGAGCATGTCCTCGAGAGTCTGAATGGTCCTCTCCATCTGACCATCCGTCTGAGGGTGAAAGGATGTGCTCAGACGTAGCTGTGTCCCGAACGCTTCCTGTAACCCCTTCCAAAGTCGGGAAGTAAAGCGGGCATCTCGATCGGAGATGATAGATGATGGCACGCCGTGGAGCCGCACAATCTCCTGAACGTAGAGACGTCCCAAGCTCTCTACTGAGCCCTGCTCTCTGATGGGTAAGAAGTGTGCCGACTGGGTGAGTCGGTCAACAATCACCCAGATGGAGTCGTGACCTCTGGAAGTGCGTGGAAGTCCAGTCACGAAGTCCATAGATATGTCATCCCACTTCCACTCCGGAACCTCCAAGGGCTGTACCAAGCCTGCTGGTACCTGATGCTCTGCCTTCACCTGCTGACAGGTGAGGCATCAAGAAACGAACTCTGCTACAGCTTTCTTCATGCCCGGCCACCAGTGCTGTCGTCTGAGGTCCTGGTACATCTTCGCCACTCCCGGATGTACCGCTAAAGGAGAAGTGTGAAACTCTCTCAGTACTTCCTCTCGCAATGCGACTGGTACCATGGTACGTCCTCTGAGAAGGATGTCGTGCTCTGCTCCAAGGGAGAAACCATCAGGTGCCTATCCCGAGGATATCTGTGCACGCCGTGTCTCACAGTCAGCGTCCCCGCGCTGTGCCTCCCTGACACGCTGCAGTAGTGGAGGAGTGACTGTGAGAGACTGAAGAAAGGCTGCTCCATCTCTATCATCGAAGGATATCTGCAAAGAGGCTAGCTGCTCTGTCGCCTCCTCAAGTAGCTGAATGCCCGTCCTCCTGCTGAGGGCATCGGCTACTACGTTCCCCTTCCCAGGAGTATAGACTATCTCAAAGTCATAGTCCTAGAGGAACTCGAGCCATCGTCGCTGTCTCAGATTCAGGTCCTTCTGCGAGAAGATATACCTGAGACTCTGATGATCGGAAAAGACTGTAAAGAGCTCGCCCATCAGATAGTGTCGCCATGTCTTCAGAGCGAAGACCACTGCTGCTAACTCCAGGTCATGGGTAGCGTAGTTCTGCTCATGCGGCCTCAACTGACGTGATCCATAGGCGATCACGGCCCGCTCCTGCATCAGAACACATCCGAGTCCGGTCCCTGATGCATCGCAGTAGACTACGTACCCTACTCCCTCCTCAGGCAACCTCAAGATAGGTGCGCTAGTCAATCTCTGTCTCAGCTCCTGGAAGCTCTGCTGACATCTGTCTGACCACACGAAGGGTTTCCCCTTCTTCGTCAAAGCTGTGAGTGATGCTGCAACTCTAGAGAAGTCTGGAACGAATCTCCGATAGTATCCAGCTAGTCCCAAGAAACTCCGAACCTCAGTCACGCTCCTGGGTGGCTCCCATGCTAACACAGCCTCAATATTCGCGGGATCCACTGCAACTCCCGCCTCAGAGATAACGTGTCCCAAAAAGTGGACCTCACGTATCCAGAACTGGCACTTCGAGAGCTTACCATAAAGTTGGTGCTCTCAGAGTGTGTCAAGAACAACTCGCAAGTGATAGGCGTGCTCCTCCTCTGTCGTAGAGTAAATCAGAATGTCGTCGATGAAGACCACGACAAACCGATCGAGGTATGGCTGAAAGATCCTGTTCATGAGAGCCATGAAAACTGCTGGAGCATTGGTTACACCGAAAGGCATAACCAAGAACTCATAGTGGCCATACCGACATCTGAAGGCCGTCTTCTGCACATCCTCGTCCCTGACTCTGAGCTGATGATAGCCTGACCTGAGGTCTATCTTCGAGAACCACCGTGCTCCCTTGAGCTGATCAAAGAGGTCATCAATCCTCGGTAGCGGATACTTGTTCCTCACTGTCACCTGGTTCAGGCGACGATAGTCAACACAAAGTCGCAAGCTCCCGTTCGCCTTCTTGGCGAACAATATCGGGGAAGCCCAGGGTGAAACACTGGGTCGGATGAATCCCTTGCCTTGCAAGTCCTCCAACTGTACCCGTAGCTCTTGAAGCTCGGCGGGGGCCATCCGATATGCTGGAGTGGATATCGGGGCTATCCCGGGGTACAAGTCAATATAAAAGTCTACCTCTCTGCGAGGAGGTAGCCCTGGAACATCGTCGGGAAAAACGTCCGCAAACTGATCCACCACTGCAGGAAAACCAGGACTCCGCACGTCAACTGCTCCAAGGATGAGGCTAGCCAACTGATGAGTGATGGGCTGTCCTCTCCTCCGCGGAAGTCCATCCTGTGCTGCAAAGGCTCCCTTCTCGCCGGTGAAGGTGAACCTGCTCCCGTCGGTGCGTACACATCGCACCTTGCGCCTAAAACAGTCAATCTGTGCATGGACCGTAGATAGCCAATCCATGCCCAAGATGACGTCGTAAGGCCTCGACGCTGCTACAAGAAGATCCCAGCCGAAGCTCTCGCCTCCTAGAGTAAGCTCACACTGCCGGCACCAGTGCATAATCGTCGAGTCTGCTTTCGTAGGAGTCTCTAGCCGTAAGGATCGAGCCAACGGCTCTGTCGGAATCTCCGAGCTCCGAACAAGGGCAGCGGCTATGAAAGAGTGACTCGCTCCTGTGTCTATAAGAACTGCAGAAAGGGTGGAGTAGACACAGATAGTACCTCGAATCAACTCGGGTGCGCCGTGGTCGTAGGCCTCTGCTGCCTGGAGCTGTGCCTGTCGCTGCCCGCCAGCTCCCTGAGGTCGGGGTGGACCTCCTGGTGGTGGTGGTGGTAGAGCCTCATAGCGTCGGCCACCACCGGCTGCTCGTTCAGCTCCTCTGCCTCGTCCGCCTCCTCCCTGTGGACCGCCACGGTCGACCCTCTGCCTCTGCCTCGGTGGTCCATCAACTGACTGCTGCTCCTCGGCACGACGGGTCGGGCAGTCGCGAGCCATGTGACCCTGCCCGCCGCACGAGTAGCACTGTCTGCCTCTCGTAAGACTGGCTCTGCGCTGTGTGCCCCGCACTGCTGAGCCAGTGCCCTGAGATCGTCTGCCCGAAGGTCTGGTCTGTCTGGACCCCTGAGTCATCCGTCGACTGCCTGCTGCAGATGACTCTGCCACGTGCCGCCCTGCGGTGGGTCGCTGTGCTGGTGTAGACTCAGCAAGGAAGCTCTCGATCAGAAGGGCCCGCTCCAGTACTCCTGTCTGAGTCGGTATGCTGAGGGAGGTCAGCGATGCCCTGATCTCGTGTCTCAAACCCTGCTCGAAGGTCCGGGCCCGGAAGAATGGGTCCCGTACCATGTCGGTCGAGTAGCGCGAGAGATCGGTAAATCTCGCCGAGTACTGAGCGACCATCATGCTGCCCTGCCGCAGCTGTAGAAGCTCCTGGATACGCACCGCACGAAGGGTGGCTGGGACGAACTCCGAGCGGAAGAGGCTCTCAAAGTCCGTCCAAAGTAGAGATGCCTCATCGTGCACCTGGAGCATCAAGCTCCACCATCGTCCTGCTGCTGCGTGTAGTAGGCTCGCAGCGAGGATCACCATGAGGTCTGCTGGTGTCCTCACTAGCCTAAACACTCGAACCACTGCCTCCAGCCAGTCCTCTGCTGCCTGGGGATCCGTCTCCCCGCGAAACCTGGGCGGTCGCTGGCGCTGAAACTCATGCAGTGCGCTGAGGCGACGTGCATTGTCAGCGGCTGCTGCTGGAAGCATCGGGGGATCGGCGGGTAAAGCTACCGCCGGTGCCACTACTGGAAAAGGGCCCTGCACCGAGGCCTCGTCGCTCGGTGGGCTGTCGTCTCGCTCGACTCTCGGAAACCTAGCTGGCTGCCGTCGTGGGGCCATCCTGAAAAGGAAACAGGTGCGCCACGGTTAGAACAGTATACCTGGTGAGCTGATATAAGTAATCACAAAGAAAACTTTGAAACACACACGCAATCAATGTTTTCGTGCATTAAGTCGGAAATCAGAAGTCAGGGTCCTGGTGTACGGATACGTCGGCCGCCGCACCAACACTGGACTCCCTGGACTGATATCCACACTCAATACGCTAAACATTATTGCTCCACATAGAAAAGATCAGAGTTTGCGGTAGAACCGAACTCCTCTGATACCAATTTGTCACGACCTGCCCTCGGGGTCCGTGCCGTGACTACCCCAAGCCCGCCTTCCATAGGCCAGGGGCTGGCGACTAGCACCAAGGCGTAAATCCCAGTAAAAAGGGAAGGCATTGCCTTTGAAAAGTAAACAAACACCACAGAGTAAGCAAGCGGAAAGTAAACACTAAACAAAAACAGAGTACTACTGAAAGTGCGGAAAAGTAAATGGGCCAGTATACAAACCCAAACTGAAAGTAAAGTACAACTCGAAAGGGAAAACAGCAACTGAAAAGTAAAATCCACTACTCCGAGCTGTCCACTGGAAATCCCACCTGAAGGGTGGGTACATATAGCTCCTCTGCTCCACGGGTCCCGCCGTCCGCTCCGTACACGTCTCACCCAGTGGTCCACCTCCGGATACCGTCCCGCTCTGCAAGCCTCAGCTAAGGTCAACGCTGTCCGTCGTCTGCAACCAACACAACGTAGTGCGGGCAAAGCCCGTGCAAGGGTGAGTACAAGCTACTCAGTAGGGACCCCGAGACCTCTGAAGGTCTCTCAAATCCACAAAGGATAAACCACGAAGAAAAGTAACAATCACGAAGTAACAACTGACACTGCTTAGGTATATGCCCATACATATACCTAAGTCATCAATTCAAATACGCTCTAACCTCCGAGCCCAAGTACAACTCAGTCCACACAGGATTGTAAACGTATTCCACACAGGAAAGCAAAACGTAATCCACACAGGATTGCACAACACAATCCACACAGGAAAGCAAAAGGATTCAGCTCACACAGGTAAACTTCTTCAGAGGACGATAAAGATGATCACTGATCCATCTAAGTCGTCGGACCCACGAAGGATCGATAGGTAACTAACCCCCGCAAAGACCCACACAGGATCGGGCCCACACAGGACCTGTAGGCGCTGGCTCACACAGAACCGCTGAGCGCGGACCCACACAGGATCGGGCCCACACAGGACCTGTAGCACTGATCCACGTAGGATCGCTGAGTGCTGTAGTCGTCGTCATCAAATCCACACAGGATCTTTGTACTATCGTCGTCGAATCCACACAGGATCTCTGTACTGTCGTCGTCGCAGTCACAGTAGCAGTCGTAGCAGTAGTAGCAGTCGTAGCAGTCGCAGCCAGCACTAGGGTTCCCGCACACAGCAAGCTCGTTCGGAGGGTCCGCTCCACGAGCCGAGAGGCTGATACATCAACTGTCACGAAGACCAGAGTTGATGTATCCAAAAGTTCCGTATCGTCAACAGGAACTCAACGCAACAGACGGCGCGTCGATCGGACGCCCGGTCTGAGAGTTATTGGCATTTTCGTCTCCGGGGCCAGGTTGGTTTTTAAGGCAAAACCAACCCGACCGTACTCCACCTGCGTCCAAACCTCGGGCGGAGTATGCCAAAAGATCCATCTCACTAAGAGGAACACAACGCGACTGACGGCGCGTCAATCAGACGTTCGTAGCTCAAGATATGAGCGTTTCCGCTCCGAAGGCCCGGTTGGTTTCGTGAAAGAACCAACCCGGCCGAACTCAAAGTAAACCGAAACCTTGAGTGCGATACCGAAACGACCGTCTCGATCCAAGGATCGCGTTGCCGCTGACGGTTCGTCGATCGGAGGTCCGAGGCTCAAGTTATGGGCCAAAAACCAATTCTGGTTCGAAACGGGGGGGTCCGGGTCCGGTCCGACCTGGCCCGACCCCCCCCCCCCCTGGGCGGCGCGGTGGCCGGCGGCGGCGGCCGGCGGCGGCGCGGCGGCGCGGCGGCGCGGGGTGCCGCGGCGGCTCGGGGTGCCGCGAGGAGCCGCACGCGGGGGCTAAGCCCCGCTTCCTGGAAGAGGCGGCGCAGCCTTTGTGCCGCCCCCATTTTTTTAAAACGCCCCCCACACGTGGGGGGCCTGATTTGAGCGGAACTGGGGAGGGGAGGCCGGCTGCCCCCTTCCCTTTTAAAAAATAAAAACGCCCCCCTCATAAAGAGGGGGGTTTTGGGTGCTGGCCGGGGGATTAATTCCCCCGGTTTAATGCCTTCCGGCCGGCCAACTGGCCGGCCGATTTTCTCCAACGGGACCGGAAATTCCGGTCCCCCCTTCGGCTTCCGACGCCGGCGGCCCGGCCGCCGGTCTTCTCTCCCGCCGCGGCCCGGAACCGGCCGCGGTCTCCTCGTCCCGCCGCGGCCCGGAACCGGCCGCGGTGTTCGTCGTCCGGCGCGGTGCGACGGCACCACGCCCCATTCGCCGTGCCTTGATTCCTTTCAACGCGGCGCGACAACGTCGTGTTCCTAAAGATTCTACCTCGGTGTGGCGTGACGGCTCTGCGTTAAATAAAAGCACGATTATCCGCGTGGTGCGACGGCACCACGCCACTTGCTTCCACCCGCAAGAATAAAAAAGAACGATGGAGGGGGGGGGGGGGGGGTTCGGCCGTGTTCGTGCGGTCCGGTCCCCCTCACGTTAAAATAAATAACTCAACTTAAACATTCAAAAGTCTCATGTTTGACATGCGAAATCCACGATCAAGAAATGGAATAATTTAAGAATAAAATAACAACCCCTACCTCGGGTATAAGGTTCGAAGATTGTGAACGTTCCGCGGAAGACGACGTCGCGGAGGTCGGGCATCGCGGTCGTCATTCGTGAAATCCGTTGACGAAGAGATACGCCCGAAGAGATACGTCGTTGGCGAATCTTCGTATGCCGACGAAGAAGGTCCGAGGAGGAAGCGGCGTTCCCTCTCGTTGACACGGAGGACGAAGAAGAGTGGGGTCGTTCTTCGTCGGAGCTTGAGCGTTCTTCGTGTTCTTCGTCAGAGCTTGAAGATGAAGAAGAAGTTCTCCAAAGCTCTCAAGGAGACAAACAAATAACCCCCAAAATAAAATAAGACAACATCTTATTTTATTATCACCTAACACAAAAGAATTTCAAAAGTTTGAAATTCAAAAGGTTTAACTCCCATAATTAATTAAGTAACTGAAGTCAATAAATTAGGGGTTAAGCAAGTTGAGAGAATTTGAAAGGATTAGGGGTTCGTGTGGGCCCCACCAAACTTAATCCTCCCAAGGGAGGTTAAGTGGGTGTGGGTCCCACTTCCAACCTCCTTTGATAGGTTTTAACAAGTTATAATAAAATTTGTTCTACACAAATTTTATTTAACTCAAACTAAAAACCCCAAAATTAACTTTCAACCCGCAACAAACGCAACTCCCGAAAAGGTATCTTTAAGCGAATATCGGCGCTGCGAGTTCATCGGTGCCCTCGGATTTCAATTCCGAGTACCGGATCAAAAGTTAGGAATTCCCGCTCGTTCGTTCACTGAACGTACCCGAGCCAAACTTCGGAAATTAATTCCGGGCACTCCGGGTCTCGGAATCAGGTGCCGTCTGAAACCGCGCTCTTGTAAAAATCTTAAGAAAATTAAGAAAAAATTTCCCTTGAATTTTTACGGGTCTTTACATAATGGGTCACTCCAATCTCCATCTCAACCTTGAGAGCACATCGAACAATTTCCTCATAGCTATTGAAGTCCCTTATGGCTAATGCCCTTAAAAGACTTGGTTTTAATCCACTAAAGAATCGATCGATCTTACTCTCAGGTTGGATAATAATCCCCAAAGCATACCTTGCAAGTCTTGTAAAATTTGCTTCGTAGGTACCAACAGATTCATCATCCTTTTTCTTTAGTTCAAGAAACTCCTTCTCCATCTTTGTTCGGAGAATACGAGGGAAGTACTTATTGAAAAATAAGTTCTTGAACTCGTCCCATTACATGGACTCAATTTCACCCTTTTGCCTCATATTCTTGATATCATTCCACCATTGATCAACTTCACCTTCCAAACGATAAACTACTAAGATGAATTTATCATGTTCAGAACATTGAAGAACTGAAAATATCTTTTCAGTCTTACTGATCCATTGTTCAACAACTAATGGATCAGTAGACCCGCTGAATGAGGGTGGACACTGCCTCATGAAGGATTCAATAAAATTTTTCTCCTTCCTTTGCTTATTTGGAATTCCAGCATGATTTATAGCTTGAGAAAGTTGTGTGAGCATGGATACAAGATTTTGTATTCCAGCTCCCATAACGTTTGGTTGCTCAGGGGGACCATCATTGCATTTCCCATCACATTCTGCATTAACACGGTTCCTTCGGGTTCCATCCATTGACTAAAACCAAGATGAGTAGTGTGAGCAACACTAATTATAATAGAAAAACACATAATCAAGAATAAAATTTCACACTTGAGGTCTTATCATAGGTTGTTCATGGCCATTTCTAAAACACTTAGATTGTGTTCTATGCTTAGACTTATCCTTAGGGTTCTTACTAAGGCTTTCACATCCTAGATTCCAAAGGTTAACTATACCTTTCCTCTAATACCAACTATAACGGCCCATACTTTACATACTTTGTTAATACTTCAAAATTGAAGTACACTTATTAGAACATATAATAAAACCATGAATGGAACGTATAGGTATAGTGTCTTTGGAAACTGGGAAACATAAACAACTGGTTCATAAAAGCATCTACATTATCTCCCATTTATTTCATCATATCTAGAGTCCCTTTTGGAATATCCTACTTAATAATGTTCTTCCTGACCTGGGGAAGGAAAACATACAAAAGGGTGAGCTCAAATGCTTAGTAAGGGTAAAAAAAGAAATATCAATCACATCATATTCATAAGAACATAGCATTTTGGAAATCTTAACCTGCAAAATAGATCATAATTTCATAACATGGGATAAATAATAGTAGTGAAATGTAATCCCAATAATCATAACTTAACACATTAAACTTTGTGGCATACACACATAATCATAGAGAATCATTTCTTAGTAGTCAAGACTCATAGCCAAGACTATCTTAGCAGACAAAGTCCATTTCTGAACCGAGTTCACTCCTTGTTTCAGTCCTATTTCACTGAACCGAATTAACCTGCCAATCCATCCATGTCTATATCATGAGATATAAATCATTACCCAATGAATTGAAGGGAGATATAGGTCCCACCCATCTCATAATGAAACCATTCTTATGTGTGCCAGAAAATCATAAATCATACATCATTGCATAACCCATGTAATAAAAGTGGGATTCTTAAACCTCGTGACATCATAAAACAATTCATATAAGATAAATAAATTCATAAAAATAATTCCATCACAACATAATCAAATCAATGTAATAATAGGGATAGAAATAGAACCCTATATTATCTTAGATGGAAAATAATTTTGATAAAACACTTGAACTCCATTCTTGAGGAAAATATCCTTTCTACTTCAAATTTTTTTTCCTTTCTTAACATGTCATACAATTTTAATCTAAACGAAGTTGAATAAAAATAAACTTGAAAACTTTTAAAGGAAACTTCATGGAAATAATGTTCTAAAAATCCATTCAGGCCGTATAAGTTAAATAAAACATTCTTCTCGTACTTTGGCCGAAAAAGTAAAAAAGTACCTCGTACAAAAAACGACAAAAGATTCCTTTCATATCATTTAATAAAAACTCACCGAAGGGTAAAATTGGATTTAAACAATTGTATTAGGATAGAAATAATATAACATATTGAGTAAACATGGATGTGTATGATAATTATTCCCCAGTAAATTCTGAAGTATAAACAATCTTGGATAAAAATTGAGATTGCGAGATTTTCCCTTACCTTAGGTCCGATTTGCTTCGTAAGTGTACAAACCTCCTGTATAATGATTTAAATAATGTAATTGACTTATTCCAGAATCATAATCATTGTTATGATATCATATATGTCCATATTCTAAGCTTCTTATTAGTAATATTTCATTGCTACTTGTTATTAGGGTGTTTATTGATTTTTGTTCTTATGCGTGTTTTCTCGAATAAATTCTTATTCCTCTTTTTAGTTTATAGATAACTCATTTAAAAAATGGTTTTAGTTTAATACATATCATATTTATTCACTCAATTCATTTATAAAATCATTATGTAATGAAAATCATGTAGAACGAGTCGCATCACGTTGTGGAGATGGTATTCCGTACGTACGCACGAGCGATGATATCATTCCCATGATCGTGGAATTGTACTGGAGTGTATTTATAATATTTCAGAATCAATATCAATTTACATAAATCATATATAGTTATTATTTACACCATTATACCCATTCAAGTAAGATGGTGGTGGAAAATAGATAACACCACGGCGTGGAGACGGTATTATGTACGTACGCACGCGCGGTGATTTCATTTTCAGTAGGATGGATATATGGTTAAATAGGGTTGTTTCATACTTATAATAACATATCCATATATTAGTGATACTGATGTTATTACTTCATAATGAAACAACTAATGAAGAAGAAGTGGAAGAAGAAATAAAGTTTAAAGAATTGGTAACGGACATTACCTCTTCTTTGAAGTACCTCTTTGAGACCTCCTTTTAGGGCACTAAAATTGGTATTTGAAGAAGACCAGGACCTCTAGTATGTTTCTAGGGAATTGGAGAAGAGAATATGGCAGGGGTTGGCCAAGATTTAAGGCTCAAAGTGGTGTGAGGAATAGAGGGAGGAGGTGCCCTTTTATAAGGGAGGAGATGGGCACCTTTGGAAAAACTAAAAATATTATTTTATTATAAAGTCATATTCAGTTTTTAATAGCTCCAAATTGATTTATTTATAATCTAAGGAGGGGATGGGTCGAAATACTCTCATCCAATAAAATTTAGACAAGTTTAGGTTTCTATTTTAACCTTATCATTTAGATTTAACTTTAAGTTAGATAATTTAACTTTTACCGTGTCTTCTTGTTTTCTTACACTATAAGGTTAATAAACATACTATAACAAGACAAACGAACCCCAAGTTGTTTATTATTAATATATACAACCTTATCTATGTCATTTTTCCGAACCTTATATTTTTTGGAATAAAATAACAATTAATAATATAATATTTTTTTAAAAACTATGTTATGTCAATTTTGACACTATTTGGTAATTGATTTTTGTAAAAATCATAACAGAAGGATTAGTTTGAAAAAATTTAATTAAATTAATACTAACTTGTCATATTAACATAGAAAATTATTTGAATTCATAAAAAGTCTCAAATTACATTTATTTGGGTATTTATAACATCAATTATGTCAATATTTCATTAATAATATAATTACTGCATCATCATTGTGTCATAAATAAATTAAATTATTTAAAGTCTAAAAATTAAAAATAAAATAATCTTTTTAGATTTCTAATGAATATTTATAGTCAAATTTATCTTATGTATAACCCTATATTAAAAATGATTTACTTATTAAACTTTGATTTTAACTATTTTAACCCTTCTTTAAATAAATTAATATTAAATGTCCTAATCTAATCCATGTGGGCCTAAATGGTCATATTTTATTCCTAAGGTTGTTTTTGGTCGAATTACACTTATCCAGTAGAATTAGGACATGTGTTAGGGTAATAATAATATCAATTTTACCCTTAATTACCGTATTTACTTTTAAACGTGGTAAAAAAAGTAAAAAGTTACTATTCACCAAAAATTATTTTCATCTCATTGAACCACATTTTAGTCCTTGATATTAACCGTGTCTCTTAGATTTTCTAAATTCCACTCATAGAAGCGGTGAAATTAAGTTTTATGTGAATTTGGAAATTCTCCAAGGAGGTGGGTAAAAGACGGTGAAAAGTTCAATAAAATTTTTATATATCTAAAATTATTATAAAATGACTCCAATGAATTGAATTGAACTTATATTGGTATTATGTATCAATTTTGACCTAATATAAATTTAAATAAAATAAATAATTATTTAAATAAAAAGTCGGTTTTTAAATAGTAACCTAGTATTTTCACTATTCATCAAAAATTGAAAGTTTTCAGAAAAATACCAAAATTTCACCCTAGGCTAATTTCGATATTCCAAATCCAAAAATTAAGTCCATTTTGAAAAATAAAATTTACAAAATTTCAAAAAGTGGGTATTACTATTCATAACGGCTAGTTTTAATAATATTTTAATAGCATATCGTTGTTTAGTGAAACTCGGTATTGCGTACGACGCAAGCTATCGAGGAAGGTTGCGATTGCGTGTAAAGAAAGCCAATATATTGTTGTGTGTAGTGAAAGATTCCTTTGATGATTTATATAACATAAAAACAAAATACTTCTCCTAAAAGTCTTGGGTGTTATAGAGTCGACTAGCCCAGTGGACGGAGCGCCCGATATTTGGCGACAGACCCATAACGGACGAAGTGTCCGGTAGTTGGCCGAAGACCCGTGGTACTCGACAGGAGGAGTACCTCTATTGGCTATTAGGGGGAGCACCCGATATTTAGCGACAGACCCACAGCGGACGGAGCGCCCAGTAGTTGGCCGCAGACCCACGGTACTCGACAGGAGGAGTACCTCAGCAGTCTTAGGTTAGTGAGCAGTTTCTCAGAGTCTTGACAGGATCACAGTACTCATCAGAGATGAAGATCTTCAGCAGTTACAGTTTCGATAATGAAAATCCTGGTTTGAGCTGAGTCTATGACCTTTGTGTTTACCTCATGATTGAGATGGGTCACTTGATAACTTAGGTATATGTATGGGCATATATCTAAGTAGTGGTTATCCATTGATTTCATAACCTCTGTGTTTCCTAATGATTGAGATGGGTTACTTGATAACTTAGGTGTAAGTATGGGATTATACCTAAGTAAGGGTTATCTTTTGAGATTTTTCTTTGTGGTTATCCTTGTTGGACTTAGAGAGACCTTGAGGGTCTCAGGGTCCCTACTGAGTATCGTTATACTCACCCCTGCATGGGCTATGCCTGCACCTCGTTGTGTTGGATGCAAACGACGGACAACGCTGATGGAGGCTGAGCGTTTGTGGACTGGACGGTACCCAGAGGTGGACCTCACGACGAGTCAGTATCTGAAGGTGGGCTTCACGATGAGATGATACTCGGATGAAGTTTACGGGTGAGAGCGTTGTGGAGGCTATGTGTACCTACCCTTCTGGTAGGATCCGTGGTGGATGATCCAGGAGCTGCGCTATCTGTACCTACCCTTCAGGTAGGATCTGAGGTGGACGACCTAGGAGTTTCTTCTATTCTTCCAGCTACTTGTCTTTTCTATTGTACTTTCATTCAGTTGTAGCTGTACTTTCAGTTGGGTTTGTATTCTGGCCCATTTACTTTTCAACACTTTCTTTTGTACTTAGTGTATTACTTCCGCTTGTACTCTGTGGTGTTTTGTTTACTTTTTATAAAGGCAATACCTTCCCAGTTATCAGGAATTACGCCTTTGGTGCTATCGCCAGCCCCTGGCCTATGGAAGGTGGGATTGGGGTAGTCATGACACGGGCCCCGAGGATGGGTCGTGATAGGCGATAATGGATATTTGACCCCACATACAAATTGCAATTCTAACAAGTTCATTTTTTACTAAAATTCCGAACATCGAAAAAATGTCAGATATGAACTCAGATAATTAAATAACTATTATTAAAAGGTAATAAGTGATATAAATTTTATTAATAAACATTAAAAATGTTATTAATAAAGTATAAATTATCTTATTTTTATTATTCATGAAGAACAAGGAACATACGAGTCAAGTTGGACATAAGGTAAGTGATTTCTGATCTCACATCTAATTCTGTGAGATTTCCATTGTTCACCACTTATTTATTAAATGTTGTGTATTGTGTACTGACATTTTATATATATTATCAAAATTATATTTATATTTAGGGTATTTTGCGATTCATTGGGTGGTTATTAACTTTTTCCCATACAACTCGATTGATTGCAACGTGGTAAGGAATTTTCATCTCACTTTTTGTTCCCTTAAGATTCATGCTTTATTAGATACTATTTCAATTTTTTTGGTAGATTTACTTCCCATGATTGTATTATTTGTGTAATATACTTTAATTTAGGGGTATTTACATATTCATTGTGTGATCTTTCTTTCATGGGGTGAATGTTTCGTAAGTTACCAAATCTGTAAGGGAACATTTTCACCATCCTATTTTTAAAAGACTTAATTTTGTTATGTCTTTTAATTTAAATATTCTTAAATTGGTATATGTTATTATATATCCCTATTGATGTCAATTTTATTTCTATGTGATGAAATATCCTTTTCCCTCTCATCAATTTATTTTATGAATTTTAAAGTGACGTCATTTGGCTGTCAAATTTCTGTAAGAAAACTTCTTCACACAATTTCAATTTTTTGGGTAAAACTTATATTTCTTGATTACATTGTGATATCAATATGTGTGAATAACCTTTAATTTTTTACACATAATATCCACTTATTTTGGGTGTATTTATATTTCCAATATAATTATGTAATTGAATTATCCTTAATTTAAGGATAGCATCTTTATAAGGGATTTCGTCTCAATATACATTTCCATTGAGACTTCATTGTTGTTAAGCACCAATTCACTCTTATATGGTGTATATACTATCTGTTGGCATATTATATCATGAATACCTTTATTCTAATGATATTATTAAGTTATGATTAAATTTTATTCATTAATTATTTGTATTGATGTGTCTCTCATTTTCTTAAAAACTCATTAACTAAAATATCATTTTAAATGTTTTTAATATTTATTCTTCTAAATATTTAACATTCATGTAAATGTTTTAAAAATGCTTTTAATGATTTATTTATATGTACATTAATGTTTTGAAATTGAAATTTCATTCAAAAGCTTCAAAGTTGTATGGGCCACTTTGATTCAAAAATCACATTCATAAAAGATTAAAATGGTTTTGTAAATGGTTTGATAAAGAATTCATTATGTCAATATTTTGAAATTATATATTGTGATTGCAATGTGGAAATTTTTTCTTTCTTTTATACTTTTTTTATGTGTTATGAATATGTTATTGTTATTGGGCATCATTTACATATACGAGTGGTTCTGTAATAAACCTAGGTATATTGAGCTAGAGATAGCTCTCCAATGCACTGGGTAATTGACAGAGGTAAATGTGAATGTTTCTCCAAATAGATTTAAGGAATATACTATGATGAGTATTTTAAATGTGACTCCCTATGTAGCTGTGCTTTCTATAATGTAATCATGATATGGATTCCACAAGTTACATTTATGATTTATGATTTATATGTGTTATTCATAAATCTTATGATTTCATGAGGTATGTTATGATTGAAAAGTATGGTTTCATTGTTTTTATATTTATTGATGGGATAATGTTTTCATTGCGTATATTATATCCCTTATTGAGATTTCTACACTCATACCATGTTTTTGAAATGTTTTCCAAAGGAAATAAATATGAATATGGGTCAGGGATTGGATCAAGGAAAAGTCATGATGTCTAATACATGGAACTAGACCTGACCCTATTTTTTTTCACGAGTTTTTATTTTATGAAAAAATGGATACTATTTAGAATTTCATATATGTAATATTCATGTTTTTATGTAAATGTGATGACCTAATTATCTTAAACTATAAACCTGAAAAGATACTCAATGTGTATTATTCATTTAATTCATGATTATGTAATGTCTATGTATAGGTCCTTATAGTAGGGATCAGAGGTCAATTTATATAACATTCGAGGATAAGGTGTTATTTAAGAATAAGTGAAATAACCATATTGTTTGTCATATTAGAAATAGTCAGGGTTATTTTAGATAATTCGAATGAGTTTAAAATAACATGAATAAGTATATCTTAGTGTTTACCCTCCATATAACATAATATATGACTATTATATGAATAAACTCACACAAAACTTTTTGGTTTTAGTAAATGTTTGGATCTAACAGGAACCAATGTAACAATAGATGCAAAAGAAACTATTGTAGTTTTCTTAATAAGATACTGAATGAAATGGGAGGTGCTATGATAACTATTGTGGTTAAAATATGTTATGGTTATTTTGGAGGAAAGTTTATCATTTTGGGGAATTTTATAAAAATTATATGGTTTTATAAAAAGGACAACCTGTAGGAAGGGTGAAAAACCGTCATGTCCGGCAGGGCTGCGAGAATAGAACCCACAACTGAAGGGCGACAAGGGTGTATCTATTACCATTGTCCTACGTGACGTCCCTAGCTAGTATGAATAATTATTTATATTAAATGATTTTATAGATCAAGAATAATTTGATCTTATGTTTTATTAAATGGATATCCTTATTATATAAATGATTTGGTAATTATGTGATAAAGGTTATTTTGGAAGACGTTCTCTCTTTTGGAGAAACAATATATACCTAAGGAAAATGGAATACAATGGGATTTAAATTATGAAGTAATGGTGGAAATATTATTTTTGGAAGAATTTATGTTTTTTTTGGAAAAATGATTATTTGGGTTATTTATGGAAATGACTAACCAATCATAGAGAATATGAGATTACGTTAATTACACTTCAGTATGAGACATTAAGAGTAGTTGATGCTATTTGGAGATAAATGTTATGATTTGCTATGGGAGACTATAGGATTCAATCCTTCTGAGTTTTGGGTTTTAGTCATAGTTTGGATTATTTTGAACAATTTAAGGACAATTATGTATTGAATGGTCATTCTTGAACTTTGGGTACTTTTTGTTAAATTTTTGAGATTAAGAGTTGTATTTTTTTATAAAATATTATCATGTTTGGGTATTGTCTGATCTCGCACAAACCATTTTGGTTTTGTTTGATGTCTAAAGACATGGTAAATATTCAGTTAATCTTTTGTTGATTATGTGAAACTCTAGAAGTTGATTCTAGTGCTTTTAATATGACCATGTCGGTTTGAATACTCATCGTTTGGAGAAAAGACGAGTTTGAGGTAGAATTTAGAAATATATGAAATTATATATGAAAAGTAAGTATTTTTCCATATGTTTTTAGATAATCTCATAAATAAATTACTCAATGATAAGTAACATAAAATAAAAACGTTTTCTATTAACGTTTCCTACTAGGGAATCAAGGACTGTTTATCCCATCATATGTTTGTGATTCTACGGTGGTTAACTTTCTCCTAATAATGTTTTCAATCACTCTCCATCAAAACATAATGGTCTGTTTTCTACTCTACATCCATGGTTTCATGGAGTCATAGAATATTTTGTCTCAAAGAACCTTTGTACTTATCATCCTTTATTTAAAATAGATAGTTTTATTGACTCTTTTTCTGTTGTGGGACTTTCAATTATGTTTCTGAGCCCAACTTTACAATTGTGAGGATGCAATTTCCAAAAGGGGGGAAAGACTTAACATCCCAGCTAAATAAAGAACATGAAATTTTTCATATTTACTAATATTTGTGAATTATATATTAATTCAACTTTCTAGGGGAAGCTATGTTCGATGGCGTACCCGATATGAAACAATGAGTTTCTTTGAAATCTTATATTGCACACTAATAATATAATATTATTATTCTAAATGGTCGTTAACGCGTAGCCTTTGTTTTTGAGTGAATGAATAAAACTAACTATAATATTATTAAAAATTTATTTTTGAATATTTTTACATTTATCTAATAAAACATAGTGGCTAAAAATCAGTAATGAATTCGATTTGATGCACAAATACTCTAATATTCACTAAAAGGTCAATTTACCTCCTTTTAATGGTGAACCCTCATTAAATATAGTTTTTGACACTTTTATATATTTTATTTGAAAAAATAAAAATTTTATTTAGAATCAAGAAACCAAAATTTACATTGGATGAAATTTTGGAATTTTTCTGATAATGTTCATTTTTAATGAATAGTGAAAAATACTGTATTTTAATTCAAAAGTGACTTTTGATCTAATTTATTTATATATTTAGATTATATTTTTATTTGGTTATAATGTGTAAATAGAATATATTTTTACCATTTAACCCAATTTTGGACATTGGAATTAATTTCACTTTGAAATTTGATATAAACAAGTGTCAATCTTTTGATTGTTATTATTTCTTAAAAACACGATTTTTGTTTTGACAGTGGAAATTAATTATAAATTAATTTCTGCCACATATATGTTTTTAATTTTGAAAAATGGATTACATATTTGGAATAATTCGGTCTAAATTGTGTAAATAGGTAACTTTTATTTTTAGACATTTTAAATATTTACATCAGTAAATATTTGTTTTACTATGATTAAAGTGTAAATGTAAAAAATAATGCTAAATATAATATAATAATAATATTAAATTACCCTAACATGTGTCCTAATACTATTTGATGATACTTATCTGACCATGGGAATCCTTGGGTCGAATTTAGGACCCCATGGAGACATATGGGAGTAATAATGACACTTTATATTAATTAATTTAAGGTAAAGACAAAAATGACATAAACAAATATCTTTTAGTAAATAAGTTTTTTCATGAGGTTATATAATTTATCTTTTCGACTATAAATATTATTTGGAAAGATAAAAATATTTCCTACATCATGGTATTTTTTTTATAATTTTTGAACATCAAATAAATTATATTATTTATGACACAATAATGATGTAATATTTACCTCATTAATAAATGATTTAAATAAATAAGCTTATAAATATTAACAAAATATCTAATAGCTATCCAAATTCTTATTGGATAATTTAATGTCGACCATTATTCATCATAACATTGACTTTAACTATTAGTAGACCTTTTGAAACCGAAGATGAGTTTATAATAAAATAATTGTTTTAAACATTCCTAAAGAGCCCCTCCTCTCCCTTATAAAAATTCCTCACTTTCTACCCATATGACACACTTCTCAACGCTTTTGATTGTCCAAAATCAGCTCTAATAAGCTCCCAAGATCCCTATATTTTTCCTAGAAGCCTTACCTTAGGAAGAAAGCTTTTCAAGAAACCCTTTTGGTTCAAACCAAAGGGAGTTACCCGATTTAAAGGTAACATCTCCTCTTAAGCTATTTTGTTTATTTCACTTATACGACCCCCTAAAATCTTTTTAAAAATTTATTTTATAAAAAGACCAGTATCATAAATATACTATTATGTATTTATGAGAATTATTATAACTACACTTACACACACCTCAATCTAGTGGGTAAAGAACATAATGATTTTGTGGATGGAAAACTAACGCCTCACGAATTTATGATTGTTCAACTAACTCCTACCACCTCTCATGGTGTACATTATGATGGAAATATATTTATATATGATATATATTATGTTTATGTTTTCTTTATGCTTCTATATTTTTCATTTATATCACACCTTTCTGGTTTCCATAATGGGTAGATGTGATAATTTCATTTTGGGAAGTGCGGACTACCACAACCTCAAAGTGATATGACTCGTTGATGCCTTATGTGGTATATATAAGGGATGGGTTTAATGATATTATATATGATATTATACTGTAATTATAATATACCTATGTATCATTGTGTTTTAATTACATTAAAACATGAAATATAAATGGAAGCAGCGTTCATGCCTATGTACAACTTACTGTCTCCAGGAGCGGTGTATTTAATTTCTTATCTCCAAAAATAATGTACTATTATAAATACATATATATAATGGATATATATGATTTATATAATATTTAAATCATTAATATAATTATGGTTATAATGGAGTTTTAACAACATGGACAAATTGTAATTATAACAATTTCATTTTTAACTCAAATTCCCAACATCGAAAAAATATCCGATATAAACTCAAATAATTATATAACAGTTATTTAAAGGTAATAAGTGATATAAAAGTAATAATAAACATTAAAAAGGAAATTAATCATGTATAAATTAACATAAGAATATTATTCGGGTTGAACAAGGAACATACGAGTCAAGTTGGACATGTGGTAAGTGATTTCTTATATCACATTTAATTCCATGACATTTCCATTGGTCACCACTTATTTATTACATGTGGTGTATTTTGTACTACCATTTGACATATACTATCATGATTATATTTATATTCATGGTATTCTATGATTAATTTGGTGGTTACCAACTTTTTCTCATAATACGTGATTGATTGCAACATGGTAAGGATTTTTTATCTCACTTTTTATTCTCGTGAGATTCATGCTATATTAGCCACTATTTCCTATTGTGTGGTGGATATACTACTCATGATTGTATTATTTGTGTAATATAATTTAATTTATGGGTATTTACATATTCATTTTGTGATCTGTCTTTCATGGGGTGTATGTTTCATAAGTTACCAAATCAGTAAAGAAACCATTCACCCTACTATTTTTAGGAGACTTATTTTTGTTATGTCTTTTAATTTACACATTATTATGTTGGTATTTATTATTATATATACTTATTGATGTAAATTTTATGTCTAAGTGATGAGATATCCTTTTACCTCACATCAATTTATTTTCTGAATTTTAATGGGATGCCGTTAGGCTGTCAAATTTCGGTAAGAAAACATCATAACCAAATTTAAAATTTTTAGGTTAAACTTCTACTTCTTGATTATGTAGTGATGTAAATATGTGTAAATAACCTATTATTGTTTTACACTTAATATCCACTTATATTGGGTGTATTTATATTTTTTACACATAATTATGTAATTTATTTATCCTTAATCTAAGGATATCGTCTTTATAGGGGATTTCACCTCTATTTACATTTCCATTGAGACTTCATTGTTGTTATGCACCAATTCAATATTATATGGTGTATATACTATCCTTTGGAATACTATATCATGAATACCTTTATTATCATGATATTATTAAGTTCTGATTAAATGTTATTCCTCAATTTTTTGTATTGAAGCGTCTCTCTTTTTGATAAAAACTCATTAACTAATATATCTTTTTAAATGTTTTAAATATTAATTCTTATAAATCACTAACATTAATTTCCATGTTTTAAAAATGGTTTTAAGGATTTATACATATGGACTTGAATTTTTTGAAATTTAACTATCATTCTAATGCTTTAAATTGGTATGTGACACTTTTATTCACAAATCTCTTTCTTAAATATTATAAATGGTTTTGAAAATGGTTTGTTAAAGCATTGCTTATATCAATATTTTTAAGTGATATATTTTGATTGAAATGTGGAAATTTTATCTTTCCATTATGCTTGTTTTATGTGTTATGAATATGGTATAGTTATTGGGCGTCTTTTATGTATACGGGTGGTTTCGTAAGAATCCTAGGGTGGGTGAGCCCAAGATAGCCCTCCAATGCATTGGGTAACGTGATGGAGATAAACGTGATTGGTTTTTCAAAGAGATTTAGGCAATATTATGTGATGGGTATTCCAAATATGACACCCTATATAGATGTGATAGCTACTATGTATTTTTGATATGGATTCCCCAAGTTACCTTTATGATTTATGATTTCATTGTGTTATTCACAAATCTTATGATTTCATGAGGTATGTTATGATTGAATAGTACAATTTCATTGTTTTGTATTTATTGATGGGATAATGTTTTGATTATTTTTGTTATATCCCTTACTGAGCTTTTTATGCTCATCCCATATTTTTGAAATGTCTTCCACATGACTTAAAGATGAATAAGGGTCTAGTATGGGATCATGGAATAATCATGCTATCCAAAACATGGTACTAGACATACACTTAATTTTTCAAGAGTTTTTATTTTATGAAAAAACAGATACAATGTATAATTGTCTACATGGAATATTCATGTTGTTATGTAAATTTTATGACCTAATTATCTAAAACTATAAACCTTAAATATATCCTCAATACGAATTATCCATTTAATTCACAATTATGTAATGTTTAAGGACAGGTCCTTATAACTATAATCTATAATTATCACATAATGGTTATACATGAATAACATTTTTTGATATTACTGGGAACATAAACTCAATGTAATGTTATCTAATGGGTGTATGTAGACAATTTATTATTTAACTAAGGTAAAATAATGTATCAATATGGTTATAGTCAATATTTATTCATAAAATATAAAAAATTAGGTTATATCAGTGACATGACTGGTGGTTTTCCCATGTTTTATAAGAACATTAGTGGCACTTTTCTAGGCCCAATTTATTTATTTTTAATTATGTTACTTTTCATTTCATGTATTCTTGTAATATAGTGCATATTCGTTTGATTATAACTCTATTTATCGACTATTATTAAAAATAATGATATTTTTTTTAAATTATGATGGTAAAAACATTCCCAAAGGTGTTCTATGATGATTAAGAACTTGTTTCAATCCCATTGTTATAAAAATCCACATAAATAAATGTCACAAGCTAGGTCATGCGATCATTTGGATATCCTTCTAGATTTTTTTTTTAAAAATGGTACCCAACCATGGTTTCAATTTTTTGGGACTTTCATTGGGAAAATACTAGATAGATAGGATCCATGAATGATGGGAATAAAGATTCTAGTTGTGTGTTTTGTGTCCTTACGACACAATTTTTCACAAGCCTTGGATCACAACAGTATTTTTATAATTTGGATTGATTTCATCAAATTGAGTAATGCAGGGGATGAAGACTGAGAAAGATCTACATGGTGTGATTGTGTAGTTTGAGTCATTATTATTGATTATTGATCTAAGTAAATTTTATATGATTCTATTTACATTATTTATATTTGTTCAATATTTTTTCCGCCAATTCTTGTTCTCTTTGACTCATGAAGATCAATGTTTCCTAAAAGACATATTATATAGATGTTGTATAATGTTGGGGATAATTATCCATAACTAGACACAACAGTTTAGGGGAGAGTAATAGATATAGTATTTTTTTGTGTCAGTGCCTTGGATTATAAAGTGGGATTAAGTCATTCTCAAAAAAGGAATGATGAAACATATCTAAACTATGTGTCGGGTTTCTAAAACCCATATTGTGGTGTCAAATTTTATAAACTAGACTCATAGTTTGACTTATTTATACATGATATATAACTCTTTCACATGACCATTTGAAAATATTATGTTTTTTTCAAGGACCTAATAGATTTATACCTTTAGGGGATGACTTGGGTGCTCTCAAATTGAGGGACTCGAGGATTCCTATGTGAAATGGACTTCTGTTTAGGGTGAGAAGAGCCATAATTTATGGATTTATGATGAATAAATTTCTATGTATCATCTATAATGTTATAAACTTATTGGGATGCATCATAATTTGGTATTCCTACATTGGATAGTGAGTATATTAAAGTGTTCCATATGGATTTCAGAGACTTTCCTTCAGAGAATACTTATCTTCCACTACTAATTTGGTTTATAGGGAACAAATAATATATCCCAATCAAGTTAATATCCTTTAAAATTCATCTGGTTTTATTAGAGTCAAACGTTTTCAATTTTCCAAATATGGATCCATGGGCCTAACTAGAGCCTTTTTTTATGAAAAACCATGTATCTCCATAGCTATATATCATCCACCAGAATCTAAAATGTGTCCCAACCAAGAATCTATTCTCAATACCACATATATGTAAATTTATTTTCTTAATTAAATTTGGGGAAATAGTTTTCAATGATTGATTACAATTCATGTTATCCTCAGGATTGGCTATGGGAATGTGATATTCACCAAACCAATTTTTGATGTATACGTGATCACATAAAATATCATGTAATGGCATTTGGACTATTGAACAACCATATAGTCTATTTGGATCATATGAATCAGGTGTCCAATAGAGGCCTATAAACTTTCAAGGTTGTCTTAGTGGTACACATTCATATTAATATAATCTAATATTATGAACATGGAAAATATTTCAGGATCGCTCTATGTGGATAGGTATATAGTTAGTCAAGATAATTTCATAGTGGTGATTTTATTGGAAGATGTAAGGAATAATTTCAAATTTAAAATCATTTTAGTCCATGTGGGATACTATAAGTGAATGGAAAAATAATTATCTTGAATCCCTTCACATATTATGGTTCTTACATGAAAATTAAAATGGTATTACTCAATCAATGTATTTTAAGGGTCTTTTGAGGAACATAATGTGTTGTTGATAGCTTCTATTTTATTTAGATTACATTAACACATTCCAGGAAATGTGGTCTATTATGATGTGTCAGTTTCATTATTGTTCTAAATTCTTATGTAGGAAAACTAGGAGGGGGAGTATGGTTCTTCAAAATCCTAAATACAATATAAGATCTTCTTTCGCTATATACATGATCTCTATATTTTTATTTCATTATGTGTTGGAAGCTCTATATTTTAGGTGGAATGAATTATATTCTTCTATGATAATTAAATATATAGTTATTTATATTTCCAAAAACCTATAAAATTTATGTAGAGTGATTTTATATACTATCATGAATTGTAGTACTTGGAAATTGTACATAATATTGATAAAGGGAATGTATACACTAATTTCCTATACTGAATGTTTCCATTATAGGTCTTAATTGAGGGCACCACTACGTTGAATCGTATAGAGATTTTTCTTAGATGCACTACAAAGGCTAGGAATAGAAACATGAAATGTTATTAACAAGATTGTAGTTGATTTCCTATCATTGATAAATGATCCATGAATATTTTTAAAGGGAAATCTTTAAAAAATGTTATTCATATTGAAATTGGTTTGAAGCTGTACTCTATGTGGCCCTTCTCACATGATGATATTTATTATTTTAGAGGATGTTTCATTGTACCACTATCTTGACGATTTTTATAATGAAGATTTATCACATTCAAATTAATCTATCGATCCAGGATTTGATAGGAATTTATATAATGTCTCACATCAGCTATGATTTCTAGATATGGTTTGAGAAATTACTAATTTTTTTTCCAAATGTGAAACATGTCTAGATGTTAATGGAGAGAATCAACATTACCTAGTGTTACTCAATAATCTTCTCATTTATATATAAACGCGAGATGTTTTTTCCATGGACTCATTTATCACTTTACACCATACACCCTGTGGAATGAATTCTATTTGTATAGTAATTAATCTTTTTACTAAATCTTCCCATTTTCATCCAATCATGGTCCCCACCAAATATTGAGATGTTAGAAAGGAAGAATTTATAAGATATATCGAGGCCTCTGGGTAAGGAAAATTATATTATTTTTAACATTTAAGTTCTCAATTTTTTTAATGAATACAAAAGTAAATGGGTCTACGACTCAGTCAAATATTTTCATCCCATCCCAAACATATTTCAAAATAATTGAGAAAAAGAAGATTTTAGAAGATTTAACTCATGTATATATATTATATATCTGAGGAACCTGAGATATGCATATGGGATTAGAGTAATTTATCTTATAATAACAATTAATAACAATAATTGATGATCGATCACATAAAATCTCAATGTGGTTAACATCGTCAGTATCATTTATTTTCAATATAAGTGGGTGAATATTCTTTAGTGGGACCATGAATCAATCAATAAACTATTAAAATGATATATTTGATAAGGATAAATTTGATACATCTCAATATAAACTACATGTTATATACTTCTCATTGATGTTGATTCAATGAGTTATCATAGGGTGACCATGTGTTTCTAATATTGACACCTCAATTGGGGAACCACAGTTTGGGATGTAAGGAAATCTCACTCTATGGTATGGATGACCATTTGAGATAATTGAATGGAATGTTATTGTTGAATATATATTAGTGCATACACATTATATAATCTCGATACAATAAATTTTCCATGTGTCTCAAGTGATAGTGTATAACCTATATCCCTCCCACATAATGTGTTCGGATTAAATTGTATTGGAATCATATTAATCAATGATCATGTAACTAGTTCAAGAGGTAAATTCCAAAATAATTTCTCTTTGAGTGAAATAATTTGAACTAATTTTTATTGATATGGAAAACAATAATGATTAGAATAAGTTATTTTAAATAATTTTTTTGATAGTAGTATAATGGCCTCACTAACATACTGATTAAACTAATGATTGACTTCATAAGGGTGAAAATTGACATTGTTATGATAATTTTCAAAATCTTGGTTCCTTTATCATGTAATTTTTATTTCTTTAGGTTATTTTTTTCACACCATTCATATTCCATTTTCATTAAAATATGATGTTTTTTGGGAAATATTTCTTGAATAACAGTTAACACATGCAAAGAGAAGACCATTTGCAAATATTAAAAAATTATTATATGAATGTTTCATTAGTGAAAAAACTATTATTAAAGAGTATATAAAACCATGTGAAAAAATTACAAAACATTTCTATAAAATTCAGATGCACCCACATGGTTATACATGGTTTGAAAAACAATGTTTTTGACCCTGAGGCCATACAATTTTTTTTAAATTATATCAGTTTATAAATGGCTACTTTCCCAGATTTGTCCATCTACCTCAAATTATCCCATTATCAATTCTTGTAGTTCTAGGAAATCTATAACATTTATACACATCTACAATGGATCGATTTTAGGTTATTTTTGCGGTAAACATTCCAGGTAATCGTCTTGTAAGATCCTCTAATCCCATACCATTGGTTTCTAATCCCTTATTTATTAATTTTATTTTCAACAGGTGGTTGTGGGGACCTAACATTTGTCCATTCTAAACCAAAACGTATGAATATTGTTGTTTATGGTTTAATCATTTTTTTTATGATCTATTACTTTTTATGATTTTGGATTCGAAAGGATTCATCAGAGTTTGATGTGAAAATATGTTTGCTTCATGTTTTGACATTGTTTTGAAATTTCAATAAGGATTCTCCGAAATTTAGAATTTTTCTTAAATATGATTATTATTTTAAGGATTGATTTTAATGGAATATGGACTGTTTTAAATTTTCTGATTTTTTTCACCTAAAGTAATGGTTAGAAACATAATACTTCCACATAGGATTGTTTCCCATGTGTTGAGTGGGAATTTTTAAGAATATAAAATTATATACCATCACATGTGAACCATATGTACATAGGGAATAATTATACAGAAATTATGTTCTATGAGGTAGTAGAGCTATGTATTTTACCCCATATAAAGAGTAAACAACAACACTATCTAATAAAAATACTATAGGGTGTTGATAGATCTTTAATGAGTATGTATATATTGTTGTTTCATAACTGAGACTACAATGATCCTATACCCCCAATCACACTAACTTCATAAAAATCTCCCATTGATAAAACTTTTGGTATTTTAATATCTTATCAATGATTCTTATTTTTTGATACTTTTTTTATAGTTAAAATAATTTTTATTCAAATTTTCATTTCATTTAAAAATTTTCATATTTCTTTTTATTATAATGAAAATTACTGAAATATTTTGTGGGATACTGTTGGAAAAATGAGATCAAACTCTTCATAAACCATATTAGAGAATGAAGACATTCTAATAAATATATTGAGGTATGGTTTCACTTGGTTCCAGTGTAAATATGTATTATTGAATGTTGGGATAGGTTTCATCGATGACATGATTGGTGGTTTCCTCTTGAGTCAAGATGATGTTGGAATACATTTTTAATTCTATTTCCATGTTGTTCATTTTGGTATATTTTTATGGATGTGATCTCTTTAACTTGTGGATGATTCATTTTACATAGATCTTATTATGTATGATTACTAAAATTTATAATATTAATGTTTATTATTTTGATTGGAAAATAATTCCCAAAGTATATCATTGATACCCAGGGAATAGTATCAATATTATGGTGATAGGAATGGCCATTAAGGTTAGGTCATGGGACATGTTGGGTTCTAGATTATTTGGAATCAGATGTGGTTGCCTGAAAAAATCTATCATAAAACAAATAATTCAGGAATAATATTATTTTATTGAAAAATAATTATACATTGACATATAAATAATAATGTAAAATTTATAACTAATCATGGGGAAAATAAATATTCTAATAATTACATGTACATTAATTACTTATTTTATAATGGTGCAATGCATATTATCAATCATATTAAACATTCCATCAAGACCTCATACCAAAAAATCATAAAAAAATTTCTAATGAATATTCCAAATGCCCAACTTTTTTATTCACTTGAAACCAATAATGAATGTATGTGTTTGTGTAATTTTAGGACCCACATATCACAAAAAGTAAACAATGCATTAATCATAGGAATAAGCAATATAACATAACAAATATGTATTAATAATCAATATTTATTCATTTTGGACATACTAGAATAATGTATTTCAATATATTACATATTATTAATTACTATAATCCATTCATAGAAATATGGATGAAGATATAATTATATCATATCCTCATTAAACTATACGATCCATCAATAAATGATGATATATGAGAAAATACTAATAAAATAACATTATAATATTTATTTAGGAAAATATAAATTGAATTATGGAATAATTAGTATAAAATTTTAATATTTCAAAATTATTAGGGAATACAATATTTTGAAATATCTAAGAAATCATCTAATTGGTTATACTAAATAAACAATATTTGTGTTAGTGTGAAAATTCATTCATGTGATGTATGATAAAACAATTATTTCATTCCTACCATTTGTCAAAATGATATTGTTCATAAAATTATATAATGATTATTTTTAAATAGTTTTATATACATTAAATCAGGTTTAAAATACCCTTAATGGAGATATTGTATAATATTAATAATATCGATTTTTTTTAAAATTTTGATGAAAATTCTCAATCAAAAAGAAATTTGATATTCGTCATACATGAGTAGTATATTATAAAATATTGAGTATAGAGAGAGGAAATAATGAAATTAAATCAATAAATTAATTAAATGATCAGAGGGTATTAAATTTAAATGTTTTATGATTGAATGATCATATAATTTATTCAAGGAAAACTTAACAACAAAAATCCCAAATAATTATGCAATGGTGATATGAATCCAAATATTAGGTATGAATTGATTCATATGTTCTTTTAGACATCTTGATAATATTTGAAAAATTAATATAATTATATACCATAAAAATATAAACGCATATACATTCATATGTTCACTAATTATAAGATTTAAACACCTCTTTTTTAGTACTCTTTGGTTAAACTCTTTATTTATGTGTTTTAATTATTTTTCTTTCCATAAAAGTTATTATTTTATGGTTTAATTCATAATAATAATAATCTTACCATTTTCTTATGAATTTTAATAATGATATAAATATATTGTATATTAATTATAAAAAAATTTAAAATCATTAATTATTTTCTCCTCACTTTTTGGTGGTGGTGGTCCAAATGTAGCCACATACATCGTTATAATTTTTTAACATGTGGTAGTATAATGAATTAAATTATATATTATACTTACACAATCATAATTATTTTATAAATATATTATATACATGTTATATAAAAATATTTAACTATCCGATACTGTTGGTGATGAAAAACAAATATTGATGATTTGAGAGGGGGAGTACGTATTTATAGAGAAATGATGATTTCATTTAAAATTTGATAGAGAAGGATATTAATAATTGTTAATGAATATTAATATTGAAATATTTATATAAGAGATAATTATTTTTTTAAATGACCATGGATAGAACAAAATTGAAGGTTTAATAAGAACAAATATAATGAAAAAACTCTGTTAATAGTTTTACTGCTTTTATGGACATCCTCCTTTGGGCAACACCATAGGATAAAATGGGATAGTATTTTGATCATAGCAGGAATTAATGATCACGAGGGCTGTTGTTATCAATTTATATTTTTAGGGAATGTATTTTTATTGAATGCTCCATATTTTTTGGGGTCATTTAATAGTTGGTGTCCTTTTATGATGAAGGAATAGGGCAGAAATTGATTTTATCAAAAGATTAAAATATTTTATTGTCTTACTCAATAAAATCTCTTAAAATGAATAATATTACAGGATGATATGATATATTGTTCAAATATGGCCATAAAATATCAATTTATACTATTATTTAGGACACTTTTACCCTTATATTTTTACATTAATCCCTAAACCCTATTAATCTACTTTAACCATAAATGTGGATAACAATTATAATATTCTCACAATTCATTATTTTAAAAACATATGCTAATTATATTCAATAAAATTAGTAATAATTATGTCACGACCCAACTTCACCAAAAGGAGGGTAGGGTCAGCAGATTGCCAGACCCTTTCTTATTTAAGTTGAAGGAGAGATAATGACCCCCGAAACCCGCCTTTAAAAGGTCCCAGAGTGGCGACCAGCACCAAGGGTATAGAATCTCACAAAAAATGGAAGGCATTGCCCTTTTTAGTTTTTAAAAGGATCGAGAGATAAGATAGCAACCCCAAAAACACTAAAGTTGAAAGTAAAGGTAAAACCAAAAGTAAACCTTTGCTATATCCATGTTAAAAAGTAAAAGATACAAGCCACAAAAACTCCAAAGGCAATATACCAAGAAAAAGGAAAATGACAACAGAAACTACCCCAAGGTCAAAGCTCGTACGGTCCCGCTCGATCTCTGAAGTCCTCCTGGAAACCTGAAAACAGTTTTATATACGTAGGGTGACCATACAAGTATACCTAGTAGTGAAAACCAATGAATCTCGTGAACAAGTAGAAAGGTATTATAATGCCTTGTGAGAAAAGAAAAACCAAAGCACCTAGCAAGGAAAAACTATCCACCCAAGTCTCACCAAGGCACACTCCCCAAATAACCCAAGGCAAGTAAAGTATAGTAATAGCACATCGATGTTTGGGTACCCTGCGCTAGTTTCCCACTAGTTATTGAAGAAATAATATGCATTGAACCAATCCTGCCATTCTCATTGCAGTCCCACTGCCAAACCCCACCCGCACACACCTGGGCCACAACCTCACCGCAATCCCACTGCCAAACCCCGCCCGCACAAACCTGGGCCAGAACAACTACTGCCACGCCTGAAGACACCTAGTCCAGAACAACTACTACCACGCCCAAAGACACTTGGGCCTAATCCAGAAGACACTTGGGAAACAACCTACCCATAAACACGTAGGCCAACCACCATAACTACCCTGCCAGAATATTCTTGGGCTAATAAGGGACCTCAGGCCATCACAGCCTGCCCAAAGAGTCTTGGGCTATTCGAGAAAGGGAGCAGAAAAGGAGCTAATAAACAGACACTCATATGAGTGTTGGGAAAAACACCCTCCCCATGAAATGGGGTGTTCAGCACTAAGTGCTCAACTTGGGTGGGGCGCGGATAAGAAACATAAAAGATACATATATATGTATAGGTAACAAACACTCATCTCAACCTAGGGGTTCCAAAACCTAAGTACAAACAACCTTATTACTATTAATTCACAAAAGAAGCCACAACACTCACGACAAAGTCACAACTCATTCCAAAACTAATTTCCCCCTAAACCATTCTTGTTTTCATGTTCAAGTGATCCCATTAGGGCGAATTCTGCACTACCGGGCAACTAACAGGCATAAACACGAGCCTGGAAAAAAAGAAACACCCAAACAACAATTTAAGCATTCACACCCGGGACTCTTGTAAATTCACATCAAAGTGAGATCCCTCCAAATATTGGAACCAAAGAAGGCTTCAAGATACAACCCCTCACCCCCCAGAACCAAAAGATTTCACAATAGAAGAGGATTCCACCCCAATTTGTGATATAAGTAGAGCAAACACAACCCCGGATTCACAACCAGAAACCATGCTACACTAGAGGATCTCATCCTCACCCACATCACCCCATAAGCAAACAAACACAACAACATTCCTACTACCAAAATAGTGCAGGGAAACATGCAGGTTCAACACATCATTCATTTATTTCCTCTTTCTGTTAGTTTAATGGGGTGACCACACAAGGGAATAGGTTTATAGGGAATCCATTTAACCATATGAGTTTAAGTGATTAACCAAATTCCATGTTAAGTCATTTTTAATCATCACAGAAGACATGGTTAATTAGTTCACAAGGAAATACCACCAACAACCATGATTTTCAATGAGCATAGGCCCACAAAATTCACAACACATATCAAAATAAAAGAGTACGACAAAACATCGATCACACCCCCCTTAATTCTATAAATGTCCTTTCATTTTCTTCACTATGTTTGGTTTCACAAATTCTCATAGAGAAAAAAGTGTAACCACCCTTCATGATACATAGAAAGGAGAGGTGAAGGAAAACCCTACATGATTGATCAAAGATCGAAGTTCTTCTCCACGAGCCAAGAATCAGGGAAAAGCGCGACTCATAGGGGAGGGAGGTTAGGAAATACAAACGCACTAAGAAGAAATGAAGCTATCCAAGAGGAAGAATAATGAAGAAGATATTACTATGAAATTAGAGATAAGATCCCATTGTTACGGGATATGGGAATTTTGAACGTCTGGAAAGTCGGATCACGGTTTCCTACGCAGTTCGACAGTTACGCACGATGGAATTAAGTTGTTATTTAATATCCCCCATCAGGGTGGTTCTTCAGGATTTTTAAGAATTAATTATGGGATTTTAAATGGGTTTGAACCACTTGAAAGGAAATTTGAAAAGCCAAAAAGAGGTGTTATGGGAAAAACTGTAGAAGAGAAACCCGATAAGGCTGGGTGAAACCGATCGGTCCCCCCGATTGGTCGCATGCCGAAATGATGCCCTACCACCGAGATGTCACCCCTAGGATCTGGAATTTTCCAAAGGGATGGACCGTGAGGGTCCGAGTCATCACATTAGATACCTCTCAAAGCATTCTCTCCCACAAGAATTTAGAACCAGACCTGAAGAAAGGAGGGGGGGGGGGTCCAAACAACCGCCCTGGAAGATACCTCTCAAGAGTGAACTCGAACAATTAAAATCATGGTAAAATAAAGGATTAAACCATCTGGTCATGTGGTGTGGGTTTTTTCTTCCGCTATGTTAAGATACTATCCACTTTGGGAGGCTCTGACTCACCCGTACGGGTTTAGGTGCATCAACACTAATGCGTCTTAACTCGGGATTAGGACCTCCTTTCCCCACTTCTCAGGATACTTCACACACATCCACAGAAAAAGGAAGGACACACATTCTATAGGTAACAAGGTAAAGCATTCCATCACAACATGTACAAAATAGAACAACACAAAACACAAAACAACTCGGGGTACTGGGCACACATCTGTGCTTCCCATTCCCAGGTACTTTCCTCAAGCCCACCATGCCTCCACAACACACAAACCAAAGGAATGGTTTGTCCATGAAGAACATTCTCCTCACTATCCTTGATCATCACTGGTCACTCCATGAACGTTTCATTATCTTCGATATCTAGCTTTGTCCAGTAAAGGACATGTGAATCGTCATGCAGATACCGACGGAGCTAGGACACATGGAAGAAGTCATGTATCCAAAGTAGCGGTGGTGGTAATGCTATCTAATAAGCCAATTCTCTGACCTGCCACAACACTTTGAAGGGTCGGATGAATCTAGGAGAGAGCTTGATCCCCCTACCGAACCTCTGTTGTCCACGCCGAAGGGAGACCTTCAAGAACATGTCATCCCCGACCCCGAACTCCAAGGGTCTCCTCCTATTATCGGCATATGACTTTTTTCGGTCCTGTGCCGCCTACATCCTTTCCCATATAAGATAAACCTTCTCTGTCTTGTTCTGTACTTCTTCCAGGACAAGAAAAATCGCTTCCCCAACCTCAGTCCAACACACGGGTGAGCAACATAGCCTCCCATAAAAGTCTTCGAACGGAGCCATACCAATTGTAGAGTTATAGCTATTATTATAGGAAAACTCTACCAGTGGCATGTTTCAAACCCATGATCCCCCAAAATCCAGAATACATGCCCGTAGCATATCCTCCAATGTGTGGATGGTGTAATCTGTCTATCAATCTATCTGGGGATGGAAAAAAGTACTAAGATGTAGCTGGGTGCCAAAAGCATGCTGTAATCCCCTCTAGACTCGTGAGGTAATCCACGCATCCCGACCCGAGACTATGGACCTCAGAACTCCATGGAATCTCACCACCTCATCCACATATCTCTGTGCTAAAGCATCCACTGCACTCAACTCCTTGATCACCAGAAAGTGGTCCGATTTCTTCAACTAATCCACCACTACCCAGATAGAGTCGTATCCTCCTCACACCTTGGGTAGCCCCATGACAAAATCCATCAAGATGTTATCCCACTTCCACTCGGGGACATCTAAGGGTTGTAACAAACCGCCTAGAACATGGTGTTTAGCCTTAACTTGCTGACACACCAGGCACTTGGCCACAAACTCTACCACTTCCAGTTTCACCCCAGGCACTATCTCCTCAGGCCCTAAAACATCTTGGAAACTATTGGGTGAACTGCTAGGGGTGAGTTTTGGAACTCACCAAGAACTCTCTTGTGCATCGCCTCTGGAACGAACATCTTACCTCAGAAAAGCATCTGATTCTGACCATCCACTGCCCATCCTTCTGGAGCATCATCTTGGTTTACCTGGTCACACACCACTTCTCTTTCTGAGTCTCCCCAATGAGACTCCTCTACTTTTCGTAATAGATAAGACTTCACTTTCATCTAATACATGCAACCTCTTCCACCTTCCACCCTAGTATCCAAGTGTAGGGCAGCCAACTCCTCCATTGCCTTCCAATCATCTTCCAACTCTCGAACCGCATTCTTCTGCGACTTCCTGCTCAAGGAATCAACCACCACATTGTCCTTTCCTAAGGTGTAGGAAATCTCAATGTCGTAATCCTGAAAGAACTCCATCCACCTTTGCTACCAAAAGTTCAGGTCCCGTTGGGAGAAGACATTCATCAAGCTCTTGTGATCGGTGAGGACCATGAAGCGCTCCCTGATGAGGTAGTGCTTCCAAAACATTAGTGCGAATACGACTGCCACAAGCTTCAAATTATGGGTGGAGTTGTTACACTTATGGTGACATAACTTCTTAGACCCATAAGAGATAACCCCTTGCCGCTGCATCAACACACATCTGAGGCCTTTCCCTGAATCATCACAGAACACCTCATATGCTGCCCCTTCTTCCGGAAACCTCAACACTAGGGCACTAACCAACTTCTCCTTCAGATAGATGAAGGCTGCCTCACACTGCTCGTCCCATATAAAAGTCGGGTCCTTCTTGGTCAAGGCTGTCAAGGGTGCTACAACTCGAGAGAAGTTGGGCACGAACCTCCGGTAGTAACCTGCCAGCCCGAGGAAACAATGATCATCTGCCACGTTCTTGGGTGCTGCCCAAGAAACAACCACCTCAACCTTCGATGGGTCCACTGCTATCCCCTGCTCAGACACCACGTTCCCATGGAAATGCACTTCTCATGTCTAGAACTTGCACTTGGACAACTTCCCATAGAGTTGGTGCTATCGGAGGACCTCTAAAACCGTTCTCAGATGCTCCGTGTGATCCTCCTTTGTTCTTGAGTAGATCTGGATGTCGTCAATAAACATGACTACGAACCCATCCAGGTATTCCTGGAAGACGGAGTTCATGAGTCCCATGAACATAGCTGGAGCATTCTTAATGCCAAACGACATAACCACAAACTCAATGTGGCCATATATGCACCTGAAGGCCGTCTCCAAGTTGTCACCCTCCTTCACCCTCAACTGGTGATATCCCGACCATAAATCGATCTTCGAGAACCATCCTACTCCACTCAGCTGGTCAAAGAGATCGTCTATCCTTGAGAGAGGGTAGTGATTCTTGACCGTCACCTGATCAGCCTCCTGTAGTCTATGCATAGACTTAGACCACCATCCACCTTCTTTGCAAACAAAACAGGATCACCCCACAGTGATGAACTTGGTTGAACAAAAAAATTCTTCATCAAATCGTCAATCTGTATCCGCAACTCCCGCAACTCCAATGGTGTCATCTGATAGGGGGCCATCAAAATCGAATGAGAACTAGGTTGCAAGTCTATCCTAAACTCAACATCACGTCGAGGGGGCAGTGTTTCCACCTCTTTAGAGAAGACATCCATAAACTCACTAATGACCCCTAGAACTTCCACCATATCTGTATCCACCAACTCCCCTGATAGCTTAGCTAACAAGAAGAGTAGGGGTTCCTCTCATTAGCTGCCTTTCTAGCAACCCCATTCACTGATGAAGGTCAAACATCAGCTGCCCAAGTATGAAAACATGAGCCTTCCTCGAAACCAGTCAATGATGGAACATGCAGAGAATAGCCAGTCCATGCCTAGGATGACATCGTATGGCTGTATCTGCAACAACAGAAGATCCCTGAATGACTGATGTGGACCTATCATCAGTCTAAAACCTCGACAAATGTGAAGTAAGTCAGTATGACCTTTGACTGGTGTGCTCAAAACTAGGGGCACTGGAAGTCTCTCAACATCTAAAACCAGAGCATGAGCCAGACTGGGTGAAACAAATGAGTGCGAAGCTCCTGTATCGAACAAGGAATACACAAGGGAACTAAACAAGCTGATCGTACCTCGAATGACCTCTAGACCTGATAGAACATCTGCCTCCATGGCGTACAACTGCCTATGCCCAGCTCTTCTGCCTCTTGGCTGTCGGCCACCTCCCTGACCACACCCGGGTCAAGGTCCCTGAGGAGCGCCCTGAGGTCGGCCTCCTCCTGCAACGCCGGCCCTCGGCGGATCGGGAGCCTACTACCCCTGCTACTGCTACTGAAAGGGTGTAGCTGGGAACTGATGCTGCTGAGGTGGGTGCTAGACCTACCCACCCCCACCGTACTGTACTCTGTCTGGGAAATGGTTCTGAAGCTGCCCATGGCTTCCATAGATGAAGCATCCCGGCCAGGGGCCCGAAAGGAAAGGGCGAGGGCTACTGGATCAGAACTGGAACTACTGAGGCCGGATCCCTACTGGTCGGAACTTAGAGGGTCCTGATTCTGGAGGCCTACTGCTGATGGCCTTCCCCTTCGATGAACCCAACTGAATCCCCTCTCGTGACGCTCCTCCCAGCGCGTGCATCCTCTCCAACACTTTAGCCTTCTTCTGTACCTCTATGTATGTCGTTAAGGTGAAGGGAGTAACAACATACTGGAGAGAAGGTCGGAGTGCCTCCTCTAATAATCTCGCCAGAGACTCCTCATTAGGAAAGAGGTCCAGATCGAAGTGTAGGAGATCCTTGAACTTGATCCCCAACTCCCTCACCGACATACTCCCCTACTGGAGGGAGAGTAGCTCCTGCCACTTCTCAGCCTTCATGGTGGATGAGAGGAATTCTACCCGGAACTCCTTCTCGAAGTCATCCCATGAAACCTCTGCCTCTCTATTCTCTCCAAGATAAAGCATTCACCAATGACGCGCCACTTCCTGCATCTGGCTCACGGGTAGAGGAACCCAGTACTCCATCGGAGCCCGAATCAAACTGAAGGCTATCACCAGCTCCTCTAGCCAGCTCTCTGTCTCCACGTCTGAGATACTGCCCTCATACTTCTCGAGGGTCTGTCGCTCAAAGGCCCAAAGCGTCTTCTGCAACTGATCATCCTGCTCCTCTCGGTCCATCCTCTACCGATCGTCCACATCAACCTCCTAAGCCTCGATCGTTTGCACCACTCGTGGTCATCTCCCAGGTTCCATAACTGCAAGGTAAGCAAGGAATGCCTAAGCCCAAGTAGTGCAGAATATTGTTCTTAATATTTTTTTATACTTCTTATTCATTTTTAATCCCCAAAAAAACCCAGAAACATGATAAAATAAGTCATTATGATGCATGTACCTTTCCTAGGGTCTCTACCCCGCAATCATTGTATCCTTACTTGGTCGTTCGGTAGGTCTAGAGTCCTTGCATCGGATCACGAGGGGCCCTAAAATCCAATGTCCTAGCCTATCTTCCCAGGCCTATTTCATGCACCCTGATCACCCAACACTATTTCCCTACCATCCCATGAAATCCTCACTTTTCCTAACTACAGACTCCATCCTATCTCTCAACCTCGCCTCTGATACCATTCTTTCATGACCCGCCTTCACCAAAAGGAGGGATGGTTCAGCAGATTGCCAGACCCTTTATTCTTTAAGTTGAAGGAGAGATAATGATCCCCAAAACACGCCTTCAATAGGTCCCGGAGTGGTGACCATCACCAAGGGTATATAATATCTCACAAAATGGAAGGCGTTACCCATTTTATTTTTTTATAGGATCAAGAGATAAGATAACGACCCCAACAATACTGAAGCTGAAAGTAAAGGTAAAGAAAAAAGTAAACCAATCCCATCTGCATGTACAAAAGTAAAAGATAAAAGACAAAAAAACTCCAATGTTACTTTACCAAGAAAAAGAAAAAAGACAACAGCAACTACCCCAAGGTCCGAGCAAGTATGGTCCCACATGATCCTTGAAGTCCTCCTGGAAACCTGAAAACAGTTTTATATATGTAGAGTGAGCATACAAGTACACTCAGTAGGGAAAACCAAAGACTCTTGTGCACAAGTGTAGAGGCATTCTAATGACTTGTGAGAAAAGAAAAACCAAAGAACCTAGCATGGAAAAACACTCCACCCAAGTCTCACCAAGGCACACTCCCAAAATAATTCAAGGCAAGTAAAGTATAGTAATAGCACATCGATGTTTGGGTACCCCGTGACACATTCCCACTGGTTATTGAAGACATCCTACGCATCGAACCAATCACTCCATTCTCACCACAGTCCCACTACCAAACCCCGCCCGCACACACCTGGGCCACAACAACTAATGCCACGCTCGAAGACACCTGAGCCAGAACAACTACTGCCACACCCAAAGACACTTGGGCCTTATCCCGAAGACACTTGGGAAACAACCTGCCCGAAGACACCTAGTCCAACCACCACAACTACCCTGCCCGAAGATTCTTGGGCTAATAAGGGACCTCAGGCCATCACAACCTGCCCGAAGAGTGTTGGGATATTCGGGAAAGGGTGCAGAAAAGGATCTAATAACGAACCACCCATAAGAGTGTTAAAAAAAAACCTCCCCATGAAATGGGGTGTTTGGCACTAAGTGCTCAACTTTGGTGGGGCGCGAATAAGAAACATAAAAGGTACATATATATGTATAGGTAACAAACACTCATCCCAACCAAGGGGTTCCAAAACCAAATCAAAAATAGCCTTATTACTATTCATTCACAAAAGAAGCCACAACACTCACGACCAAGTCACAACTCATTCCCAAACTAATTTCCCACTCAACCATTCTTGTTTTCATGTTTAAGTGATCCTATTAGGGTGAATTATTCAGTACCGGGCAACTAACATGCATAAACATGAGGCCGGAAAAAAAATAAACATCCAAACATCAATTTAATAATTCACACCCGATTCTATTGTAAATTCATATCAATGTGAGATCCCTCCATGTATTGGAACCAAAACAGGCTTCAAGATACATCCCCTCAACCCCCAGAACCAAAAGATTTCACAACAGTAGAGGATTCCACCCCAATTCGTGATATAAGCAGAGCAACAACAACTCCAGGTTCACAACCAGCAACCATGCTACATTAGAGGATCTCATCCTCACCCAAATCACCCCATAAGCAAACAAACAGAACAATACACCTACTACCAAAACAGAGCATGAAAACATCAAGGTTCAACACATCATTCATCTATTTCCTATTTCTGTTTGTTAACCGGGGTGACCACACAAGGGCATATTTTTACAGGGAATCCATTTAACCTGCTGATTTTAAGTGATTAACCAAATTCCATGTTAAGTCATTTTTAATCATCACAAAAGACATGGTTAATTAGTGTGCAAGGAAAGACCACCAACGACCATGATTTTCAGTGAGCATAGGATCACACAATTCACAACACATATCAAAATAAAAGGGTATGACAGAACATCGATCACACCCCCACTTCATTCTTTAAAAGTCCGTTCATTATATTCATTAGGTTTGGTTTCATCAATTCCTACAGATACAAAAGAGTACCCACCCCGCATGATACACAAAAAGGAGAGGCGAAAGAAAACCCTACCCAATTTATCAAAGATCGAAGTTCTTATCCACAAGACATGAATTAGGGAAAAGTGTGACTCGCCGGGGAGGGTGTTCGGGAACTCCAAAAGCACTAAGAAGAAAGGAATCCAGCCAAGAGGAAGAAGAATAAAGAATAAATTCTCGTGAGATTAGAGATAATATCCTGTTTTTATGGGATATGGTAATTTTGAATGCCTGGAAAGTCGGATCAGGGTTTCCTATGCAGTTTAGCAGTTACGCACGATGGCATTAAGTTGTTATTTAATACCCCATCGGGGAGGTTTCTCAGGATTTTTAGGGATTAATTATGGGATTTTAAATGGGTTTGAACCACTTGATTTTTTTTAAAATACCAAAAAGATGTGTTACGGGAAAAACTATAAAAGAGAGACCCAAAAATGCTGGGTGACACCAATCGGTTGCGCCAATCGGTCACGTTGATCGGTTGCCCCGATTGGTCGCATGCCAAAATGAAGCCCTACCACCGAGACGTCACCCCTAGGATCTAGAATTTGAAAAAGGGATGGATTGTGAGGGTTCGGGTCGTCACAAATTATTTGAAATATTAAAAAAATTATATAAAATAAAATTTCAAGAATTTTTATTACTTATTTTTAAAACAAATCCACAAAATGTGATATAAGCCATTTTCCTAGAAATTTAATTTATAAGTATATATATGTTTTCATAAAAAAAAGAAGTATAATATTAACTGAAATGAAATAAACAAATTATTTATAAATTAAAATAAATACAAATTGAGACTTTTAAAATACTTGAAATAAAATGAATAATTTCTTAAAACCTTATTTTTACTATTCAATAAAGAGTTAATTTTATTCACGACATCTCAAATAATTTTACAAAAATAATATTACTTATGATGGATTCAAAAATCATAATAATTCATTCTTATAAAATTTATATCAATTAATATTTCTGTTATAATCACATTCAAAAACAATAATATGTGCATTGTAAAATGGTTTTTCTAAGAAGAAAACATTACATTAATTGAATCTTATGTGTTATAGTTTGTTTCATAATATCTGCAACATAATGCCAATGATTATTTGATTTAAATAAGTAATATTCATAATTTATTTGAGGAACATTCGATGTTATCTATCTCTTAATATATCCTCATTCACAGACCTATTTGTTTTCCAAATGCGGATAATGATACATAAAAAATGTCTTAGGAGTCATAGTATAACAAAAGGGAACCATATAAGGTGTCATTAGAAAGAAATTAATAACAAAATAATTTATTCATATGTCCATCTATAGTTACACTCACATTTCATTTATATATATATATCATCTTTTTTATAGATTATTATATAAATAACATAATGATCCATTCCATATTCTTATATGTAGAGTCTATTTAGAAACATGTATATATAAAAAACATGTTCACACATGGTATAATAATTTAAAAAATAATATATTAATAACTTCTTCACATATTAGATATAACATTCTAAGAATATTTCAATATAACCTTAGAGAATTGAGTGAAGATAATTGAAGAGATTATGTTACCAATAAAGGTAACCAAGGTAATTATCAAGTATATATTAAAAAACATAAGAAAAATGGTATGAAAAATTGAGCTTGATATTGGAAAAAAATTCACTGTGTGTAATAAATCATAATAACATAGTAATGGATGATTTTTTGTAGATAAAAAGAAAATTTTCATAATTCATCCAAGGAACATAATCACTGAGAGTATACCATTAGAATAATCCATGAGTTTGTTGAATAAACATAACCATATAAATAATTTAATTAGTAGTCAAAGATAACTAACATGACTGTCATATTTTATTTCAGTCACTCCTCAAACTTTTATAGTAGTCAAAGAATAATCCATAATCTATCATAGTGGAAACATTTCTATACTAAAATGGGTTATAACCTATAATTGAAATATTAATGTCATTAGATATCATTCATTGTCCCATTATTTGGAGGAATATATATTTATCATTATACCTATCAATTAATGAAAATAATACATATGTGTTCCAAAAGATAATAACAATCCATTATATCATAACCCATGAATTTTCTTTTCATAAATATTTCATCATAAAATAATTTATGTAATAGAAATGGTTATGAATTTTTATTATTATTTCTACATATAAGAATCAATTTAAATAGAATAGATTTTAGAAATATCAACTCATCATAATCATAAACAATCTAGAGAATTTATGAAGAAGGTATCATAAGATGTTATCCATGGTAAAAAATATGTCAAATCAAAATAATTCTTCTTAGCAGAAAAATTTATCTCTTCTTTTCATTTAATAGGGAAAAAAATACATTTATGATTTAAATAAATTATTTAAAAATTATTAATTTCTAATACATTAGGGGAGTCATTTTGTTTAAAAAAACCGTGAAAATTGTAATTGGAATATTTGATATAATTATTTCATGAATTTATTTTATTGTGTTTTAATGTATTGATTTATATATTTAAATTACATTAATTTTCAATTTATGATATATTTAACTCAATATTTTTTATTTTATATAAGGATATAATTGATAATTTAAAATTGATAAAATATGAACATAATTGCATGAGTATAGTTAAGTAGAAAAACATCATAATATTGAATTTAATCCTTGGGAACATATACTGAACATAACTGGTGAACTGAGGAAAAACAAGGCATCCATAGATTAAAGCAGACATTAAAAATTGTGTAACAATTACTGTCCAAATATTAGTGAATGTTTTCAAAGTAATATTATAAGTGACGTGATGTAAATCATCACAAATTGAATATACCTTGTGTCACAATGTGATGAATAAGGGTGATGTCATGAAACATTTGAAGTATTCCCATAAATCTATTAGGATGTGTGTTTTTTACATGTGGTGTAATATTTACACATGATGTAATCCCTACATGTTGTGTATTGTTAGTGATGGACCATAGTCACATATATTTGATGTATCATGAATATTTTAATAGTTTAATGACATGGGAACCACCTATGACCACTTAGTGAACAATGTATAATGAAATTATATACTAAATGATCCCACTTGAATATTAAAAATAGCGTTCTAGGCTAACGCGGTATAGAGAATCATGTATATTAATGAATGGAGATAAAATATGCACTATGTTTCATCATTTCTAGTTTCATATATGTTTTCATTTTTATTTATTTCCTTTTATTCCTCACCTATTATTCTATCATCACTATGATTAGGGGTAAATCTTCCATTTTATATGGTTATATAGTTTAAGGAAAAATGAGTTGTTAGATTAATTTTGTTTTTTTATTCATTAATTTTTGTATTTTCAAAGTCATTGAATCAATTTACAATCACTTTATTTTACATTAATCATATCCATTATTATCTAAATCTGAAAAAACAGTATAATCCTCATAATTTGTTACCCTAAATCAAGAATGACTTTTCTCATATTTATAGAAATATTTTTTAAAAATCTTATCAATCTAAATGTGATTAAAGGAAACCCAATATTTCCTATGTGAAAGAAAAAAGGGGATTTATGAACCATGGAGGGGATTACATGACCATAGGATCTCTCTTATCATGACTATAACATCTAAAATTAATCAATAAATTTGTTTTCCATAATCAAATTACACATGAAACCAGTAATTTCAAATAATTATACCTTCATTAAAATCATTTTTTGAAAAAATAAATTAATATGCTTAATTTTCATTCCCATCTCTTCAAATTAATTAATAAATTGATAATTCATGTCATTCTTAAAAAATGAAAATATAATATTTTTAAACCATAAGAAAAATAATTCACCATCTCTTTATGATTAAGCACTAAAATTCATAATAATCTATTTTATCGATTTTATTTACATGTTCTGAGATTTTATAATTTTTTATTTTGATTCGACCAATTGGGAAATGATGAAACCCAACGAGAAAGTAAATAATGTCATTGTAACTTGGCATAGTAATAAGTTAATTTTTAGTTTTCTATTTTTTTTGATATTTTAATTCCTCTTTTTTCCATATTTCATATTTTTTTAATCATGGGATACATGGTATAAAGACTATAATGGATAATATATCCTTTATACTCGAATATATTTTATAGGTAATCCATGATGTTATTATGGTGAAAATTCAATCCAATGAGTTCCCATAACTGTAAAAACACATTTAATGAATAATAATACATAGCTTGCAGCATGAATATGAAGAGGTTCATCCTTAGAAAAGAATACTGGACAATGAAACAAAGGTATAATCTACCTTCAAAAAGATATTTTATCATAACCATGATTCCATGAAAATTTAATTATCAAAAAATAAGAAAATTTTGATGAATTATTTTAGGGGGATAAATCACACATGAGTGTGAATTAAAAAGGAGATTAAGATGAAATAAAATTAAGAGAAAGTGTCCTCCATTAATGAGATGGTAAAAAGCTTCTTCACAAAACTACGACCACAAAAAAGGAATTAGATGACGAGGAGGTGGAAAATATGACTTCAAAATACATCATAAATATTATTGAAAATCTAAGCATTCTTTCATAAGAGGAAGAATAAAAAGTTGAAACATGCACTGACTATGAAGAGGAAAAAAATGAAGGAGTAGAAAAAGATAAAACTATGAAGGTGGATACAACACCTAAAGAGATAATTGGAGATATCTAACACAGATATCCAACAACTAAAAGATAATAATTTTAACAAATATGGATATATTTTATATTCTTATTAGTTATATTTGTATGATATAAGCTCTTGTCACCTCTTTCAGGTTCCTATAATATTTTAGAAAAGTGAATTCAACATCATCCATGTAGATTTCAAAGTCATAATTAGGGAAAAAATAGAGATTTATCTCTATACGAAACATTAATCATATCACCAAGTAATTGCTAAGATTAACAATAATTAAAAATTATCATCATTCGATAGATAATATGAGTTTTCTAATTTATCCATTTTTATTATTGGAATGTATGATCTCACCCTAAATATTTTAAAATTTATTATTAATGTCTTATTCTTTCACAAATTTATTTTCAAAATTATAGTACCCTCAAGACCTAAGAAAACATTAATCATTTGACTTCTCATGATGAATCTACATAAATATTACAAGATATGACATATGTAAATGTCATGAAATGATATAGGTTGAACATTTGCATCCAACATTAAAGAATAATTAAAAAGGGGAGAAAGTGATTCAATATTGAATTTCTATACTTAATTACCATCATCAAAATTTTTATAGTTTTAACTACAAATTGAATTCCCATACATGAATATATCATTAATCAATTTAACATGGCGATATAAACCATTAATAATAATTATCATTTCTGGAATTTAAATTTCTTTGCAAATAATTATGAATTATAATTTTTTTTGAAAAGAATAAGTAGGGATAAACATAGGAACTATGATTTTACAAATAAATTATTTAATGAGAATGTTAATCCTTTTAATTGAAAATTTTCAGAGATTTTTCCATGACTTGAATTTTTTATATTTTCATTAATTGGTTTAATTATCTATAAGGAATTCCATGAGTTATATAACTAGCCATTAATCTAATTTTTGAGACATATCCTGAGAATAATATTTTCTATTATTTATAAATTATATTTATTTTCATACATATGAATCATACATTTATTGATTCTTATCAAATATATGATTCATCATAATCATTTTTAATATAATTGGGGCATTTTTTTATTGACTAAAAAACACCACCTTATATTTATCCATATCAAAGGCAATATAATCCATGCACAACCTTTCTATAAAATATATATTTTACATGCACATCATATTCCTTTTTTCCATGCTCTAAAATATCTTGCATTATAATCAAAAATAGGAGAGGAAAATAGTGATTTCTATATTGGATGAATGATTTATAATTATTATATATGTGGGGGGATTTAATGTTATTTTAGAAAGGCACAATAATTGTTTTATTGTAGAACCTCTTATAAAAAAAATAAAATTAAAAAATACTATATTTTTCTAATATAGAAATAGATAAATAACCACTTAATAGATATTGATCTTGTTTTAAATATCACAATTATTTTACTGAGTAGATAATTTTGGGGTGGTTCGTGGCACTTATAATATTCCCAAAGGCAATGTTTTGGAAAAGAATAGAAAATAAATAATGAAACTTATAAAATATGGTGTCTATTTTTTTTGTATTTCTGGTATTTATTATCATGCTATAATATTATAGGGGGATATGAGAATATCATTTATGTATTTTTCATTATCATTAAATTTTTATTTTATAAAAACCACTTTTTATACCTTATATGATATATAAAATATACAAACCATCCAAAATCCTAAGATTTATTTGATCTAAAATGGTGAAGAAGTTATGCTTATTTGTGATTTTTTTCCTGATGTAGAGATTATAGATACATTTAAATTCTACTGTATATAAAATGTTCAAAAGTTATGTGCACCATGATAAAAATTCGGGCCCTGATTATGAGCAGATAAATTAACATGGAGTAAATTACAAATAGTATGCATATTAATAATGAATTGAAAAATGAAAATTGATTAATGAAATAGATTAGGAATTAAAAATAATGTAATGTAAAAATCATGGTAGATTTTTATTATTTGTGTAACGAGAAATTGATAAATTTTCTACAAGTGATCCTTGATCATTTAATATCACATTTGATTAATTATTTTTGTGGATATATAATTTCAATCTTGGTAGAGTAAACAACCTTTTTTTATGTTTATGTTCTATCGATTAGTAAAAATATTAAACCTTGTGTGGGGGTATTTTATATTTCAATTTAGGGAATATAATTTTTAGTATATTAATCTTACAATTTAGGTATTTATATTATTATTAATTAAATTTGTAAATTATTTAACTCATTTTGTGCTTAATTTATTGGTATAATATAACATTGAAAAAGAATAAAAAATGACACTTCATGCCACAAGTTAACTAAAGAGGAACAACACAAGAAAAATTAAGATGATCATAGAGCAACTAAAATACATATAACAAAAGAAATTACGTGGAATGTGTTTTTATAGTAAAAAATGGACATTACATGTCGTGTAGTCATTACATGTCGTGTAATAGTGCACGTTGTGAATGTAACATAGGGTGTGATGTGGGGTAAATCATCTTCATGTGAAGAATAATTTTTTTATGGAATGAAACATTCGTTTTATTCTAATATGGAATACATGACATGTTTTTGATACACATGATTCAACATTTACATGTGTTGTAATCACAATATTGTTTGTCGAGTTCATGACTGATCAAAATTACCCATATTTGATGTATCATGATGATTTTAACTATTTTATGTCATAAGAACAACCTATAATTACATTTTGGTTAATCTATATTAACATTAAATACTTCAAGATAACATCTATATATTATAATTTTATGGAATATATCATTTATTGATAGAATCTCAGGGAGTATGTTAAGGGGAAAGAAGGTTCATTGTACTGAGTCCTCCAAAATTTCGTCATTATTTTCATTTTTATGTCATTTTCTTAATTACTGACCTCTTATTCTATAATAAATAGTATTAGGATGTAAACAATATATATTATATTTTAACATAGGGGAAGGGGTATGGGGTTGTGGGATTTAATATCTTTTCATTATTTATTTAATTTGGATTTATTTAGTTTAATCTATCATTTTCCAATCACAATCTTTTACATTTATAATGACCTTTTCTATTTGAATCATACAAAAAATTATAATCTATGTAATTGGTAACCCTAAATCAATTTATAACAATTTCCTCATTAATGGAAACCATTTTTAAAATGGTATCATTTTTTTTGAAAAACCCTACATTTATAGAGAGAAGGAAGAGTGGGGATTGTCGAACCCTAGAAGCGATAATAGGAACATTGGATCTCCCACATCTGGATTTTGACTGAAAAGATATTCGTATAACTATGTTTTCTCAAATTCTAATGAACCTCAACACTAAACATACAATACACTATAACATCATTCATATGTGTTCTCAAACCATTCAATCATTCAAATTTAGTTTAATTATTTTTTTATTAAATTTATAATAACAATATATTATCCCATATTTATTAAATCATAAAAAATATAATCTTTTGAAACCCTAAAAAAAGTTCACCATCTATGTGGGTTCTACCGTGAATAATCATAATTTTAAATTTCAAATAATTCAGTTGAATAGTTAAATTTTTAAAATTTTGTGTTTTGATTAGAAGTATAGGTAAATAAAAATTCCCTAAATTCATGTCAAAATGGGTGTTGTTTCAAGGGAATGTAATTATTTTTTTTAGATTTTAGTTTTATCAATATTTTTATTTGAATATTGCATTTCCACTTTTTTCTACAATGTGTATTTTTTTGTTTATGAGGGTTTGGATACATGGTATTTTGTCTATGGAAGATTGTTTCACCTTCATATTAGAGGATATGGTGTGGATACAAATTGATTATAGAAATATGAAAAATCAATCCACAAAGTATCTGAACATGTACCAATGCATTGAATGTCAAATACATCAATGTTTGGAGATATAATTCAATGATGTGAATCACATGAAAAAATATTGTGTAATGAATAAGAGGTAATTACAAATTATGAAGCTTAATTTGATCAATACATTGACTCCTTTGACCTTCAAGGTTCATAGGAAAAATAAAAATCATTCTTAATAATTTTATTTTTCCAAAGCACATTTCAATAACAATCTTTAAAAAATAATAATAATAACTGAATCCATAAGATGATACCTAAGATGATGACATTATAAAATGATTCCTTGAAAAAATAAGACATCATCCAAAGGAATAATAAGAATATGAATAGTAATATATGGATTTAAATTCATGAAATATTTTTTAGAAAATATAATCTCTCCTCAAGAACATTAAGTTAAATATACTTCCCCCTCCATTGATTGTGATGGGGAAAATACAATACACAAAGTATGAAATTTATAATATGGCTATATAACCTAACATGATAATGAAATAAATACAATTCTTGCAACCAAATATTAAAAAAGAAAAATTTTAACATGTCTAACCAAACTCTATGTTACTTTTAGTTATATTTGTACTATCCAGACTCTTCCCATCACATCTAAGTTCCACACCAATTACAATAAGGGTAACTTGAGATGATCATCGAATATTTAAGATTCCTAATTGGGTGAAAACAATATGGTTGTCTTAATACCACACTCTAATCATCTAAAATGGTACGATTAAGGTAAATGGCTATTAAAAAAGTACAACTTTTGAGAGATAACCAGAGAATTTTATTATTAATTATTTATTTTTTTATTTTAACAACTCTTGCTCTTTCATTTCAAATATTTAATAAAGAATTGTATATTTATTAATCTTTAACTTTTATATTTTTAATATTTTAGTTCATCCATACCCAATAAAGCTGTATGATACTAATGATAAAGCTACTAAAAAATTTAATATCATGGGATTTGTAATCATCATGAACTGATATAGGAATAACCAATGTTGAAAACAAAAAACACTAATTAAAAATAATATTAATATGTTAAATATTAATTTTCATACTATATTACCCAAATTCTACTATTTTAATTGGTTAACATCCAATTTCATTCCCAAAATTGATTCATTTGTTAATCTATTGAACTATGGGACATACTAAACCTAAAGTAATTATCATTCCATGAATTTATATTTCATTATAAAATATATTAAATTAAATAAATGGGGAAAATGTATCAATATGGATAATATAGTGCATGAGGATTTGAATAATAAATATTTTTGGAGAATTTTTATCATTATTAATATTGTTTTTATGATATTTGGACATGATTTTATTTTTTAATATTTCAAATAATTGATTTTGTTATTCGTATTATATTCATCAATTAATTGTCCCATCCATTCATTTCATTCACAATAAATCCTCTATACCCAATATTTCTCATTATTATTAAAGAAAATATTATTTATAACATGTTCATGTTATCTTCTTGGACATTATTTTCATATAATCAAAGCTATTACTGAAAATAATCACATTCAATTTAAATGGGAATAATTTGGTTATCAAATATACTAATACCACAAAAACATTATTAAATTTTAAATCCAATAGAATCCAAAAGTTTCCTTTCTAATAATAATCAATACTACAATACAATAACATCATTTCCACCATTATCTAAAAAATATAGATTTTTTATCTAAAATAATAGTGGTAGAGGCGTAGACTGGTGGAAGGGATTAATATTTTATTATGAATATGTGTGTGGGTAAATTTAATGACATTTGGGGAAAGAAAAAATCATTGTATATATTTTACACACTCGTAAAAAAATAAATAGGAAAAGAAAACAAGTGTTATAGGTATGTCAATTAATAAATCACCATTGATTAACCATTGATATTTTTATAACCACCAAAAATGGTGTCATGGGGATATTATTTGAGGTTTTTTGTTGGTTGTGAGAATTGTTCTTAACATAATCATTTGAAAAATAAACAAACATGAACAAATTGAAAGAGGGTGTTTCATTTTTTACATTTCATATATCTCTTAGAATTCTTTGAGATAATGGGGTATGCATAGACTTTCATTGTTATATATTTTATTACCATGAAATGTAATTTAGTGGAAAACATTCTTTTTTACTCATGTATTTTTTACAACATTTACCTACCATCTATAAATATGAGGGTAAATTGATCCTTACAGGGTGAATTCTCCATGATTAATTGTGTTTTTTTTCATTATGTGGTTTAGATTCTAGATTCCTTGAATGCCTATGGTTGTCACAACCCCATATTGACAAGGTGTACCCCTCCAGGGCAGATGATGTGAGAACGAAGATAGTGACCCCTGATTCCCACATCCAGTAGGCCCTGGGATGGAGAATAACAACGAGGGTATAATAAACACAAAAATGAGAGGCATTACCCTCCAAGAGAACAAATGTGAAAGGGAGAGATAAGATAGACACCAACAAAATCCAAGTTAGATAGTAATATCAAAGAAATCAAAATGTAGACATATGTAATTTCATGCAAAAATACTACAACTGAAAGGGGAAAACTAAATGTACCCAATAAAATGTAAACACTAAAATGACCATGAAGCATGAATAGCTCCTACAAACCCAAGATAGTAGTAACCATCATGATCTCTAACCTTGTCCATGTGACCAGAAAAATAGTTTATATATACATAAGGTGAGTATAATAGTATTCTTAGTAGGATCCTCCCCATGGACTCTCGTGAAAAAGTAATGAAAGAATGATAAATCATAGTGAACAAAAATTGAAACTAACTTGTCACATAAAAATTTATAATATGTTCCTAGCCTCACCATGGATAATATCAGAATGTATCGCATAAAAGTGTTTAAATTATAATAATGAATATCAAGGGTACCCTACAACTACTTTCCCACTTGTTTGCCTCTTTTCCCCAACATCGCATGTCCTAATCCATCTCTCTATGAAAAGGCCTTTCCGTAAACACCTAGATAAAGCACCATAACATAAACCTCGTGCAACAAAAACAAACCTGTTCATATATGGAAAGTAACAAGGTAGATTATGGGATCCACCATAGCTCACATAACATGTATCATACATCGAGCATTATAACTCAAGGCATTACATCCCACACAATGAGTAAGGATCTACAATCCATCACAACCTATACATGTTACACCTATTATAGTCCATAGAAAATAATATCAAGTATATATGTGTGTGAATAACAACAATGCATTACAACCCTCTACAGACATATAAGAGAAAAAATATCTATTGTGCCTTCTAGAATAAGTAACTAACAAGAGAAGTGAGTGTGCACAAAGGGGTTATTCAGCCATCCATACTCCCACCAGAATGATGGGGAAAACACCCCCAAGGAATAAAATCCCCGGCGTGTCAGTTGCCCTAACTACTGTGGTGGATTAGCGTATAGAAACACAAAGAGTATAGAATATGAAATAGCTTAAAATCACACTATGGGAATAACTTATTCTTAGACTCAGCTACTACTAATGTCTCTCAGAATCTCGATTTCCACTTCTAAGACTACATATCATATAAGCACACAAACATTTATAGGTATTGATTACATTCCTTCATTTCCTTTTTTTAGATTCACTTTACATTCACTAATTATTTAAATACTAATTAAATATTTACTATTTCCACATTATGTTTCATTAGCATCACACCCAAAGTCCATTGTTCCTTTAAATTGTAACCTCAGCATTGTGTCTCAACAAGCTCCAACCCCATGGGTTATCATAATTTATTCCATTATTTATTAAAAATATTATTACATTCCCATATTCCCAAGAATTCTGAAAAACATTCTAATATACTAATCATAAGGGGCCTCAACAAGGTGAGTAGATTAACTACTCGTTGAGACTTTTCTGTAAATAGGAAGAGTGTAGAACCATCATCCATCAGGAATCTCAAAACAAGTGCCATATGGTATACCCCATGTGTCTTCACCCCTTTTGGAATGAGAGTAATCAAACTTGCTACCATGAGATGTGGGGAATGTAATGATGATAACCAACCAATAAAAAAAAGAAAGCACCCAAACATTCACATCCAACTCATTCCATCATACTTGATGTCCTCCCTGACACCCACATGCATAAACCAATACATCTCACCACTCTAGGAGTCAACTACTTTGTAATCTGAGAGGCCGTCCCACCACCACATATCAAAACATCCTTCCAGGATCACATCACAACACAAGTAGTAAGAAATCAAGCATCATATCAGCTCGGTTCTTAGCCCTTAAACCAAAAAAAGGGTAACCTAGAATCCTACAAGGAATTATCTTTTATCAAACAACTAGTTCTTTAATCCATCTTGAATTAACTGATTTATTATTTGTAGGTTCTAATGTTGGGAAACCAAAATAGTAAGCTATCACACATAATTTAACATGCTTACTATATCAATATGATTAGCATAAAATTATAATAACAACAACATGATTCATTTTAATGCCTCTTTATCATTAGACAAATAATTATTAATTAATTTTGGGTTTAGTTTCTTTACCAATTTCCATCAAGAATGAAAATCTAAACAACAAAAGCATAGATATAACACTTTCTAGAAAAACAAGAGGAAATAAGATACAATCGATATCAATTTATTAATTCTGTTAAAATATATAATATTTCAATTCCATTATGATCTATTGGGATAAAAAAAGATAACTCTACATTTTCAAGTAAAAGAAAAGAGAAGCAATGAATCTCATACCTCAAGTGGTTCATGATGTTCTTTATAAAAGAACTATCCACACAACTGATTATGATATCCTCCCTCATAACAACTATAACCATATGAGGATGTATATACATCACCACACCAGTCAACACCAAAGAAATGTCTGTTAGGAACATGGAGATATAATTCCCTAAAAGTTAATGGATAAACATAAAGAGATGAACAAAAAATAATGACGATATATCATACCTTATATCAAAGATTGATCGATACCACTTGGTTGTAACAAAAACAGAGGGGAACCAATCAATGGAGGAATGTTTGAACACACAAATCCTATAGGAAGGAATGAATGGATTGAGAGTATCACAATAGAGAACATGGAGGAAGAACAAGGGAGAAGGATATCTTGTCCATTGAGAAGTTTTAATGGAGAAACTATTTAAGATACACTGGATTTTCCATTAAAAGTTGATCGCATTAAACCACATGGTTTGACCATGTAAAGGCATCCCAACCATTAGAAAAATTTAATATAGGAGTTATGGACTTTTAATCGGCCTCAGTGTTTCTAAAATGAGTCTTTAAAATCAATTTACGTCAAAGGAAGCATCTAAGGGTAGAAACAGTTGGAAGCTGGAAACAATGGACACCAAACTCAAAATTTGGAAAAGGAAACATAGGCTGTTCTTAGAACCTCAGTTGTCTAGAAACATTGTTCATGAACTAAAAAATTTCCAAATGAAATAGAGGCTGCTGTTAGAACCTCACTGCTCTGGAAAAACTGTTTATAAACTCGAAATTTATAAAAGGAAATATAGGCTGATATTAAAACCTCAATGATATGGATACACTGTTCATGATCTCAAAATTTGGAAAAGGAAATATAGGTTGTTGTTAGAACATCACTAATATGAAAAAATTGTTCATGAACTCAATATTTGGAAAAGGAAATATATGTTTCTGTTAGAACCTCACTACTTAGGAAACACTATCCATGAAATCTTAATTTGGAAAAGGAAATAGAGGCTGCTGTTAGAACCTCACTGATCTGGAAACACTATTCTGGAAATTGAAATTTGGCAAAGTGTTGTTAATAAGTCACCTAGACTTCCTAGAACACCTCAAACAACAGATTTCAAAAATTAAATGGATCAAAGAGGTTTGGGCCATTACATTAGATACCCTTCAAAATATTCTCATCCCCGAGAATTCAAAACCAACCCAGAAGAAAAGAGGGGTCCAAACAACCACCCTGCAAGATACAACTCAGGGGAAAACCACCCAGATTTATTTGAAAGCTGGAATAAAACATCAACATCCATGACCATGTGAAAAAATATTCTATACCCAAAAATGTCAAGAATAACATCACATAAATGGTATATAAATGAAATCATAAAAGAAAAATCATTACATCAACTTAAAACATCTCTCGGTACTGGACACGCATCTGGGATGCCTGCTCCCATGTACAATACTTGACACCACCTTATAGCTACATGACATGAACTGAGGGAATATAATCCCCATGAAACAACTTCTACTTGTGGTCTTTTATCTCTACCAGGCGATCCTCGAAGGTCGCATCATCATCAACATCAATTTCGCTCCAATCGATTACGTGTGAGTCATTATAAAGATAATGTTGGAGTTTTGATACATGAAAAACATCCTTTATCTAGAACAACTACATGGGAAGTTCAATTTTATATTCCAAAAATTCACCATGATCCAACAAAATGAATGTAACCACAAAATGGGGAGAATGATTACTCCCACGACCGAACCATTGATGCCCATGATGGGGAGTCACCTTCAGAAACATGTAATACCCAACAAAAACTTTAAGGGTCTCCTTATCTAATCTACATATAATTTATGATGATCTTGTACTCTTTCATCCTCACACAAATCTCCTAAACCGCCTATATCATGTTTTTCACTAGCTGCGGTCTGGGAAATGATGACTCTCCAACCAATGCCCATTACAACAGAGAATGGAACTCTCCACCATACAAGGATTCAAATGGCACCATACCGTTGGTGGAGTGAAAACTATTTTTTTATTATAACTCCACTATGATTATGTGCCTCATCCATGAACCTCCAAAATCTAGGACACAAGATCACAACACGTTTTCAAGAGTCTGGATGGTTCGCTCTGTCTTACTGTCTGTCTACAGATGAAAAGAAATTCTAAGAAAGAGGTGTAAACCGAAAGCATTCTAGAGACATATCAACACCCTAGAGTTAAAATGTGGATATCGACCATAAATGTTAGTCCTTGGGACTCCATGAAGTCTCCCCACCTCCCCTAGATACTTGTTTGACAAAAAAACAAAATAGATTTACTCCTTGATCACTATGAAGTGGGACTATTGGGTTAAATGGTCCACTACCACCCAAATAGTATGATTTTATCCCTGATCTTGAGGTAAAACAGTAAAAAATTCCATTGAGATGTCCTCCCACTTTAACTGAGGAACATGTAATGGCTCGAACATACCACCATGAACACAGTGTTCGACCTTCACCTTCTGGAAGAGCAAACTTTGAGACCCAAAATCCACAACTACGCGCTTCAGGCCAGGCCACCAAAAATGACTCCTCAATGCTCAATACATCTTTTTCATTCCAAGATGCACCGCTAAAGGCTAAATATGGAACTCTCTTAGAACCATCTTGTGCATCGCCTAAGGAACAAAGATCATTATGTGATACAACACTCAGTGTTTTTCCTCCTTAGACCAACCAAAAGGGTCCTCAACACAAACAACTCAGTCTCTCCAGACCTCCTCCTCAAGATCCCCTAACATGGTATCTTCCACCTATTGCACCAGAGATGAATGCACCATCATATGAAAAAGTAATCCTCTTCCCTAAACTTCTACAATATTGATATTTAATGTCAAATGTTCTTCTATAAATCTCCAAGAAGAACTAGATTCATGCACTACATCACCATGTGACTTCCTGGTTAGAGCGTAATCTACAAAATTACCCTTTGTAGGGTTATGTAATATTTCAATGTCACATTCCTATAAGATCTCCATCCAACAACGCTACCAAAAGTTCAATTCATGCTGAGAGAAAACACACCTCTCACTGTAATGATTGGTGTAACCAAAAAGTGCTATCCAATGACATAATTTCTCCAAAACATCATAGAAAACACCAATGATGCCAAATCATGATCATGTGTGGAATATTTACATTCATGGGAACTCAACTTCCGATACCCATAAGAAAAAACTAATCACAACTGCATTAGAACACATCCTAACACCAGATGTTAAGCATAATAGAAAACAACAAATTGAACTCCCTCATCTGGAAGACAAAATACTGAAGAACTTACTAACTTCTCTTTTAGATACTTGAAATATGCCTAACAGATCATTCCACATGAATGCTTTATCCTTCTTAGTCAATGATGTTAGAGGAGTCACATCACATGAAAAATCATCTACGAACCTCTTTTAGTAGCCTAAAATACCAAGGAACCTTTGCACATCTACCATTGTCATGGGGGCTTCCCCAGAAAAAAATTCTTCTACCTTCGATGGATCCAAAAATACTCCCTGTTTGGACACATCTTTCCCCATGAAACAGAATTATTGATCCCAAAACTCACACTTAGACAACTTCCCAAATAGCTGCTGTTGATGATGAACTCCTAAAACTACAGGTAGATGCTTTTCATGCTCCTCTTCATACATAGAGAATACAAGGATGTCGTCGATTAAAACTATCGAAATCTTATCCAGGAACTCACAGAACAAAATGTTTATGAATACCATTAACACAGCTAGAGCATTCATCACACAGAACGACATTATAATGAACTCATAATGCCCATGACAACAACGGGAAGCAGTATTCGGGATATCCTCATCCTTAACATGCATCATATGATATCCTGACCGCATGTCAATTTTTGAGAACCAAATTCCCCCCTTCAGTTGATCAAATAAATCATTAATCCGCAATATAGGATACCTATTCATTACTTTAACATTGTTTAAGAGATGATAATACTTACACAATGTAATGCCACGACCCCAGCTACCCAGAGTCGGTGCACTACTTCGTAACATTGGCATGATCACAAAAGATCAAGTCTCGAAAGACCGATTAGTTTAGTAGCCTTGGAAACACTAGATACATTCATAAGTCTTTCATTACATCATAAAGTAAAACAAAACTACAACAAAATATTGTCTTCATATCCCCTCACACTATCCCTGCAGGTCATTCATAATATACTTCTTCACATCCTGGAAAACATTAAAACATTGAAAGGGGTGAGCTCAGATGCTCAGTAAGGATAACGATATTGCAGAAGCTATCATAAATAAAAATTAACAATTAAGGCAATGTATAACTAAACAAAAGCCTTATTAAACTTGAACTTCAGCATAATATGGAAAAAGTAAAATCAAATAATGCCACTTACTTACTCACATGGATATTCTACTAGACGAATAATCACATGAAAGATCAATAACCACTTTCATAATGAGGGAATGTATAATGCCAGACATTCTGAAACATTTTGTCAAGGCCTCGGCCAAGACGTCTAAAATGATTAAGGCCTCGGCCAAAACCATAAATCAAATTGGGAAAGGGCCTCGGCCAATTCCACATCTAGTTGTCTCATGAGACCTACCGATGCATCGAGGAGCTATAGCGGGCTCCACCCGTCACTTATTAAGTCCAATACATTCCTCATATGAACAGGTTTAAACATCTCATAAACCATAACATAATCGTATCACATAAAACATGCATAAAGGAAACAAAACATTTCCACATTTCAATCACAAGATATCAATACAACACATTGATATAATAAAAACGCTTTCAAAACCATTTTCAATACCCAAATAAAAGAAAAGTATAACATGGTATTTATTTTTCATTAAAAAAAACGGTATGGCTTGTAGAGGAAGCTGAAACTCAAACAGTGGTCACGGCGGCAGAGAAGTCGTTGTCGCCGCATACGTACGACAAAAAACATTCCCTTTTGTCATTTAGTAAACGCTTCGTATAGAAAAAGATTCCTTTTGAATAAACGTAAAAGTCAAAGTGGTTTATACACCGTATAAAAGAAATTTGTGTATAAAACCAAATATTCCTCAATGAAAGGAGATTGAGACGAAGTCCTTACAAAGATCATTTTTAAAATAAAATAGATATATTATGTGTATTCACTATAGGTACACATAAAGAAAGTAAAAATAAAAAATAAGACATAATAATATCATGACATAATTTGAAAGTAGGAGATTAACCCAAAGAATGGATGTTGGGTTAAGAAGTTCCCTTACCTCGTGTCTGACTTCACTCAACCGTTCTTTAACCTCCTCAAAATCGGGTAACTTTTTTTTATTTGAGCCAAAGGCTTCCTTGGGAAGAGTTCTGCCCAAAGTGAGGATTCTAGGAGTAAGAGGGGGAAGTTGGGAGAGTATTTGGGCAGAGGTTGGCCGAGCCAAATGGCTTGAAAGTGTGAATGAGGTGGTAGAGGTGGGGGCCTTTTATAAGAGGAGAGGAGGGGCACTCTTGGAAAGTAAGGAAATTTTACATTATTATACAATTATTTTCGGATTCTAAAGGTCTCACACTTATATAATTCGTGGATAAGGTGATAAGGGTTCGAAATCTACCCATACAATAGTCTTTGGACAAGTGTAAGCCTTGGATTGTACATTATCTTTTCATTTTATTAAAATCGTTAAATAATGTGGTCATCGTTGCATCATAATGATGTCATAAATAATTTAATTTATTTAATGTCTAAAAATTATAAAAAAATACTATGATCTAGGAAATCTTGTTAGATTTCCAATTACCATTTATAGTCAAAAATATTACTTGTATAACCCCATGTAAAAATTGTTTTAGTAAAACATTTCATGTTTGTGTCATTTTTTACTTTAACATTAAATAAAAGGTATTTATGTCATTTTCCAACTAAAGTGGCTCCATGGGGTCCCCAAGTTGACCCATGGATTGTCTTGGTCGTCCATGACTCATCCAATAGGAGTAGGACAAGTGTAAAGATCATATCATATTATTAAAACATTATTTTTACCTTAAACTACACTAATTACCTCTAATCGCGATTAAGAACTTAAAAGTTACTATTCACCAAAAAATTATTTTAATCTCATTGAACCACATTTTAATTCTTAATGACAACCATGTATGTTGGATTTTTGAAAATAAAATCACAGAAGTGGTAATATTTCATTTAAACGAAAAATCAGTTATTTAACTACCACTTAGTGGTTTCACTATTCATCAAAAATTGATGTTTTTCAGAACAATGCCAAAATTTTACCCTAAGCTATAATTGATATTCTGAATTCAAAAATGATATCTATTTTACAAAATTTCAAACATATAAGTTGCATTAATTAATTTTATAATTAATTCTCGCTGTCACAACAAATAGCGTGTTTTTAAGAAACAATTTATATCAAAAGATTGGCAATTGTTTATGTCCAATTTCAATGTTAAATTAATTCTAATGACCACCATTGGATAAAATGGTAAAAATATATTCTAATTATACTTTAAAACCACTAAATAGTATAATTTATCACAATAAATTATTTTGATTAAAAAAGTTGTTTTAAGTATTTTTCACTATTCATAAAAAAATTGGAAGTTCTCAGAAAGTTACAAAAAATTCAACTTAGGATAATTTCGATATTACGAATAAAAAAATGAAGTCCATTTTGAAATATAAAATTTCTATAATTTTAAAAAGTGGTTATTACTATTCATAACGGCTACTTTGATTAGTCGCGGTGTGTTAGAACTCGAAGTTGCGTTCAATGCAAGCTATTGCATTATTGATTGAGAAGCGTATCATAGAAGCTTGGGGTGTTACATTCTCCCCTCCTTCAATAAATTGAATCCTCGCAATTTGAAATTTTTCTTGGAAAATAAAAGGTTGAAAATAGAAAATACCTTTGTGGAAAACCCACATCGGAAATAAGATTAATAACATTTAGCCTTAATAAGAGGGAAAGGGAAATGAATAAGTCACCGCCCAATTATGATCTCGATTAGGAGAACATTGGTGGAAATTAGAGACATATAATTGGAGGAAAAACGTAAATATTTGTATGGAGTGATTGAGGTCATCAATCACAATCAACTATCAAATTGAGGGCCTCAAAGCCTTCAATCTATGTTGATTTAAAATATCATCAGTTCAACAAGACATAAGGTATTAGGATAACACATTTTTTTGTTTTAATATCCCTTTACTAAAGTTTAAGAATTAATTTATTCATTGAATAAGAGATAGGTATATATATATATTTATGCTTGACAATTAGAGTTTCAACCTTCAACTCATCTTTCACTCAAAAAGAAAATAGAACTAAAAAATATTATAATTATCCTAATTGTATAAGGTTCCAAATCTTAACACATACCATTTTGATTAGTAAAATTATTTTGTAATAACCCGGGACTTCCTGTAGGCTAGTGGTAGGAAATAAAGGCATGTCGCACCATGATTGTGGGTTCGATTCCTGCAGCTTTGTCCGACGCGACGGGTTATGCCCCACCCTGCAGGTTGTCCTTTTCCTAAAACTATAGTATCATAATAATCCAAAAATAATCTTCATAAATTTTTTAACCTTAAACAATACTATCCAAAGATCAACTTAATCCACTCCAACCTTTATAGTTATCCAAAATACCTCTGTCCAGACTTTCTCTAAAAGGTCTCTTAATTCCAAAATCAATTTATCAGATTCCCCAAACAAAGTAAAGTTTATCTTATTGTCACATACTAAAAATATAATTACCTTCAACATATTAAAACCTTACTGAAATCAACATGTACTGCAACACAATCCTTATATATATATATCACATTATTCTAATAACCAGAATATAATCCATGAGTCCAAAAGCACCAATACATTAGTTATTCTGCTTCAACTGTAGTAACAACATAAGATTGTCCTTGATCCCTTGGCCTTTTCTGAGGTAAGTTTCCCTGACGCTTAGGATATTCATTTGCATAATGACCCATTTCTCTATAATTGTAGAATTCAACTTTGATAGCCTCTTTCTTTCCCTTGCAATCACGAGCCTGGTGACCCATTTCTCCACATTTATAACAAACTCCGATTCCTTTTAGGCAAGTACCAGGTTGATTCTTCCCACAATTATCACATAATGGAAAATCCTTCTTTCCCTTTTTCCCTTTATCTGTCTCTTGTTCCACCGTTCTCTTCTTCTCTTTCTTTACTTTGTTTTCATAAGACTTAGAGAATTTCTTTTCTGTCTTGATAGCACACGAGACAATATCTTCGTATGATGAGAAGGATTGTGATACTAAAGATCGACGGAGAAATGGTTTTAACCCATCAAAGAAATGATCAATCTTACTCCTTGTGTTACGTATATAATCGGCAGCCTGCCTCACTAACCTTGTAAAGTTAGCCTCATACTTTGCGACATTCTCATCCTCCTTCTGCCTCAGACTCAGAAATTGCCTTTCCATATCTGCTCGATGGTCACGAGGAAAGTATTTTTCTAAGAAAAGCACTTTGAACTCCCTCCATTCCATATTCGATATGTCATCATCTTCCTTTGTGTTTTGAATCAGCGACCACCACTGATCGGCATCTCCAGTGAGGCGGTAAACAACCATGACAACCTTCTCCCTTTCGCTACTCCCCAAGGCATGGAATATTTTCTCTAAGGATTTTATCTATTGCTCAGCTAATAACGGATTTGTACCCCCATTAAATGTTGGTGGTTGTTGCCTCATGAAGCGGTCTAACATTGATCCTCCACGTTGTGGATCAGGGTGATCCATACGAGTAAGGTTATTATTCATAACTTGAGTGAGTTATTCCAGTATGGTAATAATTTGATCAGCACCAGTCGTATCTCCAGATCCACAATAATTAACTTGAGCCGGAGGGCAATCCCTACACAGAGTGCGTGCATTGATACAGTTTCCATTACTTCCACTAGGCGCCATTTCTAAACAATGGCATAAACTAGATTAGTTTATGAATCAAAATACATAATTCCATACTTGTAAAATACTTAACATAAATTGAACTATTTATGGATATAATCCATAATCATAAAAAGGTTTTATTTGAGGAAGTATATACTCATAACCGTTCATAGTGGTTTGTAATGAAAATGAGAATTACCCTAAGTATATCCCCCGGGAGTGTCGTAACCAAGAGTGCCGCAAGGCCCGTTGTCGTGCACCAGTTCCCGTTCGAGTCTTGCTCAAAGCGGTGTTTTCAGGTTTTACCCCTAGGTATATCTGTGCCAGAGCCGCCTCTACCTGCTCGTATCCAGACAGGGATGTATTGCTCGGAAAACTCACAAAATCTCTACAATAATAAAATTCTAGGAAGTTCTTCTATACTAATCCTCAAAGTCTATCTTTGGGATATGTGCTCTAATCAGAGTTTATCTAAATCTAGCTTCCAAGGTTAGTACTAAACTGCCTTTGATACCAATTGTAACGCCCCGACCCCAGCTACCCAGAGTCGGTGCATTACTTCGTAACATTGGCATAATCACAAAAGATCAAGTCTCGAAAGACCGATTAGTTTAGCAGCCTTGAAAACACTAGATACATTCATAAGTCTTTCATTACATCATAAAGTAAAACAAAACTACAACAACATATTGTCTTCATATCCCCTCACACTATCCCTACAGTTCATTCATAATATACTTCTTCACATCCTGGAAAACATTAAAACATTGAAATGGGTGAGCTCAGATACTCAGTAAGGATAACGATATTGCGGAAGCTTTCATAAATAAAAATTAACAATTAAGGCAATATATAACTAAACAAAAGCCTTATTAAACTTGAACATCAGCATAATATGGAAAAAGTAAAATCAAATAATGCCACTTACTTACTCACATGGATATTCTACTAGACGAATAATCACATGAAAGATCAATAACCACTTTCATAATGAGGGAATGTATAATTCCAGACATTCTGAAATATTTTTTCAAGGCCTCGGCCAAGACGTCTAAAATGATTAAGGCCTCGGCCAAAACCATAAATCAAATTGGGAAAGGGCCTAGGTCAATTCCACGTCTAGTTGTCTCATGAGACCTACCGATGCATCGAGGAGCTATAGCGGGCTCCACCCGTCACTTATTAAGTCCAATACATTCCTCATATGAACAGGTTTAAACATCTCATAAACCATAACATGATCGTATCACATAAAACATGCATAAAGGAAACATAACATTTCCACATTTCAATCACAAGATATCAATACAACACATTGATATAATAAAAACGCTTTCAAAACCATTTTCAATACCCAAATAAAAGAAAAGTATAACATGGTATTTATTTTTCATTAAAAAAAGGGTATGGCTTGTAGAGGAAGCCGAAACTCAAATAGTGGTCACGGCGGCGGAGAAGTCGTTGTCGCCGCATACGTACGACAAAAACATTCCCTTTTGTCGTTTAGTAAACGCTTCGTATAAAAAATATTCCTTTTGAATAAACGTAAAATTCAAAGTGGTTTATACACCGTATAAAAGAAATTTGTGTATAAAACCAAATATGCCTCAATGAAAGGAGATTGAGACGAAGTCCTTACAAAGATCATTTTTAAAATAAAATAGAGATATTATGTGTATTCACTATAGGTACACATAAAGAAAGTAAAAATACAAAATAAGACATAATAATATCATGACATAATTTGAAAGTGGGAGATTAACCCAAAGAATGGAAGTTGGGTTAAGAAGTTCCCTTACCTCGTGTCTGACTTGACTCAACCGTTCTTTAACCTCCTCAAAATCGGGTAACTCTTTTTGATTTGAGCCAAAGGCTTCCTTGGGAAGAGTTCTACCCAAAGTGAGGCTTCTAGGAGTAAGAGGGAGAAGTTGGGAGAGTATTTGGGCAGAGGTTGGCCAAGCCAAATGGCTTAAAAGTGTGAATGATGTGGTAGAGGTGGGGGCCTTTTATAAGAGGAGAGGAGGGGCACTCTTGGAAAGTAAGGAAATTTTACATTATTATACAATGCTTTTAGGATTATAAAGGTCCCACACTTATATAATTCGTGGCTAAGGTGATAAGGGTTCTAAATCTACCCATATAATAGTCTTTGGACAAGTGTAAGCCTTGGATTGTACATTATCTTTTCATTTTATTAAAATCGTTAAATAATGAGGTCATCGTTGCATCATAATGATGTCATAAATAATTTAATTTATTTAATGTATAAAAATTATAAAAAAATACTATGATGTAGGAAATATTTTTAGCTTTCCAATGACTATTTATAGTCAAAAATATGACTTGTATAACCCCATGTAAAAATTGTTTTAGTAAAACATTTCATGTTTGTGTCATTTTTTACTTTAACATTAAATAAAAGGTATTTATGTCATTTTCCAAATAAAGTGGCTACATGGGGTCCCTAAGATGACCCATGGATTGTCTTGGTCGGCCATGACTCATCCAATAGGAGTAGGACAAGTGTCAAGCTCATATCATATTATTAAAACATTATTTTTACCTTAAACTACACTAATTACCTCTAATCGCGATTAAGAACTTAAAAGTTACTATTCACCAAAAAATTATTTTAATCTCATTGAACCACATTTTACTTCTTAATGAAAAACATGTATATCGGATTTTTGAAAATCAAATCACAGAAGTGGCTATATTTCATTTAAACGAAAAATTAGTTATTTAACTACCACTTAGTGGTTTCACTATTCATCAAAAATTGAAGTTTTTCAGAACAATGCCAAAATTTCACTCTAAGCTATAATTGATATTCCGAATTCAAAAATGATGTCTATTTTAAAAAATTCCAGACATATAAGTTGCATTAATTAATGTTATAATTAGTTCCCGCTGTCACAACAAATAGCGTGTTTTTAAGAAACAATTTATATCAAAAGATTGGCAATTGTTTATGTCCAATTTCAATGTTAAATTAATTCTAATGACCACCATTGGATAAAATGGTAAAAATATATTCTAATTATACTTTAAAACCACTAAATAGTATAATTTATCACAATAAATTATTTTTATTAAAAAAGTTGTTTTAAGTATTTTTCACTATTCATAAAAAAATTGGAAGTTCTCAGAAAGTTACAAAAAATTCAACTTAGGATAATTTCGATATTACGAATACAAAAATGAAGTCCATTTTGAAATATAAAATTTCTATAATTTTAAAAAGTGGTTAGTACTATTCATAACGGCTACTTTGATTAGTCGCGGTGTGTTAGAACTCGAAGTTGCGTACAATGAAAGCTATGACATTATTGAATGAGAAGCGTATCATGGAAGCTCGGGGTGTTACACACAACTTCAAAATTCCATTAGCTATCTTTGTGAACAAAACTAGTTTACCCCATGGTGACACACTCATAAAAAACAACATTTTAATATAGAATTGAGCTATATATGTTTCTCCTATAACTCATAAGGGGCTATCCAATATGAAGATATTGAGATAATAGACACTCCTAGTTATAGCTTGATCCGAAACTCAATCTTTGTTTGTGGGGGGGAATGATACAACCACATCTTGAAATACATCTGGGTACTCTTGTACTACCATAAGAAACACCAACTACTAAACATAAAAATAAATTAGCATCAGATTAGCCATCAAGGATGATAAGGACCAGACATGCCTCTGACCCATCTAAGGGCCTCACTTTCTAACAATTACCACTGCCTCTCCATCCTCTTCTAATAACACAACCTTTGTTTTGAATCAATACATGATATCCTGTACCAAATACAACCAATCCATACTGAGGATGAAATCATATGGTTTTATCTGTAAAAATAGGAAATCCCCCCAAGAGTGGTGTTGCCCAGTAGTAGATTAAAATCTATACATACTTCAATCAATTCATCTCAACCTCTAACTGGCATAGTCAACACCAAGGGAACTGGAAGCCTCTATACCTCATATCTAAAAACATGTAAAAGGGTAGGTTTTATTAAGGAGTTTGTCATTCCTAAATCAAATAAGGCATACACAAAAGTAGAAAACAATCAAAGGATACCACGAACAACATCTGGCTCTCTTGGCATTGTCAATGATGAAGCATGAAGTTAACCACAATCTCCTCCATATCCTCTATGACACTGATGAAAACCACCATCACAGTCACTCTCTGCTCTCTAAGGATGGGGAGCATCATTGGTCTATCCTATGCCATCCCCATCAACCCTCTACTGATCCATAGTTGGTGAAACTTTATGCTACTGCATCGGATGGAACTGCCTCAACAGAAGAACCTGGAGATGAACACCTGGTGCATGATGACTTCTCTGATAGGTCATGCTCCCTCACTACTAATTCCCTTGACCACCACAAGATATACAACCCCATGATCCCTTGGCATAAGAATGAGAGGCGCTGTCCCAGGGAAATGAGATGCTGAGGGCTAGGAAATAACATTGGATGAACAGAAACACTTCTTCCCTAAAAACCGGAAACCCCAGACCACATCTCTTCTTTGTGAGGAATCATGACTACTCCCTTATAGTGACGATTCAGTTCTGTCTAATGTTCACTCGATGACCTCTACCTTCCCAGCACCTCAAGATATATCTCTTGCATAAATGGTGTGACATGTGGCTGGATATCTAGACGTAAAGCCTCTTTGAAATGCCTTGACTTGGCCTCCCCATATGGCAATAGGTCTCAAGAATATCGTAAAATGTTCCAAAAATAGATTCCAAACTCTCACACAATGGATCTCCCCTATCGAAGGGTAAGAATCTCCAAACTAATGGATGGCTTCGTGATTGAAGAAAGAAACGGAACTCTAAACTTGTATTGAGACTCCTACCATGAGATCTCCGACTCCTCACGATCCCCAAGGAATAATAACCACCACTACCTTGCGGGTCCACACAACATTGTCATAATTAAGGACACCCAGTGCTCCTTCCGAGAACGGATCGAACTGAAGAATATCCATACCTCCTCCAACCAGTCTTCCATGTCCTCATCTGAAATGGATCCCTCATACATATATATTCTCTGGTGATGGAACTCTTGGAGTGTAATCCTCCATGTGTCATCATCATCATCCTTTACCCTACAAAGATCTACTGGCACAACCTGCTGGACATTTTTGAACAAACGTGATCATGAAGTTGACCCATAGACAAACCTACAAAATAACAAATAGTTGGAGCTCCTAAAACTATAATATGTAAGAAATAACATTATTTAATTAGATTTTTCAATTTATTCATTTTTGGTTAACCTATACCAAGGTCTACTCATTCATACACAGGCACAAATAAGAATGATGAATGATCCTTTCCAAGGTCTCTACACTTAAAAAATTATTACCTTTATTAGTAGCCACTGTAAACATAAAGGTCCATGAATCTGATCATAGGGGGCCATAAACCTCTATGTCTCAGCGGGTCCCCAGTGTTTACATCACCTATTAAACATGACTGACTTTGTTTCCCTAAGAAACCTTGAAACCTCACCGGTTCCTAACACAAAACATCATCTTATCCCTCAACCGACCTTTGATACCACTCTTTCATGACCCCCTCACCATAAGGTGTAAACCTCTTGGGCTGTAAATGTGATATGAGAGGTAATAACCCCCTGAGTCTTGCCTCTAGTAAGCCCCCCCGGGTTGGCGTCTAGCACCGAGTGTATAATAGGCACACAAATGGGAGGAATTACTTTCTAAGAGAACACCCACAAAATAGAAAGAGAAGGAAGACACCAAACAACTCCAACCCAAATATCAATAAAAAAATTCCAATGTATACATATGTAATGTCATGAAAAACTACTATAATATAAATGGGAGAACTGAAAGTACACAAAGTAAAGTAAAAACAGCTGTGACCAGAAATCCCTAACAAATCCTACAACCCCAAACTTGTAATGTCCAGCCTGATGTCCCACATGGTCCAAGTGACTTGAAAAATACTTTATATATACATAGGGGATTATAATAGTATACTTAGTAGGATCCTCCCCGGAGACTCTCGTGCAAACGTAAAGAAAGAATAATAAAGCAATGTGGAAAAAAGTGACTCTAACTCATCACCTACACAGATATAATTAGTTCCTAGCCTCACCATGGATACTCTAACCAAGAATCGCATACAATAGAATATAATATAATAATGAATATCATGCATACCCTAGTACTACTTCCACATAGGTTTGCCTCTTTTCCCCAATGATGCACGTCTTAAGCCATCTCTCTCCAAAAAAGGCTTGCTCACAGACACTTGGGAGAAGCACCACAACTTGAACCCCAAGCAACCAAATAACAATGTCTATGTAAGTAATGTAACCAAGTAGTTTATAGGAGCCACCACAACTTTCATAATGTGTATCATACATCAGGCATTATAACTCAAGCTATTACATACCACACATTGAGTAAGGATCCCCAATCCGTCACAAACTATACACCTTATAACTATAGTAGTCCATAGAAAACTATATCCATAATATATATGTGTGAATAAATAAAATCCATTATAGACCTCTACACACATATATGGGGAAAACTAACTATTGTGCCTGTGATCACAAGTAACTACTATGAGAAGTGAGCACGACAAAAGGGGTAGTCATACTTCCATCCTCCGATAAGAATGTTGGGGAAAACACCCCCCAGGGCCTAGGATACTCGGGGTTTCAGTTTACCTAACTGACGGGGTGTAGTGGAATATAGAAACACAAAAAGTAAAAAATATAATATAGTTCATAACAACACTGTTGGAATAACCTATTTTAGAGTCAACTGATGATAACATCTCTTTGTCTGTTGACTTCCACTTTTATGACTAGGTATCCTATAATCACAAAACCATTTAAAGAGATTTATTACATTACTTCATTCCCTTTTTATTAGTTTCACTTTACATTAATTAATTAATTAAATACTAAATAAATATTAATAATTTCCACATTAGTTTTCTTTATTATCACACAAAAATCCACTATTCCTTTAAATTGAAACCTCAACATTGCGTCTTTGCAAGATCTAACCCCATGGGTTCTCATCATTTATTCAATTATTTATAAAAACATTATTACTTTCCAATATTCCCATGAATTCTATAAAAACATTCTAAGCTACTAAATCCAATGGGAATCAACACAGTGAGTATATGAACTACCCATCAAGTCTTTTCTACATATAGGAATAGGGTATACCCATCCTCCCTTGGTAAGATAAACACAGAAATCATGTGGCATACCGCACGCATCTTCGCCCCTTTTTGAAGGAGGGTAGGAAAACCATATTACTTGAGCAATGAGGAATGTAATGAAGTTAAAATACCAATAAGAAACAGCATGCATCTAATCACTCACACCGAACCCGTTCCATCATACTCGGTGTTCTCCCCGACACCCACATGCATAAACTAATTCATCTCGCCACTCAAGGTTTTAATTACTACCAAAAACTATAGGCCTCCCTACCCCCAAATATCACAAACATATTCTTGACTCATATCACAACACAACCAGTAGGAAAACAAACATCATATAAACTAGGCTATTGGCACTTATACTAGAAAGAGGGTAACTCAAAACACTACATGGAATTATCTGTTACAAAACAACCAATTCTTAAATCAATCAGAATTAACTGATTTATTATTCACAGGTACTAATGATGGGCAGCCTAAACAGTAAGCTATCACATATAATTTAACATGCTTACTATATTAATTTAGTTAGAATAAAAAAACAAAATAAAAATGGATTCATTTGAGTGCCTCTTTATCAGTAGCCACATAATTATAAATTAATTCAGGGATCATGTACATTACCAATTTACATTAAGAAAAAAAATATAAAAAAGAAAGAATTGAAATCACAATGTCTAGTAAAACAAGAGGCAATAACATATGGTCAATATCAATTTATTTATACGGTTAAAATATTTAATTTTTCAATTCAATTATGATCCAGTGGAATAAATAATGCTAACTCTAAATTTTGCTGTAATAGAAATGAGAAGAAATGAATCCCCTTCCTTAAACAGTTGTTGTTGTTCCTTATACAAGAACGAGCCACAAAACAGATTATGATCTTCTACCTCGTGAAAACTGTCTCCACCAGAGTATCTAGAGACACCACCACACCAGTCAACTCACGAGAAAAGACCATATAGAAAATGGACATGGAATTTGATAAAAGGTCAAGGAGAAATAGAAGGAGATGAACCAAAAAATATGATGATAGATCGTACCTTATATCAATGATTGTTCGATACTGCTTGGATTAATCAAAAATAGAAGGGAACCAATCCAAGGAGGAATGTTTGGTCTTAGAAATCATATGGTAATGAATGAATGGTTCATGTTTCTCACACCAGAGTATAAGGAGGAAGACCAAGGAAGGAAGATATCTCACCCCTTTAGAAGATTTAATGGATCAACGATTTAAGATACACTGGATTTTCCATTAAATGTTGATCACAGTAAACCACATGCTTATACAACGTAAAGGCATCCCGATCGTTTGGAAAATTAATATAGTAGTTATATCCTTTAAATCAACCTTAGATTCTTTAAAACTAGGCTTTAAATGCATATAATGTTAGAAGAAATGTTAAAGGGGGCGAAACTATAGGAATCTGGAAACACTATACACCAAACTCAAAATTTGGAAAAGAAAATAGATGCTGCTCTTATAATCTCAATTGTTTAGAAACACTATTTATGCACTCAAAATTTGGTAAAGGAAATAGAGGCTGCTGTTCGACACTCACTGGTCAAAAAACACTATTCATGAACACGAAATTTAGAAATGGAAATAGAGGCTACTATTAGAATGTCATTGATCTAAAAATGCTATTCATGAACACAAAATTTGGAATAAAAAATAGAGGATGTTTTTAGAACCTCACTGATCTGGAAACACGGTTCATGAACTAAAAAATTTCAAATGGTAATAGATGATAATGTTAGAACCTCAATGATCTTGAAACACTATTAAGGAATTTAAATTTTTTTAATGGAATTAGAGGTTGCTGTTAGAAACTCACTAATATGGAAACACTATTCATGAACTCCAGATTTGTAGAAGTGTTGAGAATAAGTCATATTGACCTCCCAAAACACCTCAACCACCAGATTTAAAAAAAGTAATTTACTAAAGTGGTATGAGCCATTACAATGGTAATTTCCATGTTCATGAAGTCTTATTTTGGCTCTAATAATTTCAACCATTATAAGTAGAAGACAAATTCATGTGTGGTAAATTAAAAAAATTATGGATATTACTAATGATTTGATAAATAATAATATATTATCGAATAATAATAGCGATATCAAAATAGTGAAATTATAATACAAGGTTTATTCGTAATCATTCATAATTAAGTTGTTGACAATTTTTGTGTGTGTGATCCATGAAAATAAAATTTTCTATTTGAAAAATTTTATTTATTGACAATGAATTTAATACAATTTTTTGTAATCTTCCTTTGATGTATTTTTAGACTCTATCCTTGAGGACTTGCATGAATTAAAATATCGGGGTGTTTGATATCTACATTTCATGAATGAATCTTGGATTTCATTAATGTATTCATTTTTATATTTAATGTATTATCCTTTAAAATTTTGGAACATTTAAACAAGTTTCATGTTTTAATGATGGATACAATAGATAATTAACAAAACTAAAAAAAGACACATAATTCAATGAGAGGAGTGAAGTTGAATAGTAACAAAATTTTGGGAATTATAATTGAACACTTACGAGGAAGAAAAATAAAATAAAATAGGATAAATGAGGCTTTTGGAGTTAGAAAAAGACATTACATGACATTTAATCATTACACGTCCAGAACTGTTGCATGTCATGAAAGTAACACATGGAATGAAGTGGTGGAAATGGGAATGATGTGATGAAGACATGTGTCACAACATGACACAAAGGTTTCATTTTATTATAGTTTTCATACATGTTGAACATTCCTATAGTTCATGATTTTGACAAACTCGTTCAATATTTACATGTAGTGTAGTAACTATACAACGTGTAATGTATCTAATAGACATTTATCACCCAAATTTTGAAAATATTGAAAATTTTACTTTTCTTATTACATGGGACCCACTTATGAACTATTTTTTACCAATCATAACGGATATTCAACAATTTTTTATCCCATATAAATATTTTAAATTTTGGGATATACTGCTACTGTTGAAAGCATATTAGAGACCAATGATTAGAGAGAGAATCTACACTGTGAAAGAACCTCCCCAACTACATCTCTCCTTTCAATTTCTATTTTTATCTTTATTAATTCCATCTCATTATCTCATTAATAGTATGGTGGTGTAAACAATTCTTATCCTGTAGTTACAAAACCATATGGAAAGTTTATGTTGAATTTATTCTTTCTTTTCATTATTTATGTATTTTAGATCACACAATTTGTTGAATAAGTTCATAAAATTGTTATTTTTATGTTAACATTTGTATTAGTATTTGAACATTAGTAAAAAAGTTACAAATTATACATTTGGATATAGTAAATAAACCCATTATTGTTTTTTCATTTAGGGAATCAAAATTTAAAAATGACATCAAGATATACATGATTAGGTAAGAGCCCTAAATTTTAACATGTGAATGAAATAAGGGATCTTACAAAACAAGGATAGGATAAAATGACTATTGGATATCCCAAACTAGATTCAAACACCAAAAATGGATTAATCAACTTGCCTTCTATAATCTTATTTCATTTGAACACTAAATTTAAAAAACCCTAGAAATTATTTCAAATATGTTTCTAAAATAATGAATCAACTAGCTTTATTTTTAATCTTCATTATTCAAATGTATCAATACAATCATTTATCACTTTTTTATATAATAAAATAAAACCAAATCATTTTAAAATATTTTCTAAATATTTCTACATGGATTTTTTGTTTGACCTTGAATAATTATATAACTTCATTTTAATTAATTGGGTATCATAGTGGTATTTTGTATAAGAGGTGCATCATGGGATAATAATATCGGAAAATAAATCAGTGTTAGGTCCCACTGCATATAATGAAAATGATACTAAAATTTATGGCCTTAAATTTTCAGTTTCTGAAGTTAATGAAAAACATTGTTCATAATTTGAACGGGCAAATGTACACATCAATGAGAAGAAAAAAAAATAGATGAAGAAAAAAATCAATAAGAAGGGACCTTTGCTAATGATATGCTTCAAAGCATGATAAAAAATCTAGGTCCACAACCCATGGTATAATAAATAGAGGAGATGAAATACACCACAATCATTTTAATCACATATTATTTTATATTTCTTTGTTTACTACCTGTTGATGTTGAGTAACCAACTGTAGCTTGAATTGATTCTAGATATTAAAAAAGAAGCATCTAAAATAAGAATAAATTAAGAAGATGGTTAGAGAACATAATTTGAAAATCAAATAAATCCAACAAAATAAACTAATAGTTAGGACATAGAAATTTTAGTAATATTTGGTAGATTCTGAGATCAAGTTGGTTCTAGTTAAAATTTCCATACACTTGGTACCACCTCTATGTTCCATTCCAATTTCAACAATGTCAAGTTGAGTTGATCCAAATAGATTTCAAGGTAAAAATATGGTAAAAAATGTTATTTATAAATATATCAAACTAAAATTAGATTACCCATGTATGATTCATTTAAAAGGCATTAAAAATGTGATTATTCTTGGTGTAAACCCAATATTTTAGTTATTATTTATTTATATTATGATTTTGAAGGTTCACATTACCCCACTCCATGTATTACAAAAGATATTTCTATTACCTTATGCTTTCAATTTTTTTAAAATTTTTAGACCATCAATATAGGAGTTTGTAGTGAGAATTAGTAAACTAAAGAAGGAAATGTACCAAAATAAGAAATTTTGAGATAAGTTCACTTTGTGAATTAGTAGAAGAAGAATATCTGAAAAAAACATCAAAGTAAAATTTAATACAGAAGTGAGTGTTTTAATCATGAATTATTATTCTATATTCCACATATTCAATTTATCTACCAATTTACCTTTGAATTAAATTACCACACATGATACATTATTTAGTCTGATTAAGTAGGATATATATACTCCCCAGGATAGTTATCATGTGAGGAATGTTTGTTTTTTTAAAAAGATAGAGGTTGGGCTTCTTTTTAAAATAATTTAAAAGAAAATGGCCAATAAGAGTATAGGAAAACATGGCAAAACCCAATGTAGAAACTAGTTACTGATCTTTTTCAACAGTCGTACACTAAGCCTCCTTTCTTCTTCATGAATGGTTTTCCATCCATCCCTTCCCCAACCATGCCCCCGACCACTCGATCCCCAATACTTGATGAAAGATATTGAATCCTTTTTAAAAGTTTCTACACATCAGTACACTAATAATAATATTTTCCTCTTGTCGTTCCTCGTATTTTTTACCAGAAGTGTCTCTTATCATAGTAATCCCTATTCCCCAAATGGTCATTGCTTCATTTGGGTCCACAATCTCTTGGTTACTTTTCTAATTAGCAGAGATCAGAGTTGAATCATGTATCTCAATGTCACCTATATTCTTCTCAGATAAAGAGGTAGTGTTACCTACAATTGAATGCTCAACCACCACTAGAGTGGAAACCATGGTTTTTTCCTTCTTATAGGAAATATTATAAAATTATTAACTATCCATATTAGGGTTTTATGATTTAGAAATTATTGTACCTTCAGATTATAAGATATTTTTACCATTCTGGTTACATGAATCATCCATCCTTTCCTTTGAGAGTTGGAGATCCACCACTAACTGGACTCCTTCATTCACTTGATCAACCCTTATGTCATAGTCTATTGAAGGAGAACAAGATTATGTATACTAAAATATTCCACCTGTTACTATATTTCAGGTATTTGAAATTTGAACATTCACCTCATTGGAAAATATAATAGCCCATGATTTCATCTTGTTACAGAGGTAAAGGCATTTGTGAGGTCAAAAATTTCAGAAAAAAACTATGCACCTCTATATTATGTTAAATAAATAGTCTATCATCACATGTAATATGAAAATGATGCTGTAACTGACGAAGATCATCGAATTTATAAGCATGAGTTTTGCAATTTTTGAGACACTTACTCACATCATGGCCACAGAAAGCACAAAAGCTGCAAACTATAGAGAACCTATAAGAATATGATTCAAGTCCAATAACATTGAATTATATACATTACTTTTTTAATTTTTTACTAAATGATCTTAAACTAATTAATATCATCATCAATTGCAATCATTACCTTGTCAACAAGAGTGTATCTGTGTTCAACCTCAACCAAGAGTCTAGTGATGTTCCCAAAACAAGCTACATTAATTTACTTTACAATTTTGATTGGAATACTGATGGATTTGGGTAATATCATACAAGATTTTAGGATTTCATAGAATCCAAGTGAAACCATAAACTCATACCGATATTTGTGTATTCGAGTTACCAACCTCAAAAGGATTTGATTTTTTATCCCATTAATGCAAATGAATAAACCCAGGTTTGAGTGCTATTGAAACGATGCTCTAGGATCATACTTTTAATTCTTCTAAAGGAAAGAGAATAAGTATAACATCATGGTTCTGGAAGCCACCCAGAGGCGCCCCGTACCCAGTTGGTCACATTGCCTCAAGCACATTTCCCCAAAAGCCAGAGGCTGCCGACTAGCAGTGAGGGCCTTGGGTGTGATAGTGGGGATACTATGCCCTCATTGGCAGAGTACACAGTAGATGTATACAAAAATGAAAGAGCAGAAGAAGTATATAACCAACAATAATAAACAACGGAAGGACTAAATCAGAAAACAACTAGAGCTCATATGTATATATATGAAATGATGCATGATACATATCTAGGAAAGTAGCCAAACAAGTCACAATGCTGAAAAATACAATAGTACCAAAACAGGTACAAAAGAAAGAAAACAACTCCTCAGCATTGCAGGCCAAAGCATGGTCCCGTACTCTCCTGCTCTATAGCAATCAAGTACTAGAAGTTGAAGGGATCTTTCCCTTGTCTATACCTGCAAGAACATAGTCTGTTTGGGCCCAAAATCTTGACACAAACAGGGTGTGAGACTAAATCCCAGTTGGAAACCACCCAAAGATCTGTGCCTAATAGTCAGTGAGTATATGGCAGTTAATAATACAAAAAGTAGTAAAAAATAGCAGAAATAGAAGGAATTAATCAGTAAGCAGTAAACAAGATGATATACAATAGTGATCAGTCCACATAACAACAAGTAGAGGTGAAGCAACCGCTAATAAGAATAGGAAACCCTCTGAGAAGTACTCGCAGCCATCCTCTCTGGCCCTATCCAAGAAGTACCACAACCCTCTAGGCAGTTCAATCAGCCTAATTCCTCTGGTTTGGTCATACAAAAATATAAGACTCTCTGAAGAAGCTCACTCAGTCAATTCCCCTTATAGTCTAGGGTAGTCAGGGACTCTATGAGGGAGATCACTTAGTCTAACCCTCTTTGCCCCAAGGTCTAGAGACTCTCCGAGGAAGCTGACTCGGTCAATCCTCCTATAGCCTTAGGTATACCACAAAATTTCTGAGGAAGCTCACTCACTCAATTATTCCTCTAGAATGGGAAGGTTTTAAAGACATTCAATCAAGGTAAGGACTCTATGAGAAAGCTCACTCAGTCTACCCTACTGTAGTTTATAATAACTAAGACTCTCTGGGATGCTCAGTCGGTCTATCCCCTGTAGTCTATAATGTCCAAGACTCTCTGAGGAATCTCACTGGGTCTATCGTAGCATAGTCTATAATATCTAAGACTCTTTGGGAAGCTCACTCGGTCTATCCCTTATAATCTATAGCACTGAGTTCTCAAGGTCCCGTTCCAGTCAGTGCATATTAATGCTATAATACCATAGTACACCTATAGAGCTACTTGGATAACCAAAGTTCACCTATAGAGCTACTTGGATAAACATTATACAGAGCAACAATCATGTTAACAACATCATTCCATCCTACGATCACAAGGCATGGAAACAGGTACAACGACCAAAGGGAAAAAAGACCCAAAGGTTGCAACAATAGAAAAGCATGGGGAAAACATCCAAGAATGACAATTATCCACAAACATGATCAATTTACCACTACAAAAGCATGAAAGCAAGGCAGGAATAACTACAAGGGAAAAAATTTAAACACGCAATACCCCGTCCACGGTTATTGGTGGAATTTTCACATAAAACTCAAAGACATCAAAAGGTAAGGCACAAACCACCTACCTCGATCCTAGGAGATCAATATACTTGAACCACATGGCTTGATTGTCCTTAGAATGACATAGATCTAAGAAAATGCATAAAACTTTCAACCCATGATAACATAAGAAAAACGAGTAATTGGAAATCAAGGATCTAGGAGAAGGAAGAACTCACCGCTGCAGTTTCAACGCAATTGAAAGTGGTCTGTTTGGAAAACGGATGGAGGCTTGGGGGATCGGAGAAGATCCGCGGCCGTATGGGTCACTCTCGGTCGAAGGCACTAGAGAAGAAGACAGATATGTCATTTAGGTGCGACCCGATCTGTTTAACAAAAAAATAAAATATACAGCGTGTACTTATTGAGTACACGACATGTATTATACATTTCTGTACTCCGCTTTAAGCGGCCTCCACTTCACCCATAAACACCGTGTTTGTGGCCCAGACATGGCTAGCACACCGCTTGGCGTGGAAATGGAGTACACGACATGTAGTCATAAAGTATATGCAGTGTACTTAAATTTTTTCCAGAAACTCCTCTTTTCAAAAAACCACCAGGAAAAGGAATACATACTTGAAAATGAAGATCCAGGTTTTAGAAATTCGTCCCCGAATTTTCCTAGCAAGGCATAGAAGAAGAATCCTCGAACAGCTCCATCCACTGCGATCGTACATCGGTCTCCCTCTACCAAGTATCGTCCTGCACTTGCCCATGCTGCCATAGAACCCGTACTAGAGGAACATACCAGCCACGAAGAAACTTTGTACCTCGATCGACAATCCAGATTGGATGCTCCTCAAATGACGCATCTGCTTCAAGCTCAATTTCCTCGGGTTGAAAGACATAAGACAGGTCTGAAAATTAATGTCGGAGCTGAGAAGCATGGAAGACATCGTGCATAGCCCGGTACCTCTGTGGTAACTACAACCGATTGGAAACCAGCCCAACTCTCTCCAACACCTAAAACGGCCCGACGTACCGTGGTGAAATATTACCCCGTCTCTGAATCCTCTTGTGTCCCAACCTCGGTGCGACATGCAGGAAGACCTGATCCTCGATCTCGAACTCCAGAGGTTGTCCCCGCTGATCGTTATAAGACTTATTCCGAGACTGTGCTGTAGCCATCCTCTTCCGAATCAACTCTATCTGCTATGAGGTCTCCTAAACAAGACGAGGTCCCAGAAAATCTACCTCTCCTACCTCCAGCCAGCATAAGGGTTATTGGCATGGGCTACCGTAAAAAGCCTTGTAAGGTTCCATCTGAATAGTCGTCTGGAAACTATTGTTATAGGCAAACTCAACTAGAGGAATTTGCTTCTTCCAAGAACCACCAAAGTATAGAATGCAAGATCGGAGCATATCCTCAAAAACATGGATCATATGATTGGACTGGCCATCAGTCTAGGGATGGTATGCTGTACTCAAATGTACATCTCTACCCAAAGCCATCTGACGTCCCTGCCAGAACCGAGAAGTAAAGAGCACATCCCTATCTGAAACAATGGAGTGTGGAACTCCATGCAGACATACAATCTCTCGGATGCACAACTGTCACAGCTCATCAACACTGAAGGACTACTTGATCAGAAAGAAGTGAGAAACCTTCGTAAGCCTATTGATGTCAACCCAAACAGCATCACTCCCTCAAGGTAACGTCGGTAACCCGATCACGAAGTCCATTGCGACATCGTTCCACTTCCACTCGGGAATGGGTAACTGCTGTAAAATCCCTACTGGCCGCTGATGCTCTGCTTTCACCTACTGAAAAGTAGAACATCTCCTGACAAAACTAGAAACATCTCTTTCCATACGTGGCCACCAGTACTGGCGGTGTAGATCACGATACATCTTGGTGATGCCAGTATGAACTGCCCAAACTGAGGAATGAAAATCCCTCTTCAGCTCCTCGCGTATGTTTGCTGGAATCCTTACGCATCCCTGGAAATGAAATATCTCATCCTCTCCCACTATCCATCCAGGAAGAGGGTCCTCTCCTGACACACTCTCCCACAGGACTAAGCCTTCAAAGTCTGATAGCTGCCTCATCCGTACCCGATCAAGAAGAGAAGATGTAACAGCTATAGAAGATAGGTATGTCTATCCCTGTCTGTCGTGCACCTCCAGATGCATCTCAGAGAATACATCAATAATATTCCACTCACTGTTGGCCTCCTGAACTGCCTGAGTCTAAGTTATCATGCTCAATGAATCTTCCACTGAGTTTCCCTTTCCTGGAATATAGGCGAGCTCAAAGTCAAAAGACTGAAGATACTTGACCCACCTGCGTTGTCTCAGATTCAGATCACGCTGAGTGAAGATATAGTTGAGACACTTGTGGTTTGTGAAAACCACATTGTGTTCTCCTAGAAGGTAGTTTCTCCAACAGTGTAATGCATGAACAATAGCTGCCAACTCCAGATCATGTGTCAGGTAGTTCCTCTCATGTGGCCTCAACTGCCGAGACCCGTAGGCAACGACCCCATCTACCTGCATAATCACAGCTCCCATCCCGATACCTAATTCATCACAGTAAATATTATAGCCTTTGCCCAACTCCAGCAAGACCAATATCGGTGCTAACTTCAAACTCCCCATCAGCTCATGAAAGGCTGACTCACAAGAATATGACCATAAATACTTCACCCCCTTCTTGGTCAGACCTGTCAGCGATGCTGCTATGCGTGAAAAGTCCTGTACGAAATTCCTGTAGTATCCAACCAGCCCTAGAAAACTCCACACCTCAAAGACATTTTTCGGCTGCTCCCAGGAAACTACAGCTCTCACTTTATCTAGGTCCACTGACACTCCTGTCTCTGAGATAACATGAACTAGAAAGTGAATCTGATCAATCCAAAAGTGTCATTTCGAGAGCTTATCATATAACTAATGCTCTCTCGGTGTACTCAGAACGATCTTAAGATGTGATTCATGGTCATGTAGAGTGTGAGAGTACACTAAGATGTCTTAAAAAAAATCCACCACAAAGGAATATAAGTATGGCTGTAACACTCAGTTCATCAGTGCCATAAAAACTGCTGGCGTGTTCGTGAGACCAAACGGCATGACTGTATACTCGTATAGACCATACCTTCTCTTGAAGGCTGTAAGAGGTATATTTGATGGTATAACATGCAACTAATGATAACTAGACATCAAATCGATTTTCGATAACACCCGAACTCCTCGAAGATGATAAAAGAGGTCATCGATCCGCGACAAGGTATATCGGTTCTTGACCGTCAACTGGTTCAGATTCCGATAATCCACACAAAGTCGAAGGGTTCCGTCTTCTTTCTTTGCAAACAGGATAAAAGAACCCCAAGGAGAAGTACTGTGTCGGATGAAACCCTTTTCTTGTAACTCCTCCAACTGCTTCTTGTGCTCCTGCAACTTAGGTGTAGTCATCCTATAAGGAGGAATGGACACCGGTGCCGCTCTTGGAACGAGCTAAATCGAGAAGTCTAACTCACGCATTGGAGGAAAACCTGAAAATTCCTCTTAAAAGACATTCCAGAAGTGATCCACCATTGGAGGAAAGTCTAAATGTGAAGTCCCCTGGTCATCCAGATAAAGACTAGTAGTCTGGGCTATAACTCCTCCTAGCCCATGATGCTCTGGTCTAGCTCTACCCTCCAGGACATCCCACTCACCTCTATGAAGGTAAGATCTGCCCTATGGTGATATGAAACTCACCCTACGGAGATATAAATAGACGACTACCTGGAAGGGAACCAAATAGTCCATTTTGAGAATGACGTCATAGCCCGTCATCTCAAGGAAATAGAGGTCCCATTAGAAATGACACCTTGAAACCTCAAGAGGGCACTCTCTGCACTAACGTACGTTTGATGTCCTCATTCCCAACGGCGTGTCAAGATTCAACAAGTCAGTAGACGAAAAGATATAGATCCCAAGGCTCTCCACAATAGCAAAAAAGATAAAACTATGCGAAGCACCAGTATCGAAAAGGGATGAAGATAAAACTAAGGCTACTATGATCGTACCTCAAACTGTAGAAGGGCTGGGATCCTACTCCTGATATATCTTCTCCATGGAAAAGGTCTGGCATGTACCGTGGCCCTGAGCCCCTAGCTTACCACTCTGAGCTGACCCACTTTGCTATCTCTGGTATCCTGGTGACTAACCACCGTGTCCATGATGTCCAAATCATCCTGAACGGTCGGAAGAACTCTAGTTCCCAGACTGGTGAGAAACTAGCGAAGAATATCCTGAAAGTAGGGTAAAAAAATAACCCCTACCACCAGCTGAAGGTGAGAATATCTGATAGAAGCGCTGAAGATGGGCCATCTTGCCGCAAGATCAGCTCTCCATTGGGTCTCTTTGGCACTGAGGCCTAGTATGCCCACTCCTACCACACTGGTAGCATATAACTTGGCCGATAGAAGATACATCCCGCCTGCCCTGATCTCCTAGAGAAGACTCTCTGCGGCGCTTCCTACTATCCGTAGGAGGAACACCAGCTCTGGATGCCGAACCTCCCTGGCTCACAGCTCTAGAATCTCCCAGGTTGCGCTCAGTGATAAACACTTGGTTGATGATAGAGCATATCAAAGTCAACCTGAAGATATTAACCAGGGAATGGATCTCCGGCCTTAGACCATCCTTGAACTTCTTAGAAACAAACAAATCATCACTTGCTGGGATCAGCGTGAAGTACTGCAGCTGGGTAAAGTGGGTCGAGTACTACATAATAGAAAGAGTACCATGCTGCAGACTCATAAACTACTGGGCTCGGTCGTCCCTCAAGGACTCTGGGTAAAATTATTCATAGAAGGTGCGGAAAAACTCATCCCAAGACATACTTCACTAGAGCCTTGACTGCAAGATCACCTCCCACCACCTCTTGGTGGTTTCATGGAGCATATAAGTGGCCAGCTTTACCCTCTTCTTTGGGGTTATCTCCAGATGATCAAAGATTGTTAGAGTGGCCTCCAACCATTACACTGCATCCTGGGGTCCTCCATCCCTTGAGAAAGTAAGAGGATGATACTGCTGAAAGACCCGCGTCAATTCGGTCATCGACGGGGCATGAGGCGGCACTCCCTGAAAAGTCTGCATCATCCTCAGAAATTCCTCACTGAACTGCGTATCGGTGCCTGCGACGCGTATGACTGCTAGTGCCAAGGTTGGCACAATAGGAGCATCTGCAGGAGGTCCCTTTTTAGCCATATCCGGTGTCTGATCACCATCTGGCAACTGACGTACAACCGGAGGACGTCTCATAGGCATAACTCTGAAAAGATCAAAAGCACACCTCAGATCAGGATTATCAAAGACATAGAACACAAGAGTAAAAAATGAGAACATGATAAGAAAACATTCGAGTTTACCAAAACATGACTACACGGTGTGTATAAAAATGACACGGCGTGTTCACTTAAACCCAAGACATGGGCGTGTACTCTTTCCACCTCTGGTCGTGTAACAACCCAACTACACAGCGTGCTGTCCCCACACACGGCGTGTACTAGAACTCTATTCCCCTGCCTGATTCTCTTTACACAGATAACCCTCACGGTCCTCTTAACCCTAGACTACACAGCGTGTTCATTAAGGACACGACGTGTACTAAACAAGGGTTCGGCAACCTGTGTTGTTAGTTACACGACCGACTACACGGCTAACCCTTACACGGCGTGATCCAAACAAAGACGTCATGTATACTATGAGATAACACCAACCCGTGTTGTTTGTGACATGGCTGGGTACCTGGAACAAGACTACACGACATGTTCTGTACCAACACGGCGTGTTCTACTCGAGCTTCCCGGACACATATTGGTAGTGACACGGCCGGGTACACGGCTCTATACTACATGACGTGCACCTACCGTACACAACGTGTTTCTAAAGACATTTCCTCAACACTGTGTTCCTGCTCACACATTCATTGATAGGGTCTGAAACTACACGACGTGTAGTCATAAAGTACACGCCGTGTATTCTAGGTTTTTTCAGGCAGTAGCTCAGAAACTGCCCCGAAGCCTAGAAACAAAGAAAACAAGGCATAAAAGTTCCAAATTATGGTCTGTGAGGGCCCATACTCCCCAAAAAACAAAGCTCGGCATCCAAAATAGTAATATTTAAGGAAAAACAGGTCAATGATTCACCAATTTCTGATTCAAGAGGGACCATAACACCTCTGGAACCAAAATTTGGCATTAATTTAAGAAAGGTACAATACAAAAAATCCTCTATCAAACATCAGAGATTCTATCAAAACATCCATCATAATAGCATGCATAATGTACACAAAGTCTATCACAACAACAAGCAATCGCTAATGCATCCTAGATGGCATGGAAAGAATGCATGGAATTTGATTTCTAACAAGTGCCTATATGATGAATGAGATGACATAACCTCATCTAATCGGGTTGCGACAGAAATGGAACCATAATAGCAACAACAATAATAACACAAGTCATGTGAATCAATTTAGGTGAAATCATATCAAATGTAAAATCTCAAAACTAGAAAACTATAATAAACGAGGTAGTATGGATTTTCCCTATACACGGGTTAGCTACTCTCGTACACAACTTATTACCACGTACCGAATATGTCCTAACACTGGCTAAAGGCTCCAAACAATAAATCAAGAGAAAATAATTCCTCTGACACCACTTTGTAATGTCCCGGTTCCGGAAGCCAACTAGAGTCACCCCGTACCCGGTTGGTCACATGTCCTCAAGCACATTTCCCCAAATGCTAGAGGCTGCCGACTAGTAGTGAAGGCTTTGGGTGAGATAGTGGGGGAACTATTCCATAATTGGTAGAGTACACAACAGAAGTAAACAAACATGCAAGAGCGGAAGTAGTATATAACCAACAATAATAAAGAGAGGAATGACTAAATCAGTAAACAACTGGAGCTCATATGTATATATTTTAAATGATGCATGATAAATATCTAGGAAAGCAGCCAAAAAAGTCAGAATGCTGAAAAATACAATAGTACTAAAACAAGTACAAAAGAAAGTAAACAGATCCTCAGCATTCCAAGCCAAATCTTGGTCCCGTGCTCTCCTACTCCAAAGAAATCAAGTACCCGAAGTCAAAATGTGCTTGCCTTTGTCTATAACTGCAACAACATAGTCTGTTTGGGACCAAAAACATGACCCAAACAGGGTGTGAGACTAAATCCCAGTAGGAAATCACCCGAAGATCTGTGCCTAATAGTTAGTGATTATATGGTATGTAATAGTAAAAAAAAGTATTAAACAGTAGCAATAATAGCAGGCAGTAATTAGTAAGCAGTAAAAAGGATGATATACAACAGTGATTAATCCACAGAACAACAAGTAGCAATGAATCAACCACTAAATAAAATAGGAATCCCTCGGGGAAGTACTCGTAGCCATCCCCTCTGGTCCTTTCCAAGAAGTACCACAACCCTCTGGGAAGTGCACTCAGCCAGATCCTCTAGTTTGGTCATTCAAAAATATAATACTCTCTGAGGAAGCTCACTAGGTCAATTCCCTTTATAGTCTAGAGTAGTCAGGGACTCTCTGAGGAAGATTACACAGTCTAACCATCTTGTCCCCAAGTTCTAGAGACTCTCTAAGGAAGCTCACTTTGTCAATCCTCTTATTGCCTCAGGTATACCATAGACTCTCTGAGGAATCTCACTCGGTCAATTGCTCCTCTAGATTGGGATGGTTTTAAAGACATTCAAATAAGGTAAAGACTCTCTGAGGAAGCTCACTCAGTCTACCCTCCTGTAGTATATAATAACTAAGAATCTCTAGAAAGCTCACTCGGTCTATCCCCTGTAGTCTGTAATGTCCAAGACTCTGTGAGGAAGCTCACTCGGTCTATCCCCGTATAGTCTAAAATATCCAAGACTCTATAGGAATCTCACTCAGTTTATCCCTTATAATCTATAGCACCTGGTTCTCACGGTCTCGTGCCAGTCAGTGCATATTAATGCTATAAGGCTAGAGTAAACCTTTAGAGCTACTTGTCTAACCAAAGATTACCTATAGAGATACTTGTCTAAACAGTATATAGAGAAACAAGCATGTTAACATCATCATTCCATCCTATGACCACAAGGCATGAAAACAGGTACAACGACCAAAGTCTACAGTGACCCTAAGGTTGCAAAAAGAGCAAAGCATGGGAAAAACATCCAAGCATGACAATTATCCACAAACATGATCAATTTACCTCTACACAAGAATGCAAGCAAGGCAAGAATAACCAAATGGGAAAAAAAGGTAAAAACGCAATACCCTGTCCACTGTTATTGGGGGAATTTGCACATAAAACTCAAAGACATCGAATGTTCAGGCACAAAACACCCACCTCGATTCTAGGAGATCGATATACTTGAACCATGAGGCTTGATTCTCCTCAGAATCACATAGATCTAAAAAAACATACAAAACATTCAACCCATGATAACTTAATAAAAATGAGGAATTGGAAATCAAGGCTCTATGAGAAGGAAGAACTCACTGTTTCAGTTCCAACGCAATCGAAAGAAGTCGATTCGGAGAAGAGACGGAGGATCGGGGGCTCAGAGAAGATCCACGGCCGTACGGGTCGCTCTCGGTCGAAGGCGCTGGAGAAGAAGACAATTCTGTTGTTTAGGCGCGACCCCGGTCTGTTTAATGAAAAAAAATAAAATACACGGCGTGTACTTCTTGAGTACATGGAGTGTATTCTAATTTTCCATTCCGTGCTTTAATCGGCCTCCACTTCAACCCTACACACCGTGTGTGTGGCCCAGACACAGCCAGCACATGGCTTGGCATGGAAAGGGAGTACACGGCGTGTACTCATAAAGTACACGTCATGTACTTCAAAATTTTCTAGAAACTACACTTTTCTCAAAAACTCCAGGAAAAAGAAAGACATACCTAAAAATGAAGATCCGGGTTCTTACAATGAGGAAATATCCTAATCCTAGTAATACACCTAGGAATTTATGTTTCATTATAAATAATTTTGAATAAATGAATATGTGAAAATTAATTGGTTGGGACAATACAATGTATTGGGATTTGAAATATAATTATTTGAGGGAAATGTTAAACATTGTGTATGAAAATTCACCTATATTATTCCATTTTTTTAATTAATGATATCTTTATTTATTGACATAATTATTCATATGAAATTCCATAAGAGATTTTATCAACCATTCTTCTTAATTCCCAATACATCCATTGGTCACAATATTTCCAAATATTTCTAATTTATATTTCTATTTAAGCTTTAGAATTTACTATTCTGGAACATTATTTGTATCTTATTAAAGTTATGAATAAATATAATTACTTTTAATAGGGGTGATGAATCATTTGTATACCCTAATATGAATACCAATCAAACATTAATCCTTTTTAAAAACTTTAGATTTCAGGATGATCCATTCTAGGAAAGATTCGTGTTAGGGGCCCATATTACCCTTTCCTCATATTCTGCAAATATTTTTCATGATTGTCAAAAATAATAGTGGGAATATTGTAGATAGTGGAAGGGACGATTTTTTTATAAGGAGTAAGTAAAGGGTATATTTCAGGATATTTTAAAATTAATAATTTTTTTTATTCATTTCACACCCTCATAAAAAAGAAAAAAGAAAACGACAAAACTGGTTTTGTCTAGAAAATATCATAAATCATAATTTATTTTCCACAGATCTTATTATAACTTCCAAAAATAGTTCTATGAAGAGTGTGTTTGTGGTTGGATGGTGCAAATAATAATTTTCCCTAAAATATTCGTTAGAGAAATAAATAAAAAAGAAAAATAATAATAATTAAATAGTATGTTTTATTCTTTTCATTCCGCCTCTTTATTATTTATCTATGAGATATTGTGTGAAGTGGATACTTTCATTAATCTATTTGGTATTATCATGAATTTATAATTTAAGGAAGAATTTTTTTTATATTTACATTATTTAAATCATTCCATATTTTCCATAATCTTTATAGTCATTTTATTCTAAATCAGTTAATCCATTATAATTATTTTTTATTTTGAATATATATGGTAGAGATTCTAAATTAATTTTAAGCCTTGGTTATGTTACATATACTTGAGATATGTACATCACTCTACCAATATGTACATTTATAGTGATTGGAAATTTCATTTGAGTTATATTGAAAATGGTATCCATAATATTAAAAAATTACAAAGTGAATATTGGTGAATGGAAATGATTATCTCTTTCAAAATATGGTATGTAAAATACAATGTTTATTTATATTTTTTTAAAAAGGATATGTCAAAAATATTCTATATTTGTTGATAAAATAATGAATTTTACATTTCAACTAATTTTTTCACAATGAATCTAATCCATTATAAATTAAGCATCCATTGTAGTATTATTCTATTCCATCATTGAGGAGAAATATGAATTCATTTGTAGTTGTATTTCATATCTATATATCATTCATGTATTTTATGGTATTTTATTATATTTATTTATGTATTTAAATTATTATTCTTTCCAATTTATAAAAGGTATAACCAATTTGTTGTTTAATGGAATGATATAATAAATAATTGAAAAAGGAGAAAAAATATAGTTCCCTCATGGAGATAAGCTGGTGGTACAACCCATGAATAATTAGGATGATCATTAATAATATCCATGGAACATAATAGTTGAAGCGATGAATAATAATGAATCCATAAAATAAAAATTTCATTACAAACAATGTATTAATTATATTTTGTGTACCTGTGCATGTCCTCAAAGTAAAACATGGTGTGATGTGTAAAATATAATCATAGAGAAACTAATACATGATTCATGGTGTGTGTAATGCCCTGACCCCAGTTACCCAGAGTCGGTGCATTATTACATAACATTGGCATGATCACAAGAAATATCAAGTCTCGAAAGACCGATTAGTTTAGTAGCCTTGGAATAACTAGATATATTAATAAAGTTTACATTACATCATAAAATGAAAACTACAACAATATAGTCTCCATAGTCCACACTGTTATCCCCTCATACTATCCCTACAGGTCATTCATAAATTACTTCTTCACATCCTGGGAAAAATAAAACATAGAAAAGGGGTGAGCTCAAATGCCCAGTAAGGATAACAGTATAGCGAAAACTTTCATAAATAATAATAAACATTCAAGGCAATGTATAAGTAAAACAAAAGCCTTTTAAACTTGAACTTAAACATAGTATGGAAAAAATAAAATTAAATAATTCCATTTACTTATTCAAATGGATATTCTACTAATAGAATAATCACATGAAATATCAATAAAGACTTTCATAATGATGGAATGCATAATGCCAGACTATCATAACCACATAGCCAAGGCCTCGTGCCAAGACTACAAATAATATTTTGTCAAGGCCTTATTCCAAGACACTAGTTTGTATCATGAGACCTACCGATGCATCGAGGATCTATAACGGGCTCCACCCATCACATATTAAGTCCAATGAATTCCTCATATGAACAGGTTTAAATATAACATAAACATTCGAATTAAAGCTAGCATATGAAATGTCAATAATTTCTCCATAAACCATGAATGGTATAAAAATAACACATCCACAGTCAAAAAAATCACAAAACCTTCAATACAATATTAATGTTTTGTATCATAATAAATCAACATAAAATAAGCTTAAAATCCATCAAAGGATGTTGACATAGATGAAATCAAAACTATTTGAGAGAAATATCCCTTTGTTTGAAATAATTTAAAAGTCACATAATTATAAAATAAAACATTTAGTTTGAAAATTTTCTTATAAGCTTGTAAGGGAAGATTCGAAGATTTTATAATGGTGGAAAATAGCTGCACCCTCTGTATAAGTTAAAAAAACATTCTTACCTTAATTCTGTCGAAAAGGTTAAAAAAGGACCTTGTTTTGAAAATGACAGAATGATTCCTTTATAAACTTATTATAAAAAGTCAACAAGGGTATAAATTAATTTATACGATAGTCTTTAAAATATTAATAATGATTTGAAATACATTTCTATGAAACATGGATGTGGATGATAAAGAGGTCCCAGTAGATAATCACGTATAAACAACCTCGGATAATGAAGAGATTGTGAAATAACCCTTACCTTGTAATTTTCATTGGTTGGGGTAGGCTAACCTTATTTATAATGGTGAAATAATTGTTATTAAATTATACAAGAATCATATATATTAATATGATATCATATATGATCTTTTAACATTGCTTTGTTAATAATATTTTAGAATTATCGTTGTTTCAGGTGTTAACTTACTCGTTTTCTTTTATATGTTTTGTTAAATAAGCCGTGTTTGTCATGGATAGGTTGTATCTTAATCATATCCAGAATGATATCAAGTCCTTATATACTGTTATTAATCATCAAATGATAATTATACTTGAATGGATACGATGGAGAATGAATCTCATCGCGTTCGTGGATACGGTATTCCGTACGTACGTACGAGCAACAATATCATTCTTTTGATATTAAAATAATATATAATTGGATGGTATATCATATATAATGAATCATTATCATGTTATATTTATTATTTACATGAATTACATATCATTATTATACCCATACAAATAATAATTTCTCGAATAAAAATTACACCACGACGTGGAGATGGTAAGCCGTACGTACGCACGTATGGTGACATGTTATTCAAAGGATGGATAGAATAATGAATATGGTTGTACCATTTTTATAATAACATCACATTATATATATGATACTGGAGTTATTATTTTATAATGGTAATAACAAATAAAGAATAAGTGGAAGAAGAAAGGAACTTGAAAAAGGGTGGTGAAATCATTACCTCTTCTTCAGGTTCTTCCATTTGATTTGATCAAAATGGATCCATAGGTTGGCTTTATAACTAAAGTAATACCTCTAGGATGAATTGAGGGAAGGTGAGAGAGTATTTGGGTAGAGTTTGTCTAAGACAAATGGCTTTGAAGGTGTGAATTAATGAGAAGGGGGAGTGCCCTTTTATAAGAGGGGTGAGGGGAACCTTTGGAAAAGCTAGAAATATTATTTTATAATAAATTCATATTTGGTTCATAATGGCTCTAACGTATATTATTTAAATATTAAGGTGGGTATGGGTCGAAAAACACTCAAACAATAGAATTTAGATAGGTTTGGGTCATTATATTAACCTTATCTTTTAGTTTTAACTCTTAGTTAATTAGTTTGACACTTACCATGTCACTTTTTATTCTTATATTATATTGTTAATAAACATACTATATAACTCCAAGAGACACTAAATTGGTCCATTGATGATAAAAATATCATGATATAAGTCTCTTGGATGATCCTTAGATTTTTAGGAATTGAATATCAATTAATAATATAATATTTGTTTTAAAAACCCTTTTAAGTCAATTTTGACACTATTTTGAAAATTGATTTTTGTGAAAATTATAACAGAATGATTACTTCGAAAAAAGTTAATTAAATCATTCCTAACATGTCATATTAACCTATAAAATTAGTGTAATTCATATAAAGTTTCAAATTATATTTATTTAGGTATTTATAATATAAATTATTTTAATTTTTCACTATTATGGTAATTACTGCATTATCATTGTGTCAAAAATAAATTTAATTATTTAATGTCTAAAAATTATAAATAAAATATCATTATGTAGGAAATCTGTTTATATTTTTAATGAATATTTATAATATAATTTATCTTATGTGTAACCCTATATTAAAAATGTTTTAGTAAATAAACTTTGATTTTAACTCTTTTAACTCTTCTTTGAATTAAATAATAATAAATGTCCTAATCTAATCCAAGTGGACCTAAATGATAATATATTATTCCTAAGGTTGTTTTTTATTGAGATACACTTGTCTAATAGAATTAGGACATGTGTTAGGGTAATATTAATATCATTTTTACCCTTAATTACCCTATTTACTTTTAACCGTGGTAAATAAAAGTAAAAAGTTACTATTCATCAACAATTATTTCCATCTCAATGAACCACATTTTAGTTCTTGATATTAACTGTGTCTCTTGGATTTTTGAAATTTCAATCACAGAAGCGGTAAAATTAATTTTTATGAAAAATTCAGTTTTTTAACTACCACTTAGTGGTTTCACTATTCATCAAAAAATGAAGTTTTTCAGAAAAATACAAAACATTTACCCTAGGCTAATTTCGATATTAAAAATCCAAAAATGAAGTCCATTTTGAAAAATAAAATTTATATATTTCAAAAAGTGGGAATTACTATTCATAACGGTTAGTTTGATTGGTTGTGGTGTGTTAGAACTCGATGTTGCGTACAACACATGTTATTTCATTATTCAAAGAGAAGCGTACCATAGAATCTTGGGGTGTTAAAGTCTGAAACATAAATTTCACACCATAAAAATTATGGCTTATTCCTAGAAATCATACAAACCATGATTTTGATACACTTAGGGCATGATTTAGATATGGTTAAATCAATAAATTTTCTGTAAAGTTCATGATGGACCCAAATAACCCATATTTTAAGTATATTAAATATTTTAACTATTAAATGATGTGGCCCCACCTATTAAAACATATAGACCCATAAATAATGAAATTCAATGTTGTTTGAGCTCATCTAAATAAAAAACGGTGGAAAAATTACATTAATAAATTATTTAATTATTACTATAACTTTATTGAATGAAGAATAAATATATTATGGACATGAAATTAAAATTTACCAAACTAATTAAAAAAATTTATTTTTCATGTAAAAAAGTTTATATGTATTTTGAGACCAAACTAGAGGTAAATTAAAGGAAAATATATAATTTTATTAAAAATAATTTATTATAATACAATTTCTTGTTTTTATTTTATATTTTTACTATAATTCCACTGATAATTACATGGTCATAATACGATGATATTAGTAAAAACCCCAATCTATGTTCAGTATATCTTCTTTTAACCACATTTATAATGAATTTATATATATTATACATATATTCAAGAATAAAATTCAAGAAATTAATATCATGTATTCACTACTTATGAAATTTCATAACATGTTTTATATAATTTCTCAATTAGTTTTGCATTTCTGAGTAATAATGGTTTAATATTTCCTGTCATTTATACTATAGTAGTTTCAGTTAAATAATGTTTATCATGATTGAAAAATATCTATAATTTTATTAATGATATTAATATAATATATAATCTTATATATAATCATTCTTGACAGGTACATGTGAAAATTTAATCACATCTCATCATGGAGGTGGTAGTCCACATGAATTCATGATTGATGTAATCATTTCTAAATGATTTGTACACTAATAAGGTAAATGATATATTATATTTTTTAAAAAATAATTATGAAATCAACATAATATAGAATAATTATTTTTTCATTATGAGATTCCATGAGTCATGGTAATGAAATAAAAAATACATCACATTGTGAGGTCATAGTCTACACATAAGCAGGAATGGCGATTTCATCTCCTATTTGACGGTGAATGATATGAATAAATTTTGAACAAATTAAAACAATATCTCTTTACATGGGATTTTTATATATTATTATTTAATCATGGTTAGTATTCAATTTATATAGTTATAACATGAAAGGAAATAAAAATAGTCAGTTAAGAGTTATACTTATTCATTAGAAAAAATCAAATAGTATAAATATTAATCCTTATATGTATGGTATTTTTTCCTAATAATGAAATATAGATACTAGGTATTTATTTTAGTAAATTATTTGTCATGTTCTTTGCCTATATATTTGGCCTGTATAATTTGAGGAAGATATGATTGTTTTTGATGCTTAATATTATAGGGAAAATAGACACATGATGTTTTTTAAATTAAAATATATTTATATATTATTCATTGAAAATTATTGTAAATTACTTATAGTTGAATATGCTAATATATATGATGAATATATTTATAAAATGATTCATTAATGTTTTTAGGTTATTTAATCCCTTATAAGTTTTATTTATGTAAGAACACGAACATTTATGGAGACATATCAAATTATATTAGAGGTACTCTTTCAACATGTGTTGAGTACATTTAAATTGGGTTTTAGTCTAGGGAGTGTTTTCAAGATGATTGAAAATTATATCGAGGTGATGGGACCAATAGTGCTCCCATGGGTAGGACTCTTTGAGTTGGAATTAATTAAGTGTCAATGTATATTAGGACCTCCCAATCACCATTCATTGTGAATCAAATCCTCAATTGAGGATCTCTTTTCTCATGGTATGTGATTTCTTCTCTAATTATTCCCTTTTTATTCTTCAATCCATTCAACATTATTTTATTGATGTAATACATGGTTTTATATAGATATATATATAGTGATATATTGAGTTGTTATTTTATATTTATGTGTAATCTTGGAAGATATTTATCTTCTTGAATATTGATTTTTAGGGGTTTTAGATTCAGAACTAAATCTAGGTCGTCGTATCGCTCAACTATTGGGGATTTACACAGAATAATAATTCTTAAAAAAATTGAGGTAGGTGGTATAATATTATTTTACAATAGTTATGATTTTGATTAAGTGTATTCAAATTTATAATTTCTATTGTTCTTTAGAAATTCCAAATCCTAAATTAGGATAATTAATGTGGCCAATTTACTGATTGGTTTATTGTTGAAATTGTTTATTAATTGGGGATTTATTCACGAGACTAAGTTGATGTTAATTTTAATAATTAACTTGGGCATAGATTATGTGTTTATTGTCTTTCCAATAAGTTAATTATGTTATGAATTAATGTGAGATTTTAGAATTGTGAATTAGATAATAGCCTATTGATTTAATGGGACAATTGAAGAAAATGATGATTAATTGGGTAGTTAATCATGGAAGTATGGTGATATCCATTTACATATATTTTTGGTAATTTATTATGAAAATTAGGGGATAGTCAATATGATAATTAATTTGATGATGAGTTATTATATTTAAGTTTATTTTATTTAGATAATTAAAAATTGATTAATTAGATAAATTTTTTAAATTTATGACTAATTTTCATGTTTATATAATAGTAAGCGGATGAAAATTTTGATAATTAATTTTGGAATTAATTATGGGATTTAGCGTGTGTCCAATAATATAATTAATGGATCAACTAATTGTGATATGTTTTAGTTTTCATATAGATAAGGGAAAATTGATTTCATTGTTCTATTGTGGAAACTGATGATTAATTAGAGAGTTAATAATAGTATTAACATGATTAAAATTTACATAATTAATTGTGAAATTAATTATGGGAGTTAGGATATTATTAATTAGAAAATTAATGGAAGGATTAATTATGAGATTTATGTATTTTTTTATATAGATGATGGAAATTGACTGAATTGGATTATTGATGAAATATATGACTAATTGGAGAGTTGATTATGATACTAAGGGGCTAACCCTTTAGATATAAAAGTAGGGAATTGATTATGAGATTTGGTTTCAGACCATTTATAAAATTATTGGGAGGATTAGTTATGAAATTTAGGGATATGTGAATTAGATATTTAATTAGTGATTAATTGAATGATATTGAGATAATTGGTTTAAGATAATCAATTAATGAATTCATTTGGATATTTTTAGATTTACAAGTTGATATTATTAATGGTAGGTTAATTTTTAAATATCTATATGTATGAGTTGATGTGATTTATTATATATTATTTATAAAATTAGTAGATATGTGAGTTGATATAATTAATTAAAAAATTAATTATGACATGTCATGGAATATGAGTTGAGATTATTAATTTTACAATTATTTTTGACATACTAAGATTATTATTTGATTAATTAATTGTTGAGTTACTTATGGAGAATGAGATATGGATCTTGACTAATTAATTGATAGGTTAATTAATGTAATTGACATTCTTAAATAATTGAAAAATTTATTAAGGGTAATTCTCTGATAATAAATTTATAAATTTACAAGGAGATTGATGTGATTAATTGATTATATAGTTACCTAATTAGATTCATGAGAGTAATTAATCGATGAATTAATTAAGATAATTAATTGTCCTATTTTATGGTTAATATAAATAATGCTATTGATGATTGTGATTAATTAATTATTGAATTAATTAATATGATTGACATGGTCAATTAATCGGTTAATTAATAGAATGGATTTGTATGATTACTTAATTTTAGAATTAATTAATCTATTGGATGTGATTAGTGAATGGGTGAAATAACTATAGTTATTATTTTAATCAGTTAGTTTAATAATTAACTAGATTTATTGATGTGATTAGTTAATTGATGTATTAACTAGTGTTATTGATCTAGTTAGTTAATTGTTTAATTAACTAGAATAAATATTGTGTTAAGTTAATTGGTGAATTAACTAATAGGATTAAAATTATTAATTAATTTTCGAATAAATTAATGTATTTTATGTAATTAATTAATCAGTCTTATTAATTTATATTATTGATGAGATTAGTTAATTTTTGAAATAAGTAGAGTTATTTATGTTATTAGTTAATTGATGTGTTAACTAGAGATATTGGTGTGATTGGTAAATTATTGAATTAACTATAGTAGTTGATGTGATTAGGTAATTATTAAATTAACTTGAGAGAATTGATGTGATTAATTAGTTGTTTAATTGATTAATTTTACTTCTATGGTTATTTAATTCTTAAGTTAACTAATGGAGTTGTAGTGTTTAACTAATTAATGAATTAGTAATGTCTTTACTGTGGATAATTAATTGTTCATTTAATTATTTGTTTTTTAATGCTAACATTTTCATTCAATTTTGTGATTTATCGAATGGTAACATAGTCATGCATTTGTGTGAAATAAATAATGGTAACATAGTCATTCAATAGTTTGATTTAATGATTTGTAACAAGGTCATTATTTGTGTGAAAAATTAATGATAACATGGTAATTAAATTGTGTGATTTAATGAACGGTAAGATGGTTAATCATTTGAGATATAATAATTTTAACTTTGAAATTTATACATGTGGTATCCCTTGGGGATAGTTCAAATTCCGACATGGGCTGAAGAAGGTATTGAAGATCAGGATTCTATGGGAACAAATGGTATTTTGTGCATAAATAAGGAACACTTAATTATGTTATATACTATTAATATATGCATTATACCTATACTATTTACAAGAACATACAATATTTTTTATTGTAATTGTTTTAGAAGCCATTGAAAGTGGCCTACTGAGTTGTACTAACACAATAGTTGGGCTTCATGATCATTACCTGAATAGACTTTGTTTACTCTTGAAATTTTTTCTAAAAATCCCTTATATTAGATAGATGAAATGGTATACAACATGGATGAGGGTGCCGAATGTAGTTTGGAATTTCTTGGGTGTTGTTGGTGTCTTTAATTTTGAGTTTCATATTGAAGTTTCCACATACATCAGCATGACATATTTTCTTCCTATTTAAACATTGTGATTCATTCTTTGGGTATAATGATATTTTTGTATTATTTATGATTATATGTTTGCAGTACTATATATTTAGTTATTTGTTATGGTGTATTACTATAATAAATAAAATAAAACAATAGGATATAGTCTCCCTATTAGTGACTTACCAGAACCTCACTATTAGTCATCAACCTATAGAATAAAGGGAGTTCTTCTAAACATTATATATAAAACAGTCTTGGGGAATCGATGTTTGGAACATGGGTAAGGATGTTTCAATTTGGTATCAGAGGAATTTTCTATTCTTATTGTCATTTCTAAATGATTTTCAATGGTATACAAAATACTATGAAGAGTCATGGAATGGTTATGAGCAACTTCGTGGGAGTAACTACCCCATGTACGCTGTAGAAACCATGTTCCAAGTGATAAATTATTATTATTAATGTTTATTTTTAAAGTTGAAAATTATATCACCTTGTGTGACACCATTAAATTTTTATGTGGTTTTTGAACATGAGATGTGTGGAAATTGACTTGGTCCCCAAATGGACTATGTTTTGAGTCTTCATGATTTATTCTAGGAACTCATGATTATTTTATAAATATGCATCATTTTAGGAACACATTAGATAATGAGTTACAAGTATGTTTTTTTAACATGAACTATATTGACATATTTATGATTTTGAACTGAAAATAGATCATAGTATGAAAGTTATATAGATTCTAACAAAATAATAGAAGAAAATAAATGGGTTTATAATGAGAATCTTGAATAACGATAATATTTTTACACATATTAACCATGATCTAAGTGTAGTATGTTAACGGGTAGTGGTGGTGCCTCATTTTTGATCATGTGGAAGGAAATAGGGGGAATGACATGATATGGGTTTATGTAAATCCCACTTGATAATTGAGTTAATATTGTAAAATGATAGCCCTTTTTTTAAATTCACCATTGATGTGGGTGGTTTGAGAAGAGAAAAGGCCTAGTTTGAGAACTTTGTTGGGTGTTATGTGAGGGAACATCTAGTTTTTGATAGTGTGGTGAGATGTTGGTGGGAAGGGAACCCAAAGGCATTAGATAGGTTAGGTGTTTCTCAAAATGGGAGGTAATGTTGGATCTAGATGATTTGTGGTGGTATTCAAGGACAACTTTTTAGTGTAATTTTCATTAGTGATGATAAAATCCTCTAACTTAAAATATTATATGGTACATTGAGAAAGATATGGATTTTCTACTAGCTATACAATTGGGTTTCATTGAATATGGTTCCCCTAAGAGGTTTTTTCTTATTAACTATTATGTGTGTGGAGAAATATGGGGTGAGTTATGCCATTATCCATTTATGGATGGGGTTATTTTGAGGGATCAAAGGTCGATGAATATTGTTGTCCATGGGCCATGGTTGTTTTGTTTCATAGAAAATTACTATTAGTGAAAACCTTAAGGTGGGGAAGTAAGTTTCACTAGTGGGTTCATGGAGAAAACAATGGGTTGGAAGTGGTGGAATCAGAATTCCAATGTGGTGCATGTTTAAATTCCTCAAGGAAGTCCCTTATGGACCTTAGAGTTGATGGATGTACATTTTTCCAAGAAGTCATTGATGTTAAGAATGAGTGACAATATGATAGTTTTTTGTTGTTTTGGGGTATAATAAGTTAGGAAATGCTCCTGGAATGTTGGTGATGACGATCTTCAAACTGATACATCTATGTGGAGAATCTTATAAATGGGATGGATCGTAATGAGAATGTGTTGTGGTTACTTATTTTTTGTTAGTTAGTGTATTTTGAAAAAATTAAAATTTAAATAAAGAATAATGGGAGAGTTAAATGGATGCACTAGATCATTGGTCCAATATTTTTGAATAAATATCATACATAATCTTGGGAGTGTAGCTCGAGGATGACCTGTTATAATACGGGGAGAATGTAAGAGCCTGGATTTTTAATAACACATATAAAACTCATTTATTGGTATACTATTAATTTTTTTTATTAATTTTCAAGTGATTTTTAGTACTTGGAGGTTTTAAGAAATTTTTGTAAAATAAATTGGAAGAGATGGGGCATGTAGTGTGCCACTATGCAGAAACATGTGTGTGGGAATTAAATAAGTATGAATATTTTTTCTATAATTTATTGAACCCCAATAATTAACCCCAAATCAACCAAAATTTGAGCCTACTTACCCATTATCATTTTTTGAGCTCTATGGATGGGGTTTAAGACCTACAAACCTATGTTAATTGTTAATTGATGCTTGAATTGATGATTACTTCCCTCCCATTATGTGATTTCTTCCCTGATTATTCCACCATTATTCCACTTTCTATTAAAAATTATTTTAATGATGTAATATGATATATGATATTATATATTTATATTTGGTGAGAATATGATCTATTCTTTAAGATCTAGACATAATCATTCAAGGTCTTTGTTTCTTGATTCTTGTCATATAGGGTTTTGATATTTGGATCTAAATCTACATTGTTGTTCCTCTATTTTTCTTTGGATTTGTTTTGGTAGATTAGCCTTCAAGAAATTAATCTTGCAGGTCTAATATTATTTTTCCGTAGTAATTATTTTCATTAATTGTATGAGATTGTATAATTTTTCATGTTGTTTATCTAATTTAATTCCTAATTGGATTAATTAATGTTTCTAATTACATAAATTTTTTATTGTTTAAATTGATGAATAAATTATGATTAAATCAAGAGACTAAGGTGAAGAAAATTTTGAAAATTAATTTTGGAATTAATTATGTGTTTTAGGGGAAATACAATTAGATAATTAATTTATTAATTATTTTTTAGATTTATAATTTATTATTTCGATATTGTATAATTTATGTAATTAGATCATTGTTGAAATTGATAATTAATTGAGGAGTTAATAATGGGATTAAGGTGCTGTACATATACATAATTAATTGTGAAGTTAATTATGTGATTTATGGGCTGCATAATTAAATAATTATCTGGAAGATTAATTAGGGTATTTATGTTTTTGTGATTTAGATAATGACCAATTCATTAATAGGATAAATTCATAAAATTTATAACAAATTGTGGTGTTGATTATTATACTATGGGGGCTCTTGTTTGGATAAAAAAATTTGGAATTAATTATGAGATCTAGGCGATGTCTAATTTGATAATTAATTTATCAATTAATTGTGATATTTTAAATATGTAATTTAGATAATAGAATATTGATTTATTTGGATTATTTTTAGAATTATTGATTAATTGGGGAGTTACACGTGGTATTAATGTGATTTACATTTATATAATTAATTATAAAATTAATTATGGGAATTAAGGGATTCCCAATTAGATAAAAAATGGGAGGAATAATTATGAGATTTATGGATTTTGGGTTTAGATAATGACCAATATAATCAATTGGATTGTTATTAAAATATACGACTAATTAGAGAGATGATTATGGGACTAAGGGGATAGAAATATAAATAGTAAATTGGGTAATTAATTTTAATTATTATTTTTTTCACATTTATATACATAATCATATTATTAGTAATTATATTATGGGACATGTGACTGAGATAATTAACAAGGGGATTAATTTTTAGATATTAAGACAATTGGTTTAAGATGATCAATTGATGAATTCATTATGTGATGTCTTGATATATGAAATGATATAATTAAATGTAGATTAATTATGAGATATATAGATTTATGAGTAGATATGATTAATAATAAACAAGTTATGAGATTATTCAATATATAATATGAGATAATTATTTGAATAAATAATTATGAAATGTCGCTGTAAATGAATTGGTATTATTAAACATAGTATTAATAATGAGATTCAAAGAATGGTGTTTCAATAATTAATTGTTAACTTAATTATGGATAATGAGACAAATATATTTTCTAATTATTTGATGAACTATTTAATGGAATTTAAATGGTTAATTAATCGGCTAATTAGGTGATAGAAATTTAGTGATAAACTCATTGTTTAATTATTAATAATATTGAGTTTATTAGTTAATTATAGATTTACATAAGAAGATTCAAAAGATTAATTAATTGATGATTTATTAATGGAATTAATTTGATTATTTAATGGTTAAATTAAAAAAGGGAACTGATGGGAGTGATTAATTATTTGTAGAAGTAATTAATGGGATTGCCGTGAATAATTAATTGTTGAATTAATTGAAGGAATGGGTGTGATTAATTAATTTTTTAATTAATTAATTAATTTGATGTGTTTAGTTAATATCATAACTAACAATTGTAATTTTTTTAATTGGTTAATTGTTAAAATATGTAGAGTTGTTGATGTGATAGTAAATTTATGAATTTACTAGATATATTTCAATAGATAATTGATTTTATAATTATCTAGAGTAATTGTAGTGTTATGTTAATTTATGAATTTTCTAATAGGATTACAGTGATTAATTAATTTTTGAATTAATTAATGTATTTGATGTGAAGAATTAATTTTTTAATTAATTAATATTATTGATGATATTAGAAAATTTTGTATTTAACTAGAGTTATTGACATGATTAGGTAATTGATGAATTAATAAGAATTATTGATGAGATAAATTTATTTTTTAATTTACTAGATAAGATGATTTGATTGTTTAATTGATTAATTTAGTAGAGAAAATTGATGTGAATATTTAATTTTTGAATTTATTAATGTTATTGAAATCTTTAATTAATTATAGTGCTAACTAATAGAATTGTTGTGTTTAAATAACTATTTACTTAGTAATGTCATTGGTGTGGATAATTAATTGTGGTATTAATTATGTGTTGTTAAATAGTACAACATTAATTAAATTGTGTGATTTAGTGAATGATAGCATTTTCATTCATTTTTGTGGAATAAAAAAAAGTAACATGGTCATTCAGTTGTGTGATTTAATGAATAGTTACATGGTCATTCATTTGTGTTAAGTAAACAACGGTAACATGGTCATTCAATTGTGTGATTTAATAAATGGTAACATGGCCATTCATTTGTAAAATAAGAATGGTGGCACAAAAATTTATACATGTGGTTTCCCATGGGGATATATCAAATTCCCACATGGTCTAAATCATGTATTGAAGTTCAAGTGTCTATGGGAACCCGATGTATTATATTATTAAATAATGAATAATTAATAATGTGATATAGGGTTTATTTATTTGATATACATAATGTTATTACAATTACATACACCCTTGTTCAATGGAATTGTTTTATAAACCATTGGTGGCGGCCTACTAAGTTATACCCATACCATAATTTGTCCTTTTAATTGGATCTTTTATAGAAATTTTGTTTTTAGGACAGTTTAAGGGAAAAGTCAATGTGTTATATGGATGAGTTGGGAAGGATCATGGTTGAGTGAGTCAGACATAGTTCAGACACATTTGGGTATCATCATCGACTTTAAATATGAGTTACATATTAATAATTTTCACGTAAATCAATATGACATATTTTTTGTTCATTATAATCATTATATTTATTGATATAGTAATCATGATATTATGATATTGTTTATTATTTTATTTTTTCACTATTTTTTGTATATTTTTTCAGGTGTATTACTCTTATAAAAAAATAAAAAACAAGGTATCATCTCCCCAAGAATGATTTACTAGAACCTCACAGATAATTGACACCCTCTAGCGCATGGAAAGGTATGCTTAATGTCAAATAGTGAACCAGCTTAGGGAATCTGTGTGTGGAACTTGGGTGAGGATGCTATAGTTTAACCCCTATGTTAATCTATTTAAAACATAACCATTTTAAAAAAAATTATATTATAACAATTCAATATATAAAACATTTAAGATGATTCTGTTAAAATATTACGATAACATTGATTAAAAAAACAGAATCTATTTTATCAATGTTCTTTTCTATATATTGTAAAAACTTACTTTAAAAAAATCCTAAAATGTGTCAAAATGGATTTTGCAAAAAAGAAATAAATTTTTATATATGATAATATTATTATACAAAATTAAAGTGTAATATTGATCAAAATGATATTAATTTAATTATTTATATATAAAACTGACTATGGGAATGTGAAAAAACCAAAAAAAATTATTAAATGCTTTGAATATAAAATATGATTTCCTATAAAATCAGTATCTTCTATTATTCACTTGAATAGTTTTTTTCAAAAATAATCCAAAAATAGTTTGTGAAAATAATAATTAATTATTTGATTCAAAAAATAATATTATTTTCATAAAATTATATTTATAAAATTTAGAATTTTATTTTTTATCATTTTATTTAATAATGATATGTTCATTGGGTAATAATTTATATATAAGTAAAATATTACTATAATTGTTAGTTCAGTTTTACATTTTCCCTCTATAAAATATTTTAACCATGGAATTTATAGAATCTTACCACATGAATTTTTGTGGGTTTTAATATTAATAACATATTTAATTTCCTACATCACCAATTATATTTTATGATTTTCTTGATGTACCTTCACCAATCACGTCATCTGATTTCAACATTGTTTTATTCAAGCATTAAAAATTTGTTTCGGATTTTAACATAAATATAAATACTCCTCCTATTAAATTTGTTCAAAGGTGATATCACGGATAAGTTCTACCATATATTACTATTATAATGCGATATAGAACCCTTTATGTACTTCAGAGTGGAATGAAGATATTAAAAAATAAAAATTTGGTGTTATGTTTTATTCGAGAAATTGAAATGGTCTAATAAACAAATGTTATAATTCCCATTTATAAAAATTCATATAACACCTTTTCATGTAGATAACTTCAATAAAATAGTCTCACCCACTAGAAATTATTTATCATTTAATCAATTATTGTCATTAATTTTCTTTTCTATTAGAGAAACCATAATATGATTATACATAATATTAACTATCATACTTACCTCCTGAAAATGATATGGTCCTATGATATTCTATATGATAACTTCATCATAATATTTTAGAGAATTTCACCTCAATCCGAATTATTCTTTATATACTACTTTTTGAAAGATTATATATAATATAATATAATATGAAAAATAATTAAATGGTAAATATAGATCCCACATACATTTAATGTAAATTAACCAAAACACAAAAAATACTTTAAAATGTATAAGTAATACATTTTGACTTCCCATCAGTTTTAGTATCATATGTTGTTCACAAAGGCTTTATAGTGTCAACATCCTTAGATGGGCGAACATTGAATTTTGATGTAAAATATGAATCATGATTAGTTATAATTGAGTGATGTATCCCATGATATGATTACAATTAAATAATATAAATTATTGCATGTTTCACATCATTTATAACTTCTTTATTGTGATAAAATGTGTATAGTTTATATAACAATAAACAATAACCCATATAGAATCTTTCATTTGAGAAATCATTGGAAATATATATAAAAAGTCCAAATTAATTAAAACTCTTTTTCCAATTTTTTTAGGATATTTTATCCCATTGATAAAATATTTATATTTATACATTAATTATAATTTCATTAATGAATTATTCTAATAAGAGAATTTTCCATCAAATACAAATATATTTTGGTTATTTATTGTTGTGTAATGAAATTAGATATATATGTATCATCTAAATAATTTATCCTTACTATATTATGGATGGAATTATTAAAAAAATTCCATATTTTAACTCACCATATTAATGCACAAAATCATACTATGTCCATTAATTAAAAATAGTATTTTTCTTTCATAAATGATTATCATCTAGCTATGAACTATTCATATATTCAAAAAAAGTTGTGTTGGATTTCATTTGTAAAATATTGATGTCTACCCGTCAATTATTATTTTTATATAAAACAATAATAAATCAAATAATAAATTATCATTGTCCATCCATATTATAATAACAATTCCATTATCATTCCTACTCAACACATTAACTATCTTGTTAGATTTTCAAGGGTACAAGTCTATTGAGAAATAATAATCGTTGAGTAGATCAAGACATCTCATTTTATACATTTACTTTTTTTTGAAATGATTAATTTCATGATCTTATTATCTATATTTGTCAAATTTTTCTAAATATACATAATTAATTCATACCATGACGTCAAAAATTATATCTTCAACTCCAGATAATGGGTTAGGTATTGGATTTCTGTTGATTATCAACATTTTAATTAGATGAGAAATCACTTTATGATTATATATACGGACACCTAAATCATTACATTGATGCAAAAATATATATCATAAATCCATCCCCACATGAAAATCATGTAATCATTGGTGAATTTATCAACCTATGCATAATTTATTTATAATATTATTTGTAATCTTGTTTCCATAAGAACATTACCCAATTACCTATCAACTCAGTTTACATGATTTCAATTCATGAAATTTTAGGAAAAAATTATTCATAACTATTGATTAACCCATTAAAACAATAAAACATATTTATTTTTATTAGAATATAAATTTCATTGAATTCATTTTTCTAGGATATATGAACAGATATTATGTCATTAAAAATTTTTTCCATGAAAATGATATTGTTGATGCCAAAATTCAGGTAGGGTAAATTTTATAGACAACAGCTGTACACTAAGATTGTAAATAATGTTTATTAAGTAACTCTTATAATCCTTATAAATAATTTAATTTAAAAATATATCATCAATAAAAACAACCATAAAAATATATTTATATTACTTGAGCACTTTTTTTTATATCCATAAAAATAGTTGGGGAATTTGTTAATCCATAGGTCATTACTATAAATTCTTAACATACATACATTGTATAGAATGTTTTCTTTCAAAAATCATACTTCCTAACTCAATATTAATGATAACTAAAATTATGATCAATATTTAATAAATATTAATCCCCTATAATTTGACCAAAGAATTCATCAAAAGAGGAAGAGGATACATGATTTTATTTATATGGTAATGATTTCAATATATCAATCAAATAGTATAATAGTCCCAAAATTAGTTTTCAAAAACATTGAAAAGTGGTGGGCTAGGTAGATATTGAGGATATACATCTATAAATTCGTTCATTATTAGATCATATTCTATAATATGGTTACCTTTCCCAACTAATGATTTTATATTCAATTATTATCTTAGAAATTAATAATGGATATCTTATTCGTGTGGATCCCAGAATGATTCAGAAGATGAAGCATCTGTTATAAGTATAAGAATTGAATATCATCAGAAAATGTTATGATCTCCCTCTACCTTTTTTTTCAGAATTATTATTTTAAATACAATCTATTCTAAGGATTATATTAAATTTGAAGATTGATATAATATTCTAATTTCTTTATAGGTTGTGTGTGTTCATCATAAGATGGATCGACTAAAAATCATTATAGTAATAGTTTTTTCACTATGTATCTTGGTTGGTAACTCTCTTCTTATGTGCTAGTGAGATGCATTGTTTTATTAGAAAAGGAATTGAGATATAAAATATTAAATGGATATTTGATTGAATATATACTTAGCTAATATTGATGTCATAATAAATATTCATACCAACACATAACTGAAATACTCTTCTTTAGTTATTGATATAAAATAGTATTTGATTTCCCTATATGTCCCCATATCCAGAATTATCTATTGATGTTCGTGTAATTGGTTTTCACTTCTACCTATCTATATTGATTTATAGAACAATAATTTTATATATTTTACCATACCATTAAATTCAGGATTAGATCGACTTTCACCCCCACATGATACAAATTTAGGTTCTATTTAAGAATTTACATGGGTGATTCCATGCACATGTATCCGATGACAAAAATTCCCCTTTCCTTTATTACACTTATAAATTTATTTCTTACATTGGTGGTCAAACATCCTCTTAATATATTTCATTTCTTAAAATTAATTATACATAAAGAATACTTTCTCAGTCTTGATAGAACATGATACTTTATATCCCTATGATTAAATTTTTTTATGACTTGTTATATTTGAAAGATTATATTATTTCATTAAATGTAATAGTAATAATTACCCATTGGATTATGTAAATTTTTAACAAAATCCATATATATCATTGTAATATTGGATTTATACATAAAAAAATATTATCCTTTAGGCTTATTCTTATGAATCAACAATCCATATGAAATATATTTTTGTAGGGAGAATATTTTTTAAATAAAATTTTCTTAAAATAAATTCACTTCATTATATTAGTTTTATCATCATCCATAATAATTTTAATTAATGAATAAAAATGATATAGATCCTTTGGTAGTTAATAAATGTTTTTTAAATCCTTTTCCTTTTTATTACATCACAAAAGTGAGAAATATATCTTCTATCGAACTTATCAAATTCTTAACTCATAATGTATTTTTGGTTACAGTAAATGATACAACTCATTATCATATAAAATAGTATAAGATAGTTAAATTTAATTATGTATTAGTTAAATTATCTATATGAGAATTGTTATTTTTTATAAAATGAGTCATCTACCCCAATATACAAATTTTTTTTCATATCTAACTCGTGAACCATATTTTTCTTTAAAGTTATCCCCTGGAATAAAATATAAATATAGATTATGTGAATTGATATAATTTCCACAACAACTCCTGTGATCCATTATAAAAAAATTATATTTATTAAAAAATAAAATTTTAAAAAAATATATACTTCCAAAACATGTGAATTAGTTAACATAAATTTAAAATATCTAAATAGTTAATATCAAAATAATAATCCTAATATCTTTGAAGATAACCTAAAATCAAATAAATAATTTCAAATATTACATAGTGGTTTTTAAATAGTGTGTGAATGATCAAATGAACATCCACAATAGTGACTATCTAGGTTCCCAGTCTTATTCCCACTCATAATGTGTAATTAATGATTGAATAAATAACCAATCCCCCTCTTATTGATATTTTACCTCTGGGATAATATTTTCCGCAATTGCATCCACATGAAACTATCTTGATTGATTTTTATTTTAATAAAATATAAAAAAATATATAAAAATATATACTTTACCAAAATACTATTATAATTTCATATTTACATTAATTTCTATATATTCTATCACATTATAATTTTATCTTATTGATTTTTTCTAAATCTAGTGAACATGGATTACGCTAAGATAATTCTTATACCAAATATAAAAATATTCTCAAAACCCAAATACAATGGCTAAATTTTTACATTAGCACAAGATATATGTGATCCCACCATAGTGGATTAAATAGTTTTTTAGACTAATCATTATATGTTATTTCATCATTGTGTCATTAAATTATAATGCATAATTAACAAATTATTTTCTCATTGAAAAAATTATTATTACTTCTATAATATCCAACATATAAACCATAATACACTTTCTACCGTATAGGGGGAAGGTAAAAAAATAAATGTTTTATTTAAAATGAAAAGTGAGGGAATAAATAGAAAGGACATTTTAATTTGTGCCAACCCCAATAAACTACGTAGTCTTGGGAATTATCACTAGATAACACATAATTATGGAACATAATTTGGGCAAGCATTCCATATTTGATATTTTTTGGTTATTTTATGGATCAAAATCCACATGTAATCAAAATTTATGTTTCTCCACTCCCTTTATCATACAATGGTTTTTATAATTCATTACACTTGGATTTTGCAGTTATCAAGGGTTATACTAATCTGACTGACATGATATAAAATATTATGTTTATGGGTTATTATTTCTTCTATATGAACTCATCTCCTATTGGATTTTATTATTAATTTTTAGAATGGTTATTTCAATAAAAAAAGTAAGTACTGACATATTTATCCATTTTTAAAATAAGTCAATAAGACTTCTTATAAATTTGAAGATATCATAATATGTGATGTGTATGTTAATTAGGGTTTTATTAAATATATGGTGTTCCTAATTTGTTTTGAAATTAGATATACATATACTAATGTGGTAAATTTTGTGATATAGAATAATGAGGTTTAGAATATATTAAAAGGGTAAAATTTTTGTATAGAATAAAAAATGGAAAAAATTGGGATCGTTGGTTACCTTGGTAGTTAGAGTATGATATCTATGCTAGATGAGGTAGCATGTATTCAAAAATTCCCCCTTTGATGGATTACACTACAAGACTAAAAAAATGTTATATAAAGGTGATGAATCATGAAAGGTATTGAATCCATTTCTGTATAGAACAAAAAGAGTATAAGGAACTTAATTCCCAAATCACACTAGCTATATGTGGAATTCTCATGGTTTTTATGTTTGTATACATAATTTCATTTTGGTTTTCATGTTTTATTTGAATTTCAATATAAGGATATATAAATAAAAATATTAATTTTTTGAAAAATATAATCTTTAATTACTTATAATGTCTAGTCATGAAACACATATTAGGATATTATTTGGAAAATAAATTAAAAACAAATATATTTATAATGTGTGTTCATAAAATATTTTTTGACTAAGTACAATGAAATTCATTACATGATGAAAGTGGTAATTCATTTTTACAATATCATGTATTAGGTGATAGTGGTGACATGAATGGTGGATTTCCCTTGTTTTATAATAACATTTTTGGTTTTTTTCATTTCCCCTTTCTTATTGTTCATTTTGTAACATGACTATATATGTATTCTCATAATCGTGGGAATGATAATTTTTTATTCATTCATGTTGTGGAAAATGACTAAATTTCATGATTTTAATTTTATAATTTTTATTTGACTAACATTCCTAAATGTGTTTTGTGACTTGGAGCCACTAGTTTCAAGCTTATGGTGACAAAAAAACTATTAAACCAATGTCACAATCTAGGTTCATTGATTCAATGGATTACATTCTATGATTGTTTTTTAAAATTGGTATCCAACCTTATTCATCAATATTATATTGGTATATTTTTGAAAAAAATTGGATATATAGTATATTTTATTTATGGTACTATAGGTTCATGGTTTGACTGGGGTTTATTTCCAAAACACCTTTTAATGATTCTTTTGTAAAAATCATACTTTTATAATTTTGCATGACTCCTTACAAGGGTTTAACGAAGGGGATATGGACTGGGAATGGTTCCCATGGTTTTATTGTGTAGTTGGAGTCTTTATTATTTAGTTTGGATTTATGAAAATATTTTATTATTCTGTTAATTTTTTTATATGTATTTTTTACATCATATTTTTTTCATTGAATCATTCAATTCTACCTTTCCACAAAGTCAAAATATATATAAATAAAACATTTCAAGATATAACTATTTATCACCTTACCCACTATTTTTTAGAGAGTAATAGAGTCAATGTTTATGGAAGTATGTGACTTTGATTAGAAAGTGGGATCATGTCCTTTTATGTATAGGTAAGGTAAAATATGTCTATTGTAAGAGTTGGTATACTGATATCAATATTGTGTTGTTACTTTTTTTAATGTTGATCCTTAATGAAAATTCTTTATACTATAGATGGACCTAATTGATATGACCTGAGTAGTATATAATTTTATTCATTTCAAGGAGATAATATAATGATACATTCCGATTGTGACCAATATAGCCCCTAATCTTAAAAATACTACCCACATGGTAGAAAGGGACTTGTTTTTAGGACAATATGGGTCATCACTTAAGGTTCTATTTTTATTTCGATTTTATTTATGTTTCCAAGTATTAAAAACTGATAGGGAATGGTCATGGTGTGTGATTCCTACATTGGTTACTGAGTTTCCTAATATGGTCTATTATGTTTTGTTATGATTTCCTCCCAATAAGAAATATAATTCACTATTAATTATTTTCAATGAGAAAATGATATATATACGTTTATATCTTATGGACCCAAAATTTTTATAAAGATAAAAATCAATTTGATGAAATGGAGTTCAATGTTTTAATTGTTTCTGAACATGTATCCATGGGACACACATATGATTTTTTATGAAAAATATCTATATAATGATCTATGTATATTCCACTAAAATCTATAATGTGTCCTAATAAATAATCAATATTTATTAACTCATATTGAAAAATTTATTTTAAGATAAAAATAGGGAAAATTGATTTCAATGATTGACTATTATTCTAGGTATCCCTAGGTTGGGGTAAGGGAATGTGATATTTTGTAATAACCTTTTTGGATATTTATGGGAAAACTTATAATATCTAGTAATTTCATTTAGATTATTTAATGGTCATGTTTTTTATATATAATATATTAATCAATTATTTTAGGGAGACCACAACTCATTCATAATGATGTTAGTGTATGAAATTATTTTTAATATAAAATAGTATGTGGAAAATGGGAAATATTTTAGGATTGTTATATGATCATGGGGATTTAGTTAATCTATATAATTTTATAATAGGGACTTCATTGAATGATATGAGGAATATTTCTCAATTTGAAGCATTATTGGTTTTTGTGGGGTAAGATATGCGATTCAAAAAATAATTATATTGAAACACTTAACATATTTTGCTTCTTACATGAAATTGGTTATGGTTTTCCCGGATCTAAGATAGTTATGTGTCCTTTAAGGATATTTCTCTATAGTTGATAACTTCCATTTTCTTGATATTACGTAAACTAGATCAAGTATTTGTTGTCTACAATGTTGTGAAAATAATATTATTAGTCTTAATTCATATACATGGTAACCATGTGATGGAGAATGGTTCTTGATTACTAAATATACATTATAGGATCATCCATAATCATTATCATGGGATCATGATTGTAATTCATGACCAAATGTGTTGGAAACACTATCTTTTTGTGGATATAGATTGCAGTCTACTAAAATCATAAAATAAAGTGTTTTTATTTCCAAAATTATGTAAAATTTAGGTAGTGGAATTGTATGTATATTCTTAAATGGATGGGAAAAAATATATAATCTCAATATCGGGAGTTTAGACACTTATTCGTTATTCTTAAATTTTCCATCATAGGATCTAATGGATTCTACCACTATGTTGATCCTTATTGGGATTGTTTTTTCAAATTCACCCTAAATCCAAGGAAAAACAGAGGGAATGTTATTAACTAGAATGTTATTGATTACCACTACTATATATATGTTCCATGAATATTTTCTAAAGGATCTGTTCGGTTAACATTATGTTTAGATCAAAATTAGTGTAGAGTTACCTAGTTTGTGGTACTTGTCCAATGAAAAAATTGGTTGTTTTAGAGGAAATTTCATTATACCATTGTCCATAATGATGATGGTAATGATCATTTATCACAATCACATTGGCATATCCACAAATGTGATAAATATATGACTTTTAACATATGAAATCCTTTATGGTTTCTAGGCGTGAGTCTTAAAACCACTGAATTTGTTTCACAACGATAAACAAGTCTGCAATTTGATGATCATCAATACCCCTTAGGGTTAGTTGAGATTCTTTTAATTTATATATTAATATGGTAAATTCTTTACTTGGATTAATTTATCAAATTACCCAATACACCACATGGAATAAATTTAATTTCTCTAGGAATTGATCATTTGAAAAAACATTCACATTTTAATCTAATCAAGGAAACTAATAATGTTTAGAAGTTCGAACGAATGTATGTATAAGAGATTTCGAGGGTTCATTTTAAGGAAAATTTTATTTTTTTATAACATATACCATCATTCCACCTATCAGTTCTCTAAATAAATCCAAAATGAAATGGGTTCACAACTCAACTTTATTTTGTCATACCATCCTAAAATAGTAGGCTAAATAAATGAAAAATAATAATTTTCTATGAAAACAATATTTCATATATGTTATATTACATTAGTGCATGGGATAAATATTTGGGGTTTGTATAATTTTTTATATAATAAATTTTACTTATACAAAATGAAGATATATCGCATAAAATCACAATTGGGTCAACATCATCAATCTTATTTTTGTTGGATATAATTGGTTGAGGCTTATTTAGTGGGACCAAGTTTCATGAAATAAATGACTCGCATTATATAGAGTATATTGAAAATTTTTATAAATAACCTTAGAAACTACATGTTATAAGATTAGAATTGATGTTGACCAATGGTGTTCTTACAGGGTGACCATGTGTTTCTAATGGTGACACCATATTTGGGACACCATAGCTTTGGGAAGAATGGAAAACTCATTCCATGGTATGTATGGTCAGTAAAGACCATTGAATTGATTTCAATTTTTGAATACATCATAGTTTATCTATATTTTCTAATTTAAATTAATGAAATTTTCCAAGCCCCTCAAGTGATAATGTATAAATCAGATCCCTACATCATGTCTTGATTAGATGAAATTTTATAGGAATACAATTTATCAATGATTGAGTAATAGTTTTCTGATGAAAATTTAGAAGTAATTATGATTTGATAGAAAATAATTCAACTATTTTTGGTGAAATGGAAGACATGAATGATGATAGTTAGTTGGTGGAATGAATTTATTAAAAAAGGGGTAAATTACTCACTTTCCCATGGATAGAACTAAGGAATACAGTTTTGTTGGTGCAAAGTGGCATGGTTATGTGAATTTTCAAAATATTGGATTGATTATTGTTTATTAATACTTTTATTTTAATTTTTATCCATAGTATTCACATTTTTTTCATTTAAATTTGATGTTTCTTAAGAAATATGGCATGATACATAGTTGACACATCCTAAAAGATAACAAAGTGTCATCATGTTTTTTTAATGGGGATGTTTTAGTATAGTAATGAATATATTGATACATTGTTTTTAAAACCATGTTACCAAACAATGAAGCCTTATTATAGGATAAAATGGTTCCCACATAGTTGGGGATAGGTATGGAATCCAAGTTTCATATACATGCGATCTTCTTATAATTTAAAATGATTAAAAATTTTAAACTAATACAATCCCAACATAACCAAATCCACCCCCTAATATTCTTAATATAGATCCTTTCTGCTCGAGGCTGTCAATTCCTCTCATATCTGTATACCTTTGACCAACATTATGTTGTTTGGGGGATAAAAATTATATGAAAACCACATTTATGTTTCTCTTCTATTTTACTGTTGGTTTCAGACCCCATATTTCTTAATTTTATTTCCACATTGTGGTTATGGTGACCTAGTATTAGTCTATTCCATGTTGTAAGGGATGAATCTTCATTTTTATGGTTTATTCGTCCTTTTCTTGGATAACTTATCCTATTTTATTTTGGTTTCCAACTAGGTCTTCCTGATTCTAAGTGAAAATGTGGTTGTTTAATTTTTGGACATTAATTGGAATCTTATATATGGTTTCTTAAAAATTTAAATACTTTTGAAACTGTGTTCAATATTTAAATGAAAGATTTTAGTGGTAATTGGTTGGTATGGAATGTGTTTAATTTTCCCCCTATTTTAATGGTTGGAAACATTATTCTTCCTAAAATGGTGGTTAACCATATTTTTAATGTGGATTTCATGCATATAAAAAATGTTAAATATCTGTAGGAAACCAATGTTATGAAGAATTATATTCTCGGAAATGTAATATAGATGTGGTAGAAGTTCACTGAACTACCCCCCTATATAATAATTACCATAACATATAATTGAAAAATGTTATATGATGTTGATGGAACATTCATGAGTATAAATATAATTTTTGTTTGTTCACCGAGACTATGAGGATCCAAGGTCTCCAATCACACTAACTATATAAGGATATCCCATTGAATAGAATTTTGGTCTATATGTTTCTTATAAATGTTTCCCATTTTCTGCTTCATTTTTAAAAATGTAAAAATAATGTTTGAACAAAATTTTCATTTCTTTTAAAAAAATAAACATTATTTTCATTATAATGGAAATACATCATATAATTGGTGGGATCCAGGGAAAATAAAAACACACAATATATAAACCAGATAACTGTATAAATTCCTTTTATATATTAATCAATGATTGTTTTCATAAGGATCACGTTAAATATTTCAATTAGAATATTGGTTTAGGTGTCACTATAGACATGACTATTCATTTCAGCATTACTCAAAAGGATACTAATATAAATTCTTTTCCCTTACACTTTTTTTTCATCATTTTATATTCCCTTGAATTCAATATCTTAATCTTGTAGATGTTTCTTTTTGAAGTTTTCTTATTTTGAATGTTTTTTAAAATTTATGATACTGAAGATTGTTGCATTGACTTTAAAATCATTCATAAAGGGAATATTTGAAAACTAGGAAATAATTTCAATCACTGGGTGATAGGAAATTCCATTCAGTTTATGTGATGGGACATATTGGGTTCCATTTTGGATGGAATCTGTGGTAGGTATATGGAAATATCTACAATAAAAAAAATGAATGATAAATATTATATAAATAAATAGATTTCAGATAATGAAATATATATAGTCATTTTACAGTGAAACTTATTCATTGATAATAGAAATACTCCAATAATTACATGTACAAAAATAAAATATTTCCTAATGATTTAATGCATAATAGCATACATATTAAACATTCTATCAAACCCCCATACTATTAAATTATACAAAAATTGTTACGGAAAATTACAAATATCGAACCCATTTATTAACATGAAACAAAAAAATTAATTAAGAGTATATGTAATTCCATCACACACACATTACAAAAATACTCAATTGAATTCATCATATGAATAAAAAAACATAATCAATATGTTTTATTTTTAATGACCAAAACATTAATCAACGAATTCTTTCCCTTATTATGGTAATGTAATATAGTATGAGGTTTATAACATCACATAGATTGTATAATAAAAGCCTTATAATTTAGGATTAATAAAATAATAAGTATTTAGAATAGTTAAGGAACCTATACAGATGAAATAGTAATTTTACCTTTGGAATAGTAATATGACTATTTTGAATAATAAACCAGCCAAATGAATAGTGAAATCTCCCAAGAATGTATACATAAAATTGATTCATCTAATAAATGTTAATATGATGTAATTATATCCTAGAATATGTATGTGAAATTTTAAAAATTATTATTGGTTGGTATTTTTAGAAGTCATAAATATTTAAATACAATTTTATAATTAATTTTTAAATTTAAAAAAAACTTATTTTCATAAAATTTATTAATAAATTAATATTTTTATGTCTGATTTTTTTATTATTGTCTAATAAGACCATATGTAAATTTTCATAGTGTCATCAATCAGTTAAAATTTTAAAATATGTATTTTCCAGGTAAATTATGATTTTAATTAAATAATTTTTTTTAAAATTTTCAAATTTAATTTCATAAAATGTAGTTTGTTCTTTAATTATACACATAATAAAATTGTTAGGGTATATTTTTGGGATTTTTCATAAAATTATGAATTTTTATTGTATAGAAAATGCGATAATTTATGATAAATGTTATGTTCATTTATTTTTTGAGACATAGTTGATGTAATTCCGATGTAACCCCATAATATCATAACATCGTTCTTTAATTTAATATATTTTGTGTTATAATTCTCATCTAATTTATAGTGGAGATCCAAAATAATAAACTAATAATTATAATGTTGATAAAACCCATCTCCCCAATTATATATTTACCACCCCTCACAACCACATTTCCCCCACACCTCGCAATCTTCATGTTTAACATCCTAGAAAAATAATAAATATTATATTTTCATATTTACTAATATTTTTGATTTAAATATTAATATTATTTTAAATTGGATTCAATATTCATTGGCATACCTAACACACAAAAATGTCTTTCTTCATTATCTTATGTTGCACACAATGCATAGTCCTATTGAAAAATAATAATATATTATTATTTTAAATGGTAGTTAACACCTAGACTTTTTAATGGAGAGAATGAACATAACTAACTAAAATATGATCATACATGTTGTTTTATTTTTTTAACATTTATCCAATAAAATATTGAGGCTTATAATGTGAATAAATCAAATTTTAAGCATAAATACTCTAATATTCATTAAATGGCCAATTTAACACCTTTTGATGAAGAACCCTATTTAAATCAAGTTATGGTCACTTTTATATATTATATTTGACAAAATGAAATTTTTCTTTATAACCAGGACATCATAATTTACTTTGGGTAAATTTTTGGGATTTTTCTGATAAAATTCAAATTTTAATGAATAGTGAGAAATATTAAACTTTAATTCAAAACTTCCTTTTTGTATAATTTTTTTTATTTGGTTTGATTATCTTTTTAATTAGTTTTAATGAATAACTAGATTATATTTTTACCATTTAATCCAATTATTTTCATTGTAAGTAATTTCACATTGAAATTGGACATAAAATAGTGTCAATATTTTGATAGTTATTATTTCCTAAAAACACGCTTTTTGTTTTGAGAACTTGAAATGATTTTTAATTAATTAAATAAACTTCTATGTTTTGAAGTTGGTAAAATAAACAACATTTTTAATTCGGTATATCAATTATATCTTAGGCTAAATTTTTTGAATTTTTCTGAAAATCATAAATTTTTGATAAATAGTGAAAACAAGGAGTAGTAGTTAAAAAATGACTTCTTCATTTTAATAAAATTTTACCACTTATGTGAATTGAATTTAAAAAATCAAACATACATTGTTATTATAATATTGTAATTTTTTTTCAATAAGATGAAATTATTTTTTGGTGTATAGTAACTTTTGATTTTTATTTATCGTAGTTAAAGGTAAATAATGTAATTCAAAGTAAAAATAATATTATATTAATATTGAATTACCATAACATGGGTCATACTCCTATTATATGATACATTTCGACCATTTTCATCCTTGGGTCAATTTTGGGACCCCATGGAGCCACTTAAGAGTTATAATGACACATTATAGTAATTAATTTAATGTAAAGTAATAAATGATGTAAACATATATATTGTATTAAATCGAATTTTACATGGGGTAATAAAATTTATCTCTTAGAATATAATTATTCATATAAAAGCTAAAAATATTTCCTACGTCATGGTAATTTTTTTAATTGTTATACATCTAATTAGTAAAATTATTAATGACACAATAATGATGTAGTGTTTACCTAATTAATGAAAGATTTAAATAAATAAGATTATAAAAATTAAAAGAACATCCAAAACCTGTTCAATTTTTATTGGATGATTTTATTTCAAGCAATATTCATCTTTTCATCGACTTTAATAAGTTATGGACCTTTATAAACTGAAAATCATTATATAATAAAATAGTATTTTTAAACCTTCATAAAGAGCCCATCCTCCCCCTTATAAAAATAACTCACCATTAACCCATTACTCACACCTTTCAAGACCATTGGATAATCTAAACTCAAAAAAATAAGCTCTAAAGATCCCTATATTCCACCTAGAATCCATAACTTAGGCAGAAGGCACTTCAAAAAATCTTTTTGGTTCCAACCAAAGGGAGTAACCTGATTTGAAGGTAACGTATTATCTTATGTTGTTAAGATTTATTTTATTTATTCAACCCCATAAACAATTTTAATTACAATATATTATAACAACACCAGTATCCTCAATATAATTTTTTTATATGATATGGATTTGAACTAAATTTACACACACCTCCTTCTAATTGGTAAAGAACATACTGTTTCTGTGGACGGTGACCTACTGCCTCATGAAACGATGATTGTTCAATATTCTTCTACCACATATTATGGTGGAAATTTTGATGGAACTTTATTTCATTTTGATATATATTATATTTATATTGTCTCTAAGCTTCTGTAATTTTCATTTATATCATATCTTTATGGTTTCCATAATGGGTAAATATGATAATTTCATTTGAGGATGTGCAGACTACCGCCACTAAAAGTGATATGACTCGTTCATGACATATGTGGAACATATTAATGATGGAATTAATAAAATTATATATGATTATATACATAAATTTTAATATAACTATGTATCATTAAATTTTTATTCAATTAAATATGAAATAGGAATGAAAGTAGTGTTCTTGCGTACATACGGCTTACCGTCTTCATGAACAGTGCATTTCATTTCTTACCTCAAAATGTTATGTACCATTATAAATAAAGTTATATACTTGATATATATGATATATATGATATCTAAATAATCAATATAATTCTAGATATAATGTAATTTTTTACTTCATATACAACCTGTAATAATAAGAAGTTCATTTTTTACTCAAGTACCAAATATCGACAAAATGGACTTTATTAACAAAAATGATTTCTTAATGATTATAACATGGTAATAATTGATATAAAAGGAGTAATATACTTTAAAAATGTTCTTATGAATGTATAAATTATCTTTTGTTTATTATTTAGGATATTCAAGAAGGAACAGGTCAAGTCGAATACGAGGTAAGAGATTTTTATCTCACTTTTATCTCCATGAGATTTCCATTGTTCACCACCTTTTTCTTGCATGTAGTGGATTGTTTACTTCAATTTGATATATATTATCATAATTATATTTATATTCATGGTATTATGTGATTTATTTGGTGGTTATTAACATTTTTTCAAATGACTCTATTGATTACAATGAGGTAAGGGGTTTTCATCTCACTTTTTATTCCCATGAGATTTTTATATATTTTCAACTATTTAATTTTTTGTGGTGTATGTACTTCCCATGATTGTATTCTTTGCGTAATATAATTTAATTTATTTGTATTTAAATCTCCATTTTTTTATTCTTCTTTCATGGGGTGTATGTTCTATAAGTTAACAAATCAGTATGGGAACCTTTCACCCTCCTCTTTTTTAAATATTATATTTATGTTAGGTATTTTAATTTCCACCTTCTTATGTCAAGATACATTTCTCTATATCATTATTTTTGTACATATTTTGTCTAAGTGATTATATTCCATTTTCTCTCTCATCAACTATTTTTTAGAAATTCTAAGGGCCATCGTTTGGTTGTCAAATGTTTTTAAGGGATCTTTTTAACCCAATTTACATTATTTGGGTTAAACTTCTACTTATTGATTAAGTATCCCTATAAATATGTGGGAATTACCTCTTATTGCTTTACACATAATATCAACTTATATGGGGTGTATTTATATTTTCACACATAATTATGTAACTAATTTATCCTTAATCTAATGGTACAACCTTTGTAATGGTCTTCATCTCAATATCCTTTCATTGAAGCATATTTTGTTTTATACACGACATTAATTTATACAGCATATAAATCCCTTTGAATTTCAATTACATTCAAAGAGAAAATTTTCTCTATGACGTGTTTTACTAAACGCCAAAAAAAAGAATGTTTATTTTTGATATATGCGGTGAAAACGACCTTTACACCACCACAAGAATTATTTTATTTTTGGCATCCATAACAAGGAGTATTGTTTTTAAAAGAAAAATAAATACCATATACTCTTTTTAGGTATTTTGGTATTGAAAATGGTTTTGATAATGGATTTATTTTTTCAATATGATGAAATGATATATTGTGATTTTAATGTGGGAATGTTGTCTTTCCTTTATGCTTATGTTATGTGTTATGATTATGTTATGGTTCATGGGAATTGATTATGTATATGGGTGGTTCTATGATAAACATAGAGCATGTTAGCATGAGATAGCTCTCCAATGCATTGGGTAATGTGAAATAGGTAAACTATAATGTTTCCCCTAAGAGATTTAATGAATATACTATGATGTTTATTCCAAATGTAAATCCCTCCATAGTTGTGAAAGCGAAAACGTAAGTATGTTATGGATTCCACAAGTTATCATTATGATTTCTGATTTCTATGTATTATTTATAAATCTTATGATTTGATTAGGTATATTATGAATAAAAAGTATGGTTTCAATGATTTTTATTTATTGATGGATTATTGTTTTCTTTTCATATATTATTACCCTTACTGAGCTTTTTATGCTCATCCCTAGTTTTGAAATGTTTTTCACAGAACATAAAGATGAATATGGTCAAGGATATGATCATGGAAAAGTGTTGCTGTCAAAAAACATGGAATTTGAAAAGATTTTTTTAAGAGTTTTTTTTAATGGAGACTGGGATGATGTGTCTAAATGTTAATTTTTTGAGATACAATAGTTTTGGAATAATTCTCTAAATATATAAACCTTAAAATATCCTCAATGGGAATTATCCAATTAATTAATGATTATGTAATGTTTATGGCTGGGTCCTTATAGTTAGTATCATAAATTAGTTTAGATAAATTTATAGGTTAGTGTGTTATGTAATCATAAGTGACATAACCATATTGGTTAACACATTGGAAAGAGTCATACTTTTTTAGATAAATTGAACGAGTTTAAGAAAACAAGAAGAAGTATGTTTTAGTGTCTACCCTTCTCATAATATTGTATATGATGATTTTACGGATATACTCACACTGACCATTTTGTGTTTAGTTAATGGCTGGATCTAGTAGGAATCAATGTAACAATGGATTTGAAGAAAACTACGATAGTTTTTTAAATAGGAAACTGAAATAAATGGGAGATGTAATGAGAAATATTATGGTTATTCTCAACCAAATATCTAGAGTCATGATCGACCACCTGATCCTTGTAAATTTTCATAAGTCATCGTATATGAAAGAAACAAATCCCTATGGATGTCTATTTAATAATCATTAAAGTAATTATATTAAAAAACCTATGTGTCAAGGGTGTGGAATGAAACATAAAGGGAAATGCTTCAAAGGGATGGGAAGATACTATAGATGTGGTAATGAAGGTCAAAAATCACAAACCAACCATGAAAAAATGAAGCGTCCAATTGACTCTAGGAGAGGGAAGGATGTTCTTTCTGAATGATGAATTGAATGTTTTAAATGAAGTGATCTAGGTCATTATACAACTAGATGTCCTATGAATAAGGTTCAATAATAGGATCAGATGAATCGTATAGAAATATGTTTACCAATTCCGAATGTCATTCCAATTGAAGATGAGAAACTAACGATGACCAATGAAATGTATAAATTTTTTCTTAGCTAATGTTTTGACATTATTCAATGTTAAAATATGATTAATGATTTATTTTGTAGGAATGAAGTATTATGAAATATGTTGGAATGTATAGGATAATTGATCATAAATAATGTTGAATGAGTAAAATGTCTACATATAATAGATTCTAGAGTTATGGTACATTTTAAAATGATGAAATTCTTAAAATTATTACAGATCTATTGATGATGGGATTACTTTGGAAGATTTTTTCAAGTATCTGTAACAATGAAGTTTGATATGTGAAAATGTTATTTAATAAATATCTGTCTTTTCTTGTGTCGACTTAATGGATAATCCTAGGGGTGCATATTATCATTTGTTTTTATTCAATTACAGGTTATTACTTTAGGGGATGAATATGCGAGGTATGAGATAATATTTATGCTTAAATTATGTTATATTTTTAAGTTATTTATCTAATTGTTTATAATGTTATAAAATATATATTTATTGAATAAGGAAAACACGTAGACTGTGTGGAAACCCATCGCATCAGACAAAGATGCGGGAATAGAACCCACAACCAATGTGAGATTGGTATTTATCACCTACCACTAGACTACGTGAAGTCCCTAGTTAGTATGACTAATTATTTTTATTTAAATGATATTATTGATCAATAATAAGATGATTTGAGATATTATGTTTTATCGAATATATATCCTTAGTATTGGAAAATGATTTGGTGATTGAGTGATAAAGGTTATTTTAAAAGATGTTTTCTCTAGTGGGAACATTATATGATTATAGGAAATAGAACACTTTTGGATTTCATTTATGGAGTAATGGAAGAAATATTATTTTCAAAATTTCTGTTTTTTTGGACATAAGTTGATTTGGGTTATTTTTTGAGATAAATGTTAATATTTATTGTTGAATACTATGTGATTAAATACTTTTTGAGTTTTGGGTTTCAATCTTAGTTTGGATTGTTTTGATGAATTTGAAGGACAATTATATATTGAGTGGTAATTCTTGATCTTTGGGTACATCTTGATGAATTTTAGAGATAATGATTAGTATTTTTTTATAAAGGATTACCCTTTGGGGGATTATCTGATCTTGTACAAATCAATTTTTGTTTAAGTTCATGTCTAAGGATAGGGGAAATATATAGTTCATCTTTTTTATATTATGTGATTCTCTAAGAATTTATTCTAGCACTTCATGTGTGACCAAGTCATCTTGAATATTTACTATTTAGAGAAATGATGAGTTTTTGGTATAATTTAATTAATGGATGACACTCTACATGTAACACCCCAGGTAAATAAAGAATATGACATTTTTATATTTATACATATTTGTGAATAAAATATTAATATTACTTTAAAGGGTATGCTATGCTCGATGGCGTACCCAATACGCAACAACGAGTTTCTTGGGAATCTTACGTTGCACTCTAATAATAAAATAATATTATTTTAAATAGTAGTTAACGCCAAGCCGTTGTAATGGCGGGAATGAACAGAACTAACTACAAAATGATTATATATGTTTGTCAAATATTTTTACTCTTTACAATAAATGTTAGAGGATTAAAAATGCGAATGAATCCAATTTTAAGCGTAGACATTCTAATATTCTTTAAAAGGTTGATTAACCACCTTTTGATGGAAAACCCCTTTTAAATCCACTTTTTGACAATTTTATAATCTCTATTTTTCAAAATAAACATATTATTTATGATTTGGACATTTAAATATACCTTGGGTTAATTTTTGGTATTTTTCTGACAATGTTCATTTTTCAATGAATAGTGAAAAATACTGCATTTTACATCAAAACTGCTTTTTCATATAATTTAATTATATGGTTATATTATCTTTTTAATTTGTTTTAAAGTGTAATTGGAATACATTTTTACCATTTAATCCAATGATGGTCATTGGGATTAATTTCACTTTGGAATTGGGCATAAACAGGTGCCAAACTTTTCATAAAAAATGTTTCTAAAAAAACCCGCTATTTGTTTAGACAAGGGGAAGTTTTTTTTAAATTAATTATTGAAATTTATGCGTTTGTAATTCGGTAAAATTGATTACATATTTGTAATCAGAAGGTCCAAATTATGTAATTAAGACTCTTTTTTTTGGACATTATGAATAGTAACGACGTTAATTATCTTTAATTATCTTGATTAATGAGTAATCGGGTAGTTAAAGACAATAAGATAATATCATAATAATAAAAAATGACCACAAAATGTGTCCTAAGGCTACTGGTTGTCTCATGGACGACCATGTGATGCATTGTGCCAAACTTGGGGGCCCCATGGAATCACTTTTGTGAGAAAGTGACTTTTTATCAATTTATTTTTAAAGAATGTTAAATGTAACAATGAATGTATCACCTAAGTAAAATATTATTAATTTTGTCTAAATAAATTATATTTTAGACTATAAATATTCATTGGAAATATAAACAGATTTGCTACATCATAGTATTTTTTTTATAATATTTAGACATTATATAAATTAAATTATTTATGACATCATGATGATGCATCGATGACCTCATTATTTAACGATTTAAATAAAATGGAAATATAATGTAAAATATAAGACCTAAACATGTCAAAAACCTATTGGATGGGTGGATTTCGAACCCTTATCACCTTATCCTAGAAACACATCAATGTGGGACCATTAAAATCCGAAACTCATTCTAAAATAAAGTAACATTTCTTTACATTCCAAGAGTGCCCCTCCTCTCCTCTTATAAAAGGCCCCCACCACTACCTCCTTACCCACACTTCCAAAGCCTTTGTCTCGGCCAACCCCTGCCCATTTTGTCTCTTCACATCCCTCTATAACTCCTTGAAGCCTAACTTTGGGCATAATCCTTTCCAAGGAAGCCTTTGAGATCAAATCAAAAGAAGTTACCCGATTTTAAGGTAATGTCTTCGCTTGAGTCCTTTTGATTTATTTTGCTTCTCCAATCCCCTAAACTCTTTCTATTAATTTATTTTGTAACAAATCCAGTATCTTAAATATACTAGGATGTCGTTATAAGAAGGTTTCAAGCTACACATACACACACCTACATCTAATGGTTAAAGAACATACTGTTTCTGTGGATGGTGAATTTCTGCCTCCCGAAACGATGATTGTTCAACATTCTTCTAACACCTTAAAAGGTGACCATTAAGATGACACTATATTTATATATGATATCTAATATGTTTATGTTTTACTTAATCTTCTGTATTTTTCATTTATGGTATAAATTTATGGTTTCCATTATGGGTAAACGCGATATCTTCATTTAAGGAAGTGCGGACTACCGCCCCCTCAAAGTGATTTGATTCATTAATACCATATGTGGTATGTATAAAGGATATATTTATGATATTATATTATACCATACTTTAATTAAAATACTATTATGTATCATTATGTTTTAATTCCATTAAATATGAAATAGAAATGGAAGTAGCGTTCATGCGTACGTACGACTTACCGTCTCCATGAACGGTGCATTTCATTTATTAAATCTAAATGTTATGTAATATTATAAATGCATGAATATACTGGATATATATGATATATATGATATATAAATCATGAATAAAATTCTGGATATAATGAAACTTTGACCACACGAACAACATGTAATTGTAAGAAGTCCACTTTCGACTTAAGAACCAAGTATCGAAAAAAAACATTTTTAACTTCAATGATTACATAATGTATATGACACGGTAATAAGTGATATAAAAGGAATAATGAACTTGAAAAAGTTTCTTAAGGAAGTATAAATTAACTCAAGTTTATTATTCAGGAGATTAAAGAACGATCGAGTCAAGTCGGACCCGAGGTAAGGGATCCTACTCCTCTCTTTCTTTTTAAGTACACTATTTTATGTCGCTCCTTTTAAAGCTCATCTTTCTTGTTATTGGGATGTTCTTTTATATAACTCTTACTGTAATTTTTATGTTCATATTATGAGAGACCCTATTATCTCTCATCAATCCATTTTATAAGTTTTGAGTGGCACCGTTAGGCTGCCAAATTTTCGTAAGAGATCCAACCTCTCTCTTTCTTTTTAAGTACTCTCTTTTATGTCATTTCTTTTAAGCTCATATTTCATATGTTTGGGGATGTTCTTTTATATTAATCATTCTGTAATTGTTATGTTCATATGATGAGAGACCCTATTTGATCTCATAAATCCATTTTTGGAATCATTAAGTGGCACCGTTAGGCTGCCGAGTTTTCATAAGGGATTTTTCATCTCACATTTATTCCCATGACATTTATGCTACATTTGCCACTATTTCCTTTGAGTGGTGTATGTGCTACCCATTATTATACACTTTGTGTAGTATAATTTCATTAATGGGTATTTTCATCTTCATTTTATTACCCTTCTTCCTTGGGGTGTACTTTTAGAAAGTTACCCAACTCGGTAAGGGGACCTTTCACCCTCCTCTTTTTTAAAGACTTTTTTTATGTCTTTTAATTTACATATTATTATGTTGGGATATGTTCTTATATATACTTATTTATGTAAAGTTTATGTCCATGTTATGAGATACCATTCACTCTCTCATCACTTAATTTTATTAATTTTGAAGTGACGTCGTTAGGCTGTCGAATTTTTACAAATGAACGTCTTAACCCAAATTCGATTTCTTTGGGTTCAACTCGTACTTCTTGAACATGTCATCCTATGAATATGTGTTAATGACTTATGATTGTTTCACACTTAATATCCACTTATATTGGGTGTATTTATATTTTCACACATAATTATTTGATAGTTTATCCTTAATTTAAGGATACCATCTTTATAATGGATTTCATCTCAATTTACATTTCCATTGAGACTTCATTGTTGTTATGCACCAATTCACTCGCATATGGTGTGTATACTGTCCTTTGACATATTATATCATGAATCCCTTTATTCTCATGATATTATAAAGTTCTGATTAAATGTTATTCCACAATTATTTGTATTCAGGAGTCTTTCATTTTGTTAAAAACTCTTTAACAAAAATATTGTTTTAAATGTTTTAAAGATTTATTATTCTAAACCCTTATCTTTAATGTCCATGTTTTCAAAGTGGTTTTCAGTATTTATTTATATGGACACTAGTGTTTTAAAATTATAATTCCAATATAATCTTCAAAGTGTTATGGGACACTTCGATTCAAAAACCTCATTTAAATGGTTTTTGAAAATGGATTGCTCAATTCAATATCATGGAATTACTTATTGTGATTTCAAATGAAATGTTGTTATTGAAATGATTATATTTTCAATATTTTATGTGTAATGATGGTACATGGACATTTTATGGGTGGTTACGTGATAAACCATATGACGGGTGGTTCCGTGAATACCAGGACGGGTGGTTACGTTATAACCTCCAATGCATTGGGTATGAAAGTCGGCCGTATGGATATTCCATTAAGTATGTATGGAAGTTGGCCGGATGGCTATTCCATTAAGTGATATGTGTGGAATTCGACCTTCTGGTTATTCTACTTAAGTATGTTTATGTCCCAAGTTACATTTATATGTTATGTGATCATTATATGGGTTTTATGGTAATATTTTGGTTACTGAAGGGTAAGTAATGAACTTTTATTCAGTGAATAGTTTTTACTACTTCGAAAAGGTGAAAAGTATTACTTTGATAAAGTATACATGGTTTACTTGTTGTTTTGAAAAACTAATATTTTTCATTCTTTGTGTATCCCTTACTGAGCTTTTTATGCTCATCCCAAGTTTTTGAAATGTTTTTTACAGGAAATGTGGAATAGGGTCAAGGATGGAATCAAGGGAAAGTCATGCTTCCAAAAACATGGAACTAGACATGTTTCTTTTTAAGAGTTTTTATTTTATGGAAACTTAGTAGAAGTTTCTACTTTGTAATCTTTTGAGATGTAATAGTTATGTCCCAATTCTCTAAAACTCTAAACCTGAAAAGATCCTCAATGTGAATTATTCATTTAATTCAATATTAAGTAAGGTTTAAGGCTGGGGCCTTATACTACATGAAATGTAAGTATATTTTCTTATGATCTTAGTCTAGTTATTAATAGCATTATTCAACTCTGTGAAAGGATCATGAATAAAAAATGTTATAACCTATCTTTTATCATCAGGCTTTTCCCTGACCACAAATTTTTGGTATTGTGGTGGTAAACTTTTCGTGATCAAGTTCCCTATCACTATATATTAATCTATTAGAGTTACGTTCTCTTCCATATACATGTTTTCAAACATGGAATCCTAGTATGGGTTATATCGAGTGACCTTTGTATTTCTATTTCATTCTTTTAATGTTATAGTTTTATTGTATCTTTTTATGATGTGGGGCTTTTAATGAAGTTTCGATGCCTAATTTTAAAATTGCGAGGACACAATTTCAAAAAGGGGGGAAGGATGTAACATCCCAGGAAAATAAAGAACATAAAATTTTAAAATTTATTATTATTTTTGAATTAAATATTATTTTAATTTTAAAGGGGATGATATATTCAATGGCATATGAGACACGCAACGATGGGTTTCTCTGAAGACTTATGTTGCACAGAATGCTGAGTCATACTGAAAAATAATAAAATATTATTATTTTAAATTGTAGTTAACGACTATTCTTTGTAATGGCAGGAATGAACAGAACAAACTACAATATGATTATACATGTTTTTAATTGTTTTTACATTTATTCAATAAATGTTAGAGGCTTAAAATGTGATTGAATCTAATTTTAAGCATAAATACTCTAATATTCGTTAAAAGGCTGATCTACCGCCTTTTGAGGGTGAAAACTATATAAATATGGTTTTGGTCACTTTTATATGTTCTATTGGGAAAAAGTAAATTCTTATTCAGAATCAGGACATCAAAATTTAATTTGGAAATTTTTTGGTAGTTTTCTGATAAAATTCATTTTAAATGAATAGTGAAAAATACTATATTTTAATTCAAAAATTCATTTTAATGTAATCATTTATATGGTTAGAATATATTTTTAATTGCTTTTAAATTGTAAATCGATTTATTTTTACCATTTAATCCAATTTTGTTCTCTGGATATAATTTTACTTTGAAATTGGACATAAACATGTGTCAATCTTTTGATAGTTATTATTTCCTAAGAACACGCCTTTTGTTTTGACAACTAGAATGAATTTAAATTAATTAATTTAACTTCTATGTTTTTAATTTAGTAAAATAGACATCATTTTTGAATTTAGAATATAAAATATATCTTATGCTGAATATTTTCTATTTTTATGAAAACCATCAATTTTTGATGAATAGTGAAATCACTAAGTAGTAGTAAAAAACTACCTTTTTCATTTAAATGAAATTTTTCCACTTCATTGAGTTGAATATCAAAATTCCGATATAATTTTTTTATCAGTAAGTAATATTTGGTTAAATAATATGAAATTTTTATTTTTTAAATAGTATATTTTGACTTTTATTTACAACGATTAAAGGTAAATATGTTAATTCAATGAAAAAAATAATATTATAATAATATTAAATTACTCTAAGATGTGTCCTAATAATTTTTTGAGTCATTTCCGACCATGGGAATCCTTGGGTCGATTTTGGGACCCCATGGAGCCACTTAGAAGTGATAATGACACATTATACTAATTAATATAAAGTAAAGATTAAAATGATAAAAAGAAATATCTTTTTAAAAATAAATGTTTACATGGGGTTATAAAAGTTATATCTTCCACTATAAATATTCATTTTAAAGATAATAATATTTCCAACATCATGGTATTTTTTTTATAAATTTTAGACATCCAATAAATAAAATTATTCATGACACATTAATGATGAAATGTTTATTTCATTAATGAATTATTTTAAATAAATATGATTATAAAAGTTAAAAAAATATTCAAAACCTTTAAAATTATTATTGGATGTTTTTATATCTACAAAAAGTAGTATTATCTTTGTTTATAATATGTTTCGTACTTTTAAAAACCGAAAATCATTGTATAATTAAATAATATTTTGAATCATTCCTAAAGATTCCCTCCTCCCCCTTATAACAAGCCCTCACCTCGAACCCATTACCGACACCTATAAATCCCCTTGACTCATCCACCCTCTTACCAAATATGCTCTCAAGATCATTCTATTCCACATAGAATCCTTATCATAGGAATAAAAAACTTCAAGAAATTATTTTTGTTCAAACCATAGAAAGTTACCCGATTTAAAGGTAACGTCTTCTCTTAAACTCTTTTCTTTTATTTTAATTTTTCAACCACATAACATCCTATTATTTCTTTATTTTATAAGAAAAAAAGTATCCTCAATATAATAGGTTTTTTATATGATAAATATTAGAAGTAATCATACACACACCTCCGTCTAATGGGTAATGAAAATATTGTTCCTATTAACAGAGAACTACTACCTCATGAAACGATAATGGTTCAATCTTCTACAACCACCTATTATGGTGGCCATTAAGATGGAAATTTATTTACATGTGATATATATTATATTTATATTGTTTATATATTTATGTATTTTTCATTTATATCATACCATTATTGTTTCCATATTTGGTAAATACGATAATTTCATTTGATTAAGTGCGGACTACAACCCCCTAAAAGTGATATGACTCATTCATGCCATATCTGTAACATATAAAAGGAAGGAATTAATAGAATTATATTTGATATTATACTGGAATTATAATATACCTATGTATCCTTATGTTTTAATTCCATTAAATTATAAATAGAAATGAAAGTAGTGTCCATTTGTACGTATGGCCTATGTTCTCCACGAACGATGCATTTCATTTATTATCTCCAAATGTTGTTTACTATTATAAATAAAAATATATAGTAGATATATTATATATATTATATATAAATAATTAATATAATTCTGGAGATAATGGAATTTTTACATCATTAACAACTTTTATTTATAAGAAGTTCATTTTTGACTCAGGTACCAAATATCAAAAAAAAGATAATTACTTACTTAAATGATTTCATAATGTTTATAACATGTTAATATATGATATAAAAGAAATAATAAACTTTTAAAAGGTTATTAAGCATGTATAAATTATATTTTTCTTATTATTTTGGAGATTATAGATCGAATGGGTCATGTCACACCTGAGGTAAGGGGTTTCATATCTCATTTTTAATTCCGTGATATTTCCATTGTTCCCCACTTATTTCATTCATGTGGTGTATTTTTTACTGCCATTTTATATATATTATCATGATTATCTTTATATTAATGGTATTCTATGATTAATTTGGTCATTATAATCTTTTGGTCATACGACTCAATTGATTACAATGGGGTAAGGGGTTTTCACCTCACTTTTTATTCCCATGAGATTCCAATTATATATGCCACTATTTCATTTTGTGTGGTATATTTACTGCCAATGATTGTATTCATTGTGTAATATAATTTAATTTATGGGTATTTACAAATTCATTGTATGATACCTCTTTCATGGGGTGTATGTTTCATATATTACCAAGTCGGAAATGGATCCTTTCACCATCGTCTTTTTAAGAGACTTTTTTTTTGTTATGTCTTTAAATTTACACATTCATATGTCAGGATATGTTCTTATATATCCTTATTTTTGGAGATATTGTGTCCAGGTGATGAGATATCCTTTCTTATCTCATCAAATCTTTTTCTGAAATTTTAAGTGACACCGTTAGGCTACTGAATTTTTGTAAGGGAACTTATTAACCATATTTATATTCTTGGTGTTAAAAACATACTTCTTGATTATGTCATGATATAAATATGTGTGAATGAACACTGATTTTTTTACACATAATATCAAAAATATATTCGGTGTATTTATATTTTCACACATAATTATGTCATTGATTTTTCCTTAATTTAACTGTATGACCTTTGTAAGGGACTTCACCACAATCTCTTTCCATTGAGGCATATATTGTTTTATACAAGACTTTCTTTTTTATGGTTTATAATCCACTTGTAATTTTATTTTCATACATAGAGATATTTTTTAATGAATAATTTTACTCAATGATAAAAATTGAATGTTTCTTTTTAATGTACGTGGTGACAAGAATTTTACGCCGCTGTGAGAATTATTTGATTTTTGGATTCCTTAACAAGATGTGATGTTTAAAAAAAATTAAATACCATATACTATTTTTTATATTTTGTTATTGAAAATGATTTTGAGAATGCATTTATTATTTCTATTTTTTGAAATGATATATTTTGATTGCAATGGTGGAATTATATATTTTTTTATGCCTTTTTTATATGTTATGATTATGTTATTGTTTTCGTGGATTGTTTATGTATACGAGTTTTTTCATGATAAAATAGGGTGGGAGAGCCTGTGATTGCTCTCCAATGCATTGAGTAATGTGAAATATGTAAATGATAACGTTTCTACTAAGAGATTTAGGGAATGTACTGTGATGGGTATTCAAAATTTAACTCCCTATGTTGCTGGGAATGTTACAATGTAAGTATGTTACAGATGCCACATGTTACCTTTATGATTAATGATTTCTGTGTATTATTCATAAATATTATGATTTCATAATTTATGTTATTATTAAAAAGTATGGTTTCATTGAATTGTATTTATTAATGGTTTAATGTTTTCATTCCTGATTTTATGACCCGTAATGATTTTTTATACTCATCCCATGGATTGAAATGTTTTTCATAGGAATTAAATATGAATTGGGTCAATAATGGGATCAATGAAATGTCATTCACTCTATAACATGGAACTAGAGAAGATTCATTTTTTAGAGTTTTTATTTTATGAAAAAAATAGAAACTGAGTAGATTTTTCAACTTCCTAATTTTTAGAGATTTAATAGTAATGGCCTAAATCTCCACTTCTTTTAATCTGAAAAGATCTTCAATGTGAATTATTCACTAAATTCAAGATTATGTAATGATTATGGTCAGGTCCTTATATCAAGAATCACCTAAATTCTACCAAAGATCATCCCTAGAACCTCCTCTATGTCCATGATCTCTTGTTCCCACCATGATAATCGTCCTAGGTGTACCGAGGATGATCTCAAGAGGATAATTCAAGAGGTAAATTCTCTATTTTTTCTTTCAATTTCCTTACAATTTCCATTTCTTTTATTCTCTTATCCTAAAATTATATAATCCATACATCATGGTAAGTATGTTATGATTGATATTTTGGTATTTTTTCATGTTAATAGAATATTATTCATTAAAACCCTTCCTCACACTCTTTTCATTTAATGATGAAATCTTCGGTCGTGATGTGTTAATTTACAAACACCACGAGCAATGTAGTTTAATTTTCTTGAATGTGTTTTAGGATTTCAATAATACCATTAAATGGTTGAAATAAGATTTTAAAGATTATTTTGTAATCCACTTTATGTTTTAGAACTAAATTATTTATATAAAACTAAGTGATCAAATAAAACAAGTTAGTTGTGATGGAAAAACCACCCAAATTAACCAAAAATGATCATTATTAAATTTTATTTAATGATTCGTCCTCGTAGTATGTAAAAAATTCATTTTATGATAGTTTAATCATCTGGATGTTAAATAATAATATATAACAATAATTTTTTATGTTCATCAGCATTTTACATGAACTTTCATTCATGTACTCATGTGAACTGTTCAAATATTCTTTAAAAAATAACATTCTCAAAGAATGATTAAAAATATATAACTCATACAAAAGACAATAAATGAATTCAATAATATTGTAATGAATCAACTACATGTATATACATTTTTAAAATGTTATTTATTTGATGTAGTATGATTTTTTTAAAATATAAAAGTGAATAAAGCATCCAGACTAAAGGTAAGGGGAATTCTGAAACCAAACTCCTATTATTTTTTTCCCTATTTCAACGCAATCTCATTAATAAAACTCACTAAAAATATGTATTCATAATTTTATTTCCTTTTATGTTGTTTACATGTTTTATAAATGAGTTTATGACAAACAAAATGTTTTCCATAAGAACTCTTTTTTTTAAAAAGAAAACACACATGTTACTTATCGGGTTTGTCTTCATTCATGTTTGATGATCATTAACACATTCTTTTTTGGAAACCCAATTTTTATGAATTTAAAATTCTTTAAATTAAACCCAATCCATTCAATGGGTTGTTTGTGATCATGATTTATAAACATTCTATATGGAAAGAATGATAATGTTAACATAATAATGTGATGGGTCTGTCTGGAATTACATAGCGCTCCAATGAATTTTTTAATGTGATGAATCTCATGAGTTAATGTGAAATATGTATTGAATTGATGATATAATTATTCATAACAGTGTGTGTTTGTTTACCAATAAGACATGATCTTTCATTTTTATTAATTTTCATGTTCAATATTATTATATAATGCTTCTTTTTAATATTTTGATGATGATTTTTTTTGCACACCATGTTACATTGTTTCAAGTTATTATGTATCACCTTATTATGATTTTATCTCACACCTATGGGATGTATATCCTCAGGTGACTAGTTTTACTAAGGATAAGTCAAGAGAAAATAAAATACTACTAAAGAAATAATTAAACAAATGATTATTTTTTCTGTTGCAAACGTTATGTATGGTCTAATTTTTTCCACGCCACTAATCTATTGGATCCTAGGTTTATAAATTTATTTATTTATTTAACATTAAAAATAATTAATAGTAATGTAATAAACGTAGGGTCTCTCTAGTTGGTAGTAGAGGAACATTTTTCTTAATTTGGGAATTAGGATTAGAGAACCATAGTGAAAATACATTGTGTGAGACTAAGTATATCTTTTCACATAAGAAGATTTGATTAAAATAGGGTTACAATAAGATATGATTTTTGTTATAGTTTCACAAACCAAAAAATTATTTAATCATTATTTTTTCAATAATGTTTTCTTATAACCATTTATATTTTAGAAAATTTTTAGAAGTATGATAATCAAGGCCAACAACTCATGCGAGGGACAATTCAATGATTTCTAAAAAGACTTCCCTAATAGTTTGGGAGGTAGAGTTTGAAACATCATGCATATAAATATGTAGATTTCTCAGGTTGTGAATAATAACTGGAATAATGTGGAATTTTATTCTATAACTAAGATATAGAAACTGGTTTTCGAGGTTTTTATGTGGCAACAACAACTGACATTCAGTTGATATTCTGATAAAATTTTCATAGAGATGTGGGTTGAGTCAATGTAGAATATCTTTTTTGTTCTTTACTATTATGATATCGAGAAGAAGACTTTATTCAGTTATCATCTTAATAGAGATGTTGACCATTGGTGGAATTGATTTAGAACACAAGGTCAAGATACGAAATTGAGGATATGAGGTGAGAATAAATTAAGAAAATGCTTCATAACTTGTATTTCCCATGAAATCTTCATACAAATATTGAGAGAGAATTCATTGATCTATAGGAAAGTAATGGATACTCTATCATATCATAAGATATGAATAATAGAAGGAATGAATGATAAGCTTTGGGATTTTTATTAATAATTTTATCAATATTGAAGGATTCTATAATGTATTAATACCACACATTCAAAAGGATATTTTAATTTGAGACTAGGAGAATTATAAATAAGTCACTTGATGTTGTCTCAAAGGTGATATGGAGTTTGGATATTTGTATCATTTATATGGGGATATGAAATAAAATAGGGATTCTCAAACCGTAGGATCTAATGAATTTGTTGTAAAGAAAACTCAACCAACCACCATTATAAAGTGTTGAAAGAAGTATCATGAGAACAACGTCAAAAGGATGGGGAAACACTTCAAGGGTGGGAGTGAAGAACACCATGCTAAAGAGTGTCAACAAGAAAAGATAAGGTATGAGAATTTGGTGAAAGAATGGATATCATCACCCAGGGTCAAATGCAACAAATATTGGTAGAAAAGGGACAGTGCATGCTTGTGCACTAAACCTCGTGTCCTCGAGGGCATTCAATTTCAGCTTCCACCAAAGAAAAAGGAATAAGGAAAGGCTTACGCCATCACTACTATGGATATGGAGCAAGAAAATTATGTTGTAAAAGGTAAAATTCTTATTCACTAAAGAATAAAAATATTCGTGTTTTATTTTGGTTGTACATATTAATTTATATTTCACATGTATTCTAGAACTATTAAATCAAAGCCCGAAAACCTTGATGTATAGATATCTGTAGGAACACCATGTGGTGCAGTCATTGCAAAATAAAGTGTTGGACTCATTTCTTATTAGAATATGAAGGAATATTCTTCCATAAAATCTCATGATACAAATAATTGTGGAATTAAACACTATAATGGGAAGGAATGGAATTTCATTATATAGAGAACATATAAATTGTTAGGAAATGAAAATAATTTTCATATTCAGAACCATATAATTCTCCTAAAAAAATTCAAGGAAGATCATGAATATTTTTTGGTAAATACTTAAACAGTGTGGGTTAGGATTCCCTATGAAGAACAATACCTCACTGAAATATTTGAGTAGAATGAGAGTGTCAACCTAGCAGAAATTTCAATTTTGGTGGAATGAAGTGATGCATTTCCCAAAGAGAAACCCATATTTCCTCCCAGATTATGAGGTTGATTTCTCAATTCAAATCATACACAAAGCATCTAAAATTTCAGTTTGTCCTTATGTAAAGGCTCCTATCAAACTTGTGGAGTTAAATAAGTAGATACAAATTCATTTGGACAAAGGCCTCACACAACCTAATGAATCACCTTAGGGTGAACTAGTTCTATTTGTGATGAAGAAGGATGGATCAATGTAGATGTGTGTTGATTATTGGGAACTCAACAAGATTACCATTAAGAAACATTATCCTCTCTAAAGGATGAAAAATTGTTCAATTAGCTATGTGGAGCTCAATACTCCTCAAATCTGGTTTTTCATTATAGTTATCATCAGTTAACAGTGAAGGAAGAATGTATTCACAAGGATTCATTTCATACAATGTATGGGAACTATGTGTTCCAGTGATTACCTTCTGTATTTATAATCACCCAAAAAATTTCATGGATTTGATTAATATTCCTTTCATAGAATAGCTCGACCTATTTTTGGTTGTGTTTATAGATGATATTATCATATACCCTAAGAGTAACGAAGAATATAAAGAACATTTATGGCTTGTGATGGTGACATTGTTAATGGATAAGTTGTATGACATGTTCATAAATTGCATCTTTTGGATGAATACAGTAGCATTCATGGGACATGTGATCACAATTGAGGCAATTTATATAGACCTTTCTGAAATAAGGCGATTTAGGAATGGGACCGACCCGCTAATGTCATAGTAATCCATTGTTTTTCAAAATTAGCTGGGTATTCCCAAACATTTTTGTGAAATTTCTCATGATTTCTAAGCCCACTAACTAATATATCAAGGACATTAGTGATTTATGTCTGGAAAAAATAATTTGCGGAAAGAATAAGGGAGAAAAAGAGATGGATTATCACAACAACTATATTCACCATAGAAAAATGTGGATAAATTTTTCCGATATGCATTAATGATTAAAAAAAATATATTTTGTAGTGTACTCATGAAAATTGATAATGTGATTGCCTAATCCTCATGAAAGTGGAGGATCCTTTAGTATAAATACCCTATGAATGACATATAACTAGAATTTATGATTTTTTGCCTTGAAAATATGGTAGAACAACCTCTATGGGGATAAGGGAGAAATATATACCGATCACAATATTCTAAAGTATATATTCACATAAAAAGATCTCAACATTCATCAAAGGGGATGTTTAGAGGTAATAAATGAATATGATTTCTCTATTTACTATCATTAATGAAAGTTGAAGAAAATAGATGACTCTCTTAGCAATAAAAGAACCTACTACTTTATCCATGTTTCAGATTGAGATAGACTCTATCTCTATGGATATGTTAAGGTTAGATTTAGAAATCATGATGAAAGGGAATACATCCTACCTTTACCAAATTATTTCACAACCAAATATCCAAGAGAACGTTAAGGAACAAGAAATGGATTATGCTAATTTGAAAAATATTGTGAATGTATTAATGGAAGGAAAGATTAAATATTTAAATATGGATGATGATGGTATGATTCATTTTGGAACAAGGATTTTTCTTCCTTCATCACCCGAGATAAAGAATGATCTATTGGACAATGAACATAGATCCACATTCTCTATCCATATAGGTAGCATCAAGATCTATCAAGATATCTGAGAACCCTTTTGGTTGGATAACATGATGAAGTGTATTGAGAAATATATATCAATGTTAATGATATGTAATCATGTTAAAGCAGAGCATAAGAAGTCCAAAGGGGTGAGAAAACCATTGACTATACCAATGTGGAAATGTGAGAATGTCATTATGGACACTATCATGGGTCTCCTGAATACATCCAAATGACATAATGTGATATGGGTTATAGTGGAATGACTCACCAATACTTCTCAATTTATTGGTACTTAGGAATATCTCATTATTGTAAAATTTGAAATGATATATGTGATGGATGTGGTGAGACTACATAAGGTTTTACTCTCAATTATCTCTGATTGTGATCCAAGGATCACATCCAAATTTTTGAGGAGTCTCCAACATCCCATTACTACTGAATCAGATTTAATCACAACCTATCACAACCAAAAAAAATCCCAATTTAAAAAGGCTACACTTTATCTCAATGATATTATAAGATAATTTTATTTATATTTCATGTTTGCATGGGGTCAACATATTTAATTGGTTTAGTTCTCATACAACAATAACTTCTACTCGAGTATTCAGATGGCTATATATGAATCTTTGTATGGAAAGGGATGAAGAACACCAACACGATTATATTATGATAGATAAAGCATGATATATGGACCTGATCATGTACAAGAGATGAAATACAATGTTCAAATCATTCAGAAATGTATCAAAGATAATAAGAGTCAGAAAACAGGCTATGTAGAAAACTGTTCAAGGGACATGGAGGTTGAATATGAAGATAATGTATTCCTTAGAATATGACCATGGAAGAGAGTCATTTAGTTTGGATGGAAAGGGATGCTTAGCCAAAGGTACATTGGCCCCATTTAGATACTTCACCACAGAGGATATGTGGCCTATCAGATTGCACATCCATCAAATATGGTTCAATTTCATGATCTATTTCATATATAACTCCTATGTATGTACATACTAGATCCCTCAAATGTACTGAACTCAGAGGTGGTACAGTTGGAAGATGACCACTCTTATTAGGAGAAACTATTAACGATTGAGTTCCAGAGATATAAGGATCTATAAAATAAGGAAAATTACCTTTTAAAAGTGTTATGGAGGAATAATATATATGAAGAAGAAACTTGGGAACCACAAGATGCGATGAAGTAGAAGTACCCTCACCTATTTATGTAAAACGAAATTTTAAGGGAGAAATTTGAAAAGGGGGGAAGAATGTAATTACCCAAACATTTATCAATAAAATATCACCTTCTTTATTGTAATTTTATATATTGAAAATCTTATAAAATCACATATAAACCCGAATAAAATCAGTATAAAATAGGATTAATAAAATAATAAATATTTCTGAAAGTAATGGAACCTATAATGATGAAATAGTCACTTGACATTAGGAATAGTTATGTGGCCTTTATGAATAGTATTCCAGCCAAAGGAATTGTGAACTCATCTATGAATGAATAAATAATATTTAATCATCTAAATAGTGTTTATATGATGTAATTATATCATAGAATATGTATGTAAATATTTTAAAAATTATTAATTATGTTTTGATATATTTATAAGTCATAATTATTTAATTACAATTTTTTAATTAATTTATTAATTTAAAAGAAAATTTATTTTCATAATATGCATTGTTAAATTAATATTTTTATGTCTTATGGTTTTATGATTATTTTATCCTAACTTATGTAATGACTCAATGTGTTACAAATTCAGTTACAATTTTGAAATTTGTAATTTACATGTAAATGAGGATTTTAATATAAATCAAAATTATTCCTATATTGAAAATTATTTTCATAAATTTGAGTTAATTTTTGATTTCTACATGATGAAAATGGTTACAGGAAATTATTGGTATTTTTCAAAAATACATGATTTTTTAATATATACTAAAATATGATAATTTATGATAAATACTAAATACAAGTGTTAGTATAGTCATATTTGAATTAATTTTTATATAATACCATTTATAGATCCATTATTGATTATTTTTATATTATTGGTGATAGTTATCAACTAATTTGTAGTGGAGAGACAAAATAAAATACTAATGATTATAATGATAGGGAAAACCCTTCTCCCATATAATATAAATACAACCTCTCACAACCTCATTTTTCCAAACCTTTCAATCTTTAATCGTTGACAAATTTCATTCCTATGATTGTACCTATCTTCTCCCCCTGTTCAGGAGCTCTTGGTCTCACCAAGAGAAAAATCCAAGGATCTTTTATACTGATCTCAATTGTACAATTTGAGGGGTAATTTCTCTCCATCTTTTCATTCAATTTCAATCCAAATTTAATTTATTTTCTTCCCATATACATAATTTCAATAATCCATGCACCATTATATGTCTGTAATGATTGATATAATTGTATAATATCTTGTTAAGGGAATTTTATTCATTATAATAATCCATCAACCTCTTTTATTTTAATGATGATATCATCGCCCGTGAATTGTTAATTTATCGACATCATGGGCGATGCACTTCAATTTTCCTTAATGAATTTAAGGTTGTAAATAAAAAAAATAACCTGTTTCAAATATATTGTGAATTTAATTTTTTAACCCCATTTATTCCTTATAACTAACTTACTTACATCATACCATATTATAAAATAAAATAATTTTGTTGTGATCAAAAAACCACCTAAATTAACCAAAAATTATCATCATTAAAATTTTTATAATGACCCATCCACATGATGCATAATCAAATTAATTGTTTGATAATTTATACATATGTAATATCACTAGTAATATATAGTAAGAATTCTGGATGTTCATCCATATTTTACACGAACATTCATTCTTGTATGAAAATGAACCGCTCCTAAAAAATAAAAAAACAAACACACTCGAATAATGAATTTAATAATTATAACTCATCAAAAGACCCACATATTAAATTAATAAAATTATAATGAATAAGATATTGTATTAGAGGTTTTTAAATTGTTAATTTATCAATCTAATTTGATTATAATGGAAATTAATGTGATGATAGTGTTTAGACTCATGGTAAGAGGAATTCTAAAACCCAACCCTCATTCATTGGGGTTTCCCTCAATAAATACGTTTTCTTTATTAATATTCCCTAAAAATAATTTATTCATAATTATATTACATTTAATGGGATATTAATGTTTTTTAATTTTTTTATGACTAACATAATTTGTTATAAAATAACATTATTTAAAAATTAAACACACCATATACATCTAGAGATTTTTCTCACTCAAGTTTGATGATCATGTATGTTGTTCCACCCATTTTTTTGGAACCTATAGTTTATGAAAGTATGATTTATGAAATGTAACCCATTCCTTTCAATGTTTTATTTATGTTCATGATTTCTATACATTCTATGTGGCATTCATGGTAATTTTATTCTTATAATGTGATAGGTGCGCCTTGAATTATATAGAACTCCAATGAATTTGGTAATGTTTTTAATGTTATGAGTTAAAGTGAAATATTTGTGGCCATGATTATAGCATAGTTAAAAAATATTTGTGTTAGTTTAACACTAAGACAAGATGTTTCATTTTGATGAATTGCCTCATTACGTGCTATTATCTAATGCTTCTTCCCATGATTATGAGGATGATGTTATTCTCACCCCATGTTCCATTATTTCATGTTCTTATCTATCCTATTACTTGGATTTTATCTCACCCCATTTTGACGTATATCATCAGGTGGCTACTTATACTAATGAGATTTTACGAAGTAATAAGATGATAGAGAATATGGATTTGAATAAATGCTTATGTTTTATATTGCAAGAGTTATGTATGGTCTATGTTTTCTTAATACACTAAACATTTGGATCCCCATGGTTTAATGTTAATTATTTTTGTATCATTAAAATTATGTAATATAAATGTTTAAAAGTAGGGTTGCTATATTAATAGTTAATAGTTAGATGTATTATAAGAACTATAATAAAGTAAATCTGAAGATTCCTCATTTTAAATGATTATAACCCATCCATAGAAATATGATGGACATTATCATTAGAATATATCCTCGCTAAACATTATTTTATGTTATTTTATTTTGATATAGATTAAAATAATTAAAAAATTTCATTAGAATATTTATATAGGTAAATTTTTTTATATTTTTTGGAATAATTAATATAAAAGTATAATATTTAAGAAAAATTAAGGAAAATTGATCTTTATAATGACTGATGAAATTATCTAATGGAGTAAAATCAATAAAAAGTATTAATTACTATGGGAAGACATGTTCATGTGGTATATGATAGAAAAAATATTTCATTCATACAACTTGTAAAAATATCTAGTTCAAAAAATGATTAGAGTATTCTTTTCTAAATGAATTATTGAAATTAAATCATGGTTAAAAAAAATATTATGAAATAATAGGTTAATTTTAAAAAAATAATGATTTTTTAATAAATCTGGAAATGTAGGAGAAATGTTCCCAATAGAGTCGAAATACGATGTCGGTCTTACTTGAGAACTCTCTTTTAGAATATTGAGTACATAAAGAGAGAGGAAAATTAAATTAAATCTATTGATTTATTGAAATGACAATGGGATGTTAAAATTTATGGGGTTTATGATATAATGCCCAAATTATTTCCGTCATGAAAACATTACAACATACAATCTTTATTAAGGATGTGATTGGAAAATGAAACCTCACCTAATGTATGAATTATTTCATACGTTTTTCTAGACTCATCTATAATATATTAAATTTTAATAAATTTATATATCCTAAAAAATAAATACATAAAATATAATATATTCCCTATTTAAAACATTTATGAACATATTTTTAAATAATTATTATTTTAATTCCACATTTATGAGTGTTAATTGTTTTACTTTTCCTGATAATTCTTCATAGTTAGTTAATATTCATGAAAATTATCATTGTTAATTTTTTTAATGAATATTAGGAATGATATAAATATTCTATATATTATTTATGTACAAATTTACAATCATTATTTAATTTTTTTATGTGAAAAATGAATCCAATCATTCGTAGAGGTGATAGTCCACATGTACCCACATGCGATGTCATAATTTTTTAACATGTGAATGTGTAAACAAGTATGTTATATATTATATATCCATATAAATAATTATTTCTTAAATGTCTTATATATTCATTATATAAAAAATAATCCAACAATAGTGGTGATGAAAAAAAACACAAGGCTTGGAGAGGTTGTCGGCCTCACTTACCGAAAAATATTGTTTTCAATTACAATTTGATGTAGAAAGAGATGAATAATGTTTAAAAAATAGAAAAAAAGAATATTTAAATTGATATACTAATTTTATTATTTAACCATGTATATCAGATAATTGAGGGATGCTTAAGATCAAATATAATGAAATAAATAAGTTAATGGTTACTATTTCATTGGATAACCTCCTTTTTCAAAAACCTTAAGACTTAAAAGGATGTTATTTATTCAATCAAGGACTTATATATCTATATTAGTGATGTTATAAATGTATTTTATTGGGGATTTATTTATATGTAAGGCTATAATAGTTTTATCTTGATATTATAATAGTATTTCTTTTATAACGGTGGGTGATAACAGAAAGGGTAGTTATCAAAAGATTAAAATATCTTATATTATTATTGAAGAGAATATCTTCTAAATAGAACATAAAATGATATGAGATTATATATAGTCCAAATAGAGACATAAATATTTATTTATAATTTTAATGGTCAATTTTAACCTTGTATTTTTATTTAAATACCCTACACTGATTATTCTATTACAACTATAACTATGAAAAGAAGTGTTGATTATTTTTCAATTAATTAAGATAAAAAATTGTGTAAACCTATTAAATAATATTAATTATGAATTTTCAAAATATTAATGTCATTTTATCAAGATAATTTTTGTTATTTTCAATAAATTATTTTCAAAACGAAATAATAAAATGTGAAATAAACTATTTTCAAGGAAAATTTATTAATAAGATTAATGTTATTTTTATATCAAATTCAAGAATAATGTCAACTAATATAAAAATAGTGAATTATTTATAAAAACTTTTAGTAAATGTTTTTTAAAACTAACTAAAAAAATGGTGCCTGGTAAATTCTTGAAACAAAATGAATGTTTTCCTAAAAATCAATTTTATAACTATTATCTTAAGTGTAATTTTTTATTTGAAAAAAATTATTTCATTAAAATAATATTTTTATTATTTATCAAAAAATCATATTAATTTCATCTTAAAAAATTCACGAAATTATTAGTTAGGTTATAATTATATTCTAAAATAAAGATATGTTTATTCTATTATTGTTTCCCTAAAATGACAATAATACTCTTATTGAATCCATGGATATGTCAATAGGAATGTTAAAAAAGTCCCATTATAATGAAAAATTTATATCATGTATTGGAGGAAAGTACAATGTAATGGATCACATTTTCTTTCCTAATTTACTAAACACTCTAATTCTCAATGTGACTAATTATACATAATCATTTTCTTAGAAATCATGGTATTTTTGAAGGTAAGAATAGTAGGTGTCCTGAGTAATGAATTAATCATGAATTAATTTAATCTTATGTCCATATATAGTGAACATTACTTTTCATATATATATATATTACATATTTTTAGTATAATATTCATCACATAAAAATACAATCCATCACATAATCTTATAGCTATTGTATATTTGTAAACATGGATATACAAATAACTAGTTCAGAAATGGACTAACTAATACACCAAAATAATATTCATAACTATCGAAATTATTTTTTAAATGACACTTAGAATATTTATTCATAACTAGAGGGAATAGATATATGTGAATGTGTGTGCTTAGATTCCCAATAAGGTTAAACTAGGGAGATATCGATGATGTATTGAATAAATAATATGAAAAGTATATTATAACATGATCATGATATTTGAAAATTTCACAATTAATGTAAATTATCATAATGATTGAGTAATGAAATAATGATTGGTAATTCATAATAAATGAATCAAACGCAATTGATCAACATAATTTTTCAGATTATATCATTAGTATAATTCCTGCGTTTGTGGCATATAAATAAGAATAGAAAATATTTCATTTAGTAGTCAGAGATCACTAACATGATTACTATATTCTATTAGATTCATTCATGATACCATTTTATTATTTAAGTATTAATCAAAATTATAGCATTATAGACCAATTAAAATTCTGAAAAAGTTTCAATCATCATTCAAGACTTATTTATCTCATTAGGTACCCATAATTACCAACTGATTTTTTGGGATAAATATTAATGTTCTCAAATACCGAATACAAAAAAATAATTTTCTTTGTCTAAAAGATCATATAACTTCATTATATAATAACCAATGAACAATATTTTTATATAAATTTCCTAATAGTTTAGTTTTTGGATGAGAAATCAGTGTAAATATTTTATATTATTAAATAATTTAAGAAGCCATTGAAATAGAATTGATTTCAGAACAGTCGTCTCATCATAATCATAAACAGTTTAGAGAAACCATAAGGATTGTATCATTGGATAATATCCCTATTTAAATATATGTGATTTCAAAATATATAATCATATATGGAAAATTAATCAATAATAACATTTCAGACATTTTAAGGGGAAGCTACCCATTTCTCTTCTTAGTAATTTATTTAAAAACACATAATTTCTGAATTATTTGTGAAGTAAATTTATTTAGAAAATTCCTTGTAATTTTTAATTGGAATATTTGATATGTATATTTCAATCATGTATTTTTTGTAATATTAATGTATTGATTTCTATATTTAAATTTTTATTTCTTTAAATTTGTGAAATGTTTAACTCATTTTGTATTTTATGGAAGGATAAAATAGATAATTGAAAAGGGAGAATAATTCAAATTCATTCCATGTGTGGAGAAAAGATGCAAAAATTTATAATTTTGATGTTGATCATGATACATATCCTATGAATATAACTAATGAATTGATGCCAAATAAGGCTTCCTGAAAAGAACAATTACTGATTGTGTAATCATTACAAGTGGTATACCATTGAAAGTCATTAAAATAAAAATAAGAGTGAAGTGGAGGAAAAAATCACAAATTGAGGAATATATATGTATATCTATGAAACATCTGTCTAATTTTCCAACAACTTTGAATATTTTCCAGAAATATGTTAGGCCAAGTTTTTGATACATGTTTTGTTCTATTTACTTGTGGTTTAATAAACACATGGTGTGTAAATTTATTTGCATACCATAATAATAAAAATTTAATGTATTGTGAATATTACACCTATTCTATGACCAGCGACCCCAATATAACCAATTTGTGACCCATCCATAAGGAAATTTAATGCTAAATAATCCCATCTGATGATTATAAATAGAGGTCCAGGCTAATTTTATTGAGACAATCATGGATACCAATGATAAAGGAGAGAAGCTATGTTGTGTAGGGTCATCCCATATTTCATCTATGTTTTCATTTCAATTTTTTCATTATTTTTTCCTTTTAATTCTCTCAACAATAAGATCATGGGTAACAAATACCTTGAGAAGAGGTTACGCAGCTGAAGGGGGAAGGTGTTGTTAGATTTAATCATTTTTTCCTTATGTATAGATTTTGGATTTTAAAATTTTATTGAATATTTTTCCAATCTATACACATTATATTAGTCTATAAAATTCATATATAAATAAAAAAAATATATATTATAAATATTTCATTTGGTTACCATAAATTAAGGATTGATATTTTCATTATTCATGAAACCAACAATAAAAATTTTATCATGACAAACCTGCTTAATAAAAACCCATAATTGCCTGCGTGAATGAAAAAATTGGATTTTGAAACCTACGAGGGGATACCAAAGATAGTGTATCTACCACATATCGAATCCAACTCAATTTTTTTAGTAATTGTGATTTATAAAATCCAATTGCACTTGAACCAAAAAATTACAAATCCGTATGACATCATTCAAATATATTTCCATCAAATCCATCGATCTGATTTATTTTAATTCTACATACATCAAATTAATTAAAAAAATAATGTGTTTTATCATTCTTTAATCATCTAAAATACTTGATATGAAAATCGAATGAAATTAAATCACATTGTTTATTGGTTTACCCTTAAATTTTACTACTACTATAATTTAATTAATTTATTCTCATATTTTATGTTTTTATAAATATTATATTTTGAATAGACTCATAGAGAAATTAAGACACCCCACATGAATGTGAGAAATGGCACCGTTACTTGGCATCGTTATAAGATAGCTGGACACGAGAATACAGTTCTTGAAAATTAAGTATTGGTATGTTCCACTTCCAAATTAGACTTTTATCATAACAATTATAACCTCATATTTGTACAAAAAAATAGGATACCATTATGCATAATTAGAGTGGGATTAAGGAAACTTCCCAAAGAATTAGTAAGAAGAACATGTAAAAAAGAAATAAGAATAGACCTCCACTACTCATAATTTATAAATATTACGCAAAAAACATGGACTATTATCGAAGGAAGAAATTGATTAGGAGATGAACAAGATGACTAAAAAATAATAAAAAATTCATTAGAAAATCAAAGTACACTATCAGTAGAATTAGATTTACCAGTTTCACCATGTACTAACTTTGAAGAGGAACAAAAAGAAGTATAAAAAATAATATATAGATAAAGTTGTTGTAAACCCATAAGTAATCCTTCAATAAATCAATCAAATATAGCTACAAGTTTAAATAATAATTCTACCAAATATAGGTAGATTAAAAGATCATATTAGTTGTATTTATACTATCAAGACTCTTTTTACCACCTTCTAGTTCCTTACAAATTTTAAAGGGGATTATTTGAGAATATCTAGGTGGATTTCAGTGACAAAATTTAGATAACCCAATATTGTTGTCTCTATACCACACTCTAATTGATAACCTAGTACTGGTTTATATAAATAACCATTAAAATCAGCATCAATCAAGAGGCAACCCGACTGTTTCAATTATATATATATATTATCTAATATTAAATAAATTCATTACCTCACTATGAATATTTCTTAATACTTTATTAATGGTCTATAATTTCACCTAATTATTTTTTAAATTGAGGTACCATCATGACCCGTGAAATCAGAGTGCATACTGAAATACATGAAGAAACTACAAGAAACATACATTTCATAAAATATGCACATGATGTGAAATAGTATATTTCAAACTCATGTAGTCACCATCAATGAATATTTAAAAAGGTGAGTAATCATTTAATTATTTAATATTTATACGTTATTCCACATATTAATTTATTTTAATAGCTTTATATTTCATTTTAATTCCCACACTTGAATGATTTTTTAATCAACTAAACTAGGTGACTGAAAATATCAAGAATAACAATCATTACTTGAATTTAAATTTTCTATCCAATAATTTTTAATTAAAAAGTTTATGAAATGTAATTCATGGAGTAAGATATTGGATTATGGTTTAAAAAATCATAGTTTAAGAAACATGTTATTCATTTTAAATGAAATTTTCTTGGTATATATACATGTATATAATTTTTTCTATTTACTTTATCTGATTTATAAATTATTATTAAATTCCATAAGTTATTGATAGGACCATTATTCTTATTACCGAGACATCCACTGAGCCCAATATTTCACATTATTCTGTGGTATATTTCTTTTAAAAACACATGTATGATCTTTTATTGAACTATCATTTCATCTTATCAATGATATTACTTAACATAAAAAATTATAATTTTATTGAGGCTTAATTTTAGTCCCTTATCTTAAGACCCAACTTGTATTAATAGATTTAAAAATTAATTGAAACAATGAACAACCATTCTACAAAATATACATGTTACATGCCCTTATTTTCATTTCATTTTGTTCTCTAAAGTTTTTCATTATTATAAGAAATAAGAGAGGGAGGATGGTGATTAGTGGAATGGATGAATGATTTATAATAAATATGTGTGGGGGAATATTTCAGGATATTTTATATAGTAAAAATCATTTTATTTATTGAAACCCGCTTAAAGAAGAAAAAGTAAAACAATAAACAGGTTGTGTCAAATAAAATTAAAAAATCACAATTTCTTCACTGCTGATCTTGTTATAACTATCAAATATAGATTCATGAGGATATAATGGTAGGCATGTTAGTGTATATTATAATTTTCCCTCACATACTCATTCAAAAAATTAGATAAAATAATAACAATGATATTAAAAGAGTTGCTTCATTTTTTGAATTTCATCTCTTTATTAACACATTATGAGATACTATGGGAAGTGAAGACATTCATTGTACGATTTTTTTATTTGAGAAATTGCATTAGAGACAACCCATACTTTTTAGCCATGATTTATTAAAGTAATTTACCTAACTTTTTAAATAATCATAGTAATTTTATCCTAAAATGGTGAAGAAATCATGATTATTTGTGAAATTTTATTTAGATTGAATATATTCTTGATACAATACAACCCAATTCCATATAAATTATCTTGAGTTATTTGAATAACAATATTGATTTTTACAAGGATTATTAGTGTATAAATTCACTTATTGTAAAATTAATAAGGTATAAATATTAATAGTGAATTTAAAAATGAATAATTGTGAATAAAATGGCTTGGATATTTAAATAGTTGTAATATAGAATACATTTTTGATTTTTAATCTTAATGAAATTAGGTATTGGTAAATTTTATAACGGTCCTGATAAAAAAACTTAATTTTCCATTTGATTATTTTTGGGACATGGAATATAAAACATGGTACAAAAAGCATCCTTATTAATATATTGATGTTACAACCATAGAAAAAATAATAATTCACATGATATCATATTTTATATATGGGTTTTATATATGTATTCTATTGTGTTTTAATTTATTTTATTATGTATTTAAATTTTTATTATAATTTTTTTAATGTTTTAACTGGTTTTGTGTTGTATTGAAGGATACAATTGAAAATTGAGAAGGAAGAAAAAATATATTTCCATTAGTGTAATGAAGGGACACAAAACGATAAATATTAGGATGATCATTGTGAACATATTAGACACATAAATTAAAAATATAGAAAAAACAAGTCTTTTATATTATAAAACTAACATTATATGACATGTATAAGTAAATGTTTTGAAACTAAAATTTCACATAATTTCAGGGAAATATTTATAATGGTATAAAGACATGAATAATGGAATGAAACGTTTTATGTATTACCAGAACGCATGTAGTCCATGAGTATGATACATGTGGTGCAATATTTACATGTGGTGTAATCACTAAAAGGTATGTAAAGTTCATGACGAGCCAAAATCACACATATTTGACATAACATGAAGATTTTAACTATTTTTAGATATATGACCAACAAATAATGTCATTTGAAATATCAGTATTGACATTAAATGATTTATTATCCCATCTCAATCTCATATATATATAGAATGATATCTTTTATTGAGAGAATTTCATGGACTAAAACGTAGTTCTAGAAGCATCATTATACATGTTCCTCCACATATTCATTTTTTTATTTTTCATTATTTTTAATTATTCCATACCTATTATTATTTCATCATTATAATGACAGGGTAAAATAACATTATGCTTGGGTTATGTAGGTGAAGAATAATTGTATCTTTGTAATTGATCTCTTTTATTCACACATTTTCAATTTTTGTTGTTTATTTTATCAAAATAAAATCAATTTATCTTAATTTTATCATAATCCATAGTATTTGAATCTGAAATAAAAATTATATATTCCATAATTATATATTAGAAATCGAGGAATGGCCATTGATTCATTTAGGGAAACCGGGTTTAAAAATGGTCTCAATAGAAACATGATTCATTAACAATCCCAAATTTTATGTGTGAGGGAGGAAAAGAGATTTTAGAATCAAGGAGGAGATTACATGAAATTTGGTTATACATTTTATCTACTACAACCCCAAAAATTTAATTATCAATTAGTTTTATAAAATCATAATTTACATAAATCGTAAAATTAAAAAACACTGTAATATAATTCATATTTTTTCTCATACTAATAAAATAATCAACATCATTTTCATTATAATTTATTAAAATTTATTAATTTTTTTATAATATCTTTATTCAGTCTAATAGAGTTGAATATTTTCAAAACAAAACAAAAATAATTCAAAAACATTGTGTCTCCATCATTAAAAATTCAAGAATACTAGATTTTAATTAATTGAGTAGCATAATTTCATTTTCCAAAAAATTTGTGTTTTGATTAAACATGTAAGGAAATAGAAATTCATAATAAGCATGTCAAAACCATAATTTTTTCTAAGGAATGTTTTTATATAGTTTTTTGTATTTTAATTATATTTTTAATTTTTCTAAATTATTTCAACTGCACTTTTTTCCATCTGTGGGTATTTTTTTATGGATTCCAGGAGGAATGGCATGATGCCTATTAAGGATGAGTTGGCCTTCTTGATATATGATATGTTGAGGCTATTACTTAATGGAATGAAAATAAAAATTCAATCCAATGAATAAACATAACAACAATATTTAATTGAATGCCAAAATCTTCATTGCCTGGATCTAGATTTCAAATATGTGAATCCAATGGAAATAATAGTATATAGTTAGCGACATGTAAGTACTAATTTTGAGTCCAAAGTTGATCATAAACATGAATCCTTTAAAATTAATAATTCATAAGAAAACTAGTAATATTATTATAGAATATGATGGATCAGAACACACTTTAGTAACAAGATGGAATATTTTAAAAAAATAAAAAATTCATGAAGAAGACACATCAGCTGTTGATATTTTAAAAATAATCCTTAAAAACCTACAAATGCATCCAAATGATGAATGATAATAGAAGAATAAAGATATGTATTCCAATTCATAACAAATTTATTATAAATCTATGTGCTCTACTAGTAGAGTAAGTAGACACAACCACACCCTCATGTTACAATGTAGAGGGAAAAAAAGAAATATATGAAAAAGAGTGAATTGATATCCTGAAAACTAAACCTAATGTTATCATAAATGAATTACAAAACATGAAAATAATGCTATAAAATAATATCTTTATCATTTTTGGACCGATGGTTGGATCTGGATTGTTAAAATATAAAAATACCGACTTATTTCACCACCTCCAAGTTCCACAACAATTTCAAAGAGGATAAGTTGACTTGAACATGGTTGGTTTTAGAATCAGAATTATATGATCGAAATATCGTTATATATATAGGACAATCTAATTAGTGAATCTATATTAGGTCAAGATAAAAAACTATTAAAAATGTGCATCATTCAAGAGGTAACAACATATATTTGTTTTCCATTATTTATTTTCAATTTTTGATGTTTTTCATGCCTTCAATCCAAATATTTCTAAAATAATATTTAATTTCATGTGATTTAAACTATTTATTTTTAAAAATTTATAAATACATACCGATGCAATAAGTAGTAAATTAAAGAATAATATTTTGAAAATTATGAACATCGAGAGAAGTACACTTCATGTTCTGATACATGAAGAACCATTGCCGCCAACCTAAAATGATAATTTAAAATGTGAATAATCATTTAAATTTTAAATTTACTAATTTAATCACCACATTTGACATTTTATGATATTTAATATCTAATGTAATGAACATAAATGATTCATTGGTTAATCATATAAAATATAGGACATAATGTTCCTAGGATGTTTATCATGTAATGAATTAATACTTCATTATAAATAATTTTGAAAGATATAAAATGGGAAAAAATAATTAGAAGTGATATACACGTCGATGAGGATTTTAAAAAATAAATGATAAAGGAAAATGTTAATCATTATAAATGAATTCTTTTTGATATTTTTCCCTAACTTTAATATCTTTTATTTGTGTTAATTTATTTTATTATTCATATAAAATTACATTATTTGTTGTTCCATACATTCTTTTAAATAATGATAAATCCTCAGGGCCCAATATTTCAAATTCAATCAAAGGAATATTTCGTATAAAACATGACCATGTTCTATTATTAGAGTTTATTTTCCTCTTATTAGAGATATTACTAAATAGAATCAATTTTAATATTAATTATCTATATTTTTTATCCCTTATTATCATGAACTTCCTTCACCATGATAAGGGAGTCGACAAAAAAATTCATGACCATTACTTATTCATGTTGAAGTGTTATAATGACACCTGTGTCCCGTCTTCAATTGGCCTTTTAGTAGAGACAATAACCAATGGTATAAAAGCTCACATAATATTGAATGAATTAGCCTTTTTAAGGAATAAGATCAGGAGATAAGATGGTAAACCCAAACCACTCAAAAGACTAAATTTAAAGGTAAATCTAGAAATCCAATCCCATATGCATGTTCAATATAATCTAAAACAATATACATGAAACCTTGAAGTGATATAGAAAATGAAAAGAAATGAATAAAAAACTATAAATATGTATGAGCTTGTAAGGTTTGACATGGTCCTCAAAGTCCTTCAAGAAACCTGAAAGATGTTTTTTATATGTACGGTGAGTATATAAGTATACGCAGTAGGGAAGACCAAAATCCCTCGTGCACAAATGGGGAGAAATTCTATTTCCTCGTGGGAAAATATGTAAACAAAACACCTATCAAGGAAACAATCCACCCACACTCAACAAAGAAAACTCCCCAAATAATTCAAGTCATGTAATGTAATAGTAATAATACGTTGATATTTGGGTACCCTGAACCTCTTTCCTACTGGTTATTTAAGACATCCTATGCATCAGAAATCCCCAAGAGGTTGCACTGTAGTCCCACTATCTCCCCAACAACAACCTTATGGGCCACCGGAATCATACATCCCTCCCATTGACACATGTTCCACCACAACCACATATAACACCCACAGAAACACAATCCACCACAACCTCATATAATTATTCCTAATTTTTTTTCCACAACAACCATTGGCAAGAAAAAAGACACCGGGGCCTCATCACTATGACACTTGGGAAACAAACCTGCCCACACACACCTGGGCCAACCGACACTACAAACCCTGTCCAAAGAGTCTTGGGCTATAATGAACCTTAGGGTAGCAAAACCTACCTAAAGAGTCATTGTCTACCTGGGAGAGGGATCCGAAAGGAGCTAACAACTAGCCACTCATATGAATATTGGAAAAGACACTATCACCCTTGAAATGGGAGTGTTCAGCACAAACTAATAATAATGGGTGGGGTGTGATAATAAAACACAAGAACTAAATTGAATAAATATATGTAAACAGGAACTCAACCAAACCTAATGGTTCTGAAACCAACAACCAGCATGCACGTGACCACTTTTTCTACTACCGCTACATGCACAAGTACAAAACATCTTTAACAAGAGCACAACCCATTTCTGGAAATCAATTCCCCCATTTCCCCCATTATCATTATCATGTTCATGTGATTCCATTTAAAACATTCCTCCACTTCTAGGAAACTAACATGCATAACCACAAGAAAAAAACCAACTGATTGAAAACAGTTGAGAAAGAATTTAATAATTCTCACCCAGTTATGTTGTAAATTAACAATATCAATAGGGATTCTTGAGATCCATGGATGTACTGGAACTAACATACTATCTCCACACGGACTCAGATTAACAAATCAACAAATTCTATTCCTGAGGATTAATTTCCTTCTACTTCACCCCAAAAATCCTCAAACAGATCAACCATAAAAATCATCAGAACAGAGTAAATAAGTTTTCATATTTAGGCAATACCATTCATTGAGTTCCTTCTTTCAATTTTCTTATTCGGGGTGATATAATAGGGGTTATTATTCATCAGGAATCGATTTAATCATCCATGATTACACTATTAAAAATTTTCCTTATTAAAAACCTTGAATAACCAGATTATCCAAAAAATAGTTCATCATTAGTGTGCAAGAAAGGACTGCCAACGACCTTGATTTTTAGTGGACATAATCACACACAATTTTACACATAAAATATACTTATAAAAAATCAACATCATCAATGTTCCCATACATTAATCCTTTAAAAGGATGTTTATTTTCTTCGTTAAAGTTGGATTTATCTAGGTCTCGAAAGATCATCATCATACCCACCACAAATGATGCACTTTAAGGAGAGATGAATGAAATACCCCTACCTGGATGATCAATGATCAATGTTTTCTCCTCGCACTAAGAACTAGGGATGATGGACTTGAAGAGGATGAATTCTAATGACACCAAGGATGAGTGTAAAGGGATCCAGCATGGGCGCATGGTTGATCATGGTAGGAATTCTTGAGGAACAGTAAGAGAAACCAAATAGAATAAGGAAGACATGATATCAAGTTAATAAGTGGACAGATCCTAAAACCAGGGAGACGATATTGAAGTACATAAAAGGAGAATCATGGATCGACCATGAGGTTTGGATGTTTCACACATTGGGATTACATATGATTTAATAATTATCCTCAGGGATGGTGGAGATAACTGCTATGAGTTATTAGATTTCCTATAAATGGAGAAAAACATGTAACATGGGTAAAACAAGGAAAACACGGGAAACAGTAAAACACAAAAAACGGTGTGACATTCCACATATTTTGGTAACTCAATGGTACCCTGACTCTTGGTGGTTTAAATCATATTTTATGGGCCATAAATATCTTTTAATAGGAATTACAACACTTTTACATCATGTGGTATGTTATTGGGTAGAATCTGGAAAAGTCCTCAAGAAACTGGAAATGAATCACTGAAGGGTGAGTCACTGTCACCCTGACACCATCTACCTCGCACCATCACCCTAGCACTGATGTCGGTTGCTGCCATTGACAACTGATCGGTGCCACCAATGCTGATCATTTCCACCATTCGTTCATCCTAAAATTTGGAAAACACTTCAATGAGTCACCGATGGAACCCTCCATTCCCCCACCCACTAGAATTTTACAAAGTAATGGACTATGATGGTCTATTACTTTACATCAGATAACTATCAAACTATTATCACCCTTGAGAATTCAAGAGTAAATCCTAAGAGAGTGAGGGGTCTGAATAACCACCTCGTAAGAAACCCTTCTAGGACAACCCACCCTAGAGTTGTACTAAAGCTAAAAAACCCCTGACATCCCAAAATACCTCTCCACTATCTATCTCCTAAAAATCCATAGAAACAATGTTGCTTATCTTGCAAAACTAACCACAAAAACACATAAAGGCCACACTGTCCAAACATATGGATTAGGAATACCCTTTTCTGTTGTCAGTATACTATTCGCTCTGGGTGGAACTTACTCTCCCACACGAGTTTAATCACATCCCCCTTAATGTTTCATGACAAGGGATTAGGTCTTCTCCTCCCCTCAATGAGAAATTTTCACACATATTCAGAACATAAGGGAACATCACATCTTATAGAAAACAACATCAACCATTACATCACATCAAGGTTCCAAGAAAACACAATATCAAAAGTCAAAACAACTCTGGGTACTAGACCCACATCTATGCCTCTCATTTACATGAACTCTATTCGGGGCCACAATGTCTACACAACACAAAAAACAATGTAATGAGTTGACTATGATGCGTATTAATCCTATGTTCCTCTATTCTCATCGGTCACTCCTCAAATGTTACGTCATCCTCAATATCTAACTCTACCTAGTCAAGGAGGTGGTAGTCATCATGTAACACCCCAAGATTTCATAGTGTGTTATTTCTTCAAAATAATTCAATAACTTGCACTACACGCAACACCGAGTTCAAGCGCACCATGATTTACCAAAAAAAAGCTGTTAAAAAGAGGTTATGAATAGTATTAACTAAATTTTAAACTTTATATAATCCTTATAATTTTAGAATCTATATTATGAGTTTCTTAGACATAATTCATTTTCAGTATTGCACTTTTACCAACATTTAATAGTGAACCCTTTTTAAATACAATATTTTAAACTTTTTGACTAAATGGGGACATAAAAAAATTTAAAATGAAACATCCGAAGCTTCCATGGTATGCTTTCCTTTGAATAATACAAAAGCATGTCTTGTACGCAACTTCGAGTTTTAACACACACCACAACCAATCAAACTAGCCGTTATGAATAGTAATATCTAATTTTTAAAATTTTATAAATTTTATCTCTCAAAATGGACTTCATTTTTGGATTCGGAATATTGAATTTAGCCTAGGGTGAAATTTTGGAACTTTTCGGATAACACTTATATTTTGATGAATAGTGAAAATTACAAAATTTTAATTAAAAACAACTTTTTTTAATCGAAATAATTTATATTGATATATTATGAATTTGGGTGGTTTTAAAGTATATTTAGAATATATTTTTACCATTTAATACAATTTTGGTCATTGTACATAATTTTACAATTAAGCCGGACATAAACAAGTGTCAATCTTTTGATATATATTGTTTCTTAAAAACACGCTATTTGTTGTGACAACGAGAATTAATTATAAAATTAATTAATGCAACTTATATGTTTGGAATTTTGTAAAATAGACATCATTTTTGAATTCGGAATATCGATTATAGATTAGGGTGAAATTTTGGCATTGTTCTGAAAAACTTCAATTTTTTATGAATAGTGAAACCACTAAGTGGTAGTTAAAAAACTGAATTTTTCATAAAACATAATTTTACCGCTTTTGTGAATTGAATTTCGAAAATCCGAGAGACAAGGTTGATATAAATAAGTAAAACGTGGTTCAATGAGATGAAAATAATTTTTGGTGAATAGTAACTTTTTACTTTTATTTACCACAGTTAAAAGTAAATAGGGTAATTAAGGGTAAAAATGATATTAATATTACCCTAACACATGTCCTAATTCTATTGGAAAAGTGTATCTCGACCAAAAAAAACCTTAGGAATAAAATATTATCATTTAGGTCCCCTTGGATTAGATTAGGACATTTGTTATTATTTAATTCAAAGAAGAGTTAAAAGAGTTAAAATCAAAGTTTATTTACCAAAACATTTTTAATATAGGGTTATACATAAGATAAATTCGATTGTAAATATTCATTATTAATATAATAATATTTCATACATAAGGATATTTTATTTATAATTTTTAGAGATTAAATAATTTAATTTATTTATGACACAATGATGATGCAGTAATTACCATAATAGTGAAAAATTAGAATAATTGATATTATAAATACCAAAATAAATATAATTTGAGACTTTTTATGAATTAAACTAATTTTTTAAGTTAATATGACATGTTAGGATTGATTTAATTAAATTTTTTCGAAGTAATAATTCTGTTATGAGTTTCAGAAAAATCAACTATTGAATAGTGTCAAAATTGACATAAAAGAGTTTTTAAAACAAATATTATATTATTAATTGATATTAAATTTTTAAAAATCTATGGTTCGGAAAAGAGACTTATATCATGATTGGTGTATCATTAATGGACCACTTGGGGGTCTCTTGGATGTATATAGTATGTTTAATAACTATATAATATAAAAATACAAAGTGACATGGTAAATGTCAAACTAATTAACTAGGATTTAAAACTAAAAGATAAGGTTAATATAGTAACCCAAACCTATCTAAATTATATTGGTTGAATGGTTTTCGACCTATCCCCACCTTAAACTTTGAAAAATCAACTTTGGAGCCATTAGAAACCGAATATGAATTTATTATAAATTAATATTTCTAGCTTTTCCAAAGGTGCCCCTCACCCCTCTTATAAAAGGGCACTCCCCCTTCTCATTACTTCACAACTTCAAAGCCTTTTGGTTCGGCCAAAATCTACCCAAATACTCTCTAAACTTCCCTCAATACAACCTGGAGGCCTTAGTTTAATCAGAAAGCCAACCTAAGGACCCCTTTTGATTAAATCAAAAGGAAGAACCCGAAGAAGAGGTAATGGTTTCCCCACCATTTTTCAAATTCATTTCTTCTTCCACTTCTTATTTCTTTGTTATTACTATTATAAAATAATAACTCCAGTATATTATATATACTGTGATGTTATTATAAATATGGTACAACCATATTCAGTATTCTATCCACCATTTGAATAACATTTCACCATACGTGCGTACGTACGGCTTACCGTCTCCACGTCGTGGTGTAATTGTTATTCAATATATTATTATTTGGATGGGTATAATAATGATATGTAACTCATGTAAATAATAAATATAACATGATAATGATTCTGTATATATGATATTCTATCCAATTATATATTATTTTAATATCAAAAGAATGATATTGTCGCTCGTGCGTACGTACAGACTACCGTCTCCACGAACGCGATGAGACTCATTCTCCATCGTATCCATTAAAGTATAATTATCATTTGATTATTTAAAAATAATGTTTAAGAACTTGATATCATTCTGGATATGAATAATATACAACATATCCATGTCAAACATGGCTTACGTAACAAAACATATAAAAAACGAGTAAGTTAACACCCGAAACGACGATAATACTAAGATATTATTAACAAAGCAATGTTAAAAGATCATATCTGATATCATATTAATATATATGATTCTTGTATAATTTAATAACAATTATTTCAAAATTATATAGTAGGTTAACCTACCCTCAACCAAGGAAATGTACAAGGTAAGGGTTTATTTCGCAATCTCTTCATTATCCGAGGTTGTTTATACGTAATAATATACTGGGATCTCTTTATCATCCACATACATGTTTCTTAAAAATGAATTTCAAAACATTTTTACTATTGACTAGAATATGTGTTTAAGTCATTTATACCCTTGTTTTACTTTTTATAAGAGGTTTATAAAGGAATCTTTCCGTCGTTTTCCAAACAAGGTGTTTTTTAACCTTTTCGACAAAATTAAGGTAAGAATGTTTTTTTAACTTATACGGTGGGTGCAGCTATTTACCACCATTATAAAATTGTTAAAGCATCCCTTACAAGCTTACACATATATTTTCAAAGTAAATTTTTTATTTTATAATTATGTGAATTTTAAATGATTTCAAAATGAATATTTTAAGAATTTCGGAAAGGTACTCCTTATCAAAATCAGAATTTTAAATGTTTTAAATATTTATCTTTCTAATTATTTTATATTAATGTCCATGTATTCAAAATGGGGTTTTAAGGATTTATTTATATGGACTTGAATGTTTTTAAAATGTTAATTCCTTTCAAAAGTTTCAAAATGGTATGGGACACTTTGATTCCAAAATCACTTTTTAATTACTTCCTTTATAAATGTGTGACTTTTAAATGATTTAAAAAAAAGAGATATTTTTCTCAAATAGTTTTGATTTAATCTATGTCAATATCCTTTGATAAATTTTACACTTATTTGAAGTTGATTTATTATGAAACAAAACTTCTATATTGTATTGAAGGTTTTCTGATATGTTTGACTGTGGATGTGTCATTTTTATACCATTCATGGTTTATGGATGAAGTATTTGCATTTCGTATGCTAGTATTAATACAAATGTTTATGTTATGTTTAAACCTTTTCATATGGGAATTCATTGGACTTAATATGTGATGGGTGGAGCCCGCTATAGCTCCTCGATGCATTGGTAGGTCTCATGAGACAAACTAGTGTCTTGGAACAAGGCCTTGACAAAATCTTATTTGTAGTCTTGGCACGAGGCCTTGGCTATGTGGTTATGATAGTCTGGCATTATGCATTCCATCATTATGAAAGTGGTTATTGATATTTCATGTGATTATTTGATTAGTAGAATATCCATGTGAATAAGTAAATGGAATTATTTCATTTTACTTTTTCCATACTATGTTGAAGTTCATGTTTAAAAGGCTTTTGTTTTAGTTATACATTGCCTTAAATGTTTATTATTATTTATGAAAGTTTCCGCTATATTGTTATCCTTACTGGGCATTTGAGCTCAACCCTTTTCTATGTTTTATTTTTTCCCAGGATTCCAAGAAGTATATTGTCATTGATAAGAAGGGTTAAGACAAGGGAATAATGGCATTCATAAAGGATTATTTATGTTGTTTTGTATGTTATGAAGTGTAATGTAACATTCATGTATGTAATCTATTTTCCAAGACTGCTAAACTAATCGGTCCTTTGGGACTTGATTCCTTATAATCATGCCAATGTATTAAAATAATGCACTGACTCTGGGTAACTGGGGTCGGGGCATTACACATCATGTAGATACAGACAGAGATGAGACACATGAAAGATGTTGTGCATCCACTCTAGGGGTGGTGGTAAAGCCACATTTTATGCCATCTCACCGAATCTTCCCAACACCTAGAAGGGTCTAATGAAATTGGGGGAAAGCTTACTCCCCCTATCGAACCTCTGTTGTCCACGCTAAGGGGATACCATCGTGAACACATTTTCACCAACATCAAACTCTAATGGTATCCTCTTACAATCATCATATGAAATCTACTAGTCTTATTCTACCTCAATCCTCTCATGCACAAGAGGAACCTTCTTCGTCATGCTATGCACCACCTCTGGCCCAAGAACACATGCCTCCCCAACCTCTGTCAAACAGAAGTGTGATCAACATGGTCTTTAATACCATGCTTAAAAAGGCAACCTTAAAATGTAGAGTTATAGCTATGGTTGTAGGAAAATTATACCAAATTGAAGTGTCATACCCACTTTCCTACAAAGTTGATAATACATTCTCACAACTTATCCACCAACTTTGGGATGATCATATCTATCTCCAAATCCATTAGAGGGGGGAATGTAGTTCTAAGGAAAAGCTGGGTGCCAAATGAATTTTGTAATCCCTTCAATACTCATGATGTAAAGTGTGTTTCGTAATCCAAAAATATTGTTCTGGGAACACTGTGCAACCACACAACTTCACCCACATACTTCTGTGCAAAGGCATCCACTGCACTCTACTCCTTAATCGCTATGAAATTAAATGATTCTGTCAAATGGTCTTCCACTACCCAGATGGAATAACAACACCCTCAGCTCTATGAAGTCCTATGATGAAATCCATTGAGGCTTCATCCCACATCCACTCGGTAATGTCTAAGGTATGTAACACACCACCAGTAACATGATGTGTGTCCTTCACCTTATGACACACAAGGCACTTTTCCATAGACTCTACCACTTCCTCCATCACTCCGGGCCATCGAATCTGACCTCTCAAACCCTGATACATCTTGGACACACTTTGGTGTTCCACCAAGGGTGGTACATTGAATAAACTGAGATCTCTCTTATGCATTACTACAAGGAAAAATAGCTTTACATTAATAAACATCTATTTCTTAACATCCTCCAACCATCATCCTAGAGTACTGCCCAAGTCAACAAGATCACGCATCAATTCAGCCTCTATGTCTTACCATTGAGACCCCTCCACCTGTTTTACAATGTATGAATGCAATGTTATCCAAAATGAAATCCTCTAATATCATCAACTCCGAGGCCTTGATGTAATGAAACCCACACCTCTATTGATTTCCAAGCATATTCTCACTCCCAAAATACATCCTTAAGTGAAACCATGCTCCCAGAATCGACCACCATATTCCCATTCCTAAGGTGTAAGAGATCGCAATGTAATAGACTTGAATAAACTCCATCCACCTCAACTAATTCAATTTCATGTATTGGTGGGAGAAGACGTACCTCAAGCTCATTTGATCTATGAAGACCATGATGCAATTCCCAATAAGGTCAGGTCAAATCAACATTCATGAGAACTAAACTCCTTCAAGATCCATGTCATGGGTGACATTGTTGCATTTATGATGAATTTAGTTCCTACACCCATAATAGATTACTCCCATAGGCCGCACTAGCACACACCCCAATCCTAGACCATAAGAATCACAAAACACTTCCAATGTTTCCCCTTACTCTCACAACCATAACACTTGGGAACTATCCAGATTCCCATTCAGATAACTAAAAGATTCGTAGAACTGGTCACTCCATATGAATGCCTGGTCTTTTCTTGTCAAGGCCGTCAATGGAACTACAACTTGAGAGAATTTGGGTATGAACTGTCAGTCATAACCTACCTTTCATAGGAAACAATGAACCTATACCATGTTCTTGGGTTCTTCCCAATAATAAAACACATCGACCTCCAATGGGTCCAATTATATTCCCTGCTGGGACATCACGTGAACCAGGAAGTTCACATATTTTGTCAAGAACCTGTACTTGGACAACTTCCTGTAGATATAGTGGTGTCACAGGACCTCCAAATCATTATTTATATTCTCGGATTGATCCTCCTCTAATATTGTGTAGATCAGGATGTCATTGATGAACACGACTATGAACCGGTCCAGATACTCATAGAAAATAGTGTTCATGACCCCCATGAACATATATGGTTTGTTCATAATTCCGAATGTCAAGATGAAGTAAACAACTATAAAATATCTACACTAGAATGTAGTATTCAAGATGTTACCCTCCTTCACCCAAAACTGGTGATATCCTGACCATAGGTCGATCATAGAGAACCAATATTTTCCATACAACTAGTAAAATGGTGTTGGATCCTCGGGAGGGGGAAATGGTTTCTGAACATCACCTGATTCAGTCTTCTGTAGTCTACACACAGATATAAATAACCATCTGACTTCTTTTATAAGATGACATGAGCACCTCATGGTGATGAGCTCGGTCAGATAAAACCCTTCTTCCTCTGGTCATATACTTGAATATGAAACTCCCATAACTCATAAGGATCCATTCGATAGGGATCCATTGAAACTAGATGGAAACTAGGTTGTCTGCCCATCCAAAATGAAGACGGCATCGAGGGCATAGAGTTACAACCACATTGTGGAATACGTCAAAAAAACTCACTTAAAATCCCTAGGAAAAACACAATATCTAATTCTAATGACTCATCTAACATCACACATAACAAGGAAAGAAGGGGATCCACTCTTTGGGTTCTCTATGGGATACCCCACTCGCCAACAAAAGATACATGATGTCCACCAATATCTGAGTGCTAAAACCTTATCCTAAAGCATTCATTATCAACATTCTCATAAAATATCAAGTTAATGCTGAGGATGACATCATATGGCTGCATTTTCCGCATAAAAAGATCCCCAGTAGACTAATGTAGGCCCAAAAACAACCTACACACTCGACAAACATAAAACAGGTCGTTCTAACCTCCAACTATCATGCTTAAAAACAGTTTCATGGAAAGTTTCTATATATATATATTCCTATTTCATGGGATAGAATTACTGAAAAAATGATTACAAATCTTTAGAATCAAAAAAAGAACATGCAAAAGTACTAAACAAATTGATCATTCCACGAACGACCTCTGGCTCTTCCAAAACAACTACCTATGTGGAATTATAATTTCAACCCCCAAATCCTTTCCCCTCATTTTATATTCACCTCCCAAAACATTCCTTGGTCTAGGTATTTGGGGAGCGCCCTAAGGTCAGCCTCCACTAGCACCGTCTACCGTTGGTGATGCAGGATCTTGCTATCCCAACTGTTGTTGCTGAAGTGGTATGGTCGTCAACTAGTGCAGTTGAGGCAGGCATTGAACCTTCCACCCCCATTATACTGCACATAGTTTGGGAAATTATTCTGAAGGTGCCCACATCTTTCAATGATAAAGCATCTCGGTCTTAGGCTCGGGGAGAAAGGGCAAGGGTAGGAACATCAAAATTAGAACTGCTGAGGCCTGCTCCCAGTCGGCCTAAACCTGGAAGGCCCTGATGCTGGAGGCCTACTAGTGATGGCCTTCACATTAATGAAACCAACTGGCTCCCCTATAAATGAACACTTCTTTTTGTGAACATCCACTCCACCACCTCATCCTTCTTTAAACCTCCATATACATTGACAATGTAAAGGCAGTAACATCGTAATATGGGAAGGTCATAGTTCCTCTTCAATGTGCCTTACCCGTGACTACTAATTCAGTAATAGGTTTATAAAAAAATGAAGAAGGACCATGAACAATATCCCCATATCTCTGACCATCATACTCCCTTGCTGAAGATATAGTAGATCATGCCTCTTTTCAGTCATCATCGTGGAAGAAAGGAATTATGCCCGAATCTTCTTCTCAAAGTCAGTCAAAGAAACCTCAACATCCTTCTACACTCTGAGATAAAATTTATACCACTAATGCACTACTCCAAACAAATACCTCACAGCTAGAGGAACCCAATAATTTTTCAGGGCCCAGATCATGTAGAAAGCTATCACCAACTCCTAAACCACCTCCCTGTTTCCATTTCCAAGAAAATTCCCTCATACATTGTGAGGGTTTTCCACTGAAAGGAACGAAGCGTATTCTGCCACTGGTTGACCTCCTCCTCTTAATCATCCCTCTTCCAATCAACATAATCACCATACTAGACCTTGATCACCAGCACTAATTGTGGACATTGTCTCAGTGCCATAGCTGCAAGGTAAACATTGAATTTCTAAGCTCCATTAGTGTGGATAAAAAATCTCTTGAATTTGTCTATATATTTTTTTATTTTACATTCCCAAAATACCCAAAAAAACATATGAAAAAAAGTCATTATGAGCCTTGTACCTTTTACTAGGTTTTCTACCCTGAAATCAGTGTATCCATACTTCGTTATTCAATAGGTCCATATTAAATGCATCGTATAATGGGGGGGGGGGGGCTAAATTCTTTTTTCATAACCAGTGTTCGCATTCTTATTTCACAAAGCACAATTTCCTAACATTGTTTCCCTACCATTCCATGGAATACTCATTGTGCCTAACCCCACAATACATTGAATTTCTCATCCATCCATTTGAAACCATTATGTCATGAACTTCTTTCACCAAGATGAGGCAAGGGACAACAAACATCCAGACCTGTCCTTCTTCATGTTGAAGGAGAGATACTGACACCCCCGAGTCCCACCATAAATAGGATGCTAAGTAGATACTAGAACCAAGGGTATAAAATCTCACATAATATGGAAGGAATTACAATTTTTACTGAACAATATTGGGAGATAAGATGGTAAACCCAAAGAAACTCCAATGATAGAAATTTAAATAAAACAAAAATTCCATTCCCATATGCATGTTTAATATATACTGTTAAAATGTACAAGATAAACTAAATGGAAGTACCAAAAGAAATGAAAAGTATCAAAAACTAATTTCCTCAAGTTCAAGATAGTATGTTTCAAAATAGTATTGAAAGTCCTCCTGGAAACCTAAATGTAGTTTTATAAATGTATTGGGATTATACAGGTATAATTAATTTGTAAAACCAAAATCTCTCATGCACATGTGGGAAGGAATTATAATACCCCTAGAGAAAATAGGTATCCAAAATGCCTAGAAAGGAATCTATCCACCCAGCCTCACCCTGTCACATGATCCAAATAATAAAAGTTAGGTAATGTAATAGTAATAACACATCTATATTTGGGTAGCCCGCACCAAATTCCCACTGGTTATTTAGGAAATACTATGTGTTAGTCCTCCACCAATGGTTCCACTGTAGTCCAACTACCACCTTGAAAACAACATTATTAGACATCACGACCACACATCCCACCCACAGACAGCTGGGACACTATAACTACACATCCCACCTACATACAACCATGCCACCACAACAACTCAAAACCACACCCACAAACACCTGGGACACAACAACCACTGCAACGCCCGAAGACACATGGGCCTCATCACGATACACATGGGAACAACACCTTCCCATAGACACCAGGGTGGTCCACCACAACACACCTTACCAGAAGATTCTTGGTTCATACTAATCCTTAGGCCATCACAGCCTTCTCAAAGAGTCTTGGGCTACCATGGAGAGGGAGCATAGAAGATCTAATTACCATCCATTCAAAAGAATTTTTTGAAAACACCCTCCCCCAAGAAATGGGGTTGTTCAGAAAGAAGAGATCAACATGTGTGGGGTGTGTATAAGAAACACGAGAACTAAATTGTATATATATAGGTAATCAATAACTCAAAACAACAAAATAGTTCCCAAACCAACAACCACCCCACATGAGACCACTTAATCTGCTACTACAATATGCACAAGTGTACAATTACTTCAACCAGAGCACAAACCATTTCTGTATATAAATTAAACAATTGTACAAATTCCCGTTATCATCTTCAAGTGATTATATTTAAAACATTCCCCCACTATAGGGAAATGAACATGCATAACACCAATAAAAAATTACAACTAACCGAAAATAGACAAGCATAAATTTAAGAATTCATAATAGGTTCTCTTGTAATGTAAGAAAATCAAAAGGGATCTGTGAGATCCCTTGATGTACATGAACTAAAACAAGCCCCAACATACCAGCTCTACACGACTTCAAATTCACAAACCAAAAACATCTCAATCAGAGGTTCCATTCCCCCATACAACACCCCACAAGGAATCAAACTGACGAACAATACATATCACCAAAACATAGTGAAGAGGTTTTTCGATTTATCCAATAGAATTCATTGAGGTCCTTTTTTTGTTTGGTTAACAAGGGTTATCCAAAAAGTTTTCATATTCATAGGGCATTCATTTAATCATCCAAGTTTACATGATTAACCAGTTTCAATGTTACAGCCATTAAATTACATGACTATCTTGAAAAGAAGAGATTTATTAGTGGACAAGAATAGACCACCAATGACCACTATTTTTAGTGGACATAAGCCTATAAAATATACAATATGAAAAGGAATGTATAAAAAACAACATCATCAACTTCTTTATCCCTTCATCCTTTAATAGTCTATTTATTATCATTGTTAATGTTTATTTCATCTAGGTCTTGAATGATCATCATCGTACCTAACCCTTATGATGAAAAATAAAGATTTATGAAGGAAATAACCCTACTTGGATGATCAAGGATCAATTTTTTATCCTCGTACCAATAATTGGGGATGCACAACTTGCAGAGAAAGATCTCCATGGACACCATGGATGAGTGGGAATTTCCCAAGCATGGGTCCATTATTAATCTTGGGATGAAGACTTGAGGTGTACTAAACAAAATCAAAGGGAATAAGAAATATAGGATCTCTAGTTATGAATTAGTCAGATCCTAAAATTTGGGTGACGATTATAAAGTAATTAAATATTGGATCATGTCTTGACCACGTGGCTCTGCGATTTCACATGTTGTTGTTAAATGGGATTTATTAATTTTCATCGATGATTGTAGAGATAATGGTTGTGAGTTATTACATTTACTTTAAACAGAGAAATAAATGTAACATGGGTGAAACTGGGAAAACCCAGAAAGCTAGAAAATGTGGAAAATGGTGTAACATGCCACAAATTTTGGTAGCTCAAGGGTCTCGAGACTCATGGGGGGGAGGGGGGTTAAAATAACTTTTATATGCCATATATTTCATTTGAAGGGTCTTCAAAACAATTTTATGTAAATTTGTGCTATACTAGGGTGACACTAGAAAATTCCTCAAGAAACTAGAAATGATTCACCTTTGGGTGAGTCACTATTTCCCTAGCACCATCACCATAGCACCATCTCCCTAGAACCGTCTCACTAGCACCAATCTCATTTGGTGACACTATTTTTTCATCTCAAAATTTGTAAAACTCCTCAATGAGTAACTAATTGTATCCAACATACGCCCCAAATACCATAATTTGACAATATAATTCACCATGAGGGTCCAAGACAATACACTTATCCTAAGACTCACAATACGTTAATCAATATTAATGCCAATAGAACCAATAAATATCGATTATTAGAATGATACATGTCACAAGACTATCAAATAATTTCATTCCTTACTAAAAATATTCAACTTGATTATCAAGAATAAGATTGGGAGAGGTGTAGAATGGTGGGAGGGATCAATGTTTTTTAATGAATATGAGATGTGGATTTTTTTTTGAAATTTGGGGAAAGAAAAATTATTGTAATTATTGAAAAACCTCTTAAAAATAAAAACTAAAAAATTTAGTTTGATGTGTAAATGAAAAAAAATAAATGATGTTTGTCAAATGGTCATGATATAACAATAACAAATATTGTCGTGATAATTTTATTTTGGGTTAGGTAGTGGTTTTTTGAAAGATCCATAAAAAATTGTTTAAAAAAGAAATGAACGAGGTGTTTCATTTTTGGAATATCATATCATCCAAAGAAATCAATGGGAAAATGGGGGAAGATGAGACTTTTAGTGTGGTATTATTTATTATCAGGAAATTTACAATAGATACAATCCCAATTTTTAATCTATAAGTGATTTACAAAATTTCCTACCAGTTTTAACTATTTTATTCATTTTATCCTAACATGGTGAATCCATCACAATTAATTGTGATTTTATCTTTCTAGGATAGAGAGTCTTGTTTCCTTAAAAGAATGTGGAATGAGTCATGTTATTGAGGTATGTGTTTCACTATATTCATTCTTTCCTAGATAATTAGTGTAAAAATTATTGTGAGGTAAATTAAAAAATTTATTAATATTTATAATGAATTGAAAAATGAAAATGGGTATATGAAAAAGATTTTATATTTTATATAAGGGAAAATGAAATACATGGGTTTTTAATAATTAAATAATGATGTGTTGATATATTTTATTTAGGTGCTTCTAAATATTTGAATATTAATTCAATCATTTTTTTGATGATAATATATTTTAATAAAATGCATATTAAGCTTCCATTGTTTTCTGATATGATTTCTTCCTTAAGGACATGTATGAATTTTTTTGTTGGGGTATTTGGTATCAATATTTCATGTTTTCATTTTTTTGTGTTTTATTTTGGTAAATGATTATACTTTACAATTTTGGAATGATATAACTCATTTGGGGTTTCATGTATGGATATAATATAAAATTAGAAAAACATAATAAAATAATCTTCATTCTAAGGGTGATGCAAATAAGAACAACTCCCGAATATTTGGATGGTCATGGAACGCTTACATCGGAAATGACTGATGAAACGAGGACACATAAGGCTTTTAGTGCACAAAACAAACACTACACATCATTTAATTATTACAAGTCATGTACTAGTGAATATCGTGGACGATACACATCGAATGAAGAGGTGGAAACAAGCATGAATTGAAGATGAACTGTGTTACATCTAGATACACATGGTTCATGTAGTTACACATTTTATGTATTCCCAAAATTCATATAAACAATGAGTTTGATTCACGTGGTGCATTATTTAAATGTGGTGTAATCATTACATTTCATATAATGTTTGTGACATACTAATATTTACAATATTTAAAATATTATTAGGATTTTACCTATTCTAAGGCCTAGGACCCACCGATGACTAATTGTGGACTAATCCTTAATGTCATACAATGTTTCATGATCACATAAAATCATATAAATAGAAGTTCATTGTACTTCTATTGAGATAATTTTATCGACCATTGTTTGGATAGAGAAGATGTGATGTGGTGGATCCTCCATAGTTAGACATCTATTTTCATTTTTCATTATTTTTTATTATTAAGTTTCTCTTATTATTTCATTATTAGTGTGTGGGAATAAAAAAGACTTATTCTAGGGTTATGTATCCATAAAGGGAATGTACCTTTAAATTAATTCCTTTTACTTTATTCTTTGATTTTGGATTTTATTAGTTTTGTTAAATCATTTTACAATCTCATTATTTCAAATTTATTATGACAATTTGTATTTGAATCTGAGTTAACCATTATTAATTTTTTATTTTTTACATTAATTAAATGCATGAGAATTATTGCATTTTGGGAAACATTGATTAAAAATTTTATCAAGAGAAACATGATTTAGAAAAAACCAAAAACTCATTATTTGAATGACAAAAAGGTATTCTCAAATGAAGGAGCTGACTCTATGACAATTAGATATTCCTAATAATGAATCATATAAAAAATTTGAACAAGAAATTTTTTTCTCGAATCAAATTACAGTCCAAAAAAATTATAAAACTCCGGGTCATATTTCAAATATATTTTAAATACAATCAATGAATATGCTTCAATTTCATTATTATTTCTTCAAATTAATCTAATATATATATATTTTCATCTCTTTCATCAATATTTTCAAAATGAATTATTATTGAATGTAATAAAAATAATTCACCATCAATATGGGTCCATCTTTTAACCTTCCAAGTACTACATTTAAATTAATTGATTTGTTGATTTTTAATTTTTATAAATCATTTATATTTATGAGAACCATATGTAAATAAAATCACACATAGGTTTGTGAAAACTGATACTAATACTATGCATGGTTATAAGTTAGTTTTTGGGTTTATTATTTTAATTTAATTTTTTTACTCAAATCCTTCTTTTTTTGGAAAAAATCTTTTTTATTTAAGTGATTTACAATATGATGATCACCAAGGATAGGTTCACCTTCTTGTAGGAAGATATTGAGCTTTCACTAAAAAATGATGGAATTATTATATTTTAATTAAATGAGTTATAAAAGAAATATTGATAAATTTAATTCACAATATTGTATAGAATCATGATAAAATTCACCTAGGCTCTTCACTAGAAATGAATCATGGATAATTATGTGGAGCTGTGTGACATATAACATGATAATTTTTATCAGAAACATGAGTCCCTTGACTTTTCATGTTCAAAATAACAATAAAATCATTATTTATAATTTTAGTTGGTTGAATAACACATCAACAAGTAATAATAAAATTTAGAAGAATAAAATGACCAATATTATGTGAACACAATTACTAAGATTCTATAATGATAACTCAAAAGCGAAGAACCATAACCATATAAATAATATAAGGAGAATATAAAAGAGATAACGTCCATGTTCATCAAAAAAGTATAAAATCACTATTCATAAGAATAATCTGATGGAGAGAAAATCACACCATTCACTAGCTTTTCATAGGAACAAAATGAACTATCCAAAAAAATAAAATGAAAAAACAGATGAAAAAAATAAATCGATCATCAAAGAAATTAATCACTTGCTAAAATATATTAAAAATAATAATTTTTACTATATTTTTATAGATGTTTAGAACATGTTATTTATATTCATACAATCCAGACTCCTAGTACCACCATTAAGTTCAATGATAGTTAAAAATGGATTAGCTGAGATGATATGACTGAATTTCTATATCAGAATTCAGTGCAATCAAAAAATTAGCTCTATAACATAATCAAAATAGATAACCAACACATTATTGATCTATAAATAAATAGGATAAGAGAATATTATGGGAGAAAACCCAAGTTATTTTATTTATTTATTATCTTTTTTTAATGGCACACATTATATCACTCAAAATATTGAATAATTTATTGTTAATAGATTTTTACATCAATTTTTTAAAAATTTTGGTACCATAATGACCTAGGATAGTAGAATGTGGTTAAAAACTGACGAAGAAGTTATAGTAAAATTACATGTTATGGGATAAGTATACATCATGAACCAGTATAGACATAAATAGTGTAGCCAACATCATGGAATACTTCAAAACATGAGTAAGTGTTTCAGTTATGAATTTCTATGTTTTATTGCCTACATTTAAATTTTTTAAGATACTTATCTCCCAATTTCATTAAATCACTTTATCCATCCAATGATCAAAAAATCTAGGAGGTATAACATACCTCAGATATTTTTCAATAAATAATCACTAGTGATAATACTATGGATTTGGATTTTATATATTCGTATTTGAGGAAGATGTTAAAAATTTTCAATGAAAATTTTCTATGATTCTTCCATGATTTATATTTCAGATATTTTCATTAAATGAATTAATTTTAAGAAATAAATGAAAATAGATATTGTACCAACCATTATTCTCATTAGTGATAATTCCTTTGAGACTAATAATTCCCATTATTTCTAATGTTTATTTCTATTGAAGTTCAATATATTTTCTATTCTAGAACTTTTTTTTCTATATATCAATGATATGAATGAACATATTTACATTTTATATGGGTGAAAATTATTTTTATTTACCATATCATATCACCCAATGAATGATAATCTATTTTAATGAACCATATATTTCATGAACAACCTCGCTAATAATGATCCATGTTATAATCCCATCTTGTCATTTACTGGCCTACTCTTAATATTTATAATGATTATAAAAAATAATAGTCAGAGAGAAAGGGTCTTTGGTATGGGATGACTATTTTTTAATGAATATTCATTGTAGAAATTTATTTATATTTAGTAAAGGCACATTGATTGTATTTATTACACACCTTCTTAAAAAATGGAAATGAAAAAAAGATTATGTCAAGGAAAATACAGAAATCAGCATTTCATGACCACTGGTCTTATTATTACTAAAAAATAGTCTCATATAGGGAAAATATAGTATTTTGTGATGTATGATAGAATTTTCCCTAAAACATTCATTCTAAAAATTAATGAAAAAAAATAAAAAAATTAATAATGACGGTTAATTTTTTTTCATTTATACTATTTGTTTTCTATCTATGTGATAATGGAGGAAGAGGAGAATATCACTGTGGTATTTTTGATTCCCATTAAATTTACATTAGAAGAAACCAATTTTTTTTACAATTACATGATTTATAATATTAAACTTCCTTCCCTAAGCATTGGAGTCATTTGATCCAAAAATGATGAGGCCCTTAATTTTTTTTTGTGATTTTGAATTTATAAGTTAGAGATGCTAGATTCATTGAATGCATATTCAATATTTCATTTTCATGAGGTATGTGAATCTATCCATCCATTTTACTTATTAAAATGAGATGTTGATAAATATTATTTTTGGGATGATCAAACATTAAATTATCCATTTGATCAATTTTTTTATTCACTGTGAATCTAAAAAATGGTAGAGTAAGGGTCCTTTGTAGTATATTGATATACTATCACTAAGGAAATGTTTGAATTCAGGTGAAGGGGTATTTGTTATATATATATATTTTATGTATTTAATAGTATTTATAATTTATGTATTTTTGTATTTAAAGTAGTATTAATAACAACTTTTGGACGATTTACGTCATTTTGTGTTTAATAGAAGGATATAAAAGATAATTGAACAATGAGCAAAAAAAAAATTCTATTCCTAGAGAGAAGAAACTCGAACAACACAAAAATTTTTAGGATGGTCATGGAATATATCCAATAAACAGAACAAAATAAATATGAAAAATTTATGTTTATATAGTATCAAATTAACATTACACAACATGTAATCATTATATGTCATGTACCAGTGCATGTTGTGAAAGTAATATTGGTTATGAAGTGGAGTAAATCATCATAAATGGAATAAAATATGTTTCACACCATTACACACTTGTTTCACCCTGTGAAAAAATCGACATTTAATAAAAAAATCCTATAGTTCTTAAGTTTCATACACTTGGAGTACAATTTACACATGGTTTAGTCACAACATAGAGTGTAAAGTATATAATGGACCAAAATCTCCCAAATTTCATCTATATTGAATATATTACCTATTTCAATAATAAGTTCCACCTATGAGATATTTTTGAACGATAATTAATTAAATTCAAGGTTTCATGATCCAATTTTAATCTTATTAATATATGACCATGATGCTTCTATTTGGTGAATCATATAGGCCAATTCATGGAGAGAGAAGATGTATTGTGCAGGGTCCACCACATTTACTTCTATACATTTATTTGGATTTAATTTAATTTATTCTATTCATATTATTCTTTCATCATTATGATTTGGGGATAAAATTTCCTTTTTCAGGGTTACCAAGATGAAGGGTAGATGGTTCCATTAGATTAATTCATTTTTTATTTTTTATATTATTTTGTATTTAATCATTTTATTGAATCAGATTACATAGTCTTTATTTTAATATTATCATGAATTATGGTATAATTTTATTAATGAAACATTATAAACTATGAAATTTGATACCTGAACTCAATTCATGCATATTTTATCTTTCCAGGAATGTAGGTTTAAAAATTTCATCGAGACAAACATGATTTGGAAAAAACCTCTAAATTGCTGATGTGATGGAAAAAATGGGATTTAAAAACCAAGAAGGGGATGCCACTATAATTATACCTCTCCACCCTCTAACCAATACCAAAAATGGATTTATCATAACTTTTTTCTAAATTCCAATTTCTCATGAAAACAAAAATTTCAAAACAGTTCCATATATTTGAATTCTATTTTCATACTAATCAATCAAAATGATTCATTTTAATTTTAAATTCATCAAATTAATTAGAAATTTTTTTATATATTATTTTTATAATTTATTGAAATTGAATACTTTGAAAACCAAATCATTAAAACTCACACTATTATTTGGATCAACCTCAAACATTCCTAATAAAACATTTTATTTGATTGAGTTCAATAGTTTCATTTTTCTTAAATTGGGTATTTTTAAATACATGTAATTAAATAACGACACCCCATAGGCATGTAAAATATTGAACTATTGTCTACTATAGTAATATGTTAGACTATAGATTTTTTATTTTAATATTTATTTTGTTTTATTATTTTAATTCATTTTTTCAGCATTGTGTATTTTCTGTTGTGATGGTATGGATGAAAGTTATGATGAATACACTGGATATGTTTTCCATAATTCTATTGGATAAACTGTAGCTACTGAAAAAATTTATATTGATATTATTTCAATATATATTGTGTCCAATCAATACCCAATCATAGAATTTATAATATCACATATCTTGCAGCCAAAATTTGAAGAGGTGCAACACGAGAAATGAATCAAAGTTAAGTATACATTTTGAGGATAAAATTGATTATAACTGACATCCCATGAAATTTTTATTTTCTGAAGATGAATAAAATCGTATTTTAGAATTTGACTGTGCTGAAGAATAGTTTAGTAAGCAGCTACAAGATTATAAAGAAGAAAACCACAATGAAGAGGAGACCTAGACTACTGAGATGCTAAAAATATTCCATAGAAAACTAAGAAAATAGAAATATGAATCAGATGATGAAAAAGATTTTTATTTAAAAAGAATGAAAATATTTTTTGAAAATCCATCTACCATAAAGGAATATGGAGACGCGCATGTTTTACCCTTTACTGGAAATACAAAGGATAACATAATCAGCTATAAAAGAATAAATGGTGAAAATGACTACAGAACATAAATTTATCATCAATTAAATGAAACAAACATATTTAATAATAAAAAAATAAGTTCTCTTGCGTATCTATACAGATTCTAGGATCCGATTATTTATATTTGTACTATCTGAATTCTTTTCACTGAATCTGGGTCCACAACCATTTCATCAAGGATAATTTATACTGATCAATATGAGTTGCATTGTAACAATTGTGTTATAAAAATGATTTTAGATCTAGAACACACTCTAATAAGATAACCCATGTATGGACAATCTAAAATAATGTTAAAAAGTGTACATTCTATGAAGCCAAATGAGTTTTTTAACTGTGAGAATTATCTCAATCCAAATATTTAAGAAATCATTATTATTTTCATATTCATAAAAGTATTTTTCATTATAAATTTCCGTATCATCAATACCCATAATGGCATGCAGATTCATAAAACTCTAGATGAATATGTGGTAAAACAAAAAATAATTGGATCTGTATATCCCATGAACCAGTACATGTAGAATCTATGAAAAAAATTCAATTAATAATTCAAAAATGGTGAAATAATTTCAATCTCAATTTTTATATTTAATTACCCATATTAAACTATTTTTTATCATTAACATCAAACTCATTTTCCACAATTGAATCATTATTTAATAAACTGAACTAGAAGATAAAAACTACCAAGTATTAATATCATGCAATGAATTTTAAATTCAATATCAATAATTTTTAATGAGAAAAATGGGTATAATGAATCATAGGGGATAATACCATGAAATATTATTTTTAACATAATTAATTGACATTTAAATCAATAATTTTTAATGAAGTATTTATAAGATGATAATATTATTTGAATTTTTGATATCTAAATTAATTGATTAAAATATTTATATTCAATTACAGGAGTGATTTCCCCAATAATTCATACAATTATAGAGGCATATTATGAGCCCAATATTTCCCATTCATTAAAATGTAATTTACTTATAAATCATGTGCGTGTTCTCATATAAAAATATATTTTCATCTTATAAAAGATATGACTAAATATAAGCACATTTAATATGGATGTGGAATATTTTTGTATCCCACTTTCTAATAAACATCTTACATTAATCATTTTTAATTCTCATAGAAGCAATACATATTATTTATTAAAAGGAACTCAGTTACAACATATTATTATCCTTTCTTTCACAACTATAAATAGTCTTCATGATTAAAAGAATTATAGTATAGGTGATGCTGACAGGTGGAAGGTATGGATTTTTTTGTAATGAATATACATGGGGGATATTTCATGAGATTTAGGGAAGGAAAAACCATTGTATTTATTGTACAACATTAAAAAAAGTAAAAAATTAGTTCTTCTTCAGGAAAATTAAAATATCATCATTACTTGACCTATGATAATGTTATAACAATGAAAATATGTGTCTTTATGAGATTATTATGGGTTGGGTTGTGTATTTGAGACTTTTCAATAAAAAAATAGTAAAAATAATAATAACAAAATAGGTTGTTTCATTATTTTTATTTCATCACTTTATTATCCTAATATGCGAAACTATAGAAAAAGGCAAATTTCGTAATGTTATATTTTATTATAATGAAAATTAATTTAGAGATAAACCTTCTTTTTAGGGTTACACAATTTTCATCATTATCCTAGCTTCCCTAAGCCTCATAGTCATTTGGTTATAAAAAGGTGAGGAAATCTCAAATATTTAAGATTTTATTCATTGTGCTGTATAGATGCTAGATTCCATGTAACATTATGGAAAATAACATGTTATTGTGGTATTTTAAACAGCCTATTCATAAAATCCATGACGATGAGTGTAAAAAATTAACAGTGGAAAATGAAAATTTTTATTCATATTAATAATAAATTAAAAAAATGCTGAATTAAAAATCATGTCATTTACAATTGTGGGAATATAGAATTCAAGGTTGTTTATTATTTTTAAGAATATAAGGTATAGATGAATTTCTTATGTTTGATACTCAAAATTTTAGTTTTCCATTTTGTCTATTGTTTTTTTTGAAATTTAATTTGAAACATGGTATACTAATCATCCATTTTAGAATATTTAGATTCCATCATTATAGAACAATATGAAATAAAATGCTAGATTATTTGATATTTCTATTTCATGAATGTATCTTATTGTGTTATAATTGAATTATTTATGAATTTAAATTAGAATTATATAAAAATATTAAATGGTTTAAATTATTTTTTAGTATTATGGATTGATACAATATGTAATTTAATATTATAAAAAAATGGACATTACACAGTGACAAGTGTGGAGTGGCTAAAATCTAGATATTTTAAGAATGACCATGGATCACATCCAAGGAACATAACTGAATAGATGAGGCAAAATGAAGGTACATTATTAGAAGACTAAAATTACATTCCATTTAATCATTACACATCATGTACTAGTGATATTACAGAAATTAACAAATGGCATAATGTGGATGAAAAGAACATTTTTTGAAGAAGAGATGTGTCAAAAAATTAAACTAATGTTTAATCCCTTTAAAATTTTTATATATTCCTTAAAATCCTATAATTAATCAGTTTGGTAATCGTGGTGCAAAACTTATGTTATCTGTAATCACGACACGACATGTAAATATCATGACAGACAAAAATAACAAAAAAAATTAATGTATCATTATGATTTTACATGCTTTAAGACTTGGGAACCACCAATAACCATTTTTGATTTATACATACTGAAATTCAATGTATCATCAGCAAATATAAATCTTATAAATAGAGGGCCAGACTTGAGCTATTGAGAGAATCCTAGAGGCCAAATCATAGAGTGTGAAGAAGCACTCTGGATTGTCCTCCTTAGTTTCATCTCTATTTTATATTATATTCATTTTTATTTATTCAGTGCCTCTTATTCATTCATCCCTATGAAGATTTTGTATTCCTACTTTCTTCAAGGTTTTTGTAGCCAAATTGGGAAGGTTTTATTTTATTTATTCCATTTTATTAATGGATTTTTGTTTACCATAGATTATTTTATAACTTTTTAATCACCTTATTTTAACATTATCATGAATGTTGGAATATGAATCTAAAATATAAATTATAAATTTTGGAATTGGATATCGAAAATCATGAAATAACCATTATTTCATTTAAAGAATCTATACATAAAAATTGTTTGGAGAAAAACAATATTAAAACCCTCTAAATTTATGTTGTAAAGAAAAAATATGATTATTAACCAATGTGGGGATACAATGACAAAAAAAATCTTAATCTCAATTAATATGACACAAGAAATGTACTAATCAATCTTAAACAAAATAAACAATTTCACATTAACAATATAGTTAAAAAAACCTAGAATGTCATTTAATTTTATTTTCAATCCAATTAATAAATATTATTCATTTTAATTCTACATTTCTAAAATTAATGAAATCAATTATTTCACAAATATTTATAAAATATAATAAAATGTAATATTTTTAAAAACTAACCAAACTAATTCTCCATCTCTTTATGTTTGGATCAAACTTGTGTAATACTAAATTATAAATTATTTAATATTATTATTCTATTTTGTATATTTTTGTATTATTATTTGATACATAGGGAAATAATGATTCCCTATAATCGTTTCAATATATAATTCATTTATTTTGCATGGTTTTAAGATAATTAATTCAATTCATATGAGTTAAAAAAACAATCCATTAATACATTATTAAAATAGTAAAAAATACCTCATTCGGAAGATAACATGAATAATTTATTGATACTATTTTTTAAAATTTAATTTTTTTAAAATTTAAATTACCAATTCCTTATATAATATTAAAAATGTTCATGATTTTTTAAAACATTTTTTTGGAAGAGAAAGAACATTCATCCAATAGGGGAAATGAAATAGTTCTTTAATAAAAAAAAATATTACAATTGGTGAGAAAAACAGATGATTGAATGATGGGAAAACATTTATTTTCAATAAATATATATATGATAAGAAAATAATTATATTAATTTGTGTTTTGGTACAATATATCATCATCATAGACTTAATCATAATCAATCTCGATAAGCAATGTTATTGTAACATTAAAACTATTACTTATTTATTATTATTCGAATTGTAAGATCTCTGATTTAATGAAGTAAATATTGACATGAATATTCCCATATATTTCCTAATAAAAATAATATAATTTATTTATTTTCATTATATGTTGCAAATAAATGAAGTAAGTGGTGAATATGTCACCTGTTTCACCAAAATAAAAGTGAGATGAAAGTATCTTATATAAGGTAAATCATCGTTCATTTGTGTTATAAACACATGGGTAATAAATATATATCTATTAAACATCTATTATATAACAATTTTTATACATGTAGAACTATAGTACATTTATATTGAATCTTGTATAACCTTTTTATTATGAAGACTTTATTAAGATAACTATTATATTTTATATTTGATTCATTTTTCTGGAATGTTTTGGTACATTTTTTGCATCTTCAATGGTCATGGCTCCATCATATAAAAAATGTTATTCCTGATTTAAAGACAATATATAATCATTTTATAGAGATTTATTGTTCTAAAAAAATATTAACATAGATAAATGAATTATAATATTCATTGAGATGGTATGTCATACATATATATAAAATTGTATCATCTTTTTAATATATTGAACAAAAAAAGGTATATAATAATGAATATTTAAAGAATAATTATTTAATAATATATATCTTATATAATAATTATATATATCCTTATTACCATCCATGTAAAATTGAAATTAATACAACATGAAATCAATTCATGTAGGTGGTAATATAAATTACCAGAAGTTATTGTTTTCCTACCTTATTGAAGATAAGAAGGTAGATTTTTTAATATTATTCCAAAAGTGTATTTTTTTAATAATTATCATATATAAGCATTAAAACCAAAAAGATAACCTCATATCAATAGATTAATGAAATTTTATTTGAGTCACTATATATATAGGAAAAGGATTATGTATTCATTGATGATGCATTTATATCCCATTTGATAGGAGGGTGGTTTATGTTTATTTATTATATTAATAAAATTTAATAGTATTAATGATATAAAAGAAAGTTTTTTTATAAATACCATTGAATTTTGTGGAGGAAAATAAGAATAAAAAGTTAGTATTTATTATGATTACATATCTATAAAGAAATTATGTTATATCTTCTCTTCTACACCCTTGGGATTAAAATTTTGAAATAAAAAAACAATAAATTATTGATAATTAATAAGCCTACGTTTTGGTGAATTAATAATTTTAATTAAATTAATATTTTTTTATTGTTAATTTCATACAATAGTGAATACAAATTTTATTCAAAAGCACTATGTGTGGCTTTCATTATATGCCACACCAAGATAAGCATTTACCACCCAAAAAAATTATATTATCTTATGTTAAATTAAAACCTATGTTTGAATTGTATCTCACACAATAACGAGTCCCATTGAAATATTCTATTACATGCAAGGCCTTGTTTTTTCCAAACTAATATATAAAATTAATTTTCTCTTAAAATATTATTACAACTACCACCTATGTATAGAAATGGAAGTTTAACATATGATTAAATAAATTGTAAAAATATGATATACATATTTATATACAATTAATCCCTTATTTATCAATTATTATAATTGAATATATAAAATATTTGAAATTAAAGATATTACTTTTCTATGAAAAATATTTTTATATAAAAGCTATTTTTTTCTAAATAAATTAACAAAACTAATGTTTAATAATTTTTGGAAAAAAATATATGTTATCTATTCAATAAACATGTTTTATACAAAAGAAATATATTTTATATTTATAAGGTATGAATAAATCAACATTAATGAACAAAAATATATTTTTTCAATACGGGAATCTTTCCACCTTTTAATATAAAACCCATTATAAATATATTTTTTTCAATTTTATATTTTCAATATCAATAAAAAATATTATTTTAGATGAATAATATTAAAATTTAAATTGGGTTAATTTTTATTATTTTTCTAAGGTGATTTTTAATGAATAGTTGGAAAGTAATTTTAATTCAAAACTGCAAATCATTTAATATAATGATATAGTTAAATTTTATTTAAATTTTATTTAAAACATTAATTAGATAAATTTTATATAAATTAATACATATTTGGTCATCAAGACCAATTTACCATTCATATTTTATATAAAATCCGTTTAATCATCTGATCATTTTCCCTTAAAATACCACTTTCATGACAAGTATGTGTGGCTAATTTTAAAAACATTTATAATTTTTTTATTAATTTATACATGTAAATTCCATATTTGTAATAAACAGAAATTATATTTTCAAATATTTTTTACTTAGTTTTTCGATAATGATTTTAGTGAAAGTAATAATAATCAGTTACAATGATTAAGGTAAAACAATATTACATAATGACTAAACATAGAAGAAAGATATAAAATTGACACCAAACTTGTCTTAAATTTATTATATGGAAATTTTCCTTCCATTTCACCACTAAAAATCAATAATTATCAATTTTGAAACGTTTTAGAACAAGTAAAACATAGAGATAAATCGAATATTTTTAAGAATACCCAATGAATACTTTTCCCCACTTATAAAAGGTATCCTCTCATCCACATATTTTTACACCTCTAATCCCATTCTGTATCTTCCTATATCAGACTAAAAATACTCCCCAAATATCTCAATTAGTTATTCAACCCTAAATTTTAGCATAAAACTAAAAAATTAATCCATTTTGTGTAATTTAATATGAGTTATCCCAATGAAGATGTATAAACCTTCCTCAAGCTCCATCATGTAATTTCACTCTCAACACACTCCACACTCCTTATTACTATATTATATGATAGTCATTTTATCATAAATATAATTATATTAATTTAATATATTGTTTTATCCTAGAATTACACACATGTCAATATAATTGAGGACATACACAACATTCCTGTGTACGGTGAACTGCTGCCTCCCAAAATGGTGTTTTTTGTTTTTCTTTTACCACCAATAATGGTTGGAAATTATGATATACAAACCACTATAATATAATATATAAGATATTTATGATGTATTTATGATTCTATAATGATTATATAAAACATACACTCATGCTTTCCATTTTTTGTATATACGATAACTTTATTTGTGGACGTGTGGACTACAACCTCATCAAAGTGGTGTGATTCATTCATACAATAACTAGAATGTATTAAGGTTAATTTTTTTGAAATTATATGATATATATGAAATAATAATACTACATGAATAATATTATATATTTATATATATTTCATTTAACTTTCATTCAATATGGCAAGAAAACATATACAATGTTTATGTATATGTTCAACATACCATCTCCACTAAAGGTGTATTCCATTTCATATATATATATTTTATATAATATTTTAATTAAATATATACTGGATATATATGTTTCATAATCCATTTTTTAAATTAATTTAATAGGGTAATCATGATCTATGTAATAGGATCAATAATAAAAAGTGAAAACAAATACAATAAAATAATATGTTATTACCAAAAATGATTCTTTAAAAAGAAATTTCTAATAGATGGTTAATATATATTCAAAAGTGAATCATATATGGTATAATAAATAATTATATGGTGTTTTTTTTATATTTTAAACAAAATTATATTTATTAGACTTTTTGTATGAACATGTTAATATAAATTCAAGAATTTTGATAAGGGAATTTCATAAAAAATTTATTTCTATGAGACACATGCAATATTCACAAATCCAATATTTTGTGTGGTGTATATACTATCCTAGAATATAGTGTATTAGTAATAAATTTTTTTATGTTATAAAAATGTTTAATTTCTATTATTCTATGATGGGGATCATTATTAAATTATTACTAAAGTATTAATGGAATTTTTTAATAACATTTGATTATTTATAACTTATTACTTCTTCACCACTCAATTTTTTGTGTGAAATATATACAAAACATGAATGTATTATATAGAAATTTTAAATAAATTTGTGGATACATAAATATATGTTTTATGATATTTTTTCTATATGGTTTATGGTATAAAATATCCAAAATAGGTAACGTAGTTTCTGTCTTATGTTTCGTTATTTAAGATACATTCAATGTTATGCACCAATATATTTCTATCGGGTGTAAATATTTCCCATTTGTCAGGTTATATATTTTTTATACCTGTTTGAAGATATTTTATCCATCATATAATATTATTATTTAATTTATATAATGTATTAATTTTACCATTCTGGTTAATGTTTATTGATACAATCTCATCATATATCATATTAGTTAATGTTTATGCTTACATTGATGAATTCTTATGAAAAGTATCTTATGAAAAAACCATAATTTTATTCTCATCTAGCTATCAATTATATATTCAATTGTTATTAAACATTTTCTACAATTTCTTACATATTATTATTAAGAAAAATAAATATGAAAATATGAATTTTTGTTGTTTGAAAATTTGTGTATGTTCAAAACCTTGTTTTCTTAAAAAAGCGGTTTCAAAAAAACTTATGATTAAAAATTAATTTAAAAATTTTAAAGCCCCATTTTTATATGTTTAAATAGAAACGAAATTTAATTTTTTTTCATCTTATTTTCAATGTAATATAAATTCTAAATCAACTAAATATTCTATTATACATATTAAATCTATTTTAAATAAATATTGTTTTCATAATGCTTTACTTTTTAAAAATATTTTATCAAGGGGGAATGATGTTTTCTTCAATAATTATTTTAATGAATATTTATATTTTTAGTTATATAATATTTATTATTGAAGTTATTTTAAGAAATGTTTCATGTGATCTTAATAAATCCTGGTCCATATAAGATAACATACTTGGTTATCATTTACAATTTACTAGGGTTATTTTCCAATAATATAATTCATAGTCATCCTCAAATGGTTTATGTTTTGATTAAATTATTTTTATGAAACATGATTATCATGAATGAGTAATATAATTTTGAAAACCATTTCTTTTCACATGTTTTACATTGATGAATTGATAATGAGACCTATATTTTTTCATTGGAAATGATATTCTAATGTTTTAATGATACAAATTTAATTTTATTGATTATGATATTATTTCTATGAACCCCATATTTTTTTATTGGTCATGAAATGATGATAGTTTTATTATCCTATGTAACATGTATATATGATTATATTATGTTATGGGTGGGACCTATACCTCCCTCCAATTCACTGAGTGAAGAATTTTATCTAATTAAATATTGAATAAAATAATGTTGACATGGTTTATCAACCACTGAAATATGCGGAATCTAGTTCGACTATAAGAACATGGGGAAAACTGATCCATTTTTTAATATGGGGAAACTTGATTCAATATGGGATGATTTGGAAACCAGATCCACTTTGGGATAATGGGGAAACCTAATAAACATTGGCAAGATAGGGAAGCCTAATCCACTACAATGAAAACACATCGATAGGGGATGGTGGTGTGTCATGCCTAGTAGGTGTATTACCAATGAAATGAACTACTCTGTTTTGTTAATATTACATGAAATATAGGTAATTATGTTACATTTTTATTCAATTTAAACAAATTAAATATATTATCCATATGATATGCTCACATGGATATTTTTTATTATATTATGATTTATGTTTTATAAACTACAAATATTTATACCATGTCACATGTTTATGAGATTTGAGATGCACAGTATAGTCTTGAAATATTATTCTCATGTTATACTTCTCTAATGTTTAAGTTATGAACATTTATTTCCTTTATTTACACTTATAGAGAACTCAACTCTCCTCTCATTCTTATATTTCCTATCCCCAATTTATAAATAATATATTTATGTATATTTTATAAATATGATGTTCTTTTTATGAATTATTGAAGATCATTCACCATGATAGAATTATTTTTCCAAGTTTCAACACAAAATAAACTATTAAAGCCCTCATAAATTTTATTTTGAAATTAGCTAAATATTTATCCAAAATCTTAAAATATACCATTATTTTATTTTTGTGTCTCTATAGTTGGAATCAAATGAATTTTTTGGATAATCATTGGAATCAAGGATGAAAAAACCAGAGTTATAATTATAATGGAAAATCTATATATGAGTCTAAGGATATGTAAATTTATAAAATAAATGTCATTGGATTTTGAAAAATTATGAGTGGTAGGTTTAATAGAAATAAATGTATATCAATATTCTATAAGTGGATGTGGTTCTAGAGAATATGTACCAATTAGTAACAATTCTATTGATGTGCATTCCCTATAACTATTGTGTAAACTAGTACATGATAACATGTCTTATTTTCAAATAGTTTGACACTCTTGGGGGTATTTTTTGGAATTCAAAAACATTTCATGAACAATCAAGAAGAATTTAAAATATTTTGTCTATGAATAACCTATCGTAAACCTATGAATTTATAGGAAGGTGTAACTAGTTTAATATCCAAGAAGTGACATGTGTTCATTATGTAGTTTTCTTTAATGATAAGTTTTGTTCTTTCTAATGTTAATCAATTTAATGAAATATAATGAGCTAAGTTAACATTGAATGTTTTATAAGTGGACAATAATTTCATCGTAAAAATTGATGCCCTATGATCCCATGAATATAATTGAGAAGGTGATGTTTGTGTTGGTTATAACTATAATTATAAATAGGCCACAAATGACACGTGAAAAATATGGGATGTTCTAACACCATTTTATACACATAATGTATGATTAATGATTTAATTTATGGTGAGGAATGTTAAAAAATGATTCATTTTTTGTATTCTATGAAAGGTGGTATTAATGAATATGATGATGAAGCATGAGTAATGAGTTAAGAATAATGTTGGATGATTTAAGTGAATATGTTTTCAAATTCAAATATTATGTTTTATTAATCATGAAATATATAAATATTCACATTATATTTTTTCACTTATGGACCGAAAAGGATATTATGAATAGTTTTAAGACTTATAAAACTTATTTAATGGAAGTTTTCTATTTTGATATAAGGTAGGGTAAACCTTGTTGTGTTTGAGATATTGATACAAGTATGTTTAACATGGATAAAAAGATTATATATGTGGATAAATTTAATTATATTATTCTTACTACCCTCAAATTGAATATATATTTATTGAAAATGTGGACTACGTCATCATGGATGAATTCTACATCTTCTTGTATTTATGGAATGTGTCCATTAATCATTTGAATAAGGAAGAATGCATGTTTTCCTAATGTTTTTATGTTAATTCATGTTATTTCTAGGTTTTAAGAGAATAAAAGACGATGACATTCACATGTATTGAGTGTGACTACCAACAGATACATTGTGACCTACAAAGAGAAAAATAGTTTGGTGATTTCATGAAATTTCTTATAATGATTTTTATTTTTATCTTTCAGAATGAATATAAGGTTCTCAATTTATGGAATGATTATGTTAAAATTACAATGAATTATTCTATATTAAATTATAGTCTCACTACATGAGGATTTATTTATATTAGATAACCTAATATTTCCAAAATCGGTTTTTGGTAACTGAAGAAATAAGGGTTTACTTCTCAATTATTTTTTGACCAATTAATACATAATTAATTAAAAACCCACCTTCCTTTTTAGAGAAATAGGCGAAGTAGAAATTTTTCAACTTACGATTTAAGGGTGAGAATATACTTATGAAATAGAATTCAATAATATATGTATATGTTCACTTGAAAACATAATTCTGCATTATGAAATGTGACTTAAAATAAAAAATTTCCTTTTATAATAAGTTTTATGATATTAATGAAAAATTTCACGCTTCATCACATTATGGTTTTTTATGGTTAACTTCACCTGGATCACACACATTCATGTGATCAGTGGACTATATCAATCTTTATAATTATTTTAAATTCTATATAACGTACAATATAAAATTCCCTCCTATGTTCTCATATGTGGAATCCTCATTATGTGATACATTGGGTAAACATTATGTTTCTATCATTCTGTTTTCATGGAAGATTCAGTATTATTTTTTATTATATGGGTTTGTATTAAAGGAAACATCATGTGTAAAACTTTTAATAAAATAGAAGAAATTTAGATATAGAAATTCATGTTAATGGCTATATAATTTATCACCTTCAGATTTTTTGAATTACTTTTTTTCAAATAAATATTATATTTTTATATATTTTTTTCTCACAACATTCAATATATATTTATTATACAAAATAACTAAGTGTTTCTAAAAATATACAAAATAGAAATAAAATCATACACTACACAAACCTCATATATTATCCTGAGGAATACCAAATACTATATTTTTCTTGTATTAAACCTAATTTTTATTCCCATCGATGACTTGAATTACACACATGACCAATTTTTTTACGAAATAACAACATAATTCATATAATATTTTTAAAATTGTATTATATATATAGTGATACCGGTGAATTAGAATTTATGAATAAGATTAAATAATTTTTCAAAATATTATTTAAAAATCTATATGAAATTAATTCTTTGGTTATCATTAAACATGATTGAATATAACAATAATTTGAAAATAAAAAAATTACTTTTATAACAATACAATTGTTTATGTACAATAGAAATTTATTCTTCATAATTTCAAAAAAACTTTTGAATATGTTATTAAATAGAAATTATATACTTTATATTCAATAAATATTTTTTATTATAATTTAATAGATATGATAAGTAAAAGTTAATAATAAAACAAATTTTAAGATTTTTTTATTTATAAAAGGGAATTTTACAACCATTTATTTGAAACCCCCTTCTAAATATGATTTTTAACAATAATATTAGTTTTACCTTAAAAAATAATCTAATTTTTTTGAAGTGGAATATTATAAATTACTTTGGCCGTTTTTTTGGATTTTTTTAAAAAGATTCAGTTTTTTATAAAATGTAAAAAATATTATTTTATAAGTCAAAAGTGATTTTTGATATAATTTATTTATATAGATATATTATATTTTAATTCTTTAAAGTGTAATTTTATATATTTTATATAAATTAATTCAATTTATTTCATGTGATACAATTTCATACTGAAATTCTATATGAACTATTTTGACAATTTTTTCATAATTTTTTATTAAGAACCATGTTAACATAACACCTATTAAGTACTAATTTCAAATTAATTTCATCCAATTCTATGATTAGAAATTCGAAAAATGGATTCTATATTTGTAATTATAATAATATATATGTTAATATGGTCAACTATGTTTCTTAAAAAAATCATTAGTTATTGTAATTAAAATATTTATAGTGGTCAAGGTAAAAGGAGCCTAATTAATGTGTAAAATTATGAAATAATTTTTAAAAATGGATTTTAATGTTTTTATAAATTACGAGATACATTGGGTTCATCCATTAAACATCCATGGAATCATATTTATAAATTTTTAACACTTTTTGGGCATGTAAAATGTCAGCGGCACTCACATATTTTTAAGTATAACCAATGTTTCAATTTCCTTGCTAAAAAAGAATCATCTACTCACCCTATTTATGGATCTCATACACTATTGGATAATAGAAACACCACCACATTTTTTACCTAAATTACATACCTTAATCCTAAAAACATTTTTTTGGAAAATGGATACCAAGGAATCCATTTGCTGATAACCAAGACGAGTTACCCAAAGAAGGTGTATCAACTTTCCTCAAGCTCCAATGTTTTATTTTCATTATCCACTCCACCAAATATTCATATTAGATGATTGTATAAAAACGTTATTATAAAAAATATTGATATTTCATTATTCTATGGGTTCTTCCTAGATATAAACACACTACCATCAAAAGGTTAATGAACTTATTGGTGTTTCGTACGGCGAACTACAACCCCACCAAACTATGTTATTTCTTTTTCCATCACCACCTCTCATGGATTGTAATTACAATAGAAAATATATTTTTATAAGATATATAAGATACTTATGATGTATTTAGTGATGTAAAATTATTATATAAAATGTACCTTCATGCTTTCCATTTTTTGTAAATATGATGACTTCTTTTGTGGATGTGTGGACTACTGCCTCCCCAACATGATTTGATTATTTGAAACTCTACATGAAATGTATTATTAATGGGTTTAGTGAAATAATATTATATGTTTTAGCTTATAATTATATTATAATAATATTATATATAGTTTGACATATATGTCACTTAAATTAATTTAAATACGATAATAAAACAGAAAAAATGTTCATGTGTCTGTATGACCTAACATCTAAATTAATGGTATATTCCATTACATATATATATATATATTATAGTTTTTAAAAAATTTATTTTGATAATTAATATGATATTTAATTTTTTTTTTTCATTCTTTAAATAGTTATATCATGATCTAATAAAGAGTGTCAAAAATTACATGTAAAAATATATACAATGAACAAATGTGTTAATATCCAAAACATTCATTTAATATAAAATTGTTAATAAAAAGGTAATATAAAGCCATATATTAATCATATATGGAATTATAGAAAGTAATATGTTTCATTTGTATATTTATAATAAAAATATATTATAATACATGTTATTTGGAATTGTAAAATGTCTTTACGTTTGGTAAGGGAATTTTATCTCACTAATTATTTCTGTGAGATTCATGCCGTATTCATTACTTTCATATTTTGTGTGTTGATATACATTAATATAAAATTTTATATCATTAATTTAATTAATTTAATGATAATTTCATCCTTGATTTATTTTATTCTTTTATGGGAATTTTGATTCTATGGTTACTCATGTAGTAAAGGTTTTATCATCTCACATTTATTTCAATGAGGGTTATTCATTCTTCACCATTCATTTATTTTTGGTGGTTTATTAACTAACCATAATTTTTTTATTTATGTTATAAATAAATTAATTTTTATTTAAATATCCATTTTATAATTTTTCGACCATGGGTTTATGGTTCAAAATATATCAATTTATAAATGTAACTTTTGTCTCATGTTACCTTCATTGAGATACATTCCATGTTATTCACCTATATTTTTATATGGGGTATAAATAAAAATAATTTGTAATGATATATCATGAAAAACCTACATTAATGATATTTTAAGGTTCATTTAATGATATTATCTCATTTATGTAATAATTCAATGTCATAAAATTGGAAATAGTTTATTGTTACAATCTCATCATTTATCGGAATTTTTTATGATTATGCTTACTTTGATAAAATATAAGGATCCAACAGTCAATGAAATTGATGAAAATTATTATCCTCTTTTTATCCATGATATTATAATTTATTAGTACCATTTTCCACTTTTTTTATTATTATAATAAAGGAATGTGTTTTTTGAAAATTTTATATTATTTATTTCGGTATAAAATAAATGTTCTTTAAAAACCATTTTTCAAAAAGTATTTTTTATACATTATTTATGTTTAAAATTTTGTTTAATAGTTTCCCATACACATTTTAATATTATTTAAATTGGAAAATTATTTTGAATATTTTTTCAATAAGTCTTTATATTTTTTTCATGGTATTTTCTATATTAAATGAATTCTAAATGATCTCAAGATTCCATTATAAGTTTTCAAATATTATTTAGAAGAAAATCTATATCAAAATGAAATATGTATTAAATAATCATTTCTTTCAAAGAGGAACATATTTTATAATTGTGAAATGTTTTAAATAACATTTTAAATTTCTATTTACAATAAAATTATTTTTTAAATGGTTTCATGAAAATGATTTTAAATGAAAGGATATTTTACATAACAAATGTTCCATGTGATCCTTCAATATACTTATACATATGCGATTTAATATTTATTTTGTTTTTTAATGAATGGGGATATGCCAATTAAATAAAATTCATATTCTTTCTTTAATGGATTATGTCTATATTGAATGATGATTAGGACAAATATTTCTCTTACATGGGTTATATTTTTTTGAACCCCAATTATTTTCATGGTTTATTCTATGATGAAATGATTACAAGAAAAAAAAATTTCTTTAGTAATTTTATCATTATATAGTTATTATACACATGTAATTTCATGTGTTATTATATAATTTTTTATTAAACCCATCTATTTTTTGGATAATGGCGTGATGAATGTTTTATTAGCCTACAAAAAATGAATGTATGATTTTATTTTATGATGGGTTGTACCTATATCTGTAACACCCAAATATTCCACAATACACATATCTTTGAATAATACAGTAGCGTGTGTTGTACACAACTTCGAGTTCTAACACACACCACAACCAATCAAACTAGACATTATGAATAGTAATACACACTTGTTGAAATTTTATAAATTTTATCTTTCAAAATTATCTGCATTTTTGGATTTGGAATATTGAAATTAACTTTGGATGATATTTTGGTACATTTCGGATAACTTTCATATTTTGATGAATAGTTAAAATTACTAAATTTTAAATAAAAACAACTTTTTTAATCAAAATAACTAATAGTGATAAATTATGTATTTGAGTGGTTTTGAAGTATATTTAGAATATATTTTTACCAGTTAATAAAATTTTGGTCATTGGACATAATTTCACATTTAAACTGGACATAAACAAGTGTCAATCTTTTAATAGTTATTATTTCTTAAAAACACGCTTTTTGTTTTGACCGCGAGAATTAATTTTAAATTAATTTCTGCCACTCATGTGTTTTGAATTTAGAAAAATGGATTCCATATTTAGAATCAGGAGGTCCAAATTTTGTAAATAGTAACTTTTATTTTTAGACATTTTGAATAATTTTTTCTTTAAAAATTTTATGTACCATGCTTAAAGGGTAAATCCGTTAAATATGGGTAAAAAAATAATATTCTAATAATAATAAATTACTGTAAAACGTTTTTTAAACCTATTGGTTGATACATGTCCGACCATGGGAATCTTTGGGTCAATTTTGGGAGCCCATGGATCCACTTTTAAGTGAAAATGACACTCTATATTTATTAAGTTAAGATAAATACAAAAATGACATAAGCTTATATATTTTAGAAAAACAATTTTTACATAGGGTTATATATGTTATATTTTGGACAATAACTATTAATTAGAAATATAAAAATATTTCCTACATAATTTTATTTTATTTATAATTTTTAGACATTGAATAATTAAATATATTTATGACACAATAATGATGCAGTATTTTCCTTATTAATGAAATAATCAAATAATTGGTATTATAAATGTTAAAATAAATATAATTTGAAATTTTTGATGACATAAAAGAATTATATTGGTTAATATGAAATGTTACAATTTCTTTAATGAATTTTGTTCGAATTAATAAAGATTTTAAGACTTTAACAAAAATCGTTTATTAAATAGTGTCAAAATTGACATAAATGAGGTTTTAAAACAAATATTATATTATTAATTTATATTATATTCTTAAGAATCTAAGGTTTGTCCAAAGGAATTATATAATGATATGTGTATAATTAATGGAAAACTTTTGGATTTCTTGAATATATATAGTAGGTATATTAAATATATAATATAAAATTACAAAGAGACATGGTAAATGTCAAACTATTTAACTAGGACTTAAAACTAAAAGATAAGGTTAATATAGTGACTCAAACCTGTCTAAAATATATTTTTTGAGTGTTTTTTGACCTATCCCTACCTTAACCTTTAAATAATCCACTTTTGGAGCCATTAGAAACCGAATATAAATTTATTGTAAAATAATATTTCTAGCTTTTCCTAAGGCTCCCCTCACCCCTCTTATAAAAGGGAACTCATCCTTACCTCTAATTAACACCTTAAAAGCCTTTTGTCTCATCTATCCTCTGACCAAATATCCTCGCGACTTCCCTAAATACAACCTTGAGGCCTTATTTTGATCATAAAGCCAACCTAAAGAGCCCTTTTGATCAAATAAAAAACAACAACCCAAAGATGAGGTAATTTTTTCACTACCCTCTTTCAAGTTCCTTTCTTTTTACACTTCTTATTTATTTTTTATTTCCATTATTATATAATAAATCTAGTATCATCTAAATACTATGATGTTATTAAAAATATGGTACAACCATATTCAGTATTCTATCAATCCTTTGAATGACATGTCACCATACGTGCGTACGTATGGCGTACCGTCTCCATGTCGTGGTGTAATTATTATTCAATACATTATTATTTGGATGGATATGACAATGATATTTAATTGATTTAAATAATAAATATAACATAATAATTATTCAGTATATATGATATAACATCTGATTATATATTATTTTAATATCAAAAAATGATATTGTCGCTTGTGCGTACGTACGGACTACCGTCTCCAGGAACGCGATGAGAATCATTCCCCATCGTATCCATTCAAGAATAATTTTCATTTGATGATTAAAATAATGGTTAAAGACTTGATATAATTATTTATATGAATAAGATAAATCCCATACATAATTATTATGACTCTCATAACAAATAATACAAAGAAAAATGAATCTGTTAATACCTGAAACAACAATAATACTAAAATATTATTAACAAAGAAATGTTAAAAGATCATATATGATATCATATTAATGTATACGATTCTGGTATAATTTAATAACAATCATTTAACCATTATACAGGAGGCTAACCTACCCTCAATAAAGGAAATTTACAAGGTAAGGGTTTATTTCACAATCTCTTCATTATCCTAGGTTGTTTATATGTAATTATATACTACGACCTCTTTCTCATCCACATCCATGATTCTTAAAATTGTATTTAATATCATTCTTACTATTTTATAGACTATGGGTTAAATCCATTTATACCTTTTTTAGACTTTTTATAAAATGGTTTTAAAGGAATCTTTCTGTCATTTTCCAAACAAGGACCTTTTAAACCTTTTCGAAAAAATTAAGGTAAGAATGTATTTTTTAACTTATACAGTGGGTGTGGATATTTTACTCCAATATAATCATCTATGCTTACCTTAAAATCTTATAAGAATATTTTCAAAGTAAATGTTTTCTTTTATAATAATTTGACTTTTAAATGATTTAGGAAAAGAGATATTACTCTCAAATAGTTTTTATTTCATCTATGTCAACTTCATTTTAATTGTTTTAAAGATTTATTCTTCTAAAACATTATCATTAATGTTCATGTTTGAAAAAAGGTTTTAAGGATTTATTTAAAGTGACATGAATAATTTAAAATGTTAATTACTTTAAAAAGTTTCAAAGTTGTATGGGACCATTTGATTCAAAAATGTCTTTAAATGTCTTCCTTTCTAAATTGTGTGACTTTTAAATGTTTTCATGAAAAGGGATATTTCAATCAAAGAGTTTTAAAAATAACTTCCATCTATGTAAAATCCTTTAATGGATTTTAAACGAGTTTCAAAGTTTATTTATTATGATACAAAACTTCCATATTGTACTGAAGGTTTTTGATATGTTTGACTGTGGATGTGTTATTTTAATACCATTTATGGTTTATAGTTAATGTATTGACATTTTGTATCGTAGTTCTTATACAAATGTTTATGTTATGTTTCAACCTTTTAATATGGTGAATGTATTGGACATTGTAAGTGATGGGTGGAGCCCGCTATAGCTCCTTGATGCATCGGTAGGTCTCATGAGACAACTGGATGTTGAATTGGCCGAGTCCTTTTCCCAATTTGATTTAAGGTTTTGGCCGAGGCCTTAATCATTTTTAGTCATCTTGGACAAGTCCTCGAAATTTTTTTTTAGAATGTCTGGAATTATACATTACCTCATTATGGAAATAATATTGATGGTTAATGTGGTCATTCGACTAGTAGATTACCCATGATTATGATTTATTATGGCATTATTTACACAGCTCATATTCTTTCCATAAAAGTATTCATGTTTATTATATGTGAAGGCATGCAGTTTAAATTTGTCATCATTATTAATATTTATGTTATTTTCTGCCGTATTTCTTACCCTTACTGATCATTTGAGCTCAACCCTTTATATGTGTTATTTTTTTTCTAGATTCCAAGAAGTGTATTGTGTTAGATATGCATGGTTACACTAATGGAATAATGACGTTCATAAAGGATTATTTATGTTGTGTTGTATGTTATAATGTGTAATGTAACATTCATGTATGTAATCTATTTTCCAAGAATACTAAAATAATCAGTCCTTCAGGACATGATTCCTTGTAATCATGGCAATGTATTAAAATAATGCACCGACTCTGGGTAACTTGGGTCGGGGAGTTACAATTGGTATCAGAGGAAGTTTAGAAATAAACTTGGAAACTATATTTAGATAAAATCTGATTAGAGCACATATCCCTAAGATAGACTTTGAGGATTAGTATAGAAGAACTTCCTAGAATTTTGGTATTGTAGAGATTTTGTGAGTTTTCCAAGCATTACATCAATGTCTGGATACAAGCAGGTTGAGGCATATCTGGATTAGATGTACATAGGGGTAAAACCCAAAAACACTGCTTTGATCTATACTCAAATGGGAACTGGTGCACGATAATGGGCCTTAGTGCACTCTTGACTACGACACTCCCAGGGGATATGCTTAGGATAATTCTCATTTTCTTTACTTATCATTATGAAGGGTTTATGATCATATACTTCCTCAATGAAAACATCTTTATGATTATGTATTATATCAGTAAACCGTTCAATTTACGTTAGGTATTTTACAAGTTTGGAATTATTTCAATTCCTAAACTGGCCTAGATTATGAAATTGTATAGGAATGGTGCCCAGTATAAGGAATGTGAACTCCAACAATAACTATGATCCAAAGAGTAAGATGGATCATATATTTCATAGTATTAAGCCAACATTTGGAAGAGAAATAGTCTTCCATGTATTATCAATATAAGAAGAAATAATATCATATGTTAATAAGATATGTAAAGAATTCTCCGAGTCTTATGGATTTGAAGGGAAGAAATAGAAGAAAAGGATGGAAGAGAGAAATATGGATAAAGTGAAGAGAGAAAAGAAGAATTTTTACATGTGTGATAACTGTTGGAAGAAACAACCTGGAGCTTTCCTGAAGATAATTAGAGTTTGTTATAAGTGTGGAGAAGAAAGACACCATGTACGTGACTATAAGGCTAAGAAAAAGGTTTCAAATGTACAGTGCTTCATCTACAAGGAGTTGGGACACTATGCGAACCAATTCCCAAATCATCAGAGTATTCCCCAAATGATTCTATTGGATAATAATAAAGTTATGATACTACCACAGACGAGGAGTAATGATTAGAGTTCTTATTTTTTTATTAGAGAATTATGTCATTTGAGTGTTGTATCAACAATGTATTGGTTATAATAATTATTGAGTATATAAGGATTGTACTATAGTATTATTTTATTAAGGACATGAGATTGTGTGGAACCAAGAAATGTGACACAATAGCAGGTTAAAGTTTTGGAAAATATATGGTCAAGAGAAAGAAAACTATAATATGGTTATGATATCGAGGTTGTGATTTTGGAATAATACATGATTGATTTGGATAAATTATATTGGATATTCTTGACAACTTTGAAACTGATTAATTATTTGTATATTCCATCATTTTTTGAGTTTACACAATTTTTGGATAGAAAGAGTACATCTAGTATTCTATAAGGAATAAGGGATCATAAATTTATTCAATAAGGTTTTATGGTAATTCAGGATGTTGTAGTGTTTTAAAAGAATACATGATGAAGGTGTTCCCTTGCTATTACGCCGAAAAAGGATCTTCATTGTGTTTACCTTCCTTATAGATTTTGGACTGTGAGTTTGGACAGAAGTATTATTGATAATTATTGTTTGAGATTATTTTTGGATTGCCATAAAAGGAAAACCCGAAGGTCGGGAAACAACTCGTCATGTCCGGCATGGCCGTGAGACTTGAACCCGCAATCGAAGGGCGACAAGGGTGTATCACCTACTCCTGGCCCACGTGATGTCCTGGATTGAATAATGTAGTCTTTTTTAAAAAAAATATGGTATATGAATTATAAATTCATTTTTTGAACCCTATACAAATAGGATAAATAGAATATTATTTTTAAGTTCTATTATTTTTTGAGAGTGAAAGATGAGTTTGTGATAGAAATTAGTTAAAGGATGGGACTCTACTTGTAAAGTATATATTTTTCTTCCTCTCTAATTCTATAAAGAAATTAATTCTTATAATTTAGTGAAGGGATATTAAAACAAAAAATATGTTATCCAAATTCCATATGTTTTGTTGAACCACTGGTATTTTAAATCATCATAGATTGATGAATTTAAGGCTCTCAATTTTTCACTTGTTTGTGATTGATGACCTCAATCACTAACTATAAATATTTGAATTTTTTCTCCAATTATATGCCTCTAATTTCCACCAATTTTTTCCTAATCGAGATCATAATTTGGTGGTGACTCTTTAATTTACCTTTTCCTCTTATTAAGACTAAATTTTATTAACCTAATTTCCAATGTGGGTTTTCCCAAAGGTATTTTCTGTTTTCAACCTTTTACTTTTGAAAAATAATTTCAAAATACGAGGATGAAATTTATTGAAGGAGGGGAGAATGTAACACACCAAGATTCCATGGTATGCTTCTCTTTGAATAATACAATAGCAGGTGTTGTACGCAACTTTGAGTTCTAACACACACCACAACCAATCAAAATAGCCATTATGAATAGTAATAACCACTTTTTGAAATTTTATAAATTATATCATTCAAAATGTACTTCATTATTGGATTTGGAATATCGATATTACCTTAGGGTGAATTCTTGGTACATTTTGGATAACTTTCATATTTTTATGAATAGTGATAATTAACAAATTTTAATTTAAAACAACTTTTTTAATTGAAATAATTAATTTTGATAAATTATGAATTTTAGTGGTTTTAAAGTATATTTAGAATATATTTTTACCATTTAGTACAATTTTGGACATTGGACGTAATTTCACATTTAAACCGGACATAAACAAGTGTCAATCTTTTGATAGTTATTATTTCTTAAAAACACGCTTTTTGTTTTGACAACAAGAATTAATTTTAAATTAATTTATGCCACTTCTGTATTTTGGATTTAGAAAAATGGATTCCATATTTAGAATCAGGAGTTCCAAATTGTATAAATATGTATGTTTTATTTTTAGACATTTTGAATAATTACTTCGGTGAATATTTTATTTACCATGGTTAAAGGGTAAATCTTGAAAATAAGGGTAAAAAAATAATATTATAATAATAATAAATTACCCCAAAACGTGTCCTAACACCATTGGATGATACAGTTCCGACCATTTCCATCTCTTGGTCGATTTTAGGACCCCATGGATTCACTTGTAAGTGATAATGACACTTTATATTAATTATGTTAATGTAAATACAAAAATGACATAAGCATATATCTTTTAGAAAAACAATTTTTACATAGGGTTATAAATTTTATATTTTTAACTACAAATATTAATTATAAATATAAAATGATTTCCTACATAATGTTATTTTATTTACAATTTTTAAAAATTGAATAGTTAAATATATTTATGACACAATAATGATGCAATATTTTCATTCTTAATGAAAGAATCAAATAATTGGTATTATAAATGTTAAAATAAATATAATTTGAAAGTTTCCATGACATAAAAGAATTTTATTGGTCAATATGAAGTTGTAGGATTTCTTAAATGGATTTTTTTTGAATTAATAAGGATTTTATGACTTTAACAAAAATCAATTAATAAATAGTGTCTAAATTCACATAAATGAGTTTTTAAAACAAATATTATATTATTAATTGATATTCAATTCCTAAAAATAAATGGTTCGGCCCAATGACTTATATAATGATATTTGTATCATTAATGGACCACTTGGGGGGGTCTCTTGGATGTATATAGTATGTTTATTAACTATATAATATAAAAATACAAAGAGACATGGTAAATGTCAAACTATTTAACTAAGAGTTAAAACTAAAAGAGAAGGTTAATATAGTGACCCAAAAGCTGTCTAAAATCTATTGATTGAGTGGTTTTCAACCTATACCCACCTTAAAATTTTAATAATCTTCTTTAGAGCCATTATAAACCGAATATTAATTTATTATAAAATAATATTTCTAGATTTTCTTAAGGTGCCCCTCACCCCTTATATAAAAGGGCACTCCTCCTTCCCTCTAATTCACACCTTCAAACCCTTTTTCTCGGCTGAAATCGGACCAAATAACCTCTTAACATCCGTTACTACAACATAGAGGCCTTATTTTGATAATAAAGCCAACTTATGGAGCCTTTTTGATCAAATCAAAAGGAAGAACCCGAAAAGAGGTAATGTTTTCAACACCCTCTTCCAAGTTCCTTTCTTCTTCCACTTCTTCTTTATTTGTTATTTCTATTCTAAAATAATAACTCCAGTACCTTCTATATACTGTGATTTTATTAAAAATATGTTACAACCACATTCATTATTCTATCCATCCTTTGAATGACATGTCACCATACGTGCATACGTACAGCCTACCGTCTCCACGTCATGGTGTAATTGTTATTCAATACATTATTATTTGGACGGGTGTGATAATGATATGTAATTGATATAAATCATAAATATAACATGATAATGATTCTATATATATGATATATCATCCTATTATATATTATTTTAATATCAAAAGAATGATATTGTCACTCGTGTGTACGTACTGACTACCATCTCCACGAACACGATGAGAATCATTCCCCATCATATCCATTCAAGACTAATTTTCATTTGATGATTAAAAATAATGTTTAAAGACCTGTTATAATTATGAATATGAATAAGATACATCGCATCCGTAATTATTATGACTCGCATAACAAATAATACAAAGAAAAACGAATCCGTTAACACCCGAAACGACGATAATACTAAGATATTATTAACAAAGCAATGTTAAAAGAACATATATGATATCATATTAATGTATTAGATTCTTTTATAATTTAATAACAATAATTTCACCATTATACATGTGGTTATCCTACCCTCATCAAAGGAAAAGTACAACGTAAGGGTTTATTTCACAATCTCTTCATTATTCAAGGTTGTTTATACGTAATTATCTACTAGGACCTCTTTATCATCCACATCCATGATTCTTAAAAATGTATTTCAAATCATTATTAATATTTTACAAACTATAGTTTAATGTTATTCATACCCTTGTTTGACTTTTTATAAAAGGTTTTGAAAGGAATCTTTTCGTCATTTTCCAAACATGGTCTTTTTTAACCTTTTCGACAAAATTAAGGTAAGAATGTCTTTTTATATCTTATATGGTAGGTGCGGATATTTTCCACCATTATTAAATCATCAAAGATTCCCTTACAATATTATTAGAACATTTTCAAAGTAAATGTTTTATTTTATAATTATGTGACTCTTAAATGATTTCAAAAAAAGGGATATTTCTCTCAAATAGTTTTGATTTCATCTATGCCAACATCATTTTAAATGTTTTACATATTTATTCTTATAAACCATTCTCATTAATGTCCATTGTGAAAAATAATTTTAAGGATTTATTTAAATGGACATGAATGATTTAAAAAGTTAATTACATTAAAATGTTTCAAGGTGGTATGGGACAGTTTGATTCAAAAATGTCTTCAAATGTCTTCCTTTCGAAATTGTGTGACTTTTAAATGTTTTCATGAAAAGGGATATATCAATCAAAGAGTTTTAAAAATCATTTCAATTTAGGTCAAATCCTTTAATGTATTTTAAACATGTTTGGAAGTTGATTTATCTTGATACAAAACATCCATATGGTACTGAAGGTTTTCTGATATGTTTGATTATGGATGTGTCATTTTTATACCATTTATGGTTTATGGTTAAAGTATTGACATTTAGTATCCTAGTTCTTATATGAATGTTTATGTTATGTTTCATACTTTTCATATGAGGAATGCATTGGACATAGTAAGTGACGGGTGGAGCCCGCTATAGCTCCTTGATGCATCAGTATGTCTCATGAGACAACAAGACGTATAATTGGCTGAGGCCTTTTCCCAATTTGATTTATGGTTTTGGCCGAGGCCTTAATCATTTTTAGACGTCATGGCCGAGGCCTTGATAGAATTTTTTAAAATGTCTGGCGTTATACATTCCCTCATTATGGAAATAATATTGATGGTTAATGTGGTCATTCGAATAGTAGAATACCCATGATTATGTTTTATTATGTCATTATTTACTCAGCTCATATTCTTTCCATAAAAGTATTCATGTTTATTATTGGTAAAGGCATGTGGTTTCAATTATTCACCATGCTTAATATTTATGTTATTTTCCGCTGTATAGCTTACCCTTACTGAGCATTTCATCTCACCCCTTTCTATGTTTTATTTTTTTTTCAAGGATTCCAAGAATTGTATTGTGTTTGATATACAGGGTTATACTAAAAGAATAATGACATTCATAGAGGATTATTTATGTTGTGTTTTATGTTATAATGTGTAATGTAACATTAATTCATGTAATCTATTTTCCAAGAATTATAAATCGGTCGGTCCTTCGGGACATGATTCATTTTAATCATGCCAATGTATTAAAATAATGCATCGACTCTAGGTAACATGTGTCATGTATTTACAATATCTCCCTCCAATTGATATGGAAATGAATTATATCTCATGTGATAATAATGTTAATCATGTTTATTGGCTTGATCCAATATGGGATGATGGGAAAACCTACCCACTATAATAACATGGGGTACCCCAATACATTAAGTGTAATAGGGAAACCCAATCCACTATGGGATGATGTGGAAACCTGACCCACTAAGAGAATATAGTGAAACCTGATCCCTTATATATAAAGGAATTTGACTAGGAATGGTGTTGTGTCATTCCCATTAGGTATAGTCCCAATGAATTTCCCTTTCATTTTTTTCCAATGTTCCTTGAATTATTGGTAATGATTTTCTATGGTTATGTGTTTTCCAGAAATTAAATATTTCATGTCGATGGTCTGATCACATGATTTATGAACATTTATTATTCTATTATTTATTACCTTTTATATTCCAAAATTTATATGAATTATCATGTTTCTATTAATTGATATACATGTCATAGAATTCAAATGCTATGATCATGTTCTAATACTCTTATATTCATGTTATTCTTTTGTATTTACTTCATTTAGTATTACTAAGTCTTCTATATCACCTCTCTGTTGTATTTAATTTCACCCATTAATGGATAATGGTGTTAAGGATATGTTCATACGTGGGTGATTATTGTGGGAAAAATAGAGGATCGTTCACCATGTTAGTAAAATGTTGTTCCATGTTTCTAAAGAAAGTAACATATTATGGTCCCTAGGAATATACTTTTATAATATTTTGAGTATTCCTAAAAAAAGTTGTAATATCATTTTTTATTATGAATGGGTCATTATATCTAATAATTTTAAAAATGAATTTGGGTACAGAATCATCAAACTATATGAATCAAAAAGGTTTCAATAAGGGATGGGAGGATGCGTCCTTTTATAAATGAGGAGATATAATATATAGGGATTCCATAAAATAAAAATTCTAATATATTCATTTGCATATGTATTTCATCTAAATGGACATATATTCGACAAAAATATAGTGGTAGGTTTTAATCCCATAATCTGGTAAAATTTGGATTGGTTTTCGTGACCTTTTAATCCATATAATTTTGATTTACGTCTTTGATAAAAAAATTTAAACATAACCATAGAAATATTATTTAATCTCATAATGTTAAATAATTTAACATAAAATGGAAAAATTACTTTCTAAATGAAAAATGGATATCATTTTTTACTATAAATTATAATCCTTCCCCACATTGAAATTCATTATGATTTTTATACAATATAATAAATTTTTAAATTAATAAAATACCATTAATGTTAATTCTAGTTCAATTCATTTGACTGAACCTAAAATCTATAAAGTGAATGTTATAATTAAAATCTAATAATTTCACGAATCACATACACATTATAATTATATTAAAAAAAATTCAAACATAATAAATCACTCATATTATGTTAATTTTGATATATTTTAAATCATTTTCTAAATATTTTTTATTAAAATAAATAATATTTTTGGATTACACAAAAATATAATGAAATTATTTCATTAATAATAATTTGAAAAAAAAATTTAATAATGAAAATTATTGTATTATTCTCAAAATAAACATTTATATTTATTCACATGTAGCTTTTTTTATATTTTTAAACACCTAAGAGATATATTAACAAATGATTAAACCACATTATATATTTATTTCTATAAAATATTATTTTTTTTATTTTAAGGGACTTTTATCCATTAAAAATAAAATGTGATCCTTTTTTGATAATTATAAAATTACCTTAATTCGAAAAGAGTTACGAAGCAAATATTTTTTCTTATGAATTATTTTTAGCCATGATTAATGTGATATACAATTTAATATGGTGATAAATACTTCAAAAATGAATATTTGTATTGATGAAAAATAAAACAAAGGTTATATTTACTGATAACTGTCATTTGGATTTAAAATATGGAATTTTATTTTTTAAATTAATTACCTATATATGAAAAAATTGAATTTTTAAATAATATTAAAAAACATGACAAAATTGGTTCTAGAAATTTAATATTTTTAAGCATAAAACTAGATTTATTCTTAAAACATGAATAATTAATTTTTTTTATTAATGTTGAAATATTTGTTTTGAATATATAATATATAAATTCATTAAAATAAGTTACCAATGATGATTAAATTAATTTTAGTAACATAAAAAAATATTCTGTTAATTAAAATTGTATTTCAGAAAACTTATTATTTATTTTCAAATGATTTTAATTTTTATTTGTAATTAACAGATAACTATTGAATTAATTTTTTAAATATGTAACCATATTTTTCAATAAATAATTAATATTATTTATACACTCTAATCCAATTGCAATGAGATAACAAAAACAAAATATTTTAATTGTACTTCACAATTCGTTTAGTCTTAGTGTTGTGTGTAATGTAAGATACCAATGAACTATAATTGATTTATGGAAAAATATTTCGTAAACTCAAGGGCTATTAAAATTTTCCCCCTAAAAATTTAATTACGCTATTAATATTTTTCAGAATGAAGCCAATAAAATGAAGATATAGCGGTTTCATAACATCCTCGGAATCCCATGCGACTTATTAATAATTTTTATTTGTCTAGTATATTTTCACATTTTGAGTATTCATGTTTCTTAAATCATTATAACTACTGTCCAAATTTTCTACTAGTTTTCCAACATTATAATGATCATATTCTTATTGTATTTCATCCAATTAAAATACACATAATATAACTGGATTGTAGCCGCAATGATTTTCAATGTATGGTTTCTGGATATGGTATGAATTATTTTTAAGGTCGTGTGCTGTGACAGTATGTCATTCTGAGGCCCTGAGCACCTGTAATAAATGATTGAAATATACATAATATGTAAAATATCATGTAAATGTTATCATACTGCAAAATTTGAATAACATTGAAGCTGGTTCCCATATCCTAAATATGAGGTCACCATTGAGTTCTGAACATGGGTTATCCATTAGGAGACAATTAATCATTTTTTATGAGGGATGTTTGTGGAAATGTTATCGCAGTCATAAAAATAAAATAATGTAAAATAATTTTTGTTATTGAATGAGGGTCCTAATATCATCAATGTGTAAACTTTTATGATGGAATTATAGGTATAACTATATATCCCTTCACCCATAGGAGAACTGTTGAAGTGATATTTTGAGGATCTTAATTATAGGAATGATATTTAGATCATTGTTCTCTGATAGGTCCATGATAGAATCAATGAATCTCTCTTACAATAGTGAATATAATTAGTTCTTCAACAATGAATGATCTGAATCGATGTTTAGAAATTTTGTATTTATATTCTTTCTCAATTTAGTATTCTTATGATGAACATGAATCACTCAACTAACATATTTATTAATGGATTATAAAAATTGCACGTAGATGATAGTTTCATCAAGGAAATGGGGGGATAATATGTTTTGAATTGTTCACATATTCATTATTATTTAAAGTAGAAATTAATATTGGTGAACACAAGTAATTTCTTGAGGTTCATTCCTCAAGTTTTTATTTTTTTATTCCCCATTTCATTATTCTGCACGGGAAGCCCTTATTTCATCAGGTTTGATAAATACTATAAAATCGATAATTCCACACATGTTTCATATCAAAACAATTTTATATCATATATCTAGGATTAATAAAACATGGTGATCATTTGATGATTAAAAAAGAAATTTATTTTAGAGTATTGGATACTCGAATTCATTTTCTTTAGAAGAAGAAGTTTTTTGTAGTTTTTTAAGTGGTTTTAGTGATAGAAATAAATTAATTGATGATGTAAATGTTTGACTAGGTAATATCCATTATTCCTAGTGATATTGAGTCCAGGATATTGGATGAATATAACTTAAGTGTATGATAGATGATGAACTTGGATTTAGTGAAATCTTGATAAACAAGGCATGTACTTTCAAGTTACACGCACTGTGGGGACCTCACAGTGGTGGATAGGGTTTCAATATGAATTAACAGATCATAAAACATGTGACCCCTAACACATGGGGTGTAATACCTTCTAATTTGGATCTGAATGTAGCCCTTGGGGTACTCATATATAGTCAGAAGTACATGTTCATGGAAACACCACATAATCAAACAATGACACGTTCATGCTATGTATATAAGTGAAGATCCATGTTCATTGGCATGAGAAGAAGTACACAGACATGGCTATCTCATGTACTTCAACTTTGACATGAGAACATTTCATTTATGTGGAAGTACCCAGTGTCAAAGGTAAATTCCCTTTAATCTATGTACTTACTATATACCCCTTCAATCATTTAATAGATACCTTATACTCCACATCATTGAAATGTTTCATTAGTTTTTGTTCTATATCACCATTACAAGAGGGTTTGAATTGAACTGTGTCCTAAAAATAGAATAGATATAAAATTATAAGTACTTCATAGATTGAATTGTTGGAATACATTCATGGAGCTCTTAGTGAGATATTTTATCATCTTTGTTTAGTAGGTCAGGTATTTGGATCATCATGACCAACACTACTCTCTATCTAATATTATAAATTTTGGTTTATTCTATATTTTGTTTTTTGTTATACCCTAATGGAAAATGGTGAGATAATAATACATGAATAATATCTCTTAATACTTATATTATATACTTATTATGCCAAGACTTGATTTGTAAGACCTTTCAGATTGATGTCGTTAATATTATATGTCTTATGAAGTGCTTAATCCCAAATGAGTTCAATTTTGAACCACCAGTAAGAATTATAGTATATAATTATGGTTGTGATTTTACCATGACATTGTGTGACATTGATTGAATATATCTAGATTTTATTGTTATATGTGTTGTGGATAAATTATTTCGTTGATAAGATCATTATTCTTTGTTATATTATTTGTGATTTTTTGGGTGTCCTAGTATGTATTGTTTTACTATCCCCTTCATGGGATTTAAAAAACATGAAAACTAATTTTAATATGATCAATATTTTTATGGTGTCGTAGATGGGACAAGGAAAGGATACACTTATCATTCTACATAGACTAGGGTATTTTACTAAGTATTTTTTGACAATAGTACTAATCATTACATTCAGGTTTGATGTGTTTTGAGACACATTATTGTAAGATTAAATTTATCCTTGTTTACATTCCATTAAATTTTTTTACTGTGGTTGTGGGATTTGATTTATGAATTCATTTTTTTATTTATTAGTTTTACAATTTATCATTTTTGGGCTTGGATATGTGTACATATATATAGGTACATTAGGCTATGGTCACCCATGATAGTGATATGACTACTCAATGATAGCATCTATCCCCTTTTATATTGGAGGTATGTAAGGGGAGTCATGGAATACACCCCATTAGTATGGGTCATGATAGAGTGGTATCATAAGATTTAGTTTTATAATAATACTATAGTTTTTGTTATTGGTTCACAGAAATAGTGTTATGTGTTTCGAGTTTTGCATTCCATCGAGGGACTCCAGTGTTGCTGTGGGAACTAAAATATCCATACCACAAGACATAGATCGCCATATATTTTACTCATTAAATTGTAACTCTAGTTTTAGGGGATAAATTTGAACATGAATAAAACAATAATGTCTAATTGATTAAATATCTCTCTTGTGTTAGATCTCTAGATATAATCATTGACAACAATACACCTATCTATTTCCAGATACCTCCATTAATTATGACAATTGGGATTCCACATCTGGATAATAAAAATGATCTCTTATCAGAGGAGGTGTTGATATAAGGAATGATTCAACAGGTTTTACCTCTAGGGGATCACTATCTATACCTTCACCTGTAGAGCAGTGGATGTTACCTATTGTATCATGGGATGATATGTGAATAAAGAGCATAGAAAATACATTTTAGTGATTATGACTCATACTATTCTAAGTTAATCCTTACCCACAAGTGGGTGAGTACTTGTTTGAGGTGGTGATGTGGGATTTATGTTTGATTCATACAAAATCAGAGCATATGGTGTTCCTAGAAGTGGGAATTATTTATTGATCAGTATGAGAGTTGTGGTGGTAAGTGAACAAATATCATGATTTAGGGACTCTAACAAGGTCATAGTTTTTATTCGTTTCAATGAAGAGTTCTCTATAACTATTTTTAGAATTTTATACATTCAAGATATTCTATAGAATCCAAAGGATATCTTGACAGTACCTAAGTGTTAATGGACATTCTCTAACCTCCCAAAGAACACGATGGAAATGGATCATGAAACATTTATGATCTCTTTCCATGGTTCAATGATTGTATAAGGCCATATGATTTAAAATTATACATATTTGAATTCCATCCCATTCTGTGGATCTATAAATACATTTTTTGGTTTATATTTTCCTGGTTGCGTAAATTCAAATAATGGTTTCTAGTATTGGGAATGAAATATATGAGACTTTGAAATCCAATAGATGAAATTAATCCTAGGTACTGGGTCATGCAATAAAAATTAAGTGTATTTCACCACACAGTAGTTCTATGGTTCAATGCTCATAGTATCGGTCTTACTATATAAGGTATATGTTTTTCTACTCATGTGACAATATGGTACATATTGTACATAATGTTTTTTTTGAAATGTTGTAAAACTGATAGGGAGAAAATTGATGGGCCACCAATCATGTGGTAGTAGCAGGAGTAGATAGGTCTACAGGGAAATGGATTTGGAAGAAGAGTTTGGAAAGAATCTTATAGTGTTAAATGATTCTACAAATTGTCACCACCACCTCTAGGTGGTCTAAAACTAGTTTATGGAGTTTTCGGAAAAAGGTGGGGGATGCTACAGGCGGTCGATGTTTTTAAACTAAATTCTCTAAAAACTATTCCATTTATAATATGTGTCTTCTCTACCTTAGTTGTATTACTGATAGAAACATGTTCTTGTTATTCATTTATTTCCACCATTATTTTTTATGATTTAGAGATTCTAATTGAGCACTTGGCATGAGCCATACACTTAGAGACTCATACTAGAGTTGTATCAACAATTACACACATATTCTAATTGGGAGACCAGATAGTATGAAGTGAGACATTATATTAGGTTCTAATTATTTTGCAAATGAGGCCTTATGATGTCTTATTTGGTATAGAATGGATACATATACATCATTACCAAATTAAAGTTTTCAGAAAAAGGTTGTTATGTGTTCAAAATAATGGGACTAGAATTTCCATATTTCAAAAAAATAAAACCTAGTAAGAATAAAATTAAAACATGAATAGGTTGGTATATTATATTACACATCCTTGGATAGCCTGAACCATGGTGTAATAGATTTCATAATTTTCTAGTTTTATTCCATGTTGGTGGAGTATGTGGATTTTTTTGGGAGGTGTTCATGTTTTATGACCCCATAAAAGGTATATTTATACATTAATCTATATCTTTGTATGGAACTGATAAATAATCCTTCAAATTAGATGACTCCCATAGAGCGTCACAAGTTGAATTTGTAGTTGGGGACACATAGAGGACATGATTTTTTTGAACCATATTTTCACCCTTGGTAACCCTAGTTTTAGTCACCAAGAAGGAAAATGAGAGTTTCATGTTATGTGTGGACTACTTGCACTTGTACTAGGTGAAAATGAATAAAATGTATCTAATAATGATTATTGATGGCCTCTTTTGATATAAGGAATGGCGGTTCCTGAATAATGACCTCAGGAAAAGAAATAAAATGTAGTGAGTACATGAGGAAAATATAATAAGGATAACATTACGTTGTCTCAATAGACACAACGAGTTCATTGTTATTCCCTTCAGTGTGACGAACACCCTAAAAGTTTTTATGGGACCCAAGAACTAAATATCTCATCCCTTCGCATACTTATTCATCATAGTCTTAATCAATGATACCCTAGTGTACTCATCTTTCAAGGAGTATCACCCTGAACAGTTGATGATTGTTGGATATGTACTACAATGGTATCATGAATTATTGGAAGCTCTCAAAGTCTTATTTTTTGATTTTGGAGGTCCACATTCATGGACATGTTATTTTAGAAGATGGTGTGGTAGTGGAATTGATGATGGTATTGGATGTGTATGTTTGGGAGCCACCCAAATAGCATAATTGAGGCATGTAGAATCATTGGTTTGGAAATATTTTTTTAGAGATTTGTACTTTATTTATCTAGGATATCAGATCCCCTAAAACCAATGACCGTAAAGGGGAAAACATTTTTTGGATAGAAATTTTCCTTTAGTCTTCCCAGTAGTTGAGGTAGATGTTTATGAGTGATCCCATATTGAAACTATAAAGGATGACTTTGAGTACATAATGTTCTGAGATGCATCAAGAATAGGTCGTGGTTGTGTACTAAGGTAAAGGTAGGATGTGATTTCTATGGATGAAATCATTTTTGAAAACATGAGAATAACTAAATGATCGATGATGTTGTGTTAGTTTGGTAGTATTTTCACTAATGGTGTGGTGAAACTACCTAATGCTTAAGTGGTTTATGGTATATTCTAATCAAAATAGTCACATTTATTTCCTCTCATAAAAGGATATTAACATTTGATAGAGGTTATGGATAGAATTCCTCTATAATTATGAATTATATATTGAATATAATCCTTGTAATGGAAACATGGTAGTATATGCACTTAGAATATGATCATGTTCGTAGTTTTTTAATGATGCATCTAATCAATATTTCTCATTGTTGTTATCCTTTTGTGATGGAGGTGGATTATCTTTATACTAGTGGATGGTTGTTACCTGTAACACCCCGAGATTTTATGAGAAGTATTCCATTTAATTTTTTGATGTATTTTGTTGTATGATACCCCAAGATTATCTTGCGTTATACGCAACACCGTATTAGCCTGCAGTATATGCATCACTAATCTTGGATCATGTTACACACAATTTCAAGTTTGTTTGATAGTAGTCATTCTTCGCAACATTGAGTATATACATATATATATTAAATTTATTAATGAAATATGGTTATATTTTGTTATACGAAATAACAAAGGAGTCGTGCACTACACGCAAACCTGACTTGGCTTGCATTACACGCAATCGCGACCTTCCTCGATAGCGTGTGTTGTACGCAATACCAGGTTTCACTAAACGATAATATATTGTTATAATATTATTATGGACTAGCCTTTATGAATAGTATTAACTAAATTTTGAATTTTATAACATTATTATTCATCTTATAAATTTTCTTAAACATCTTATGTGAACAAAATAATTTTTTCGAGTAAAATAAGTATTTTTCAAAAAATGTAGTTTTGCCGCCTTTTGATGGAGAACCCACATTAAATCTAGTTTCTGACATGTTTATAAGTTCAATTTTACAAAATAAAATTATTCCTTTGAATCAGGATATAAAAATTTACATTGGATAATGTTTTGATATGTTTATGATAATTTCATATTTTAATGAATAGTAAAAACACGCTATATTTTAATTAAAAACAACTTTTTTCGTCGTAATAATTTATATGGTTAAATTATAATATTTAATGGTTTTAAAGTATAAATGGAATATATTTTTATCATTTAATATTATCTATGTCATTAACATTGATTTTACATTGAATTCGTAGGTTAAATCAATTCAATCTATTGCAAAGTTTTCAACAAAAACTCGTTTTCTTTCGACAATGAGATTAATTTTAATTTAATTTCTGCTTCATATGTGTATTGAATTTGAAAAAATGGATTCCGTATTTGTAATCAGTGAGTCCAAATTATATTAATAGACTAATTTTTTATTTTTTGGGCATTATGAATAGTAACTACGGTAAATTTTATTTACTATAGTTAAAGGTAAATCAGGTAATTAAGGGCAAATATAAGATTATAAAATTACCCTAACCCCTGCCAAAATCCAATTGGATGACTAAAAGTCAACCCATATCACCTAAGGGTCGGATTAGATTCATTTAATAGTCTTTTTTCCATGAAAATATTTTAATTATTATTAAAACCAAAGAAAGTGACAACATGTCACTTTCTTAAATATTATAAGTATAATAATTTTAATTTTGCGATAAACTTAATAAAACTTCAAACATGAATAGTCTACAGACATATAATACAATTATATACATCATATGAATTTATTTATAATTTTTAGGGATTAAATAATTATCATTAATTATGACACAATAGTGATGTTGAAATTATTTTATTAATTAAAATATCAAATAAATGGTTTTAAAAATATTAAAATAAATATTATATGAACCATTTAATGTTCTCCACTAATTTTATAGATACATATGACATTTTATGAATATATTAAAGCTTTTAGTTCGAATATATCTTCTGTATATATTTTATTTAAATTCAAATGAATGAATAGTGTCAAAATTGACGCTATTGTTATTTTATAAAAATAACATATTATTGAATTGTTTAAAAATCACAAAAATATTTAAAAATTATAAATTAAAATTTATATAGTCTAAAATGTCATAAATTATCCAATTATGGAAAAATAACAACACATAATTGATTATATATAACCATTTAAAATTTAGAATTTTATTACCACAAATAAACTTAAATAGATTAAATAAGGATAAATCAAAATGATAAGGATTAAAATAAGATCAAAACATGTATAAATTTTATTGGTTGATGATATTACAACCCTATCTCATCTAATCTACGAATTGAGTCTTTTTTGGAGGTTTTTATGAGGGGTTTGAATTTATATTAAACTAATATTTTTGAGGATTCCAAAGGTGCCTCTCTCATCCCTTATAAAAGAGAACCTCCTCCCTCTCTTCCTCATACCATTTTGAGCCTTGAATCTAGGAAAAACTCTACCCATTTCACTTCCCCACTTCTCTACAGACCATATAGAGGTACTGGTCTTCTCAAAAGACCAACCCTAGTGCCCTAAGAAGAAGTTTAAAGGAGGTGCGTCGAAGAAGAGGTAATCTCTTCTACCGATCATTTCAAGATTATTTCTTCTTCAACTTCTTCTTTTTTAGTTATTTTACTATAAAGTAATAACATCAGTATCACTAATATACTGATATGTTATTATAAATATGAAGCAACCCCATTTCCCCTTCTATCCATCCTATGGAAAACGAAATCACCGCGCGTGCATATGTACGGAATACCGTCTCCATGCCGTGGTGTAATCTATTTTTCCAACACCACCTTACTTGGAGGGGAATAATGGTGTAAAGAATAACTATACATAGTTATTATAAAATCATACTGATTCTGATATATTGTATCATCCACTCCAATTCAATTCAATAATTATGGGAATGATATCATCGCTCATGCGTATGTACAGACTATCGTCTCCACGACGCGATGAGATTCATTCTCAATGATTAACCATTCAGGAATGATTATAAATTATATATAATAATTAATAATGAAATATATAACATAATAATGTTACTGGATATATATATATATATATATATATTTGTTTTTCATCCAATTAATTCCATTCAATTCAATGAGGAAACTAAAACAACATTCATGCATACGTACGACCTACCGTCTCAATGAACGGTGTATTTATTTCCATTTATCGATCTATTATATATATGTATATTCTGAATATATATTATATATAAATCATGTATTATATTCTGGAATTAAGTAATCATGATCTAAGTAATCATATGAATAATTACAAGTCAAAACACGGACGACAAATGAAACGATTTTACCCAAAACGCTCTTTAACATGGAATTTACAAAAGAACGGGTAATATAAAGTCATACGTGAACCATATATGATATCATAACAATGAATATGATTCTGTAATAATTAAATGACATTATTTAAATAATTATAAAGGAGGTTCAGATACGTACGAAGCATATCAGACCTAAGGTAAGGGATAACTTTTCCAATCTTGTTTTTACCCGAGATTGTTTATTCGTATGTATTTACTGGGGTTATATTTATCATCCATGTCCCTATTTTCTAGAAATGGTTTCATGTGTGTTAAAATTCATTTTTACCCATTTTTTATGTTTACTACACGGTATGTAAGGAATATTTATTTTGTTTACGTTACGGGGTACTTTTTTGACTTTTCTGGAAAAAGTAAGAGAAGAATGTTTTTTTAAACTTATACGGCACGAACCGATTTTTACAGTTTTATAAAGCCTTATTTTCATGAAGCTTCCTCCAAAATATTTAATGAATATTTCCAACAAAATATATTTGTTTTAAAATTCCATGTCGTTTTGTGAAAAGAAATTGATTTTGAAGAAGAAAGGATATTTTCCTCAAGAATTCATTTCACGTGTTTTATCAATACCATTTTTCCATCTAAGATGAAATTATTTCATATGTGTATGTTTCAAGTAAAATGTCTCTATGATTTATATGGTTTCACTTTTATTATTATGAAATTATATCCATTAATTTTATATGGATTATGTGACGATGGGATGATGTTTATGAAACCCATTTTATTCGTTGGGTTATTATGAATGATGTATGTTTATTTTGTGGAACAAGTAAGAATGATTTCATTATGAGATGGGTGGGACCTATATCTCCCTCCAATGCATTGGGTAAAGATTTATATCTCATGAGATAGACATGGCTGGAATGGTAAGTTAATCTGGTTCAGTGTTACAGGACTGAAATGAGGAATGAACTCAATTCAGAAATGGACTTTGTCCACTAAGATGGTCTTGGCAGCAATGCCTTGGCTACTATGGAAATCATGACATGTTATGAATGGTTGACATAATTACATGTTTTATTACCATTATATTATATCATTATTGATGTCCATTATGATATATGCCTTACGTACTTCCACGATTTATGTCTTTGCTCAAGATTTTGATGTTTAAATTTCGTGTTCAAGTTTTTGCTTTCAAATGTTTATGGATTGTTTTATGTTCACTATGTTTTCCCTTACTGAGAATTTGATCTCAACCTTTTTATGTTTTCTTTTCCCCAGGATATAAGAAAATGTTTTAGGTAAGAAAAAATGGAAGATATTTATGGGAGATGTTGAGGATCTTTCACCACGATTAGAATATTATGTTCCAAGTTTCCAAAGGCACTAAACTATTACGGTCCTTTGGTGTCTATTTTTGTTATGTATTAAGTATTCTGCAAGTGTAATGTAATGTCCATTTATGTCAAGCTTAGGGTCCCTACAGTTGGTATTAGAGGAAAGGTTTAGTCAACCTTTGGAAACAAGGATGCGAAAAACTTTAGTGAAATCCCTAGAGATATTTCTAAGGTATGTCTAGGGATGTCCCTATGGTTAAGTATACATATAGGTTAGAGTCCTAGAAATTATGTTTCCAATCATGAATAACCTAGGGTGAACCTAAGGTGACATGGATTAAATAATTTTTTGATAATTTAGACATCCCCTAAGAAACTTTTTATGATTATGTGGTTCCTAGTTATTTTAACTATTTCTTACACTATGGTTTCTGGTCTTAGTCAATGGAGTGAATGTGAAGGAATTTGATTAACATTGATTAAAATGGACAAATTGGTGACTATGATCAACAAAATTATGTAACTCCTGGAGAGAAAGATATCGTGATTATGCCGAATCAGTCATCTCGATATATGATTAACAAGGTGAACTTTAGTTGTATTCCTAAGTCATCAAACAAGAGGAAGATGGAATTTTATACATGTTCGCATGGTGAGGAGCATAGAAAAATGAATATCGAGATTTCTAAAGAAGTGATGTAGAACCTTGATGAATACCTCAAATGGAGGAGAAGATGTTATCTATGCGGAGAAAAGGGTCATAGAGTGATAGACTGTTATGGAGTCCAATGTCTTATTTGCGGAGAACATGGGCATTACCCAACTCAATGCCCTGACCTAAGAAGTTACTTCTAAAACAAGGAAGGAATTATTCCATGAATATCATTTAAGAGGATGGATTGAAGTGTTTTGTGTTGGTATTCATGAATAATTTTGTTGAGGTACATTTATGGTATATTGGAATATCTATGTATTGGTCCATTTTGGTTTTCCATAAGAATATGGCATCGGTAACAATGAAAAGTGATTGAAATAGTTTTGGAAAGCAGATGATATGCATAATAATGAGAAAATGAAATGTTTGATAATATTCATGAGCTCATGAATAATATAAGGACAAAGTGATACTGTGGTTTGAGTATATCGAAATTTTGGGATTTTGGTATGTGGAAAGAGTTAACTTTTGACAGCACTCATGTTTTTACTAAGGTTCAATGGTTATTCATTTTTCAAGAGAATACATGATTAAGGCCTTCGAATGTTTGGAATGTGACCAACAAGACATATATTATGATATATGGGGATCAACGATGCTATTAACATGATTGTTATATGAACTCACTGGTAATTGTTTTCACTATAATATGATATTGGACAACAGTATTTTGGATAAGCCTAAATATTGAAATGGATTATGTTGGACATAAGTTAGTATTGTTTAAGGCTAGAACTTTCTCGATATTATTAATAGAAAGTTATAATAATGTATTTTTAGAAAAAAAGGACAACCTACAGGACGGGCGACAACCCGTCGTGTCGGACAAGGCTGTGGGAATTGAACCCACAATCGAAGTGTGACATGCATTTATCGCATACCACTGGCCTACATAAAGTCCCTGGTTAGTAGAAATTAGTTTTATTTTATTAATCAGAATGATAGTTGAAGTATAAGTCCATTTTTGGAATCACATACAATTAACGACACCATAGATGGACTTATGTATATTTGATAAATTTTTCTAACCTTTTGTTTGAAACTGATGGAATGACTCATCATTCTATCACATGATCTACTAACACTTCATGAATGACAAATTCAACTTCATTTATTTAAGAGATGAAGTGGAAATTGTTCAAGGAATGAACAACGGTGATATTGTACCAAAATCAATTAAGTATTTCTTTTGATTCGAAAATTATTCAACATTAGAGAAATGATCCTGAAAACCAAAAATGTTGTCATAGTGCCCTTATATCCGATGAATCCGATGGTACCTTATATCATCACAAATCTGTGGATTTGTGATTGTTATCTTTTTCATAGCCATGTTCTCTACCACTCTCCATCAGAACTTGATGGTCAGATTTCTCTTCCGTATCCATATTTTCACCTATGTTCTGCCACAGGGAAATCCAGTGATGAGTTAATTTGGGTAACCGTTATGTTTCATACATAACTTTTTAAAATTAAGTTTTAGTATGTGGGTTTCTATTAAAGAAACTTTCAAGTATTCAACCATTTATAACCCCGACGAATTTTGAGGGTGAAATTCATTTTAAGGGGGGTAGAATGTAACACCCCGAGATATTATGAGAATTATTATTTTTTAATTTATTTGATGTATTGTGTTGTATGATACCCCAAGATTATCTTGCGTTATAAACAACACCGTATTAGCTTGCAATATATGCAACACTAATCTTGGATCGTGTTACACACAATTTGAAGTTTGTTTGATAGTAGTTATTCTTCGCAACATTGAGTATATATATATTCAATTTATTAATGAAATATGGTTGGATTTTGTTATATGAAACAAAAAAGGAGTCGTTCACTACAAGCAACCCTGACTTGTCTTGCATTACACGCAATTGTGACCTTCCTCGATAGCGTGTGTTGTATACAATACCAGGTTTCACTAAACGATGATATATTATTATAATATTATTATGGACTAGCCATTATGAATAGTATTAACAAAATTTTGAATTTTATAACATTATTATTCATATTTTAAATTTTCTAAATCATTTTATGTGAACAAAATAAAATTTTCGGGTAAAATAAGTATTTTTAAAAAAATGGAATTTTGCCACCATTTGATGGCACACCCACATTAAATCTAGTTTTTGACATGTTTATAAGTTCAATTATACAAAATAAACTTCTTATTTTGAATCAGGATATAAAAATTTACATTGGATAAAGTTTTGATATTTTTCTGATAACTTTCATATTTTAATGAATAGTAAAAACACGCTATATTTTAATTAAAAAAAACTTTTTTCATCGTAATAATTTATGTGGTTAAATAATAATATTTAATGGTTTTAAAGTATAAATAGAATATATTTTTACCATTTAATATTATGTATGTCATTAACATTGATTTTACATTGAATTCATAGGTTAAATCAATTCAATCTTTTGCAATGTTTTAAACAAAAACCCATTTTCTTTCGACAACGAGATTAATTTTAATTTAATTTCTGCAACTTATGTGTATTTAATTTAGAAAAATGGATTACATATTTATAATCAGTGGGTCCAAATTATAATAATAGACAAATTTTTATGTTTTGTGCATTATGAATAGTAACTAGGGTAAATTGTTTTTACCATAGTTAAAGGTAAATCGGGTCATTAAGGGTAAATATAAGATTATAAAATTACCCTAAAAGCTACCAAAATACTATTTGATTACTAAACGTCGACCCATATCACCTAAGGGTCGGATTAGATTCATTTAATAGAAATTTTTTCCATGAAAATAATTTAATTATTATTAAAACCAATGAAAGTGACAACATGTCACTTTCTTAAATCTTATAAGTATAATAATTTTAATTTAGTGATAAACTTAATGAAACTTCGAACATGAATAGTATCAAGAAAGATAATACAATTATATACATCATATGAATTTATTTATAATTTTTAGGGATTAAATAATTATCATTAATTATGTCACAATAGTGATGTTGAAATTATTTTTTTAATTAAAATATCAAATTAATGGTTTTAAAAATATTAAAATAAATATTATATGAACTATTTAATGTGATACACTAATTTTATAGATACATATAACATTTTATGAATCTATTAAAGCTTTTAGTTCAAACATATCTTCGGTATATATTTTATTTAAATTCAAATAAATGAATAGTTTCAAAATTGACACTATTGTTATTTTATAAAAATAACATATTATTAAATTGTTTAAAAATAACAAAAATATTTAAAAATTATAAATTAAAATTTATATAGTCTAAAATTTCATAAATTATCCAATTATGGAAAATTAACAACACATAAGTGATTATTTATAACTATTTAAAATTTAGAATTTTATTACCACAAATAAACATAAATAGATTAAATAAGGATAAATCAAAATGAAAAGGTTTAAAATAAGGTCAAAACATGTCTAAATTTTATTGGTTGATGTCATTACAACTTTATATCATCTAATATTTTAATTGAGTCATTTTTGGAGGTTTTTATGTGGGATTTGTATTTATATTAATCTAATATTTTTGAGGATTCCAAAGGTGCCCCTCTCCTCCCTTATAAAAGGGCACCTCCTCCCTCTCTTCCTCACACCATTTTGAGCCTTGAAGCTCTACCAAGATCTGCCCATTTCACAACCCCACTTCCCTAGAAACTTTATAGAGGTACTGGTCTTCTCAAAAGACCAACCCTAGTGCCCTAAGAAGAAGTTTAAAGGAGGTGCATCGAAGAAGTGGTAATCTCTTCTACCGATTATTTCAGGCTTATTCCTTCTTAATATTCTTCTTATTTAGTTATTTCATTTTAAATTAATAAAATCAGTATCAATAATATACTGATATGTTATTATAAATATGAAACAACCCCATTTCACCTTCTATCCATCCTACAGAAAATGAAATCACCGCGCGTGCATACGTATGGAATACTGTCTCCACGTCGTGGTGTAATCTATTTTTCCAACACTACCTTAATTGGATGGGTATAATGGTGTAAAGAATAACTATACATAGTTATTATAACATCATAATGATTCTGATATATTTTATCATCCACTTCAATTCAATTCAATAATTATGGAAACGATATCATCGCTCGTGTGTACGTACGAACTACCGTCTCCACGACGTGATGAGATTCATTCTCAATGATTAACCATTCATGAATGATTATAAAGTATATGTAATAATTAATCCTCAAATATATGACATAATAATGATACTATATTTAAGTATTTATGTATTTATTCCATCCAATTAAATCCATTCAATTTAATGAGGAAACGAAAACAACATTCATGCGTACGTACGTCCTACTGTCTCCATGAACTGTGTATTTATTTCCATTTATCAATCTATTATATATATGTATATTGTGAATATATATTATATATAAATCATGTTTTATATTCTGTAATTAATTAATGATGAACTATGTAATCATATGAATAATTACGAGTCAAAACACGGACGATAAATGAACGATTTTACAAAAAACGCTCTTTAACATAGAATTTACAAAAGAACGAGTAATATAAAGTCATAAGTGAACCATATATGAAATAATAACAATGAATATGATTCTGTAATAAGTAAATGGAATTATTTAAATAATTATATAGGAGGTTTGGATACGTACAAATCATATCAGACCTAAGGTAAGGGATAACTTTTCCAATCTCATTTTTACCGGAGATTGTTTATTCGTAAGTATTTACTGGGGTTATATTTATCATCCATGTCCCTGTTTTCTAAAAATGGTTTCATGTATGTTCAAACTCATTTTTACCCATTTTTTACGTTCACTACATGGTATATAAGGAATCTTTCTTTTGTTTACGTTACGTGTTACTTTTTTGACTTTTCTGGAAAAAGTACGAGAAGAATGTTTTTTAACTTATATGGAACAAACATATTTTTATGGTTTTATAAAGCCTTATTTTCATGAATCTTCCTCCAAAATATTTAATGACTATTTGAAAAATAATATCTTGCTTTTAAAATTCCATGTCGTTTTGTGAAAAGAAATTGATTTTAAGAAGAAAGGATATTTTCCTCAAGAACTCATTTCAAGTGTTTTATCAAAACCATTTTCCATCTAAGATGAAATTATTTCATATGTGTATGTTTCAAGTATAACGTCTCTATTATTTACATGGTTTCAATTTTATTATTATGAAATGATATCCATTACTTTTATATAAATTATGTGATGATGGGATGATGTTTATGAAACTCATTTTATTCGTTGGGTTATTATGAATGATGTATGTTTATTTTGTGGAACAAGTAAGAATGATTTCATTATGAGATGGGTGGGACCTATATCTCCCTACAATTAATTGGGTAAAGATTTATATCTCATGAGATAGACATGGCTAGAATGGTAAGTTAATCCGGTTCAGTGTTACAGGACTGAAACGAGGAGTGAACTTGATTTAGAAAGGGACTTTGTCCACTAAGATGGTCTTGGAAGCAATGCCTTGGCTACTATGGAAATCATGACATGTGCTTAATGGTTTCCAAAATTACATGTTTTATTCCTATTATATTTTATCATGATTGATGTTCCATTATGATATATGCCTTATGTACTTCCACAATTTATGTGTTTGCTCAAGATTTTGATGTTTAAATTTCATGTTCATGTTTTTTTGCTTTCAAATGTGTATGGATTGTTTTATGTTCACTATGTTTTCCCATACTGAGTATTTGAGCTCACCATTTTTTTGTTTTATTTTCCCTAGGATATAAGGAAAGGTTTTAGGTATGAAAAAAAGGGAAGATCTTTATGGTAGATGTTGAGGATCTTGCACCAAGATTAGAAGAATATGTTGTAAGTTTCCAAAGGCACTAAACTATTATGGTCCTTCGGTGTCTGTTTTTGTTATGTATTAAGTATTCTGTAAATGTTATATAATGTCCATGTACGTCAAGCTTCAGGTCTCTACATTACCCCTCTTATTTTATGAAGAGACAAGGAGGAATACCCTTTGGATAGCTAATATGAGATCCTACATACTTAGATGTCCACTAAAAATGATCCTCTTAGATTTCATGAAGGATGGGAGCATGTTTTCCTTTACACAAGACGTACAATGGTACCAACATCAATGTGAGAAGTGGTAGCAATATTTTTTTTTTTCATTTATCCATATTATAAGTCCTTTTATGTGTCTAAAAGATCCCCCATAACATAAAAAATTTGTTTATGTGGAAAGTTATGTATAATACTATTGTAGAATTTGTCTCTCAGTGCATTACTTGATAATATGTAAAGACTGATCACTAAATTATTCTAGGTTTAGATTAACCCCTTTAGGTTCTAAAGTGTGTTTGCAATGAGATGTCATCTGACATTATTATGGGATTACCACAAACATATATGGGAAACAAATCCATTAGGGTGATCATAGATTAACTCATCAATTCTTCTCACTTCATAGAAATCTAATATAAGAGTTCAATTACTAGATTTGGACATCATTATGGGTAAAAGATATTTCATCTACATGGAGTTCCTTCGATGATCATTTCAGGGAATTATGATCACATCACATATTAGTTTCAGAAGTTATATCTGGATGTGTTTGGGACTTAGTTTCATTTAATCATTACTTTTCACTACCACACTAATGGTTAGATACGTTGTTCCATTCTGGGTGGGGAGGAAATGATTTGATCATACATGTTTTATGTTGTCTGTGGTTGGTAGGATCACCTAACCTTGGTTGAGTTTTTATTAAACCATAGCTTGCATTCCAACACTAGTGTGGCACCATTTGACTCCATGTAAACAGACAATATAGGTAACCAATTTTCTAGACTGTCCCAAAATATAAAACACATATGTGACCATAGTTGGTGTGATACACTACGAAAAACATATCAAATCATCAAGGAAGGGAAAACTACTGGAAAATTACTTCAGAAATCAAATTTTTTTGACAATGGAGTCCTTCAAAGTTCAAGGAGGTAGGTGATGTTTTTATTTTAGTTTCACCCTGATGATGATTAATAAGTATTGGATGGATAGTAAGACATCTATGATATTCATTAGACCTTTGAAATTAATCATCATAGTTTATGATGTGGTATAGAAGCTATCTATAATTTTTTTGGTTTGACCATTTACATGGAATCATAGACGTGTCGATGACAAAGAGTTATGTGCATGAAAATGAAAGATGATTAATTTTCAATTCATGAGGCACATAACAAAAAATTAAATATACAAACTAGATGTACCATGTAGTACATGGAAATTCAGGATCTATTTTTGTGGTATAATATGCATATAGAAACATCATACTATACTATAATAATCATATTATACTATCAAAGTATGGATAAAAGAAAACATCCCAAAATACTAGTGTATCATATATCAATACCAGAATTTATGTTGGATAATATTACATTTTATTACATCACTTGTATTCATTTCTATGAAAATGGAAATAACTCCATATTGTTCATTATTGATTGTCTCCAAATGTACTAACATTTCCATATAATTGTTGATGATTTTTCTCTGAACCATCATTCATAGTTGCTTATGAATGAATTTGGGAGACTTCATGAAGAACCAATATCAATAGCATTCTACCAAAAAAGGTTTTATGATATTTAATTTCATGTGAGAGATTATGAAATATTGAGGATATCTCAGTCGAAATTATTTATGAGTATTGTAAACATAGGGACACATAATCCATGAAATATCATGTAGTTTTCAATATTAGATCTAATATGATCATTGAATAATAATTTAGACATCCCTACAAGCATATATTATATTGACGATGACATCTATATATAAAATCAAAAGATGTAAATGATAGATCCTTTGCATATTCAAATGTTGATCATGTTCAGTTGGATCCAAATATATCATATCATGAATGGTGATTCAAAATCATGATAAAATAGATAATGTTATATGTGATAAAATAAATAACAAATCAAAGTTTCTTTGAAGGGTTCAAATTATAGAACACAAAAAATTGTAGATATATTATTCTACAAGAATTTATTATAGTCATTTTTTAAAATTTATTTACAAATTAAAAATAAAAATATTTTTCTAGGGAGAATATAATACAATTGATTATATAAAAGTAAATAAACCCTTCATCAAAATAAAATTTCACAATGTACACAATATTATTCAATCAAAATAGTATAGCATATTTTAGTACAATAAGAAACTAATTAATTAAATTTAATACAAATTACAAAAATACCACAAAACATATAATAATGTGTAGCAATAATATGATATGGAACTCAAGTAGATCATACACTATGAAATAAACAGTATCTAATGTATATTTATTTTAAGAAGTAAATATCAGACACTTCAATTATCATGATGTGAGATCATATTGAAATATAATAATGGTTTTATATGTTGGTTTATATATAAGTATCAATATAATCATTTTACAATAAGACAATTGGTCATTATGATGATTGTATTTGTTGTGATTATGAATAGATAATTAGGATTAGTTATTATAAATTGCAAAATAAAAGTGTTAATTATAATTAAATATAGGATTCATTTAAAAAAATTACACATATTTAAACTATTAAAATTAATATGTCGAATTAGTAGGGTTTGAATAGAAGTTACCCAATTATGTAATATATATAAATTTAAATATAAATTTCGATATAAAATGATTATTTTACAATAATTTACTTAATTTATTATTTTATAAAAGAATTCTTTTTTAAACCATAATTATTATTAATTATAAATAAATATATTATTATTATATAATATGATAATTATTTATTAAATATATCTTCCTTAGTGTTGAATATAAAAATAAATATAATGAAAATATATATTTGAAATATATATTTTGTAATAAAAATAAATATTCACTATTAATTATAATTTTTTTATATGGCTGAAAAAGTATGTTTCAATTTCAAATAAAATAATTTTTTTATTAAATATAAAAATATTTCATTAGTATAACATTTCAATACACTTCCATATATATTTATTTTAAGGTGAATATAAAAATATGTCATTATCATAGATATAATTCCATTAATATAAATATTTTTTTATAATTAAGATATTAAAATATATGAAAACATTTTCTTGAGAAATATTAATTATATAATTCTAATTATAAATTTCAAATTTTTTATATTTTTACAGAACTAAAATAATAAATATGGAAGATTTGTGAATTCTTTTAAATATTTTTTAAAATTATAATCTCATCATTTTAAAATTTTATTTTATTTTTTATAGAACTTGAATTAATTAAAATATAATAAATTTTTTAATTTTTTGTTCCATGTTTTTATAATGGAATTCTTATTTAGCATCATTATGGATAAGTAATCAATGTTAAAAATGTGTTAAAAAGGTTAAATCTATACAGGTAAATCTTAAAAAACAATAATGAGTAGAATAATAAATATATAAATTTTTTTGGGAATATATTATTGAACCGTAGATTGACATTATCTCTTATCCACTAAGTTTGTTTCCAATTTTGGATCCATATTTCAAGATGTTGACTTCTTAATAACAAAATGTTTCTGTGTTTTTTAAAAAATAACCTCATTTCACTTTTTAAGGAGGCAATAAATACATCAGTTTGATTACACCACAACCTACTAATTTTTTCTAAATGTGATCCGATATAAATATTAATATTATCTTTAAATAGTTTCTTTTATTCACATTCAAGGATCAAACAGAGGTGTAACACCATTTTCTATGGAGATAATCCTAGAAGTGAGATATAAATTTCTAATAGTTTCATTATAATTTATATTTCATTACATGAACTTATTCCTGAACATTTATTTTGAATAATCTTAAAATTATGACCTCAATAACATTATTATACTATAAATTATTTATAAATATGGTAAAATTAATAAAATAATTTCTATTTTATATTTATAAAAACGAAACAGTCATTCGTGTGTTGTGTGGACTATTGCCTTGACAATGAAAAATATTTTGTTTTCATTAACTATCATATTAGTATAGTATATATATTGAATTTAATATATAAAAAATAATATTTAATAAATAATTTAATTTATTTTATGATAATTTTTTTATTCCTTTACCCATTTTATATAAAATTAAAATATCATATACGTGTTCGAGTGGACTACAACCTCCATTGAACAATCAGTTTTTATTTTTTTATCACTCTAGTACATCGATGGTCATGAGTATGTGATTGATAGTTACATATTTTTTGATGAAATTATTTAGAATATTGATATAAATAATGTAAAATTAACTATAAATATCATAATGCAACAAACCTGGTAAATTAGACCATCCAATAGAGTGTTACCAGAGAAAAAATGATTTATTAAATATGAAAAATGTTATCATATATGTTATATATAAATTTTTAATCATTAAAATCATCATATTTCACATAACGAACAATAAAAATATCATTATTTTTCATTTATTACAATATTTAAATTATATCACATCAAAATTATCTATTAATTACGTGATGTTCTAATTTGGGTATGTTTATCCACGTACATGAAAAATTCAATAAATACATATCTTGGATGAATAATATAATTCAATTTAGTGTAATATAATAATAAATATATAAATATTGATCTATTTTATTTTATTTAAAAGAATTCAAAAAATATAACTCATTATTTAAGAAAAAACACTTTGTTGACTAAGAATTATAGAAATACAATCATCATCAAATTAAAAATTATAGAATGAAAAAAATACTATAAATAAACGAAATTATATAATTATAAATAATAAAAATAAATAAATTTTGTTACCTTTAATGATCTTTTAATAATAAAATATTTTTGGAGAATGAATAATAAAACTGTAATTATAAGACTACTTTAAACCTATTAGGACTAATAAGATGTGATAACAAAATTAGATAATATATAAAAAATACGCATATAGTGGATAAATATAAATCATAACAATTAATGGTTTTAAATGTGAAAAATTAATTTATATGTGTCATTATGATAGATAATGTTTATTTACAGGGGGATATAATGCATTTTGACTATGATAGAATTCACTTAAGGGTTTCTTATATTGAATTTTACTACCTGAGACATAATTATTTTTGTGCACCATTACATATTTAATATAAAGTGATTATTTCCAAGTGAATTTATCATTACATATTAGTAGTGTTTTCATGAGTAATATTATTCTCATAATGATGTTTCATTCCATTTAAATGAAACAAAAATACAATGGTGGTTTTAATTAAAATGTTTCCAAAATTATAAGGGTTTCCTTGAAATTCTAATTTTTAATCAATTTTTCTTTTTTATTATAACACATCAAGGGTATTTTTCTCACTTTAAAAACCACTAATCATTTAATATGGTTATTTATGTCTTTTTACATAATCTATTTAATTTTTTACTTTCCCACAACTCGTATTTTAGTTGAATAACATCTTATAAGTGTAATTAAAAATGTATATTCTTCTCGGTCTATAACGTCTCTTATAGTATACATACAAATATTTGTTTCGAAAATGTTATTATATAGGCCTAAAAATGGAATATGTTTACATTAAAATTTATGAACTTATTTTAAAATTTTTAATTACATTTTTAACACTTTCTATATGGTTCGTTTTCGTCAAACAATGAATGTCTTCTTCAAAAACATTATTTATGTAAAAACAGATTTATGATACTATTTTTTAATGTAGTAAATTTTGTATCTTTGTTCTCAATATATATAAAATAATTAAAAATTAATCTCTTTTTACCATATATTTTTTAAAAATTCAATTAATTAATTTTGAATATAACTTTTTTTTAAATTGATTTATTTTAATCTTATAATTTTTTTACATTTATATAATTGTTTTCATATTATCATATTAAATATTTCATAAATTCAAAAAATTGTCATAATAAAAAATTGATTTTTGGATGGAATATGTAATTCCTCAATCTTTTGAAGGAATGTTCCATCATTACTATTTTTCTTTCATAATTATCCATGGTGTATAAATATAGGATATATTCTATTGTATTTACCCTTTCAAAACATTGAATGATTTTCCTCATATTGAAGAGTCTTTATATTGGTTACATACATTAGTTTATTGACAAAAATATTAACCACAATTTTACACATAATCTAAATGATATATTTAATATATCCATTATTATATTTATTAACTAGTATTTTTAAATAATGTTATTTATTTAGTTGAATACAATGTTTTTCATTGGTTTATAATGTTTTTTAATGGAATTATTTTTTATTTCATTTTATGAAACCAATTTTTTAGATATATTATTAAATTAAATTCCATTCATTAATTATGATGTGTTGAATGAAACTCATTTTAATTTGACGGTTTAATTATTATATAAATAGTGAATAAATTTTAGTTTAAAAATTTATAAATCTCTAATTATAACCAAAAATTGATTATGATGTGTTAATTAAATAATTTTCATGTGACACACAAAAGTTTAGATGAAATATGGGTGGGTTCCTAGGTCTATCTAGAATTAATTGGTTAAAATTTTTTGTTCCTAATATAAATATTTTGATGTATGATTTAGGTTATAATAATAATTATAACGTATGGTTTGGGTATTAAATTTAATTTTTCCCTATACTAATGTTTTTTCAATGAATGAAATAAGGTTCACTATTTTTTGATTATTCTCATTAATAAGATATTTTCTAATTGATCATGTTTATGGACCATTAATTCATTATGTTTTTCCAAGACTTATGCCATGATGTATAAAGATTTATTTTTACATGAATTGGATTCATATATATCACTATTGATCTAGTATTCTCATTTATAATCACTAATGATTTTAAATTCTTATTGCTTAAATTTTTGATTATAGGGAATCTATGCTCACCCATTAAATTAAGATACCATTTACCAAGGTTATGATGATAGTAAAATTATTTAATCTATATAAGCGTTTCTTATGAGTATATTATTTAGTACATGTAAATGGTTTATTAAGAATTAATTAGTTTCATAAATTAGGGAAAAAATTCACCTTTATTGACATGACCCGTCCCCCAGTGCCCGTATCGTGACCACCCCAAACCTGCCTTCCATAGGCCAGGGGCTGGAGACAAGCACCAAAGGTGTAAATCTCTATGCTGAGAAGGCATTTACATTATACAAAGAAAACACACACAACAAGAGTACACAACTAGATGAAAAACACTAAGAAATACTGTATATAGAAGAAGTTATGGAAGGTAAAAAGGGTCCAGAAATACAAGACCAACAGTAATGTACATGGAAAAGACAAAATAGGTATATCTAAAAGACAAACAGTTGGAAGGTGTCTAGCAGCTCTTGGATCATCCACCATGGATCCTACCTGAAGGGTAGGTACTAATATCCTCCTAATCTCTCCATGTCCATTTGTCTCCTCTAGGTACCGTCTTGTCGTGAGGTCCACCTCCAGGTATCGTCCAATCCTCGTACACTCCGCCTCGGTCAGCGCTGTCTGTTGTCTGCATCCAACACAACAAGGTGCAGGCATAACCAGTGCAGGAGTGAGTATAACGATACTCAGTAGGGACCCCGAGACCCTCAAGGTCTCATCAAATCCAGCAAGTATTAAACACAAGGTATGAATCAATATATAACCATTACATAGGTACATGACCATACATATACCTTTGTTATCTAGTAAACAATATCAATCATGAGGAAAACACAAAGGTCACTGAATTTGCTCAAACCACAATTTCCATTATCGAAACCACGGCTGCTGGAGAACTCCTCATCTGTCGAGAACAGTAGGCTCGTCACAAAACCAGGGCACTTCTCACTAACCATATGCTACTGAGGTACTCCTCTTATCGAGTTCCGCGGTTCTGCTGGCAACAACCATGCAATACTCTGCTGTGGGTATGTCGCCAATGACCCAGAGCTCCCCCTAATAACCTGTAGAGGTACTCCACCTATTTAGTACCACAGGTATGCCACCAACTACCATGCGCTCTTCTTCCATGGGTCTGCCACCAACTACCAGATGCTCCCCACTGGGCTAGTCGAATTGGTCAAGCATTCGTCAGGTCTGTCAGCTACTAGGTCTCTGCACTCTGTCTGCATGTCATCGAGAGGGTCCGCTCCACGAGCTACAATTGATACTCCAAGTGTCTTGTAGTCTCACGTAGAAATATATCAAAGGACCGTCACATCATAGGGGTCTCAACGCAACAGACGGCGTGTCCATCAGATGCCTGATCTGTGAGTTATTGACATTTCCATTTCAGGGGCCCGGTTGGATTTTAGGTTCAAACCAACTAGAACGTACACAAACTATGTCCAAGCCTCAAGTGGGGTATTCCAAAGGAACTATCTCACTCTATGATTTCTGTCGACGCAGATAGTTTGTCGATAGGACACTCGTAGCCTGAGTTATGGGTGAATATGTGTATTCGGGTCTAATGGGTCCAGGTCCGGTCCGACCCAGTCAGACCAACCTCACTTAAGCTGAGTCTAGACCAGGGTTTTACCCAATCCGTGAGTCCAAACCGGTCCGTGAGTCCAACCCGGTCTGAAGGGGCGGCCCCAACTGAAGTGCGGCCCCACCCCAAGGCGCGGCCCAGCTCAATGGGACAACCCGACCCGAAGGCGTGACCCTGCTCGAATGCGCGGCCCGATCCGAAGAGGCGGCCCGACCCAAAGGCACGGCCCAGGACCTGTGGGTGGCCCGACTGGCTCGCCGTGAGGCCTAAACAACTGGCCGCATGCTGGCAGGCCGTGGGGCCCAACCGGCCAGCCGCATGCGGGCTGGCCGTGGGGCCCTGCCGGCAGGCCACGAGGCCCGGCTGGCCATGCTGTAGGGGGGGGGGGGGGGTGTCACGCCCCCTGTTGTCCATAACAGAACGAGCGCCTAGAATCAATTCATGTAATAGTGGGACCCTTCGGGTCCCATCTCTAGCGTGCACCGGTGACCGCCTTAGTAGGCTTCCCTGGTTCCTCAACCGCGGGGTGATGGCACTGCACCTCCTCCGCCGCAGCCCAGCCTGGTTGCAGTCCTCAATTCCTCTGTGTGGCACGACAGCGCCATACTCGTCATGTGACCGCCACGGCCCTCCTGGATGCGGCTCTTCCATCTGGAATGGTGGTACGACCCCGCACCCCTCCGACACCGCTGCAGACTTTCCGACTACGACTTGGTTCATTGGGCGGCACGACGATGCCACACCCTTGTGGTCACCCGGTGGATTTGCACCGCCTACGTCTTCGCGCTCTGATTCCGTCATCAAAAAAAACGAGAGCAACAACAAGGGTGTGTGGCGGGGGGGAAGGGTCGGACCGTGTTCGTGCGGTCCGATCCCTCCTCGTTAATATTATATCAATCGGCAACAAGTTTCTCAACAAACAACGATGAAGGGAGGGTAAATTCATTCAAAAAACATCCACTACCTCACTTTTCAGTGATTGACGATGGAGTCACGGAGGGAGGGTGTTGTTCCATCAATGTCTGAGGAGGAAGAGGGTACATGTCGTTGGTAGATGTGCGTTCGAAGGTGGAGAAGATGAAGACGACGTCTGCTTTCTTCGTGGGCGTCGCTTTACTTCCTTGCCTCGGTTGAAGAAGGATGAAGATGCCAACGGTTCATCGTGTTCTTCGTTGAGAGGATGTTCTCTCAATTTCTCCAAGTCTCCACCAGTTGAAAGTTCCAAAAAAAATAAAATAATAGCTTTTCCTATTATTTTATTATTGTAATGAATTCAAAATAATTCAAATAAATAATTAAGGAACCATTAATTAATTCATTTGGAGTTGGATCTTTAACGAAGGAATGTGAAGAGGTTCCCGCAATTAATTAGGGGTTCCAAGGGGTTAAATGAGTTTAAATCATGTGTGGGTCCCACCTTAATAATATCCTCCCATGGGAGGTTATTCTCGGGTGGGCCCCACCACTATAACCTCCCATGGGAGGTTTGGGTCTGGTGGCCCCCACCTCCAACCACCCCTTGGAGGTTTCAACCACCAAATTAAAAATAAAGTTAAAAATTTATTTTTATTCAATTTAATTAAAAACCCCCAAAATCTAACATCCATTCTCGTTAGAACGCAACTGCAGTGAAGGTCTCACTAAGATATATCCAATGCTGTAAGTTCAACGGTGCCCAAGGATTTCAATTCCGAGCACCGGTTCAAAAGTTATCAAACGCCACTCATACATTTACTAAACTTCCCTGAAAAAAAGTTTGGAAAATTATTATCATTCACCCTCGACGCACTGTGGTTGAGGTTAGGTTCTGCCTATGTGAAACACACCCCAACGAACCCAACAGTACTCTGATATTTTCAATCCGAGTTACCGTTTAGAAGTTAAGAATTTTACAACAAAATAATTGTCACTTAATTTTTTTATTTGTGGACAAAAACTAACATTTTCTGGTGACCCTCATCGGCCAAAGTTATTACCTACTTAAATAAATAACGATCTCATGAGTTCAGCAGTGGTGTCTGATTTTTCATCGAAGCTACCATTTGTGAGTTATAAGCATTTGAAAACAAAAGTAAATCTATTTAATTATTTTATTATGGTTATGCTATTTTTGGGATTTCTCAAAGGAGGCCCACGCCGACAAAGCATAAGTCACGCATAGGGTAAAACAGCCATCATGAGCACATAGGTCCCCCTATTTCTGATCTGAGTAACCGTTTAAGAGTTATTGCATTTTTTCTAGAAAAATGCTTACGTGCATTTATTTAAGCTTAACAAAACTTCGACGGATCATTCTGGGCACTTCGGGCCTCAGAATAGCATGACGTCAAATTTTGCAGACTCATAAAATTCCCATATATTTAAAAAAAAATTACATTGAAATTCATGGTCTTTAGATTATCCCCACCTCATGGCTTTACATCCCCGTAATCTACAACTCGATCAAAGAGAACAAATTGGGTTACTAAGCACGCATCTGATCCTCCCGATCCCATATGCCCTCCTAGAGGTTCTCGTGCTTCCAACAAACACGCACCAAAGGTATCGAACCGTCATGTAGGAATTTCTCCTGTTGATCCTCAATATCCACTAGAACCTCCGTCAAAGTCACCCCATCATTGATGTCCTACTCTCCATGGTCGATTATGGGAGTATGTTTGTGCATGTATCTCCTAAGCTGAGATACATGGTAGACGTCATGAACCCTGTGCAACTGAGGTGGAATAGGAAAGTGGAAAGCCACCTCACCAACTCTTCTATATACATAAAAAGGTCTGATCAACCTCAGAGATAACTCGCTGCCTCAGCCAAATCTCTGTAGGCCTCGTCGAGATGAGACGTGTAGAAAGATATAGCCGCCATCCTCAAACTCTAGAGGCCTCCATCTTCTATCAGCACATGACTTTTGCCTGCTCTATGCAGTATTCCACCTCTTCAAGGTGATATACACCTTCTTTGTGGTAGCTCGTACCATCTATAGTCTCACCAGTGCTGACTCCCCAGGGTCTGTCCAGCACAAGGGTGGTCTGAAAGGTTATCCGTACAATGCCTCGAAAGGTTCCATCCTGATGGTGGATTGATAGGTGTTGTTGTAGGCAAACTCCACCAACGGTAAGTGATCCTCCTATCTGCGACCAAAGTCGAGGACACATGCACATAGCATGTCCTCATGAGTCTGAATTGTCTGCTCAGTCTGACCATCCATATGAGGAAGGTGGTTCTTAGAAAAAGCTGCATCCCGAAAGCTTCCTGAAACCCCTACCATAACGATGAAGTAAATCATGCATCATAGTCAGAGACAATAGAAGAAGGCACTCCATGTAAACACACTATCTCCTACACATAAAGGCATCTGAAGATCTCTACTGAACCCCACTATATGATCAATAGGAACTGGGCCGACTTGGTGAGTCAGTCAAAAATCACCCAAATCGAGTCACGAATCTTGGATTTACATGGAAGAACCCTCATGAAGTCCATGGATATCCCATACCTCTTACACTCTGGGACCACTAAAGGCTGAACCAAGCCTTCCATTACCTGGTGCTCTTCCTTCACTTATTGACAAGTGAGGAACCGTGAGACAAAATCTGCTACTACTTTCTTCATACCTGGCCACCAGTGCTGTCGTCAAAGGTAGTGGTACATCTTCTCCACTCCTAGATGTATCGCTAGAAGAGAAGTGTGGAACTCCCTCAACACTTCCTCCTAAAGAGCAACTGGTAAAATGGTACGTCCTATAAAAAGGATGGCATGCTCCCCACCTTCAGAAAATCCATCAGGTGCCTGCCCTGTGGATATCTGAGCAAGTCGCATCTCACAGTCAGTGTATCCACGCTGTGCCTCCATGACTCACTGATTAAGGATAAGAGAGACTATAAGAGACTGTAGAAAGGCTACTCCTTCCCTATCCACAAAAAATATCTGTAAGTCAGCCAACTGCTCTATTGCCTTACCTAGAAGTGGTATACAAGTCCTCCTGCTAAGCGCATCTACAACAACGTTCCCCTTCCCAAGAGTATATACTATCTCAAATTTATAGTCCTGGAGGAAATGAAAACTCAAAACTCATGTTGCCATGAGGTTAAGGCTGGCTGACTCAAGAGTGATCGGCTGCACCCTCCTATGCAAGAGTTTAACCTATGCTACATGGGTTTCCTTTTTCTCCGACTATAGAAAACCTCATCTCAACATTATAGATAAACCACAACCTTTTAGCCTAATACTGTCAATCTGTGTATGAAATGTGGTAGCCCAGTCAATACCCAAACTAACATTGTAAGGTCTCAACACTTACACCCATAGGTTCCAAACGAGACTCTTGCCTCAAGGGTCAGATCACACCATCGGCATAAGTGTGATTATTGAGTCTCCTCCCAAATGTATCTCTTAACATAAGGGTCAAGTCAATAGTTTAATTGGAAACTCTAGGTCTGGGACACGATTTGAGGAAGGAAGTAATGATTGGTTCATATTTCTATTGATATAGAAGCTAGTTGTAGAGACAAACCGTACCTCGAATCATTCCTAGAGCCATTGGGTCACACTCCACGACAACATGCAGGTACTCTCTTCATCTACCCTCCATCTATATGAGCATTGCAGGGATAGAAAAGGTGGGTGGATGTAACACATAAAAATGTACAACACCTCATGATTCTCTCCTAGCTCTACTTCCACATCTTCTACCCTATAGATTCATCTGTCCATGTCACATCCTCATTCTGAAATAGTTTAGAATCCCAAGTCTCTGAGACTGGTGCTAGTTTCTTGCTTTCCCACTACTAACATTCACTTGTTGTATCTGCTAATGAAAATAACATTCAACTACAAAGGTTCTCTCTAGAATCCTTACATAGGTTTGAATGCACAGAATAAAAAGAAAGTGCTCGCTTGGTTGTCCCTAAACACATCTCACTCAGAGGTCTAAGATCTGACACACTGATCATATATTATTCATTGAGTACTAGTAACGATCGGTACAGCTTGTTGAATACTCATCTCCCGAAATGTCATCCTACCAATTCTGTAGAAGTTCTAGAGAACTCTCGGCCACCTCCTCAAGCTTGTCCTCAGCTGCCTGTAAGTCGGGCTCGCCTGAGAACCTGAAGGGTATCTAATGCAGAAACAAGTGTAAGGCATTAATCCTATATGTGTCATCTACCGGTACCAAATGTTGAAACTCTTGACCAATAGGCAGTGATATAGATGACACACTACCTAAAGGTACAATATCTAGCAATGGTCCACATACCGAAGCCACATCACTATGCGGACCAACCTCATGGTCACTCACTGGGAAACACTAGTAACTAAGATCACCATCTGCTCTATTGGTGTCTCAGCTAGGTGGATAACCCTAATAATCTCCTCCAGTCAATCCTCTACTACTTGGGAATCTATCTCGACTTGTAACCTCGGAGGCTTCTACCGCTGGAACTCGTCCAACACGCTCAGTCGGCGTGCATTGTCCTCCAATGCGACTGGTGACAACTTCTGCCCAACGGGTGGTGCTACTGCTAGAAAACCACACGAAGGTGCCAACATAGTAAGAGGGCCCTACACCAGAGCCTCTTCGTTCAGTGGGCCGTCATCGTGTACTCTCTAGGAACTCCAACTGGCTATCTATTTGGAGGAATCCTGAACAGATGTGACACGGTCAAATGATTAAACTGGGTGAGCTGACCTGGTTGAGCTGAGTTAAAGAAACTTTTTGAAAACACACACTCAATCAGTGTTTTTGTGCACCGAGTCAGAAATCAGAAGTCAGGGTCCTAGTGTATGGATACGTTGGCCGCTGCACCAACACTGGACTCCCTGAACTAAAAACTGCACTCACTACACTTAACACTATTGCTACATAGAAAAGATCAGAGTTCGATGTTTTGTGGTAGAACCAACTCCTTTGATACCAATTTGTCACGAACCACCCACAGGGCCCATATCGTGTCTACCCCAAGCCCGCCTTCCATAGGCCAAGGGCTAGCGACTACCCTCAAAGGCTTAAATCCCCAAGCTGGAAAGGCAATTCCTTTATACAAAGTAAGAACACAAAATCAGAGTACACAACTGGAAATAGAACACTAAGAAATATTGTATACATAAGAAGTGTTGGAAGGTAAATGGGGCCAGAAATACAAGCCCAACAGTAATTTACAAGGAAAAGAGAAAACAAGTACAACTAAAAGACAAAAAGCTGGAAGGTTTCTAGAAACTCCTGGATCGTCCACCACAGATCATACCTGAAGGTTATGTATAGATAGCATACTCAGAGATCCACATTCGTCCATCTCCTCTGAGTACCGACTCTTTGTGAGGTCCACCTCTTGGTACCGTCCAATCCTCATACACTCCTCCTCAGTTAGCGTTGTCCGTTGTCTGCATCCAACACAACGAGGTGCGGGCATAGCCTGTGCAGGGGTGAGTATAACGATACTCAGTAGGGACCCCGAGACACTCAACGTATCACAAAATTCAACAAGGATAAACCACAATGTATGAATCAACAGATAACCATTACTTAGGTATATGCCCATACACATACCTATGTTATCTAATAACCCATCTCAATCATGAGGAAAACAAAAAGGTCATTGACTCAGCTCAAACCTGGATTTTCATCATCGAAATCATGGCTACTGGAGAACTCCTCCTCTGTTGAGAATAGTAGGACTATCGCGACACCAAGGCGCTTCTCACTAACCTTATACTGGTAAGGTACTCCCCCTGTCGAGTACCACGGGTATACTACCAACTATCAGGCGGTCCTCCACTGTGGGTCTACCGCCAACTACCAGGAACTCCACTTAATATCCAGTAGAGTTACTCCTCTTGTCGAGTACCTTGGGTCTGCCACCAACTACCAGGCGCTCCTCCACCATAGGTTCACTTCCAACTACCAGGCACTCCCCACTGGGCTAGTCGAATTGGTCAAGCAGTTGTCAGGTCTGTCAGCTACTAGGTCTCCGTACTATGTCTGCTTGTCACCGAGAGGGTCCGCTACACGAGCTACATGTTTATATACCAGGTGTCACGAAGTATCAAGTATAAGTATCTCAAAGGAACGCAACATCATAGGGGTCTCAACACAACAGACGACACGTCAACCAGATGCCTGGTCAGTGAGTTATTGGCATTTCCATTATAGTGGCCCGTTTGGATTTTAGGCTCAAACCAACCCGACTATACCCCAACTGTGTCCAAACCTCATGTGGTGTATGCCAAAGGAACCGTCCTGCACTATGATTTCTATTTACATAAAATGTTTGTCTATAAAACACATGTAACCCGAGTTATGGGCGAATAGGTGTATTCAGGTCTGACAGGTATTGGTCCGGTCCGACCCAGCCAAACTGACCCGACCTGACCCAGGTCTGGACTAGGGTTCGACCCGGTCCATGAGTCCGACCCGGTCCAAAGGGGTGGCCCGACATGAAGGGGTGGGCCACCCCAAATGCGCAGCCTGGAACGAAGGGAAGACCCGACCCGAAGGCACGACCTGCCCGAAGGCGCGGCCTGACCTGAAGTGGTGGCCCGACCCGATGTTGTGGCCTATCCCATGGGGCCGGACCGACAGGCGGGCCACAGGGACAGGCCGACGGGCAGTGTGGAAGCCGGTTGCGGGGCCCGAAATTCCCCTCAGTGGGGGGGGGGGTGACACTCCCCCTTGTTGTCTGTAACGGAACCAGCACCTAGCGCCGGTTCAGGTAACCACGGGACCCTTTGGGTCCCACTTGTAGCACGCAACGACGTTCGACTCAGCCGGAAGCCCTGTTAATTCCACCACAGCACGACGGAGCAGTGGTTCTGCTGGCCTCCATGTGGCATTCCGATGCCACACCCCGTCCACTACGGCATGACATGGTCATGGTCCTCGGTTCCTCCACACGGCACGGTGGCGCTGCGCTCGTCGTTCGACCGTCGTGGCCCTCCAGGCCGCTGCTCTTCCTTCCAGCATGGTGTGACAACTCCGCGTCCCTCCGGCACCACCGTGACCCTTCCGTCCGTGACTTCATTCTTTGCGCGGCACAATGGCGCCACACCCTTGTGGTGACCTGGCGGCCATGCATCAGCGGCTTCTTCGTGCTCTGCCTCCATCGTCAACAAAACAAGAGCAAAAACAAGGCGGGGGGGAGGTTCAAACCGTGTTCGTCCGGCCTGATCCCTCCTTGTTAAGATGTTATCAATTAGAAACAAGGTACTCAACAAATGACAAAGAACGGAGGGTAAATTCATAAAAAAAACAACCCCTACCTCGCTTATCGGGGATCGATGGCGGAGTCATAGAAGGCGGACGTCATTCCGTCAATTTCGGAGGAGGAAGAGGGTACTCGTCGATGGAGAACGATCGTTAGAAGGTGACGAAGTCAAAGATGACGTCAACATTCATTGTGGGTGTTGCTTCCATTCCTTACCCCTGTTGAAGAAGGAAGAAGATGCTGACAGTTTTTCGTTTTCTTCATTGAGAGGATGTTCTCTAAATTTCACCAAGCCTCCACCAGATGAAAGTTAAAAATAAAATAAAATAATAGGTTTGCCTATAATTTTATTATTGGCGTGATTTCAAAATAATTCAAATAATTAATTAATGAACCTTTAATTAATTCATGTGAAGTTGGCACTTTAATGAGGGAATGTGAAGAGGCTCCCCCACTTAATTGGGGGTTCCAAGGGGTGAAAGGAGTTTAATACTACTGTGGGACCCACCATAATAATATCCTCCCATGGGTGGTTATGCTTGGGTGGGCCCCACCACTACAACCTCCCATGGGAGGTTTGGATGTGGTGGCCCCCACCTCCATCCTACCCTTGGAGGTTTCATCCAAGAAAATAAAATTAAAGTAAACACATTATTTTTATTCAATTTAATTAAAAACCCCCAAAATCTAACTTCTATTTTCATTTGAACGCAAATGTGGGGAAGGTTGCACTAAGAAATCACCGACACTGCAAGTTCAAAGGTGCCCTCAGATTTCAATTTCGAGCACCGGTTCAAAAGTTACAAAACACCGCTTCTGTGTTTACTAATATTACCAGAATAAATGTTTGGAAAATTATTATAAGTCACCCTCAATCCACTGCGGTATATGTTAAGCTATGCCTAGGTGAAACACGCCCCAATGAATCAAATAGTACTCTTGAATTTTCAATCTGACTTACTGTTTGTCTGTTATGAATTTTAAAATAAAATGTTTTTCACTTAACTATTTTTGTTTAGAGCCAAAAACTAACTTTTTCTGGTGGCCCGTGCTAGCCAAAGTTAGTATATGATTAAATAAAGAAATCCCTCATGAGTTCAGCAGTGGTCTCAGATTTTTAATTTGAGCTACCGTTTATTAGTTATAAGCATTTGGAAAATAAAATAACTTTATTTAATTATATTATTTATGGTTATGCTGTTTTCCAGATTTCTCATAGGAGGCTCCCGGCGACTAAACCTTAGTCACACCTAGGGTAAAACTGTCATCCTGAGCACATCAGTGCCCTCATATTTTTGATCCAAGAAACTTTTTAAGAGTTATTCCACTTTTTTCTGGAAAACTACTTAAGAGCATTAATTTAAGGTTAATAAAACATCGATGGATCATTCCGGGCACTCCGGGCCTTGAAATCGCATGCCGTAAGATTTCACAGACTCGTAAAATTCCCACATCTTTAAAACAATACATGTAAATTCTTGGTCTTTACATTTATTTAATGAACATGGGTTTTTTTGTTAATATAATATTCATAATTACATGAAATTATAAATATAAATGGACCTATTGTTGAATTATAATGAAATAATTTCATTATTTAATTTATTTTATATGGATACATCTACAGGTAACTATAGATGGTATGAATATATGGTTCAGATAACATTGATGATTAAAATGGAATTCATTGAGGATAATTTTAGATATTTAATTTTTAGCAATGGATGATAAGATATCGTTGACTATAATTTTAGTGATATTGATAATCATTGAGGTAAAATGAGAAAGTATTATTTTTACTATGGTAAAATTACTTTAGTAAAACCCCATATGGATAAGTATTAGGGATATATCTATGTATATGAAACAACAATTTTTTTTTTGTTTTGTCAAAATGGGGTTTATTTTTAGAAAATAAAACCCCTTATTGGATACTACATATTGATTAAGTCTCTTAAATAGTTTTACATTGGGGTAATTGCCATTAAAATTACATGTGGTGTATTATATAATTTTTTACCCTGTTCCTGATAATAGGGATAACAATAAACTTTTTCATAAACTATTTATATAATTTATTTTTTAATGAAAATTTTTATTATATGATATCATGAAAGATTTATTATGTTTTGGATTTTGGATAATAAGCATAATAGAACCCAAACTACCGAATACTTAATTAAACATATACTTATTATTTGTTTAATAAAAGGGAATATAATAATTTTAAATTTCAATACATTTTGGTGATATATATATGTTAAAATAGTCTTATAATATTTTTTTATGTTTTTAATTATTCATCAATAATTAATAAATATTTTTTGTTTTATTGAAGAATGATTATTTATTGAAATAAGTGAAAATTAATTCCATAAAAAATATATAGACTCTCTTATTGAAAAATAAAACAAGATAAAAGCTATAGATAAGAATACATAACATATAAGAAAAATTATATCATGAATTATTATTATCAACATAAGAATAATAGTGATTCCAAAAAATTGAGGATGGGAAAGATAGAGACTCAAGGGGTATATATTAGAGAGATGATGAGTGAAAATTTATTCAGATTATATCATGTTATAAAATATTGTAAGAATAGATAAGGTTAATGAAAAAAAGTAACAAGGATCTATTTTATGTGTGTGAAAATAGTGTATAAAGAAAATTCTTTCTAAGGAAAATTTACAAGAATAGTTGACATGGTTAAAGGAAAAAAGAGTTCGTCCCAATGTACCAGAAACTGTTTAATCTATAAAATATATGGAACATGGATAATTTGAATTTAAAAATCATAATATAATATATAAAAATAATATTATAAACATAATTACTCTATGAAAATGAAATTAATATGTAAAAAATCCTAGATATGTGTTAGGAAGGTAAATTTTAATGAATAACGTTGTCAATACATTGAAAAAATATTGGTGTTTTATTTTTATCATATTTTCCCAACTTCATTATTCATAATGTTTTTTATATAGATTTAAAATAACCATCCATAGAGTATGATCATAAATAATTGAATCTATACGTAGGTCCAATGTTTTAAAATTATCACTACTATAATCTTATAAGAATATGTTTCTTATGAAATCTAATTATCCTTCTATTAATCAAAATTGATGTGATATTTAGAATTTCTTGGATCTCTTGAAAATTTAAAATTTAAAAAAAGTAATGTAACATCTAAAATAATAATCATAATTTTGTTTTTCATATGTAATAATATAAACTCCCAATAATGTTTTTCATCTTTTTTTTGTGTATATAGAAAAATATTAATGAAAAATTCAACTTCATTTATATTACTATAATGAGCTAAAACATGAGTTCATTAGTAATTTATAAAATAATGAGTGTAATAACTCATTGTAAATTTCAAATAGTTTCCTTGATCAACATTAAAAATTAGGTTACAAACACTTAAAATTTTGAGGATATATTTTATTTATTCCTTGAATGGAATGTTCTATTATTTCACTATACATTTTTCTAAAGTAAATAATGTTATCGATATCATTCTCCACACACAACACAAATCTCAGAGAAAACCATGACATTTATTGACCACTCAAATTATGCCGATTAATTAATATTTCTGAAAACATATAAGCCAATTATGATATTTAACACTTTATGATTTAAATATAATTATTTAATTGCATAAAAATATATTTATTTTATTATTTTGCAGTGGATTTTATATATAATTTTTTTATCATGTTATAAATTAAAAATTTTCTTATTTGTGATAAATATTATAAATTTTATTTATTGATTATATATTTAGTATGTACTTATTGAAATTAATAAAAGAAAAACTATTATTTTAACATATTATATTTATATAAAACAACATTCTTATATTCTTTATTATATTAATTAAAAAATACATTTATATGTAGTAGAATGCTAACCTAAAAAAATGCATTTTTTCTATTATATATAAATTTTTTATATTTGATTAATATTTTTTATATTTTTATATGAATAATGATTTGAAGGCGAATAATGAAATTTATTCCTCTCATAAATATAGGTCCATTTTTTGAAATTATGAATTAATATGATATACTTCAAAATTTTTGAAATAAATTTCATCATAAAATTCTAATTCTATAAGGTAAATTATAAGTTTCTTAATATATAATTTGTTTTACAATTCTATACATAAAATTTTATATCAAGGATGAATTTTTCTTAATATATTGTTTTAATTAATTATATATATATATATATATATATAATTTTGAAATTAATTTTTATCTCTTCTAGAAATTGATTAAAATAAAATTGAATAAAAATTTGAATTAGGAGGATAAAATTATGTATTAAGATTAATTTTAATTTTGGACATAAAATATATGTTAGCTTAAGTATATAATAACTAAAATGTTAGATGAAAAAAGTGTATAATTACAAATATCTTGTTCTAATGAGTTTGAAACCAGAATATAACATTTGGAATATCTGGTGGTTGATTAATTTAATTCCCATATTACATCCCCTAAAAATTATTTATCAGTATTTGATCCATTTTCATTTATTTAGACTTCCCATTATTAATTTTATTTGGGTTTTGACAAAAATTCTAACTATATTCACTTACACATGGGGATCTTCTCTCATCATTTACCTATAAAATACAAACAACATAGTTCATCACTAAATCAATAAAACCCTATACTAAAAATTCTAGCCAACAATCAAGGTGGTATTGTTTTCTCACTATATCATCCCTCTATGACATAACCATGTTGAAAAGAATATTATCAATGTAGTAAGATATAAATATCTGACCACTCCTTTTTCATTTTTCTTTCATTCGGTTCACTTATTATTATTAAAATTCAATAACACCATTATAAAATTATAAAATCAATATAATTATAATATTGTGATGTTATAGTAATTATTTTAAATGAATTATCCCCATTCCCATTTATATTAAGAAAAACAATAACTTTAGTTGTGTCTAGGGAGGACTACCACCTCCATGAGGTAACAAGTTTTGTTTTTTCATAGATATAATAGTTTAAAACAAATATTTAATTTAATATAATGTTCGATATTAAAGAAAAAATTTATACTTTTATATTTAAAACCATATTACTTATTTTTCATGATGTATGTAAATTGAAACCATTATCCACACGTATATGATGACAATATCCTCTAAGTGATGATTTATTTCTATTATTCATTTCTTTTAATCTTTATGTTTTATATATTTAATTTTTTTTTAATCTCTAAAAATTATTTTTATGAAATTAATAAATTTATGTAATAAAATAGTTGAAACTGTTAAATATATGAGAAATACAAAACATTGATAAATTCAACAATCTAAAAGATTATTCATATTAAAAAACGTTTTATTTCATTAACCTATATAAATGATACATATTTTTTATATTATTATTATTATTATTTCTAATAATTATATATTAATATAATATATACTAAATAAGATCTTTATAATTATTTTATATTGCAACGATAGAAAAATCACTTCATTACCATTCATTATGTATGGAGTCTTGTTGTTTTGGTTGGTTTAACTACCCTCCTGGTAAATGATTTAATTTTATATCAACAATGTAAAATAAAAGTTAATATTAGAATAAAATTTACATTCATAAATATGAATAAAAAATATGTTTACTAAATAGAACAATAAAAAAATAATTCGAATAAAACTAAGAATGAAATATGTAATATTTATAGAAATTAAGTAACCTATACTGATGAAATAGAATCTTGATAGACAACATATTAATATGAGCCTTCCAAATAGTAAATATTCTAATATAATAGTAACCTAACATATAAATTTATAAATAAAAATCAGGTAACTAATGAATTAAAATATAATATTTTTATATCATTGAATATGTACATAAATGTTTTAAAATTGAATAATTTAGAATTGGTATATTTTGGGATACATGTATGTCTAATTACAATTCAATAATTAATACAATGATTTATATAAAAATTTATTTTCATATAAAATATTCAAAAATTAATTTCTAATCATTCAATTATAATATAATAATATGATACCGCAATCAATTTTTAATTGTGTTATAAAATCAGATATAGTATTAAAATTTCTATTTTTCAAATAAATAATGAATTTAATTAATAATTAATTCTATTATTTTTATAAAATTATTTTCTTATAAGTGATTACATTATTTAATTATTAAAATTGAATAATTTTTAAGGTGAAGTGTTGGGATTTCTTGAAAATACATCATTTTTGTGAATAGTGACATACGATAACTTATGATATTTAACAAATATAAAAATTATTGAGTCATGGTTGATGTATAGATGAGTTAAGCCCCAAATGTTTCCAAAACTCATGTACCATTAAATGTATTTATTACTTTGAATCAACACTACTGATATTCATGATCCAAAAAATATTAAAAATCATTAATATAGTCAAAATAACCCCTCTACTCCCACTATAATTACCACTCTTCACCTCCCCTTCTCCTCACACCTCAATAGCCTTAAATATTTTATAAATTAATCCAAATTATATTCAGAATAATCATACCCACGACCCAGATCATCTAGTTTTAACAATTGAATATACCATATTACAATAAGGATGTTCTCATGGAGATGTTATATAGGAGGTAAAATCCCCCATTTTCTCTAATAAATTATTTCTTTTTTTCTCCATGATCCCTTCATCCAAAATAAAAATATACGTGAAAACTAAAATATCATATATATACAATATTTTTTTAACTTCAATATAACATCTATAATAAAACCAATTGTCATCTTCTTTTATTCTAAAAATTAATACATTGTCTATGAGGCGTGGATTCAAAACATTTTTTTTGATGATATTTTGTTTCCATTACCACCATTAAGGATAATAATAAAACAATTATTATGGTTAAAAAATAATAAAATATGTATAATATATAATATTTCATGTTTTGGTATTAATTTATATACATAAAATTAAATAATAAAACAAAAATGCATTGTCTTGATCGCTAAACTATCTAAATAGACTAATAATTTTTCATTAACGGTTTATCTAATGATTTATTCTCCTATAAAAAAATATTGTAATATTTAAAAATATGGAATTATATTAATATGATATAATTCCACTGATGATGTTTTTTTCCTTTTGATAAGAATATTCATTTTTTACACAAGGGAACTGACCATGAACTATGAAACGAACACTCCCAATGCCACCAAAGGGAACACTATAAGTAAAACAAATAGACACAAGTTAACCAAATAAACTTATAACAAAGAAAATATATCTAGAATTGGTTATAAATTTTTTAATTAAGGAAATTAATTAAATTATCTAGGATGTTATGTACAAGTGTAGAACACTATTATACATAAGGTAAGGGATTCTCTCCAGACCTCCATTTTTTCCTTGTTGATGCACTTTATCTATGTTTACCCAAAAAAATTAATAATTTATCTTATGTTATCATCCTAAATTATTTTTTTATGTTATAAAAATATGATAAAGCTCAATTGTTCTTTTTTATCGGTAATTAAATGTTTAATATGGGTCCTTTCTCAAAATAGTCCAATAAACAATCTGAATTAATGAGAATTTCCCTATTTAATAATAATTTTAAAGTACAAATAATTAAATATTTTAGTGAAAAATTATTTTTATCAAATCACTCATTTTATGAATAATTTTTTTTATTTTTATTTTTGGTTATTATACAAGATATTATTTATTTGTCCTTTTTATGTACAATTTATTATTTTCCATAAACAACAATAATCTTTCTTGTTTATATTATTTCATAAGAACATAGTTTACATGTATTAGTTTTACTTGTCACCAAATATCAAGTTGTGTTCCCATTTTACGATATTAATTTACAAGTGTTATTAATATTCAGTCAATCATAGACACCTATGTGATACACACAATTTTAAGATTTTATGAAATGAATATGATACCCATTTATTTTCATGGTTAACCTATATATTTATTTGTTAAGTTTGAATCTTTAGGTGGAACACATTTTTATGAAAATTTTATAATGTGTTGTCCTAGTTTTCATTCCAATGAATTGGAATTAGTTTATTTTAATAAGACTTTTTTTTGAATATGGGTATACCTGATTCCTTTGTGGGACTATTTCCACCAAGTGATATAGTATTGGATGTATTCCATAACTAATGTTTTTTTCATGTTATATATTGTGGAAACCTTACGATGATGCAATAATTACATGAAACCATGTTCAATATAATGTGATACAATATATTATTCATGTTCAATTCCAATTTATGTTCTCAGGTTATGCCTCTTAAACCATGTGCTATGATTTATTTCGATATGTATTCCTATATAAGTATTTTTTCTCATTCCTTTTTCTTATGTATTCCCCAGGTTTCCCAATAATGTTTTGAATGATCAAATTTAATGGGCAAGACATAACTAGTCCATTAAATTTTCAAAAATTGGTTTTGTGGAGTTCATGGAGGTAACTGAATCTCATTTCAACATTTTCTTAAATTTTAGTTTTTATATCGGTATCTCGTGTCAGTGTCTCATCATCATTTGATCCATATTGGTAGGTCGGTTGTCAGTAGGTAGGGTGTTGGTAGGTCGGGTGCTGATAACATCGGTGTTGGTATGGCGGGCCATCAATAGGTTGGGGTGTCGGTAGGTTGAGTCAGTAGGTCGGGTGTAGGTAGGTCAGACATTAGGGAGTGGAATCAGTGAGTCACACAAGTGACACACTATTGGGGGGTCATGTCAGTTACTCATGTTGGTGAGCCATGTTTGTGAGTCAGACATCGATGAATCATGTCGGTGACTCACCCATTAGTGACCGATTTCCAGTTTTCCCCAGTTTTTTCCTATATTTACCCTCTTATGGTGATTTTGTTGTAAATTATTTTTTATAACTCATTTGTTCATTTAAAAAGGCATTACAAATGATATTATTATATATTTAACATCGAAACACTCTCAAGACATTGAAATAGTCAAACATCCTTATCTTGAGTACTATATGACATTAATTCCCCTTGAATCTATTTCCATTCCATTAATATAGGATCTTACATTTTTTTCTAAAGCTGAGATCTCATCATCCTGGAACCCTTCTATTTACTCTTTGATTGCCTAGAGCCTTTCTTCTGCATGGATTCATGTGTTGTGTGGTGGCCTTCAGATCTGGTTTTCCCATCGATTCCTTCCTGCTATTCGAGCACCCACCATGTTTTTGGTGCAAGATGGAGTTGTTATTCATTTTTTCTTCGAGGTAAGGATCCATTCATCTCATGTAATTTTTGTCTCATGTGAGGTGTGTTCAATCATATCCCCTTGAAAATACATTTTGACCCTGATTTAAAAATGATAATAATAAGTAAAAAATGATGGGATGGGATGTTGATGACGATGATAAGTTTGTTTTATATGTTATCCTTTATCCCTATTGTGTTTTTTAAGAGATGTATGTGTTATTAAAATTAGGGTCATTGGTTGTGTTTTTTAGTGCACCAGAGTCATGAATTTTTATAGTTGGTTTTTTGGGGAAAGGATGTGAACCTAAAACCATTGTTTATCACCTAAATATGCTTAAAATAAATGGATTCTCTAGGATCAAACATGTTCTATAATAACCAATGAATTATAAAAGTGGAATTAATGAATGAGGGTTTCAAAATACGAATACGCCTTGCAGTATGGTTTGACAGTGTGTTGTTGAAGGTTCTATTTGACCTTCTGTTTAGGATGGTCATTTTTTGTTTTGGTTGGGAGTGTCGCTATGTGTTTAGGGAGGTATAGGCAATGTAATTGAATTTTATATGGAGTGATTGATTGATTTTGGGATTGAAAAACTTGTTATTTAGTGGGAATATATCTTGTTAGTGGTTGGGTAGTGGGGTAACAAGTTTAAGTTGTGCTATGATTATGTTATTGGTTGTGATGAGTGTAGTGTTGTTTTGAAGTGTGACTTCCAAGTATGTGATTAATGATGTGTGTTAGGATTTTAATTGTTTAAGGGGGAGGAAAGGGTGGAATGAATTTGAATAATGATGGTGGTAGTGGTTGTACGAGTGTTTATGAAAGAAGAGTGTGCTATGGGACAACAATCTTGTTGAGTTTTGTTCTTTGCTGAATGTGGTTCTTTTCATGTAGTGAGGCCACTGTGGATGGGTTGACATGGATAATTCTGAATAAGGGTGTTGTCACATTATGTTGGCCTTTTTCCAAAAGTTTCCAGAGGCATTGTGATGTGTGTGAGGGTTGTGATATTACTTGTGGTGTGTTATGTATGGTATTTTCCTTGGTAGATATGAAATAAATAATTAAATGAACTATTTAATATTGAGTGCTAAATTGTTTAATGGATTATATTGGGTTATGAATTATGAATATGGATGGTTGTGTGGTGATTAATTAAATGTTTTAGAAAGGGTTGTTTTGTGCGAGAGAGTTTTTTTTACTCATAGGTTAGGTTGAGTGTTTGGTACACAAACACACACACACACACATATATATATGTAGTTCCTTGTAAGTTATATATTCACGCAACTCATGTTGAGAAATATGTGTCGATCACACCAAAAGTTATGGGTGGGGGTATCATTTCCCAACAATCTAGTGGGTGGATGGACCATGTGTTATTGAATATTATCTTCCCAATCATCTAGGAATTGGTAGTCCTAGAGTATTTTGGATTGTTTTTTAGTGGTTGTGATACCTAGGTGGTGGCAGGTGAGGTGTTCTTACCAGGTGTATTATGGATGAGATTTGTTTTACATTCCTAGGTTTCTTCGTGATGAGGTTGTGGTTTTCTGGCCAATGTGTATGTTGATGGGATGTTATGTGGTATATAGCCCATGTGTGTGTGGGTAGGTCGAGACAATTGAGATTGTGGAAGAACATGGTAGCATCAGGACGTTCACTATTAGTTATGAGCAGTTAACAGGTGATAGGCGGTGTGGGGTGCCCAAATATCGATGTGCTAATTATATTATATTACTTGACTTGTGTTATTTTTTGAGTGTGACTTGGTGAAGTTGGGGTAGATAGTATACCCGGTTATGTTTTTTTGAGTTTATAATTTTTTTCTCAATGGGTCATTTGTATGAATATCTTAAATGTTGATGAGAGACATTGTCTTTTTTAACTGAGTATACATGTTTTTTTACCCTATGTATTTAAAATTGTTTTAACTCTTCCAGGGAGATTACACAGACTGTGATGGACCATACTAGCTTGGTCGTTGTGATAAATTCCGTTTGTCTTGTTATCTTTGTTCTTATGGTATTTACATTGGTTCTTTTCAATGCGTTTCAAGTTGTTATACATTAATCATTAATGATGGATAAATTTCTTTCCACGTTTATATATATGTATTGGAGTTTTTTGTGGTTTATATATCTAATATCCGGATCATGGTTACTATAAAAGGGTAATGCCTCCCATTTTGTGAGATTTATATAGCATTGGTTTTTTTCACCACCACAGGGACTACTAGTGGCGAGAATCAAGGGTCATTATACCACATTCCCCTATTCTCGCTCAGGAGGGTAATATTTCAATGGTGGGGGTTGTAAAACAATGAGATCATAAGGTTATGGTTGAGTGATTGGATGTAAATTAGAGTCAGACACATTGATGATTTCATGGGTTGGTAGGGAAATAATGTCAGGTGATCTTGGTGTGTGAGATTGGCCCGGAAGACCTGCATGTGCATAGGTGTTTTGGGCCGCCTGTTATTTGATGCAAGGACTCTGAGATTACAGAATGGCCAAGTAAGACTACACCATTTTTGTGGAATGGACCCTATGAAGTTAACATACATTATGATGACTTGTGTTCTTCTTTTTTTGGGGAGTTTTTTGAAATGAAAATAAACAATGAGTTAAAATGAATCTTAAAAATGTTCCCATAATACTAGGGGTAAGACTTCATTGTTTACCTCTCAGTTATGTGACATAGATGTCTTCATGAGGGCTCAGGCAGTGGAGGCTCAACAGGCTAATCTGGTTAATTGATGGCGGGGGGGGGGGGTGTTGATCTAGAGGAGGAAGACAATTAGTGGAAAAAGACACTAAATGCTTTCTAGTGGTATACTCTTGGAAAGTACTCGGTTCCTCTGGAAGTAATCTTGATGTTGGGAGTAATGTGTTTGGGGTGAAATCTATATCTGGGGAATAAGTAGGAGACTAATGTATTGTGGGCCAATTTTGAGAAAGTGTTCTTTGTGGAATTCATTTATTCGATCATGAAGGATGAAATGAGACATGAGATACTCTCCCTCTAGTATATGGGTATATCAGTTCCAGAAATGTTGATCATATTCAATGATATAATTATATTTTCTTCGGATTACTTTTTTAAATGAGGATTCTTCTATGAGACCCTTAGAGGTGGAACGTCTTCCCTCTCTCTAGTGTACAATTACTTCTTTCTCCTTTCCAATATACGTAGAAGTTCTGAAGATGGAAAATGTGGTTGAGAGGATGAACTCATGGGGAGATCTACTATGATAGGGAATCCAACAGGGTTCTACGATGGAAAAAGATTACAACTATAGGTCACAAGAACCGGGGTCATCGAGGTTTCATCTTGTGGGGTGTCAACCTCAGTAGTTTTTGTTTAAACCTTATATTACTCATGACATTAACATAAAAATGAGACTATGGTTTTTCAATTGTGGATGTTTCATTCACCTTTAATGTTAGTGCCTATTTTGATCTTAGTATGGTGGAGGTGGGCAGGTTCAGTTGCCGCCTCAATAAAAGTTTCTAGCCAAGCAGTTTCAACAACTGGGACAGCAGGCCCTAGCTCCACCAACGAGAGATGAAGCAGAAAGTGTATGTCCAGAGGGTATTACTCTGGGACCTCTAAATCTGCATGGTTAGGGAGTCTGTTGATATAATATTGGAAGATGATGTTTGTGGTTCAGTTTCCCTCCATGATTGTAGCATTTCCAGTGGGGCCAGATATCATTCGATGTTCGATCATCTTGTTTGGTACTCATGTTTGTACCTTATTAAATTCGAGAGATTCAAATTCATTTATTTCACCTGGTCTAAAATAGTACTTGGGACTATAAATAGAGATAATATCAATTCCCTTGGTTTTCAGTATACTAGGATTATGTTAGACCATAATTTTTTATATTTATTGTAGATTTAAAATGACGTTGGGTCTACATCAGTCAAGTGGGGATCTCTTTTTGATACAGATGCAGAAATTCAATGTAATTTTTGGAATTGAGTTGTTGTTTTCTGTGAATGATGTTATCTAATTCTTCTAGAGAATAATAATTTTTTTCAGAAAATATGGTCAGTGTGTAGCATTCATTGGTGAGCGGAGTTTGTAGGTGTGTAATAGGCATTTGAAGCCTCTTCTCTCTTTGATTTTTGAGCTATCAATAGGGTCTATGGATGCTGAAACAGTGGAGGTTCCATGATTTTTTGAATTATTCCTAGATGTTTTACATAATGATTTTGTGACTCTAACCTCTTTATGTGATGTTGAGTTTGGTATAGACTTTCAACCCTGTAAAAGTCTGATTTCAATGGATCTTTATTAGATTGAATATTTTGAGATTCAGGAGGATGCAAGCCATATTGATGATATGATGAAGAATTGATTTATATGAATTTTTTTCCATGTGGTGCCCTAGTGTTGATTTCAAGAAAAATAGATGGTGTTCTAAGGCTATTCATAGAGTACCCGATGTTAAATGAGGTGACAGTCATGAATTATTACCCTCTTTCAAGGATATATCATCTTTACGACCATTTATATGGAGGAAGATGTATTTCCATGATTGATCTATGGTTTGTGTGTGACCACTTGTGTTTGATGTAGGGTGACAACCAAAAGGCTACATTCAGATGCACATATGGGAACATCGAGTTTGTATTTATGTTTTTCAGTCTTATGACAACATCGGTTGTGTTCATCGAACAAATGAACTCTGTCTTTTGTGGCTTCCAAGACTAGTTTGTTGTAGTATTCATCAATGAAATTATGATATAATAGAATAAATAAGAGGAGTATACCATGCATTTTTAGACTATCTAAGATATCCTATGATGCCACCATCAATACAAAATGTTGTTCAAGTGCATGTTTTTGATACATGATGTCCACTTTATGGGACATGTGGTGTCTCAGTAGGGTGCTGTAGTTGATTCGACAAATAATGAGGAATTATTTTAATGGGAAGTTCCCAAGAATATTTGAAATGATCACAATTTTATTATTCTAATAGCTTATTATAGGAGTATTTTACCTTCTATCTCTTGAGTAGTTGTTCTATTAATTACTCCAACTAGAAAAGTTCAAACATTTATGTGGAGTGAGCAGTGTCAGGAAACATTCAACTATTTGTAGGGGATGTTGATTAGTTCTCTTATGAGTTGGTTTCTAGAGGAGGGTGTGATGTTCAAGCTTATTTTTGATGCTATCCAACTAGTCATGGGGTTTGTGCTAATGTAGCAAGGGGGGTGATATCATATGGGTCTAGGAAGATATGTTTGCTTGAATATAAATATTCCACCCATGATATGTATCCAGCAACAATTTTATTTGTTGTATAGATATTTTAGAATTATCTTACTATGGAGCTCGTTGCGATCTTCAAGTATCATAAGAGCATGAGGTATATCTTTTTCCAGTGATACATGAACATTCTGAAGATGATATGTATATAGTTTCTCTAGGATTAGGACATTGATGTCACTCACACATATGTAATGGGAAATTGTGTGGAAAAAGCTTTGAGTATGAAGTCATAGAGAGGTATTTAAGGAATCTACAGGTGCTTGGAGGATGATGTATAAGTTGAATTCCATGCACTTAGATATTATAATGGAAAGTGGAAGATGCATTCTATTTCAAATGATAGTGAAGTCATCTCTAAGAGAGAAGGTTGAGGATTCTCAGTAGGGAGTTTCAGAGATGAATGTCATGGGTGATCACATTGACCAAGGTGATTCTTTAAGGGATGGAAATAAGATGGTTAGAATCATATTCCTTTCTATTAGAAGTTTTTGTTATTTTGGAAGTTAATGTGGGTGTTCTTGGTGAGTATCATAAGTCACCCATAGAAGTACACATAGTTGTTTCCAAGATGTAATGTGGAATGAGGAAATAACTGTGGTGGCTTTGATGAAGTGTATAGTGTATGAGTTTGTCGTAAAGATCCTACTTTGCTAGTGGGTGAAGGTTGATCATCATGTTCCTGATGGTTTTTTGCATCCCCTATATGTCCCCAAGTAGAGGTGGAATGAAATATAAATGGATATTTTTATAGGATATCTGAGAGCTCATGGAGGCCGTGATTCTATATGGTTACTGGTAGATTAGTTGATGAAGTATGGTCAGTTATTAACGATTAAGTAGTCTATCATAATGGATGCCTTAGCGATAAGTTATGTTGATGAGGTGGTGCAGTGTCATATAGTTCTAAGATCCATTATGTCAGATAGGGATATGTGTTTTGCCTCTTGATTTCGGATGGTATTGAAGGATTCTTTTGGAAATTAGTTATATATCAATAATACTTTTCATCCTCTGATAGATAGGAAGATAATGAGGACCATACGGATATTGGAGGACATGCTATGAACATGCGACCAGGAATTTGGTGGGTCTTGGGTGATATATTTCCCCTTAGTATAGTTTAATTAAATAAATCAATAACTATAGGACTGTAATGACTCAGTTTGATGCTTTATATGAATTGTCATTTCATTAACCATTATACTGAAAAAATGTTGGGGAAACAAGTATTCTTTTATCCGATGTGGTGAAGTGCACAAAAGAGAAGGTTTAGAATTGTATGTGAGATGTTGAAGGCACAACATAACCTGTATAATTCGTACAGCGATCATATGATGTTACCCTAAGAGTTCATGTTTGGGGACCATGCATTCTTGATGGTTTCCCCTTATTGCGGGCATTAGAGGTTCTATAGAGGGAGAATGCTTTCTCCCAGTTTCATTGGGATCATTGAGGTGTTTGGGAGAGTTGGTGAGGTGGCACATAATTTATCTTTTCCACCATAGTTTTAGTTTATCCAAAATGTCATCCATGTATCTAAACATAGTGGTTTTCTTCTTGTTGAAAACCATATCAATGACTGAGGATAGTTCAATTTCAAGGATTACACAATGTTCATCCAGAAACCATTGAAGATCCAAGATATTTGGGATATGGGGCTACGTGGAAAGACCATTCCATTGGTTTTTGTGTTTAGGAGGCATGGTGGAATGGAGGAGAGTACTTGGGATTTAGAAACGCTGATTCATGCCCAGTACCCAGAGTTTCGTTTTGAGTTTTTCTTATGTGTTTTTCTTTGTGTAATACTACATGAACATTGTTTTCTATAGGATGGGTTGCTTCCCTATTTTTTAATATGTGATGCAGTCTTAACAAGTTAAAATGGGTATACTAGAGTCTTAATCATGATGCATTTATTGATATTCAATTGATCTAATTAGGGGATGTAATTTCCACCAAGAGTGGAAATTATATTAACATGGAGTAAAGAATTCACTAATTTTTTGATCAAGATAGTAGGTGCTCTTTTGTTGTATCATGTGGGATTTTGTTTTAGAAAATGCGGGAGGAGGTGTTATTTAATGGCAGGTTTCACCTTAATTTATTAACAACATGGGGGTGGGTTATCCTTGAGATTTATCTTATGGGGTGGATGATTGGTCCCATCATTCTTTTGGGGTTGGTTTTGAATTATTGTTGGTGAGAATAGTTTTAGGGGTAAATTTTTTAATAGCTCAGACCTCCCCATTGAAGTAATTTTTTAGAAGATAGTGGTTGGGGTATTCTAGGATGTAATGGTAGCTCAATTCAAGAGTTTTTCTAATATTCTTGTTCTTTAATCGGTAGCATGTGTCGATGGCTCATCATCGGTGGATCAAAATCAGTAGGTAAGGCATCAATAGGATAGGTATTAGACGTTAAGGAATTAGTAGGCCGGACATCGCTATGTTAGGTATCAGTATGTCAGGCATTTTTGGGTGGCATTGGTGACTCTCTCTTGGTGTGTCCGGTCAATGACTCGTTCGGTGAGTCACGTCAGTGACAGGTGTTGTAGAATCATTATTGGTGAGTCATATCCATTTTTCATTGTTTTTTTATTTCTCCCATCTTATGTTTTATTTGAATTATATTGAGTTTAAAAACTTGTTTGAGAATTTATTAATACATTTCAACAACAATTTATTATATCTTTAAAATCAGAATTCTCCTAGAACATAGAGTTTGTCAAACCATGTAATTAACACCATGATCCAAAGTTAATTTCCCTTGAAACCATTTATCTTCCACTTATATATGATATTTCATTTTTTACTAAATCTAATATCCCCTCTTCTTTGAACCCTTCTTCTTCCCCTTTGTGGACCCAAATATGTTCTTCCCTATTGAGTCATGAGTTGTGATGTGGCCTTCAAATTTATTTTTACCTTACAGTCTTTCCCACTACTCATGCATCCCTATTGTTGGAAGAAAGATAGGTTTCTGATTTAAATTTCCTCAAGGTAGGGACCCCTTCATCTCATATTTATTTGTGTACAATTCAGGGTTACTGTACTCAAATTCCCTTAAGAATACAGTTTCACCCAAATATAGCAACGATAATTAGATGTAATAAATGTGGAGATAATAAGATGCTGATGATGATTTAAATTTTTTAATATTTTATCATTTATCTATGTGGTTTATTGCTAATGTTTGTATGCATTTTGAAAATCATGTCTACTAGGGGTAATACTTTACACACCAGACTCATGAGTGCCTATTAGTAATCTTTTGTTGAACAACTGTTACCATGGAAACTAGATTGATCGCATATTTATTGTTAAAATATATGGATTACTTAATATAAAACATTTATTTATTATATCCATGAATTATCAATGTGGAATTAATGAATGTGGTTTTCAATATTTGAACATTCCTTGTTGTTTGGTGTGGTTGTGTACAGTGTATAGTTCTGTTCAACCTTGTGATTTCACTCGTCTTGTGGTCATATGGTAGGGAGTGTGGTTGTGTGTACGATGTGGTATATGCATGGTAATGGAATATCAATTTGATATATTGATTGATTGGGGAACTGATGATATTCTTATAAAGTAGGAATGTATCTGGGATTTGGTTGGGCAGTGGAGTGACATGTTGAGATTGTGAAATGTTTATGTTACTGGGTGTGGTGGGTGTGGAGTTGTTATGCAACATGGAAGCTGAGTGTGGTTGTGATGAGATGTCGTGGGGGTTCACTTGATTAGAGGAAGGAAAATTGGCTATGAATTTGAAAAATGATGGTGGCAGTTGTTGAAAGGGTGTACAAGAAAGGGTCATGTGAAGTTGTCTGTAATGTGGTTGAGTTCTATTGTCTTCTAGATGTGGTGCATGTCATGATGTGGTGATACTGATGATGGTTTGGTGGATTTATTTTTAGGAAGGATAGTATCACCTTTTGTGGGACTTTCACTAGAATTTTCATGGGAATTTCTGAAGTGTGTGTAGGTTTTGATGTTAAATTTGGTTTGTGTGTTTGGTAGTTGACTCGTTAGGGATGTGGTAAATAATTAAATTAATTTTTTAATGCATAGTTATAATTTTTTGAATAGATTGGGAAGGATTATGAATCATGTATGTGTATGGCTATTTGTTTATGTATTAGATGTGGAAGCAATCACATTTTTTTGTGGGATGGTTGTTTGTTTTGAAAACCCATAGGTTGGGATGATTTTTTAGTACATATATATATATATAAAATTAGTTCATTGTGATTTCTATACCCACACCAATTATGTTGAGAACTATGTTCCAAAAACGTCCATTGTTATGGGGTGGGTGTCAATTAACAACAGTATCATGGGAGGATGGATGGATGGTTGTTAGCTCCTTGATGATCCCTCTTATAGGCATTGGTAGCCATATACTCTTCTGAAAAGTAGTTGTCCAGTTGTGTGGCCTAGGTGGTTGTGAGAGAGGTGTTATTCCCAAGTGTCTATTGGATGAGATCGCTTGTACTATCATAGGTTTCTTCAGGATGAGGTTGTGGCTTTGTTTCCACGGTGTATGTGAGTAGCATGTGATGTGGTATGTAGAGCATGTGTGTGCATGAAGGTCATGATAGTGGGGCTTTTGGATGAGGGTGGTATAATTAGGACGTTCAACATTATGGATGATATATTAAATAGTGGGAAGTCGTGTGGGTTCCTCCGATATGGATGTGCTCATTATATTAAGTTACATAAATTGGGTTATTCTGAGGCACGCCTTGGTGTGGTTTGGGTGGATAGTATGCCTTGTTAGGTGTTTTTTTGTTTCTTCAATTTTACTATCAGGGGTATTAGTATTATTCTCCCACTTAATCATGAGAGGTTTTGTCATTTCCTATTGAGTACACTTTTATGATCACCCTACATATATAAAACTATTTTCTATATTACAAGGAGATTACGTATATTGTTCTAGACATTACTATCTTGGGGATTATAAATACTAATGTTTCGCTGCATAGATTTATTCTTTTGGTATTTACATTGGAACTTTTCATTGTATTTCTAGAAATTTTACTTTAAATATGCATTTGTGATGGATTTTTTCCTCTTTTATATATATGTGTAAGAGTTTTCTATGTTTATACATTTTATATCGCAATTTTCTTTACTATAAATAGGGTAATGCCTCCCATTTTGTTTTACTTATATACCATTGGAGTCGGTTCCAACCCTGTGGCCTATAGGAGGTGGGACTCAGGGATCATTATCTCTCTTTCTCCTTGTGATCTCAAGAGGGTAATCATTAGAGGGATGGTGTTGTGACACCAAATGTCATCATGAGATCATTATTGATGATTAATATAAATATAGGTTATTCTATATCCATGTATTTAGTTTTTTGTATGGAATCTTCCAAAGGCACTATAAATTACAATCCATGGTTCATATTTTATGGTTAATTATTCTAAAATTCATGTAATAATATGTTTAAAAGAATAACACCATTATAGATGGTATCAGAGGACTGCGTAATAATTTTTAGATTTTAAGACAAGGTAAGTATTATAAAAACCTGAGGGATAATTCTTTTACCATGGTTATTATAGATTGAAACATATGGAATCATAAACACGATATACATTTTATTTACATTTTTATCCTTCAATGTAAAATATATCCATTTTTTATTATCTATGTTTTCATAACCCCATAATTCTATATTTCATTTTTTTGTTAATTCATGGAAGTAGAAAATCCATAGAAATGATTAATGTGATAGGTTTTGTATCATTTTAAATAAAATGAAATGTAAAATTTTAGAGAAAATATTATATGCCAAGGGTTTTTATTGTTATCTAACAAAAATATATAGGAAAAAATGGAACATAATATTATATCACTACTTTTGAGGTGTATCATGATAATGAATTGGTGAATGGTACACTGGTTATTCATGAAATAATATAAAACACACTATTTTATTCTGTTTCTAATCATTCATTAATCTCTTCCATGATTAATATAACAATTCAAACATCACCTCAAAATATTAAGAATGGGGTATCTTTCAGAATACCAAATGGAGAATTTATGGAATAAAAATTATATAAATCCTCCTATAAAAGTGTTTTTGGATTGAACCCCCAACAATATCATGTCATACTTACTTTGGTGTAATTTGATGTTATATTAGGAATGGATTAGTTACCATTATATAAATCCAACGTCAATTCTCTAGAAATGGAGATCACTCTTCAATTCCCATTGAAAAATCCAATTTTGAGAAAGTGTTAGGATGAGGGTGAATCCCATTTAGAATAATTTTCTCAAATATGGATATAGATTCATTATGATAAAGCGTATTTATATCAAATAATTTAGACAAATGTGATAATTAATTTTGGAAATTCCCAATGTGAAGAACTAAACTAATTTGTTCCCTAAACAATTTTATGGACTTCATTATTACAGAGAGGCTGAGTTATTGATTGACCATAATAATTGATATATTCTAATATAAAATAAAATATATAGAACAGAAACTAATTATTTTAATGATATAATGAATCAATTATAACTGAATCTAGATAATGGTTTTACATGCAACATATATTATCATGGGTGCACCAGTCCATTAGGGAATAAAGAAGGATTTATTGTTGTGCATATGAGTTGGTTATATTTATCTCAATAAAATCATAATAAATAATATTTAGGACCATCCAATAAAAGATGAATTTTTTGATCAAATACATAATGTCATGTATTTCTCTATGGTGGTTCTTTGGTGAATATATTACCAATTAATAATGAAGAATGAATATATTACCAAGAATTCCTTTCACAAAAGGTATAACAAATATGTTTTCATAGTGATTCCCTTAAAATTCATTAATTCTTCTATAATTTTCATTGACATTATGAGTTTATTTTTGAGATATTATCTTTTAAAATAAATTTTATCCTTTATTGATAATTTTTTATTCTTTAGAAATTGGGAAACATAAACAACTGGTACATAATATATCTACGTTTCTTCCTACTTATGTCTTCTTAACTAGACACATTTTTTTAAAATATCTTACTTAATACCCTTTATCATGACCTGGGGAAAAGAAACATATGAAATGGTGGGCTCGAATACATAGTAAGGTTAAACAAGGGAAATATCAATCGTATCATAATCATAAGAACATTACATTTGAAAATCTTATCATGCATATAAAATATCATAATATAATGTCAGAGGATAAAAGATAAAAGTGAAATTAAATCCATATAGTCATACAAAAATACATGTTATTTCATTTCACATACACATATGAATAGAAAATCATTTTATATTAGCCACGATACATTTCCAAGACCATCATAACTGAAACAATCCATTACTGAACTGAGATCACTCCTTGTTCAATCCTTGTATTACTATACCAGATTTACATCCCATTCCTGTCATGTCTATATAATGGGATATAAATATTTACCCTAATAATTGGCGAGAGATATAGGTCTCACCCATATCATAATGAAATAATTCTTACATGTTCCATAAAAACATGAATAATTCATCCTAGCATAACCCATGAAATAAAAAGGGTATTTTAAACATCATTCCATCATAATACATTTAAAATAAATGGATTTAATAAAAAACAATTCTATCATATACAAAATAAAATCATTTTAATAATATGGATAGAATGATAACCCTATTTCATCTTATGTGGAAGATAATTTAAAAAAACACTTGAACATAAATTCTCAGGAAAATATCCTGTTATTTTCAAAGACGTTTTGTTTTCTCAAAATTCAACATAATTTTACATCAAAATAATTTTTTTGAAAATAATCTTGAAATAATTTATAGTATATTTCATTGAAATATGGTTTTATGAAAGTGTAAAAATCTATTCATGACATATATGTTAAAAAAGATTCTTCTAATACTTATGCCAGATAAGTCAAATTTTTTTCCAAATCGAATAACGAAAAATGATTCCTTTGATACCATTCAATAAATATTCCCAAAAGTTTAAAATTGACTTTAAAAAAAATAAGAATATAAATATTATTATATATTAAGGAAACTTGGACATGAATGATAAATATACACTAGTAAATACGTACGAATAAATAATCTCTTATAATAATGAAGTACAAAAATTATCTCTTACCTTTGATATGATATACATTTTATGTATATAAACCTCTTGTATAATGATTTAAATATTTTTACTGATTTATTTTTAACACATAATAATATTTATGATAACATTTATCATCACATTTTTGTCTGATTTTTAGTATAATTTTATTGTTACAAATCACTCTGGTATTAACTACATTATGCTCATATGCATGTTTTGTCGAATAAGTTCTTATTATTCTTTTTAGGTTATAGTTATATCATTAAAATAATATTATTGTTATTATATATATATCATATTTATTCATTAAATTCATTTATATAATCTTGCTTTAATGAAAAGTATCTAGAATGAATCACATTACACTGTGGAGATAGTAAGTCGTACATACACACAAGCGATGACATCATTCCTATAATTGATGATTGGTATTTATGTTAATGGATTATAGAATATTGGGATAAATATAATTTTATATTATTAAAATATATATTTATTAATTTCATCATTATACCCATCCATGTATGTTTGTGGGGAAAAAAGTTTTACACCTCGGCGTGGAGACGATATGCCATACGTACACATGCGTGGTGATTTTATTATAGGATGGGTAGAAGATATAAAATGTTTGTTTTATAATAATAATAACTTCTCAGTATATATGTATCATTTTATTTATTACTTTTCAATGATATATCCCATTATATAGACATATAATAAGAAATAAGTTTGAATGAATCAGTAAATTATATTACATATTCTTCGACAAGCCTCCACTAAATCTCCTTTTAGAACACTAGAATTATCCATTGATGAGAAACATGACCTTTACAATGTTACTAGGGAAGTTTTTAATGTAATTGGGAAAGCGTTTATCGATCTTTGAGGCACAAAATGAAATGAAGAGTTGAGGGAGGAAGTTCCATTTTAAAATTTTCGAGTGGTGATCTTTTGGAAACGTCCTAAATATAAATTTATAACAAAATCAAGACTCATACAAATACAACACAAATGTGACAATTTAGTATATTAGATTATATATCATTGTAATCGCTTCATATAATAAATTTTAGATATGTTTTTATAGCAATTTACGAAATATCATTTTAATTAACACTTAGTTATTCTATTTAATTTTTAACATGGGTAACAAATATTTAAATATTGAAAGGGGAAATATTTAAAAATCTTAATTAAATTAGACAAAAAAGGAATAATTTAGACTATTTCTCACCATATCATAATAATTAAATATTTTTTTAAAAAAATGTTATTTTTAAATAATTTAATAAATATTTATTTTGAAAAAATATCAATAGTGTCAATTTTGACACTATTTACTTCATGGATTTTTAAAAATTTAATAATAATAATTGATGTAATATCCCAAGTAAGTAATGAATAATAGATATTATTATCTATGTATATTTATGAATTAGATTGTGTTTTAGAGGCTTGAAACGAGAATAAATCCAATCTTATGCATGGAATACACTATTATATTTAAAAGATTATTTTACTGCCTTTTGATGGAAAACCATTTTTAAATAAAACTTCTGACAATTTTATAACATCTATTTTTTCAAAATAAAATAAATCTTGATTATTGGGACATTGAAATTTACATTGGATAATTTTTTGGTATTTTTCTGAGAATGTTCATTTTTAATGAATAGTGAAAAATACTGCATTTTACATCAAAACTACTTTTTCATCTAATTTAAATATATGGTTATATTATCTTTTTAATTGGTTTTAAAGTTTAAATAGAATATATTTTTACCATTTAACCCAATGGTGGTCATTAGGATTAATTACACTTTGGAATTTGGCATAAACAAGTACCAAACTTTTCATAGATATTGTTTCTAAAAAACCTGCTATTTGTTTTGACAATGGGAATTATTTTTAAATTAATTATTGAAATTTATGTGTTTGGAATTTGGTAAAATGGATTACATATTTGGAATCATAAGTTCCAAATTATATAATCAAGACTCTTTTGTTTTTAGAGATTATGAATAGTAACGACGATAATTATCTTTAATTATGTTGATTAATTAGTAATCGAGTAGTTAAGGATAATAAAATAATATCATAACAATAACAAATGACCACAAAATGTGTTCTATTTCTACTGGTTGTTTCATGTCCGACCATGTTATGTCTTTTTCCAAACATGGGGACCCCATGGAATCACATTTTTGTGATAATGACTTTTTACCTTTTTATTTTTAAAGAAAGTTAAATATAAAAAAGAATGTATCACCTGAGTAAAACATTTTTAATTTTGTTCTAAATAAATGATCTATTAGACTATAAATATTCATTTGAAAGATAACAATATTTCCAACATCATAATATTTTTTTATAATTTTTAGACATTAAATAAATTAAATTATTTATGACATCAGGATGGTGCAGCAATTACCTCAGTAATGAACGATTTAATTAAAATGAAAATATAATGTAAAATCTAAGACATAAACTTGTCAAAAACCTATTGGATGAGTATATTTTGAACCCTTGTCACCTTATCCTAAAAATACATCAATTTGGGACCTTTAAAATCCGAAACTCATTTGAAAATAAAGTAACATTTTATAACTTTCCAAGAGTGTAAAAGGCCTCCACCTCTACCTCATTACCCACACCTATCAAGACTTTCGCTCAGCCAAGCTCTGCTCATTTTGTCTCTGAAAATCCCTCTCCTCATCCTAGATGCCTTACCTTAGGTAGTATGCTCTTCAAGAAAACCTTTTGGTTCAAACCAAGGGGAGTTACTAGATTCAAATGACATTAAAGAACGATCGAGTCAAGTCGGACCCGAGGTATGGAACTTCGTCTCAATATCCTTTCATTGAGGCATATTATGTTTTATACACAACTTTATTCTATACGGTGTATAAACCCCTTTTAATTTTACTTTTATTCACAAGGAATCTTTTTATACGAAGCGTTTACTAAACAACAAAAGGGAATCTTTTTTTGTCGTACGTATGCGGCGACAACGACTTCTCCGCCACCGTGACCATTATTTGAGCTTCGACTTCATCTACAAGCCATAAATTGTTTTTTAAAATGAAAAATAAATACCATGTTTTACATTTCTTTATTTTGGTACTGAAAATGGTTTTCATAATGTTTTTATTATATCAATGTGTTGTATTGATATCTTGTGATTGAAATGTGGAAATGTTATGTTTCCTTTATGCAAGTTTTATGTGATACGATTATGTTATGGTTCTTGGGAATTGTTCATGAAGATGGGTTGTTCCGTGATAAACTAAGGGAAGGTGAGCCCGATATAGCTCTCCAATACATTGGGTAACGTGAAGGAGTTAAACATTAAGGTTTCTCTGAAGAGATTTAGGGAATATACTGTGATGGGTATTCCAAACGTAACCATGAGGGTTACTCCCTACGTACGAATTTTATGAATTCCTCAAGTTACCTTCATGTCTTATGATTTCTATGATTTATTCATGATTTTATGAGGTATGTTAAAGTGATTATGTTTTATGAGTAAAGTATGATTTCATACATGGACTAATGTTTTCATTTTGTACTTTTATATCCCTTACGGAGCTTTTTATGCTCATCACATGTTTTTGAAATGTTTTTCACAGGTCAAGGGAAAGGTACATGATGTGATGATAGTGTCAAGGAAGTGTCAAGAAAGAATCCATGTTTTATTTTAAATATGTTTTCGTTGATGGGAAAAAATGAGTTCTATCTTTTATGTAACCACTTTTCTTAAATGTGGAATTTAATGCATGTTTTACGATCTAATTCTCTAAAACTCTAAAACTGAAAAATTCCTCAACGTGTATTCTTGACGTAACTCAAGATTAAGTAATTTTTAAGGGTGGGGACTTATAGTTGGTGTCAGAGGTTGGGTTAGATAACTTTAGGAGTTAGAATTCTATTAAATGATTATTCAAAAATATTTTTTATGGTCAAATTTAAATGATATAACATTTGAATATTACCATGTTTCTTCATCTAAGACATGTTTGTTCAGAATGGTTTCTGTAGAGGAAACAAGGAAGCAGTGCTGGGAAGGCATACAGAAGTAAATGACCTTCCGAATCAGCATCCTGAGATGGTCAGAATTAGAAATGAACAGTTTGTTGTAGTAATGGTGCAGTTGAATCAAGTGATAAATGGTGGTGGTATCCATGCACGAGATCAGCCAGATCAACCGCAGAGGAACATGTCAGTGGTGGAACATTTAATGAGGCAAAATCCCCCATCTTTCAGAGGATCATCTGACCCTGTGTTAGCTGAAGGGTGGATTAAATCACTGGAGAATATTTTCAGTGTCATGGGGTGTTCAGACAATCAAAAGGTTATTCTTGCTATTTATAGCTTGGAGGGTGAAGCTGATCAGTGGTGGTCGATGGTTAAAAATATCAGGGATTCTGATGAGATTGATGCTCTCGACTGGGATGAATTCAATGGTATGATTCTGGAGAAGTATTTTCCTATGGCTGTTCGACTTAGGATGGAAAAACAATTCTTAGAATTGAGGCAAGATGAAGACTCAGTGGATGCCTATGAAGAAAGGTTCACTCGATTGGTAAGGTATGATCCAAATTTTATCCGAGACCTTGATAGTAAAATCAATCATTTTTACTCAAGATTAAAGCCAAAATATCGAAGGGCTTTATCTTCTCACGAGTTCAAGAGTTATGAAAAGCTTGTTCAATGTGCTGATAAGGTGGAAATGGAGTTTTCCAATGATCAAGTGTTCTATAACAACCAGCAGAATAAGAGACCGAGGTGGTAGGAGAAATGAAACAATTCTTCAAAAAGGTCTGATGGTAAGAAACTACGTTTCCAGTTTGTGATAAATGTTGTAAAAGGCATGTTGGGGAATGTCTTCTGAATTCTGAAAAGTGCTACCGATGCGGTAAGATGGGGCATAAGTCTCATTATTACACTAAAAAAGATCAGGGTGATGGTAAGACCAAATTTTATTTACAGTTAGTGAAATGTTTTAAGTGCAATGAGATGGGTCACTATGCAAATGAGTGTCCGAAAAAGAGCTCGAGTGATGGGAAGTAGTTAGACTACAACCAGAAAGGGGTGGTGAAATCCTTTGGAACTTCTTATGCAGATGTCAGGCCATCAAATGAAGTTGTATCAAGTACTTTGTTTTTTCATATTATGCTAGTGTGTTGTTCGATTCGGGGTCTACACATTCTTTCATCTCTGAAAACTTTTCTAGTAAAATGGGAATATTATCTCAAGAAATGTCTCCTGAACTTTTGGTAAAAACACCTCGGGGAAATGTTGAGGCAAAATGAATTTATAAGAATCTTCCTATCCTTATCCGTGGAAATAACCTACTTGCAAAACTTATTGTTTTTCCTCTAGTAGAGTTTGATGTTATCTTGGGTATGGATTGACTCTCTATTTACCATGCTAAGATTGACTGTAGAGCTTAAGAAGTTTCTTTTCAGAAATAATTTCAGTTTGTGTACAAGAATGAACCCTTACTGTTGATAACATATCAAGAGGACAAGAAACTTGTAAAATATGGAAATGAATGTTACCTTGCACATATTATTGAAAACAAGGGAACTGTTCAGATTAATTATGTTCCAGTGGTAAATGAGTATCCTGATGTTTTTCCTGATGAGTTTCCTAGAATAATACCAGATCGGGAAGTTGAGTTTACCATTGGCTTAGTTCCTGATGCTAAGCCAATTTCAAAACGCCCTTATTGAATGGCTCAAACAGAAATTTTAGAGTTGAAGAGCAATTGAATGATTTATTAGAGAACGGTTTCATTTGACCTAGAACTGCACCATGGGGTGATCCTGTTTTATTTTCATAAAAATAAATATGGTTCAATGAGACTTTGAATTGATTATAGAGCCTTTAATAACATCACTGTTAAGAACAAATATCCCTTTCCTCATATCGATGATTTGTCTGATCAGCTCCCGGGAGCTCAGTTTTTTTCAAAGATTAACCTGAGATCGGGGTACCATCAGTTGAAGGTAAAGGAAGAAGATATTCCGAAGATAACATTTCGTACAAGATATGGCCATTATGAATTTTTAGTAATGCCTCTTGGGATAACCAATGCACCTACTATATTCATAGACCTTATGAATAGAATTTTCCATGAGTTCTTGGATAAGTTTGTGGTTGTTTTCATTGATGATATTTTGTTGTTTTCTAAAAGTAAAGAGGAGCATGAAAGACATTTAAGGGTTATTTTTAAAACCCTAAATGAAAAGAAATTGTATGGGAAATTCAGCAAGTGTATGTTTTGGTTGCAACAAATTTCTTTCCTTGGTCACATTGTTTCTAAAGATAGGATAACTGTTGATCCTGCAAAAACAAAGGTTTTTGAAGAATGGGCATGATCCACAAATGTAACTGAGATTCGTAGATTCCTTGGTTTGGCAGACTATTACCAAATATTTGTTAGAAATTTTTCATGGTTATCTAGTCCAATGACTAAGCTAACTCAGAAGGGTGTTAAGTTTATCTGGACAAAAGAATGTGATGATTGTTTTTAGGAACTGAAAAAAAGATTGGTGAATGCTCCAGTTTTGGCACTACCTTCCAAAAATGGTGAGTTTGTTATCTACAGTGATGCTTCATTGAAAGGACTTGGTTGCTTCCTGATGCAGAATGATCAGGTAATTGCTTATGCTTCATGACAATTGAATACTCATGAGGTAAATTACCCTACACATGATTTGGAATTAGATGCTGTTGTTTTCTCTTTAAAAATTTAGAGGCATCATTTGTATGGACTAAAGTGTGAAATATATACCGATCAAAAACGTTTAAAGTATATATTCACTCCAAAATAATTGAACATGAAACATAGGAGATGGCTAGAATTAATCAAGGATTATTATTGTACAATTCATTACCATCTGAGAAAAGCAAATAAAGTGGCTGATGCTTTGAGTCTAAAAAGTAATGCTTCATTAACGATGTTGCGTTTGGAACGTGATCCTTTGGTTAAGGATTTGATGAACATTGGAATATAAGTTGTTGGTGCAAGATGTAATTCTATTTTGTTTTAGGTATCAGTGAAATCTTCTCTATCAGACAAAATTAAGCAAGCACAGAAGCCAGACAGCGAGTTGCAGAAAATGGTATTGCCGGTTCATAAGGGTAAGTTTCCTGAATTCAACATTGATAATTATTGTGTTTTGAGATTTGGGAATAGATTATGTGTGCCTTGTGATTCACAGTTGAAGAGAGAGTTGTTATGTGAAGCTCATAGTTCTCCGTTTTCAGTTCATCTAGGCAGTACTAAGATGTATGGAGATCTTCGGGAGTATTACAGGTGGGACGTAATGAAAAGGAATATTGCTAATTTTACTGTGAAGTGTTTGACTTGTCAACAGGTAAAAGCAGAGCGATAGTTACCGAAAGGGATTCTTCGGCCTTTACCAGTACCAGAGTGGAAATGGGAGAATATATCCATGGACTTCATTGTGGTATTGCAAAAGACACCTCGAGGTAATAATGCAATATGGGTTATTGTTGATTGCTTAACTAAATCTGCTCATTTCCATTCTATACGAGATACTTTTTCCCTAGATCAACTTTACCATTTTTATCTTAAAGAGTTAGTCAGGTTACATAGAGTTCCTCACTCCATTTTATCTGATCGTGATCCTAGGTTTACTTCTAACATTTGGAAAGGCCTTCAGAAGTCGTTGGGTACTGAATTAAATTTTAGTACATCTTTTCATCCTCAATAAGATGGGAAGTCAGAACGAACAATTCAGACATTGGAGGATATGCTACGTGCTTGATCGATGAATTATTAGGGAAGTTGGGACTGACATGTTTCTTTGGTTGAGTTTTCTTATAATAACAGTTTTCATTCTATTATACAGATGGATCCATTTGAGGCATTATATTGGATGTAGTGTCAAACTCCAGCTTTCTGAGATGAAGTGGGTGAAATAAAGTTGATGGGACTGGAATTGGTAGAAGAGTTGGCAGAAAAAGTTCAGCTGATACAGAAACACATGAGAACAGCTCAGAGCAGGCAGAAGAGTTATGCGGACAACAGGAGGAAGGATCTCTCTTTTGAGGTAGGTGATCATGTTTTTCTCAAATTTTCACCATGGAAACATGTGATGTGATTTGGTAAGAAAGGAAAGATGAGTCCAAGGTTCGTTGGACCATATGAAATTCTGGAGAGAGTTGGATCAGTTGCATACCGAGTGGCTTTACCTCCGTGTTTATCTTAGATACACAATGTTTTTCATGTTTCAATGTTAAGGAAGTACATGCCAGATCCATCTCATGTTTTGAGTCCAGAGGTAGTTCAGCTAGAAGAGAATCTATCTTATGAGGAACAACCAGTCCAGATTCTTGACCATGGGGATCAATTGTTGTGGAATAAGGTGATTCATCAAGTAAAGGTTTTTTTTTGGAAAAACCACATGAGTGAAGATCCAACATGGGAATCTGAAAATGCAATGAGGGAAAAATAACCCCACTTATTCAAAAAGTAAATAGATTGCGGGGATGCAATTTTCTAAATGGGGGAAGAATGCAACATCCCAAGTAAGTAATAAATAATATATATTCTTATCTATGTCTATTTAGGAATTAGATAGTGTTTTAGATGCTTAAAATGAGAATAAATCCAATCATAAGCATGGAATAAACTAATATTTTTACAAGATTGTTTTACTGCTTTTTGATGGAAAACCATTTTTTAATCAATATTTTGAAACTTTTATAAGCTCTATTTGTCAAAATATACTAATTATTTATGATTGGGACATTGAAATTTACATTGGATAATTTTTTTGGTATTTTTCTGACAATGTTCATTTTTTAATGAATAGTGAAAAATACTACATTTTACATCAAAACTGCTTTTTCATCTAATTTAATTATATGGATAGATTATATTATTAATTGGTTTTAAAGTGTAAATAGAATATATTTTTACCATGTAATCCAATGGTGGTCATTGGGATTAATTTCACTTTGGAATTAGGTGTAAACAAGTGCCAAACTTTTCATAGATATTGTTTCTAAAAAACCCGATATTTGTTTTGACAACAGGAATAATTTTTAAATTAATTATTGAAATTTATGTGTTTAGAATTTGGTAAAATGGATTAAATATTTGGAATCATAAGGTCCAAATTATGTAATCAAGACTCTTTTGTTTTTGGACATTATGAATAGTAATGATGGTAATTATCTTTAATTATCTCGATTAATTAGTAATCAGGTTTTTAAGGATAATAAAATAATATCATAACAATAACAAATGACCACAACCTATGTCCTAATGCTACTAGTTGTGTCATGTCTGACCATGGTATTCCTTGTGAAAAACTTGGTGACCCCGTAGAATCACATTTGTGTGATGATGACTTTTTATCTTTTTATTTTTAAAGAAAGTTAAATATAACAAAGAATGTATCACCTAAGTAAAACATTATTAATTTTGTCTAAATAAATGATATATTGAACTATAAATATTTATTGGAAAGATAAAACTATTTTATACATCATAGTATTTTTTTATAATTTTTATACATTAAATAAATTAAATTATTTATGACTTCATGATGATGCACCGATTACCTCATTAATGAACGATTTAAATAAAATGAAAAGATAATGTAAAATCTAAGACATACACTTGTAAAAGACCTATTGGATGAGTATAATTAGAAATATTATCACCTTATCCTCTAAATACGTCAATGTGGGAGCTTTAAAATCCGAAACTCATTTGAAAATAATGTAACATTTTATACCTTTCCAAGAGTTCCCCTCCTCCCCTCTTATAAAAGGCCCCCACCTCTACCTCCTTACCCACACCTCTCAAGCCTTTGGCTCAGCCACGATCTACTCATTTTGTCTCCACACATCCCTCTTTTCATCCTAGAAGCCTTAACTTAGGCAGGAAGCTTTTCATGAAACCCTTTTGGTTCAAACAAAAGGGAATTACCTGATTCAAAGGACGCTAAAGAACGATCGAGTCAAGCCGGACCCTAGGTATGTGACTTCATCTCAATATCCTTTCATTGAGGCATATTATGTTTTATAAAAAACTTTATTTTATATGGTGTATAAAACCCTTTGAATTTTATGTTTATTCAAAAGGAATCATTTTATATGAAGCATTTGCTAAATGTTAAAAGGTAATGTTTTTTTTGTCGTACGTATGTGGCGACAACGACTTCTCCACTATTGTGACCATTATTGGAGCTTCGGCTTCCTCTAAAAGCCATAACATTTTTTTTAAAATGAAAAATAAATACCATGTTTTAATTTTCTTTATTTTGGTATTGAAAATGGTTTTCATAATGTTTTTATTATATCAATGTGTTGTATTGATATCTTGTGATTGAAATGTGGAAATGTTATGTTTTCTTTATGCATGTTTTATGTGATACGATTTTGTTATGGTTATTGGGAATTTTTCATGAATACGGGTGGTTCCGTGATAAACTAAGTGCGGGTGAGCCCGATATAGCTCTCCAATGCATTGGGTAATGCAAAGGAGTTAAACTTTACGGTTTCTTCGAAGAGATTTAGGGAATATACTGTGATGGGTATTCCAAACGTAACCATGAGGGTTACTCCCTACGTAAGAATGTTATGAATGCATCAAGTTACTTTTATGTCTTATGATTTCTATGATTTATTCATGATTTTATGAGGTATGTTAAAGTGATTATGTTTTATGAGTAAAGTATGATTTCATACATGGACTAATGTTTTCATTTCGTACTTTTATATCCCATACTGAGATTTTTATGCTCATCCCAAGTTTTTGAAATGTTTTTCACAAGTTAAGTGAAAGGTACATGATGTGATGATATTGTCAAAGAAGTGTCAAGAATGAATCCATGTATTATTTTAAATATTTTTCTGTTATGGGAAAAAATGAGTACTATCTTTTATATAACCACTTTGTTTAAATGTGGAATTTAAAGCATGTTTTATGATCTAATTTTCTAAAACTCTAAACCTGAAAATATCCTCAATGTGTATTCTTTAAGTAACACATGATTAAGTAATGTTTAAGGCTGGGGCCTTATAATTAAACTCAATAAAAATATTAAATTATATTTTTATGTGGTCATGATAATCTAGAAAATTAATTTGAAATTATAATTTTTAAAAATTGTATTTATTAAAAATATTTAATAACATTTAAATGATATCTTCGTTAATAAAATACTTACTACCTCAATTTTATGTGATTATATAATTTACATATTTATTGAACAAACAATAAAACTAAAATAATATGGTGAATATAAATATATTATATTTCACAATAATAATTGTATTAAAAATTTATCTGCTAGAAATCCCAACAGTAAAAATACGATACTCTTTTAAAACATGAATGTTAAAAATTTATCATCACTTTAAATAAAATAATATAAGGATCAAAATCTCTTCTATAAGCCTCTAAATGGTCAATAAGTTGCCCGTTGGATTCTTATGGTCAAGATATACATGGTTAATATGTTTTGGTCTTGTTTTACGGCCTTTTATGGTTATTAATATTTGAATAAAAATTATTTTATTGATTTCTCATCAATGAAATAATTTATTCGTTGTCCAAGTGTAATTATTAATCGTAAATATTTTTTTACTCAAAATTACAAATAAAGTTTCATGGAAAAAATAAATATATATTTCAAATTAGTTTTTATATTCGAATTTATCTTCTACATAACCATATATTTTAATTATTATAGTTTGATAGAGACAAATTTCACTTTTCATTAAATAAAATAATTTGAATGTCCTAATCTCATCCAAGTGGGTCACAATGGATACCATATTGAACAATTATTGTTTTAGGAAAAAATTTCGAAATCCAATTATATTAAGACAAGTTTTAGTGTAATTTTATAATATCATTATTACCCTAAATTACATGATTTGCCCTTTTACTGTGTCAAAAAATTTAATGATGTTTCTATTCATATTTTCCAAAACCAAATAAATATATTAACATAATATGGACCTATTAATTCAAAATATTGAAATCAATTTTCAAAATTTTGATCACATAAGTTGTAGTAATTAATTTAATATTAATCTAGTTGTTGAAATGAAAAAATGGGTTTTAAAAGATAAAATATTGCAAAAGATTTAAATGATTTTACATCTTAATTTAATGTAAAATTAATTCAAATTACAAAAATTATATTAAATTGAAAATATATATTCTATTTGTAATTTGAAACAATTCAACAACAAAATTTATCCCTGTAAATTATTTCAGTGAAGAATGTTATTTTGAATTAAAATTTAGTGTCTTTTCACTATTCATCAAAATATTAATGTTATCAGAAAAGTATTCGAAATTCGTCCACTATTAGTTTTTATATCCCACTTAAAAATAGGACGTTTATGTTGTCATAGAAATATTTTTAATGTGTCATAATGTAAATTTAATAGGTGTTATTCATTCAACGGTGTAAAATTAACCTTAAAAATTGGTTTTTATACATCAAACTGAGATTTATTCATGTTGTATGAACAAAATATAAATAGAATGATTATAAAAATTATTTTATTATGTATATACAATTTATATAACACATTTATTTCACTATAAAATTTAATTCACTCAAAAATAAAAATATCTTATTGATTTATATTTATTATAAATAATTTATAGATAATGAATGAACTTTGATTTTTCATAAGTTAGTTATAATTATTCCAGCTAACCAAATGAATAGGATATATTGGTAGTTTTATAATATGTGATTATTGTGATTTTTTTAAACTCATTATTGAATGAAAGGAAAGACACATAAAATAATTCATAAAAACATCTTGTTGTTACATTCCACCCTCCTTAAATTGAATTTCACCCTCGAAATTCATCACTTAGAAGTAAATATATGAGGATAACTCTCCATCATCATATACTCAAGTTATCATTTATCTTCATAAAATTATAGGTTCTTCTATAAAACATTAATCATGTTAGTGGTATTGTTTCCTTTAAATTTTTTGTTATGATCTAGAATATCAATCAGCTATTCTTCCTAAGAAATATCTTGATCTAGTGGTACGACATCTGAGCCTAGTACATGTGAAGGATCCTAAATGTACCTTTTCATGAGAGATACATTTAAGACATCATTAAATTTAGAGAGATTTAGTGTATGTTCCAATCGTTAAGATTCCTTCCCAACACAATCAAAAATTTCAAAAGGATTGATATACCTAGGGCTCAACATGCCCTTCATTCCAAATACCATTAATCCCTTCTAAGGATATATTTTTAGAAACACCTTATCACCCCAATCACACTTTATGTCATTTTTTTGGTTGTCAACATAAATTTTTCATCTACTTTTATCTTCCCTTATTCTTTGTTGAATATATTTTACTTTTTTTCCATTTCGTCAACAATATCAGGTACTAATAGATTTTCCCCCAAATTCATCACAACAAGATGGAGTTTTTCACACATTTTTTTATTGGGTTTCAAAATGAGCCATGTGAACACTAGAGTGAAAGGTATTATTGTACAAAAATTCTACCAATGGTATGTGTTTATCCCATCCACATTTGAAATCTAGAGAGTACGCTCTCAACACGTATTCCAGAGTATGAATTATTATCTTAGACATGACTTCAGTCTGAGGATGAAATGTAGTGCTCAAACATAACTCTGTATCTAGAGCATGCAGAAAACTTCTCCATAATTTCAACATAAACCTCATATCCTTATTAGATATAATGGAAAGTGGAAATCCGTGTAATCTTAACACATTATTTACATATATCCTAGAAAATTTATCATTAGGGAAATCAACTCTAATAGCAATTATGTGTGCCACAGTAGTAAGGCATGAAACTATAACCCATATAGTATTATTGACATTATACGTCTTGGGATGTCCGATAATAAAGTCCATAATGATTTTTTCCAATTTAAATTGAGGTATGGGTAATGGTTACAACATCTCTTTGACTTATATCTCTCATCCTTAACTTTTTGATAAACCAAGCATCATGAGACATATTATGCGATAACAATTTTCAAACTAGAACACTAGTAATACTATTTGCGGTCCATGTACATATTTTTTGCTTCTCTAGTGAAAATAGATTGAAGAAACATGAGGCTCGTCCAATATATCCTTATCTAATTATGTAATTGGAGGAATAAACAACCTATTCTTTATCCTTTTTATTTTATCACAATCAATATATAATTCGAGAACAATTATCACCCTCATTTTTTGCTCAACATCTTTCTTATGTGTCACCATAATCTTTATATGTAATAGAGGATGAGCTTTCATTTGAGAATGATATGATTCCTCACCTACCCTTACAATTTGAAGATCCATAATTTGGAAATACATTAATATTTATTCTTTTGTGATCCTCATCATAGGTAGGATTTCTTGGTATTGTTGATTCAAATCAACTCCCACAATATTTGATTTCCTTGGGTTGTAATTTATTGAAATGATGTCATCATTAATCTACTCAGGCCATCTTCTCTGACTCATTATCTATTCCTTTTGTGTGAAAATATACATTAAACATTTATTGTCACTATAAATATCTCACCATTAATCATAAAGACATTTCCTCTATATCATTAATTCAATGATTACCACAGCAGACTCCAACCCATGTGTTGGGTAATGTTTCTCATGGATTTTCAATATTTATTGGGCATAAGCTATCACCATACCATTTTTCATGATAAAAAATCCCAACCCCTTCTTGTTTGCAAAACTATAGATCACAAACCTTTGTCCACTACAAGGTTGTATGATCATAGGCTCACTAGATGACCTTCTTTTTAGCTCTTTAAATTTCTCTTCACATTCCTCATTCAAAAAAAAAACTTAAATCCATTCTGATTTAACTTGTTGAGTGGATTAGATAATCTTAAAACATTATTCACAAAACATCGATAATATCCATCCAAACCAAGAAAGCATCATATCCCAGTTACAATTTTTAGTCCCAACCAACATTCAACAACTTCTATTTTTGACTGATTCATAGATACCCCTTCTATTGAAATTAGGTGAATGAAAAATGAAACATTATCAATCCTAAATTCACACTTGGTAAATTTCTCAAAATTATTATCCATTCTTAGGTCCTTCATTAAAATTCTCATGTGGTATTCACGTTGATCCTCTATCATTAAATATTCAATAATATCATTGATAAAGACTTAGAAAAATTGATCAATATAGCCTCTAAATACATTTTTAATTAGACCAATGATGAGAGAATGGTGACTAGTTAGAAAAATAAGAATCACTATAAATTCCAAGTGTCCATACCTTGTATGTAATTTTTTATTTGGTATATCCTCTTTTTTGGATCTTAATTGATGATATCCTTAATTAAGATAATTCATGGAAATTTATTGAGCTCCGCGTTGTTGGTCAAATAACTCATCAATTCGGGGAAGTGGAAATTTTTTCTTGATATTTATCTTATTATGTTCTAAAAAATCAATTTAGAGACGCATGGATCAATATTTCTTCATAAAAAACAGAACATGTGCTCCCCAAGGCCACACACTAGAGAGTATGAACCCCTTATAAAGATTATGTTCTAGTTTCTTCTTAAATTTGTGGATATCAATTGGGGACAATATATATGGTGTATTTGAAATAGGCATATCACCCGGTATATGTTCTATAGAAAACACCACTTCACGATTTGGTGGAATACCTAGAAATTCCTCTGGAAATATATCATCAAACTCTCATAAAGTTTGTATGTGTTTTTAATCATAATTTTCTACCCAACCATTTGAGATAAACAACCTTCATTTAAATGAATAAAGACCCATAATATGAGATAAATATCTACCGAAAGGTTATATTAATCCTTGAATCGATTGATGATTATATATTGATTCGAATATAAAATGTGACTTCCCTTCCATGGAAATGTATATGAGATCCTTATAGAGAAATTCATTCCATGTCATAAATCACATCAAAATCCACTATAAGAAGGTTCCTAAGATTTTCCAAATGCACATTACCAAAAACTTCAACCAAAGTGGAATTATAAACTTTTGATTTGACCATTGTTCCATTATGTGTTTCCATAGATAATTCAATATATAATTATTGATGTAATATAGTAATTCCCTTAGAAAATAATTAATAAATAAAATACTTTATAGATATAGAATCTAAAAAATAATTTTCTACATTATTGTGGATGGTATGTGTACCATTGAATAATTCATAATCATAATCCATGTCACCGATAGAGATTTCATGTAACATTATTTTTTCATTGGCCCTAAGTGTTTTTTGACACTGATCATCTTGAATATCCCTTGGATTAGGGAATGGATTAGCATAATTCCCCCCTTTCCTTGCACTTGTAGCATTGATGTGTAGGAGGTTCATTGTGTTTTTCTTTTTCTTTGATCAAATCATTAAATATATTTTCACATCACTTCAGCATTCAACAATATGAATACCATCTTGTTAACACATAACAAACTTACTATTACCTTTATTATAATTCCCACCATGTTTCCTTCCAAAGATTGAGAACAATATAAAACCCATATTCTTTTTAGTGTGGTATTTAGATTGGCCTTTCTATTACATTTTTCTATTCATATGGAACCCCTATGAATGATGTGTAACTCTATTATTCATCTCATCCTTGAGATCACATTGATCAATTTCATCAACCTCAAGTCCCTTATAGATAATTCCCTTCAGAAACAAGGTCTTAAGCCACTACAGAATTTATCAATTTCACTCCCAAGTGGGATGATAATTCTAGAAGCTTAACTTGCACAATTTGTTAAATTTTCAATTTAGGTACCAACTGATTCATTTTCATTTTTCTTAAGTACAAGTAACTCCTTCTCCATAAATTTATGAAGAATATGAGGAACTTACATATTGAAAAATAAGTTTTTGAACTCTTCCCATTGCATGGACTAAATTTTATCTCCTTACCTAGTATTGATGATAATATTTTACTCTTGATAAACATCACCATAAAAAATACATACTAGTAATATGAATTTATCATATTCAAAACATTGTAGAACTAAAAACAAAATTTTAGTGCTACTGATCCATTATTCAACCACTAATTGATCATAAGACCCGCTGAATGAAGTTGGATTCTTGCTCATGATGGATTAAACAGAATGTTCCTCCTTCTTTTTCTTGTTTGGAATTTCTGTGAGATTCATAGCTGGAGAAAATTTTGTGAGCATGGATACAATACTATTCCATACATCTCCCATAACATTTGGTTTCTGAGGGGGAGAATCATTTCTTTTCCCATCGCATTCAGTATTAACACAGTTCCTTCAGGTTCCATCCATTGACTATAACTGAGTATCATAGTGTTAGCAAAACTAATAATATTTGGAAAACCACATAATTAATGAATAAAATTCAATTTAGGAAACTTTTGGATTTATCCAAGGTTATTAACAAACATCTATAAAACACTAGGATATGATTTTAACCTATACATAGACATATCCTTATTGTTCTTACTATGTTTCCCTCATAATAGATTATAAAGGATAAATATAAATTATCACTAATACCATATAAAATAGCCTATAATTGTAAAATATATTTTACATAAAAATTGAATAATAATTATTACAAAACATAACAAAAACCGTGTTAGGACAATATAGACCTAGTGTCATTATAAACTGGGGAAAAAACAACGAGTTCATAAAAAATATAAAATGTATCCCATATATGTCTTCATAACTAGATTATTTTTTAATAAATCCTACTTAATACCCTTCATCATGTCTTTGGAAGAAGAAACATGTGAATGGTTTATCTAAAATTTTAAGTATGGATAAACAAGGAAAATATCAATCATATCACAACCATAAGAACATTACATTTGAAAATTCTATCTGGCATATAAATGATCATAATTTCATATCATGGGTTAAGTCATAAAAGATCAATGAAATCCCAATATTCATGAAATAAGACATTAAATTTTGTGTCATGCTCACATAAGAATAGAAAATAATTTCATATTAGTCAAGTCTCATTTCCATGACCATCATTGTAGACAATGTCTTTTTCTGGACTGAGTTCACTCCTCATTCTATCCCTGTTTTACTAAAGCATATTTACTTTTCATTATAGTAACTTTTATCTCATGAGGTATAAACTTATACCCAATGTATTAGACGGATATATTGGTACCACCAATCTCATAATGAAACCATTTTTAAATGTTCCAAAAAACAGAAATCAATAATCATAGCATAACCCAAAAATTAAAATGGGCTTCTTAAACATAATTCCATCATAATACATATAAAATATATATATTTCCTAAAGAAAATTCCATCGTAAACAGAATAAAATCAATTTAATAATATGTATAGAAAATTTCCCTATTTTATATTATTTGTAAAATAATTTTGATAAAACATTTGAACTTAATTCCCGAGTAAAAAATCCTTCCAATTTAAAAATCATTTTCTTTCATAAAAGTTCCACGCAATTTTATAAATAAAATAATGTAGTTTAAAATAATCGTGAAATCATGTAGAGGAAGCTTCATGTATATAAGGTGTCATGAAAACATAAAAATCCATTCATGTCATATATGTTAAAAAACATTTACCTCATAATTTTTCCATAAAAGTAAAAAAGTACCTCAAATCGAATAATAACAAAATATTCCTTTCATAACATTCAATAAAAAATCACCAATGTAAAATTTATGTAAAAAAATTATATGAATAGAAAATATATTATATGTTTAGGAAACATGGATGTTATTGATAAATATACCATAGAAAATACCTATAAATAAACTATATCTGATAATAATGAGACTGCAAAATTATCCACTATCTTAGGTATGATATGCATTGTATGTATCTAAAACACCTCAATAATGATTAAAATAATGTTAATGATATATTATATAATTTTTATAATTTTTATTATGAAATTTATGTTAATATTTTCATCCATTTCATAGAAACATTTCATTGATAGTTTTAATTTGGGAATTAACTACTTTATGTTCGTATGAACGCTATCTTGGATAATTTCTTATTCATCATTTTAGGTTATATTAATATCATATATATAATTGTAATAGTGTAATATATGTCAATTTTTTTATTAAATTCATTTATATAATAGTGATTTAATGAAAATTATATAGAACATATCACATCCCTCTGCGGAGACAGAAACTCGTAGGTACACTCGAGCGACGATATCGTTCCCATAATTGATAAATATTAATAATGTGGGTGGTGTATATTATATCAGAATTAATATAATTTTATATTAATAATAATATATATAAATTTATTTATTCCATAATTATTCCCATTCATTTATGGTGGTGGTGAAGAAAATATTACACAACAACGTGGAGATGATAAGTCATAAGGACCCAGGCGTGGAGATCTCATTTTTCATAGAATGGGAATGAATGTGGAATCTAGTCGTATCATAATAATAATAACCTCTAGGAATATAATTACCACTAGATTTATTACATTATAAAAAAATAACTCATGAGGTGGAATTAGAGTAATAAAGAAGATTCAATGAATTAGAAAATGATATTGCATATTCTTCGATGTGCCAGCTCAAAAACTCCTCATAGTGCACAAGAGATGGTATTTGAAGAGGTTGAGTTCTTCTATAATTATTCTAGAGAATATGCGAAGAGAAATTTGTATTGTCTGGTCGATATTGAAAGCTCAAAATGAAGTGAATAGTCGAGGGAGGACGTTCTCTTTTATAATTATGGTGAGGGGAACTTTTGGAATCCTAAAATATTTTTAATTTGTAATAAAATAAAAAACCACATAAAAACCACCAAAGGGTCCCAATTTAGTATATTAGATGAAAGAGGGCTGTTGTATCATCATTTAAAAGATTTTATACAAGTTTTTGTGTAAATTTATGAATTTCTATTTTAATCAACACTTAGTTAGTCTATTTAATTTTTCCCTTGGGTAATAAATATTTCAATATTAAATGGGTATAATATTAACTTATTTGAATTAAATTATACCATAAATTACTAATTCAGAACACTATAGATCATTTAATAATTATTATATATTTTTAAAAATGTTTTACGATTTTTAAATTATTTAAGCAAACCATAATTTGTCAAAATATCGATAGTGTCAATTTTGACACTATCTATTACAAGGATTTTTTAAAATATAAAAATAATATTTGAACATAGATAGAAATATTTTATTATATTCTTAATGTTTAAAGTTAATATATAAAAATCATTTGACATAATAATTTTCCCAAATAATATTTATTAAAATATTTTTATTAATATCTATTTCATCCCTCCACTAATAATATAATTTCCACCTCAATTTAGTATAATAGTTTAATATATTAATTTTTTGAATAAAAATTTAAAATAAAAAAATATAATGAGGAAAGATACAATATATTTTGAAGAAATAATTTAGTATAAAGTATCTTCTGAAAAGAACCCACATTAATAATGCTATACTCATCAAAAACAAAAATTTGACAAAATTTATCTTCACATTATATAAAACAATATAATTGTCAAAATCTCTTCCATAAGCCTCAAAATGGTTAATTAGTAGACCCTTGGATTCTTAGGGTCGATATATACCCAGATATTTAGGTTTGGTCTTGTTTTTTGGACTATTTCTGGTCATTAATATTTTAGTAAAAATTGTTTTATTGATAGTTTATCATTTAATTAAGTATATCATCATCCAATTATAATTATTTAAAGAAAATATTTACATCATAAAAATTAAAAATAAATTTTCATGAAATATTAAATCAATTTATCCTTCACATGAGTATTTAGAATATATTTTATCTTCTGCATAACATCATATTAAAATTAATTTAATTATTGATGACTAAGTGAGATATATTTAGCTTTTCATTAAATAAAAAAATAGATTCCCTAATATCTTGAATGTTGGATCCAATGGATACCATTTAGACCCAGAAATGTTTTATTTAAAATTATAATAATCCAATTATATTAAGGAATGTGATAGGTTATATTTATATTATTATTTTTACACATAATTACATGATTTACCCTTTTACTATGTTAATAAAGTTTATCGAAGTTACTATTCATATTTCCCAAAAAAAATCTATTTTCATAATTTGTACCTACATATTCCCAATATGGAATCTTTTGTTCAAATTTCTAACCACATATGTAGCAGAAATTACTTTAATATTAACCCTATTGTTGAAATGAGAAACTGAGTTTTATAATTGAATATATTGAAAAAGATTGAAATGTCATTACATGTGAATTTAATGTCAAATTAATTTCAATGACCGACATTATATTAAATGGTAAAAATATATTCTATTTATACTCCGAAACAATTAAATAATATAATTTAACCATTAAATAATTTCAAATTAATGGTTATTTTTAATTAAAAAATATCATATTTTTTGTATTATTCAAAACATGAATGTTATCAGAAAAGTATTAGAAATTTATAGTAAGTAAATTATTATATACCACATAAAAATAAATAGTTTATTATGTCATATAAAAATTACTAATTTTTCAAAATCAAAATTTAAATAGTTTCTCCATTTATTTGTGTAAAATTATCTTTCTAAGAAATATATTTTTATATGTCAAAGAGGGTTTTATTCATACCCTATGACTGAAAAATCCATTTGTATGAACATAAAATATATTTTATTAACTATATAACAAATATATATTGAATTTAATTCATTACTAAAAGTAATTCAATCAAAATTAAAATTATATATTTGATTTATATTTTTCATAAATAATTGATTGCCAATTAATTAACAGTTCATTTTCATAAGTTAGTTATAATTATTCCATTTAAATATAATGGCTAGTATATAATGCAAATTCTATAATAATGGTGTCTCAAGTTTTCTTTAAGCTCATTATTGTGTGAGAAGTCTGCTATAAAAAATATTCCATAAAAACATCTCGGTGTTACATTGGTAAATCTTGGTATTCCAAATTATTTTTGATGAAAATTTCACAATTGTCTAATTAACTAAAAAATATTACTTAGAAGTCAGTAAAGTTCATATATAGTATTAAATGTGAAGAATTATTTATAGATATGAAGATGATTATCAATATACAAGTAATCACACTACTGAAATGTGTGGAACTCCTTTCGGTATACAATGATAATTCTATGAATGCTAAAGGTTGTGTACTGATGTATTTTTTTAAATGTTTAAGCCTACGACTCAAGATAGTTAAAAATTTATGATCCATGTTATCCCACATGTGATCTGGAGTATGTAGTTGTGATAATTACATTGAAAATGAATCATCATTATCTTTATAGCGATAACTGTGAGACATATACTGATCATAAGAGCCTCAAATATATAATAACAAAGAATGTGATTAATTTTTTCTACCAATTATTGTTAGTGCTCTTCAATTATTAAGACCACACAATCCACTACTATCCTAGTTAAGAAAATAATATTGCAAAATCTATAAGAAAAATGATCCTTTGATGTTATCAATAGTGATTATTGATAAAAAACCATCCATTATAGAAATAAAAATGATAAAAATGGGAATAAATAGTGATAGAGCATCCTAAATACATTCCCTGAAGATTTCTAAATGATTACATATAGAGAAAATAATGTATCCTCAATACAGTGATAAATAAATAAAATAAAAAGTAGATGAAATAAGAAATGGGAATTAATGATATATCAAAAATGATGAGGGAGGAGTCAAATGATTTAATTTATGATAATGTGTACAATCTAATATAATGATATGAAGGATCCTATGAATGTTGCACATATCTCAACAATATCTATTCACCTTAGAAGAAAAATGTTGTATCAGAATATCCAAGAGCATTATTGGTTTGGCAATAAGAAGAATGAGATCCTATAATATACATAAAAGTGCCAGGTATTTCAGAATGTGAATGATTAAAGGTAAAATGATGTGTGAATTATGAAGCCATTAACTATACCAACATTGATATCAGAAAACATCACTATGGAAATTTTATTGGACATCCAAATACATCTAAGAGATATAATAATTAATGGGTCATTATGGATCATCAGTAAATGTTAGCTCATATTATCAAATTTTTAGAGGGATTCCCACCCAATAAATATTCATTGATATAAATCATTTATTTGGTGAGGTTTCATGATGTACTATTATATATTATATTAGATTTCAATCAAATATTTACCTCTATTTTTTTTAAATGTATCCAACATTATCTAAAACCATATTTTATAATTAGAATAAATAATAATCAACAAAAATTATGTGTAATATGAGGATAATGTTAATAAACTATTATAAATAGTGAGAGAATATTATATGGATTATAACAGATGATTGGACTAACATAAAACTTATGTCAAGTTCTCATATAAAAATAGTTTCCACTCATGCAAAAAAATATCTCCATATGAATCTTTTGTCATAAAATATGAATAAGAACAGGATAATGGGATGAATTTAGTGACTATAAGCTGTTGGACCATTAATTTTTTCAATAAAATGCATAATTGGTTAAAACCATTCATTAAAATATTTGGGATTCCCAAAGTTGACACAATTCCATGTATAAAATCCACTTCATGACCATGATTTTAAGGATAGTGACATGGTATTTTTCAATATATCTCTATCGAAGAGAATTATGAGATTATGAATGAATGAAAAATAAATCCATGGTACATCATCCCCTAGGATATTATTTATTTAATTATATCAATGTCCTATTCACAAAAACTTCCACATACCATGTATCCCTTACATGATGTATTCCATATATCCCTCTTGTGGAAGTTCATAAAAAATCCCTCACATGTACTAAATCATGATGTTTTATTACAAGAGAGAGGACTCTCATATGAAGAGAATCTAGTGAATATCTTATACCATATATATAATGTTCTACTAATCAACACAAATCACAGTTCATTGTACTATAAAGTAACCGTAAGAATGAATAGGTGACATGAGAACCATATAAAGCAATTAAGGTGAAGTACCCCTTCCAATTTTCGATATAAAATGTAAAATGAATTTTTGATGAAGAAATTACATAAGAGAGGAATAATTTATCAACCCAATCATTTTCCAATAAAATTTTCTATATTGTATTTATAATAAATTCCAACATCATATATATATCCTAATAAAATCATCATTGTAATAAATAAATATTTACATGTGTAAATTTTTTTGAAATTAAGTTACATATATACTCGGAATAGAATGTTGATAGTTAGAATAGTAATGTCACCATTTGGAATAGTTTACTAGCCAATAGAATAATAACAACACCTTGAAATTATAAATAATGTTTAGGTATCTTATGAATTAAAATATATTATATTTAGATCACCAAATATGTAAATATTTATTTTAAAAATGATAAATTAAGTATTAGTTCTATTGAGAAGTATAATTGTTTTATAGTATTTTAATTTATATAATGATTTAAATGATTTTTTTTATTACAAATTTATTCATTATTTAATATTATTTTTTCATACAATTAGAAATAAATTTATACTGAAATAATTAACTTATCAATGTGTCATAAAATGTGTTGAAAAATTGAAATTTTTATTTTTCAAATAGATGATGATTATAATTAACAAAAGAGTATTTATGAAATTATATCCATAAAATATTGTACATTATTGGAATTCTATATATCTTACTAGGATTTATAGCTCATATATTTTGTTTATATATTTCCCATGGTATTCTATATAGTTGTAAGAGCTCACAAGAAATTAGGATATCATTACTGATAATTAATATAAATATGATTTATTCCATTTCAATATTTTCAATTTTATAAACCTAATATTCCAATAACACTTGTGTAATGATTATTGGTGTTTATATGTTGGTTAATCATGCTTAAAATCATGTAATTATATTTTTAAAAGGAATGGGAGTTATAATAGACGAATTTGGGAGTTAATGTTTTTAAATATATTGATATTATATAAATAAGGTAGACTTTTTATTTGTATAATGGTTATATAAAAACATAACTCATTATTTTTTAAAACAAAATTCATTGGCTAAAAATAAACAAAAAAATCTTATTAAAATATTCAAAATTAATGATTTTTGAGAAAAATACCAGAGAACGAGATGATAATATTATAAATAATTTCCATATATACATTATATTAATATGTATGATATTTTATTGATGAATATATTGTGATTAATGAATAAAAACAATACTATAATGATGCTTGTTGAAATATAACAAAATTAATAAAATGAAATATTTAAAGAACCTAATAACAAACCAATATAAATGTAGAGAATACTTATAAATTATATTTTTTTGTATATTGAAAAATATTAGAAATTGATGACAATGATATATAATTTTTTCATATAGGTTGTTAGAGTACATTTTCACAACGAAATATTTGATTTAATGGGATCTCTTCTATAATATAACATGTTGAGAAAATTTTGTTATTATGAACCATGATTTATTTATTTTGGTAATATTAAATATAAATAATTATATTTGAACATATTAATGTTTATGGAAGATCTATATCATGTTCAATTTTGAATATCGTTTGATTAAATATCTTCCATAATCAAATGAGGTGTTTGAATAATATGTTATCGAACCCATATTAGTTTCCTAGAAAATACTATTTTCAATTCAATATTATATTTAAACAATAAGACGTATGAGGAAATTTTATTTATTCTAAACCCCTTATAAATGTTATTTTTTATTCCTGGGGTTTTTTATATTCTCTCATTTTGTTTTCTCATTGACTCAATTTATATAATATAAGAATAATGTAATATTGAGAGAAAATGCCTCTTCTACCATTATGATAACATCCTTTTTTCCATGTGAGTTACATTATTGTTAATATTTCATTATGTGTTCCTAAATATTTTATTATTTCAATTTTCAATTACATGAGTTTATTTTAAATTTAGTAATGAAATATTTAACAATTTTTGTGCTTTATTTTCATCAAAATGGTAAAATATATATTTTTATTATCTTTGTAGATAGATAATATTAATAATTTTTTATTTTTATACTACACATTCCATTTTGGATTTAATGTTCTCAGAAAGATATTTTTATTATATTATATTATAAAAATTTGTAGGCTAGAATAATTTTAATAGATCATGGATATTTCTAATATCAAAATTTATATTAATAAATATCATAAAAAATATTTTAAATTTATGTCATTTTTCTCTAACATGTTATATATATGTTTGAATTAATTCCATATATTACACCATATTCCATCTTGATCATGATGGAGTATATAATTTCCTTCTATTTTAGAGAAAATATTAGCCATTAACTCTCTCATTCATAATTATACAACATGTAAAAATATAATCCCTCTCCTAATGTTTTTCCTCAGTGAACACTACACACTTCATCCATCTGTTCATTAGGTGATAATATATGTTATATCCATTCCCTTATTTCAGAAAATATTTTCTTAACCATAAACACATTATCCATATCATTTTAAATTTATATTACATATTGTCTAGATTGATGGGTTATATTTTTTTGAATGTTATATAATTTCTTTCAATTCAAATTAATATTGCATTAGTTTCTAATTTTATTGAAATGATTATTACTGACAGCCTTATGGGTTTCATATGAGATTGATATGAATTTGATTTTGATTTTGTGGGTTCATTATGATTTTTAGAGTGAGTCCTATTTTTTCTATTTGTCTATTATTTTCTAAAATCTGACTTATATTAAATATAATATTTAAAAAAACTAATTATATTAATATTAGAATTTTAGGATGTAATTAGTTAAGGATTATGAAATGATACATGAAATTATGGATGAACATTGGGTGGGGTCTAGTATAACCATGTAATTTTTTGGTAAAAATTTATTATCATTTGAGATAAGAATTTGTTATTTTATTTTCTCATACTTATGGGAACTAATTATTTTTTTCATTAATTTAAGGTTTTCATATACTAAATATTTTTTCCAAATTCAATTTTTTTTTAAATGTTTTATTCCTTTTCTCATTATTTTTTAAGCTCTCTTGTAACACTTTTATCAATTTATCGTTGTATTATGTTATTATAAGAATATTTAAGTGATTTATGATATATTATTTGTTAGGAATAATATTTGGTTTTACCTCAATGTCATTTATATGATAATATTACGATGAAAATTGATATTCAATTTTTTTTGTATTATCATTTCACATAATAAAAATTTTATTTTAGAACATTTCATATCATTATAACTCCCCATCCTATAAATAAATGAAAATTATAAAATACGTGGAATAGTTTGTTATGTGGAGGATTTTCTGGATATTTCTATGAATTAATATTTAGTTGGTGTTTTCATATAAAATGGGTAAAATGACATACTGACATAATAAACATTTGTTTGTTAGATAATTTATTATAATTATACAATAAATATATATACATATAATAATTATGGAATTTATTTTCATGATATATTTTCATTATTTAATGTAAAATATAGATCTTTTCCTATGTATTTATATTTGAATTTATTTATCAAGTAATGTTACAAAAAATATTTTTGGTGGAAAACTAATATAAATGTGATCAATAATAAGTCAATGATGGATTCAACACAAAATAAAATTATAGAAATTTCACACCATATCCTTATATATTAATTTAGTTTAATTAGATGTTATTAATCAATGGGTTATGTGTCATTATATAGTAAATTATTTAATAAATTCAAAGGATTTTTCTTTGATACATTTATTTAATGAATGTATCAATTATAAATAAATTGTACAATGATTTTATTTGGATAATTATTTTGAAAAAATGGATTATATGTTAATAATATTTATTTTATAATTATAAAATGGATGAAATATGATATTTTTGGAAAACTTAAAAAAAATTGATAATAATTTGGGGAATACAATAAAATATTGTATATGTGACATAAAAACTATTTAATAATTAATTAAAATTAACTATGTAGTTTTATTTGATAATTTATAGGAATAATAATTACTTTTTATGACTAGGGGAGTTAAGAGGAGACTATATGGGATATTAGAGAACTAATAATAGTGAAGATGTAAAATAATCAATAATTTATTCCACTAAATTCTAGTCCTCGTTATTATAAATAATATGACCCTATTATCATTATCCACCACCATAATATATTTTTTTGTATATTTTTCCCTCAAAGAGTCTCTCCCATACCCCTCTCTTTATTTGTGATTAATTAAAAGTTGAAAAGAGGGGAGTTAAGAAAATAACATGTAAAGGGATATGAATAATTCCACTAATGTGGAAGAATAAAGGAAGTTTTACCATGTTAATCATCATGTATTGTATAATTTTAACTTTAAGGAAATGTAAATTTTGATGGAAAATTTTCTATGCCAAGGGTTTCACTGTTATCCATTAAAAAATACAGGGAAGAATAAAATGGAATATTATATCACTATTTATGAGGTGTATAAAATTAATGATTTGGTTAATGGTACACTAGTTATTCATGAAATAATATAAAACATACTATTTAATTCTGGTTCTAGTCATTCATTTATATTTTCCTTGATTGATAGAACTATTAAAACATCACCTCAAAATATTGAGGAAATGGTAACTTTCAGAATACCAAATGAGGAATTTATGGAATCAAAATTATACACATCCAGCCATAATAGTGTTTTGTATGTAACCACCCATAAAATAATATCGTACATAATTTGGTGTAGTTTGATGTTATATTTGGAATGGATTGGCTACATTTATATAAATACATCGTCAATTGTCTGGAAAGGGATATCACTCTTGAATTCCCAATTAAACCTTATATTTTTAATATGTGTAAGGATGAGGATGAATCCCATTTAGAATCATTTTATCATATATGGATATTATTTATTTATGATAAAGAATGTTTATTTCAAATAATTGAGACAAAAGCGATTATCAATCTTGGAAATGACGAATGCGAAGAAATATACTAATTATTTCCCTAAATAATTGTGTGGACTTCCCCTTTACTGAGACGCTAAGTTATTGATTGAACATATTCATAGATATATTCTAATATACAATAAACTATATATAATGGAAAGTATTTAATTTTATTAAATGAATAAGAAATTATAAGTGAATCTAGATAATGGTTTTACTTATTGCGAACATTATCATGGGTGCATCAGTCATTTATGGAATGAAGATGGATGTATTGTTGTGCCTAGTAATTGGTTATCATTATCACGAAAAATCAAGATAAATAATAATTTTAACCTTTCAGTAAAAGATTATTTTTTTGATCAAATACATAGGGCCATGTATATTTTAATAGTAGTCCTACAGTTAGTATATTGTCAATTAATAGTGAATACTGAATATATTTTGATGAATTTATTTCAAAAAAGGTATGAAAAATATGATTTTATAGTGATTACCTTCAAATTCAATAATTTTATAACAATTTTCAGGGACATAATGAATTTATTTTTTAGATTTTATCTTTTGAAATCAATTTTAGCATTTATAGATAATTTTTTTATTTATGAAAGTAGTATAGATAACACAAGTATCTCTTAAATAATATGCTAAAAACCATGATAATAGGGTAATAAATTATAATGTATATAACATATAAGATCTAGATGGACAATGTATTATTCTTTGTGAATTTTATTATGAGAAAAGGAATATTCTTATACCCATTCCAGAAAATGGAAACAAAAGAGTGAACTAATAAAACATATGTAATGGAGATATTTTGATTTCATTGTTATAATTCTCAATACATTAAATATATATTTTATATAATAATTTATGAATATTTATTACATAACATAACAAAAACCCATTCTTGGAACGTATATGTCTAATGTCTTTAGAAATTGTGAAACATGAACAACTAGTTTATAATATATCTTCATTTTATCCAGCTTATTTCCTCATAAAAAGACATCATTTTTTGACATATCGTACTTAATAATGTTCATCATGACCTGGGAAAAATAAACATATGAAAGGGTGAGATTGAATTCTCATTAAGGGTAAAAAAGGGAAATATCAATCGTATCATAATCGTAAGAACATAACTATTGAAAATCATATCCTGCATATAAAAGATCATAATATCATGTTAGGGGATAAATCATCAAAGTGTTATGAAATACCAATAGTCATAAAATAAGTCAAGTAATTTGATTTCCCCAGCACATAATAATTGAAAATAATTTCAAATTAGTTAAGGCTCATTTCCAAGACCATCATAGTGGAAAAAGTCCATTACTGAACTGAGTTCACACCTCATTCAAGACCTGTATTTCTATACCATATTTACATTTCATTCATGTCATGTATATCAAATGGGATATAAATATATTCCCAATTAATTGAAGGGAGATATATCTCCCACCCATATCATAATGAAATAATTCTTTTATGTTCCATAAAAACACAAATCATTCATTATATCATAACTCATGAAATAAAATGTCTTTCATAAAAATAATTCATTTATAATACAAATAAAATAAATGCATTTAATAAAAATTAATTCTATCATATACACAATAAAATCATATTAATAATATTTATAGAAATATAACCCAATTTAATCTTAGATGGATAGTAATTTTGAAAAAACACTTCAACTTATATTCTGAAGAAAATATCCAATCATTTTCAAAGACGTTTTATTTTCACAAAATTACACATAATTTAAAAATAAAATAATTTTAAAGAAAATAATATTGAAATATTGTATAGGAATATTCATGGGAATAAGGTGTTATGAAAATATAAATAACTATTCATGCCATATAAGTTAAAAAAACATTCTCTAAATACTTTTTCCAAATAAGTCAAAACTTTCTTCAAATCGAATAATGATAAAATATTCCTTTGATAACATTTAATAAAAGATATCATATGGATAAAATTGAAATTAAAAAACAATATATGAATATAAATAGTATTATTTGTTTAGGAATTTTGGATGTGAATGATAAATATACCGTAGTAAATACATACAAATAAACAATCTTTCATAATAATGAGATTGCAAAATTATCTCTTACCTTAAGTATGATTTGATTTGTATGTACTTGAAACACATGTATAATGATTTAAATAGTGTTATTGATTTATTTTGGATACATAATAATTTTTATGATAACATTTATCATCATATTTTTATCTGATTGTTAGTAGAATTTCATTGTTACTCATTATTCGTGTATTAACTACTTTATGTTCTTATGCATGTTTTTTTGGAATAAGTTCTTATTCCACTTTTCAGGTTATAGTGATATAATTTAAATAATGTTATTCTTATTATATAAATCATATATATTCATTAAATTCATTTATATAATTATTCTTTAATGATGAGTTTGTAGAACGAATGACATTACACTGAGGAGATGGTATGTCATACGTACGTATAAGCGACGATATCATTCCCATAATTGATGAATGGTTTTGAAGTTGATGGTGCATATTATCTTGAAATAAATAGAATATTATAATAAAAATATATATTTATTAATTCTATCATTATACCCATCCTTGTATGTTAGTGTTAAAAAAAGTTTTACTCCATGGTGTGGAGACGGTAAGTTGTAGGTACGCTTACGTGGTGATTTCATTTTTCATAGTGTAGGTAAATGTTAGACTATTATTACTTCATAATAAAAATAACCTCTAGGTATATATGTACTATTTTATTTATTACAATATAATGATACATCTCATTAGATGAAAGATTAAGAAGAAATAATATTGAATGAATCGGTAAATGATATTACATATTCTTCTACATGACTCCTCTAAATCTTCTCATAGAGTACTTGAGTTTTCCTTTGATGAAAACCAAGACCTATATAATGCTACTAGGGAAGTTTTAAAGGGAAATGGCCAGAGTTTTATCGATCTCTGAGTAACAAAATTAAGCGAAGAGTTGATGGAGGAAGTTCCCTTTTAAAATTTATGTGAAGTGAACTTTTGGAAACGTCAGAAATATTAATTTATAAAAAAATAAAGCCCCAAATAAAAACCACCAAAATGTCCCAATTTAGTAGATAATATGATATATCATTGTAATTTCATAAACTAATAAATTTTAGTCACGTTTTTATGTTAATATAATAATTATAATTTTTAACACATAGTTATTATATTTAATTTTTAACATGGGTAACAAATATTTAAATATTTAAAGGGTGAAATATTTAATAATTTGAATTAAAATAGACAAAAAATATATAATTTAAACTATTCAAGACCATATCATAATTAATATATATTTTTTTTAAAAATTATGACATTTAAAAAAAATTTAAGAGATACTTATTTAGACAAAATATCGACAGTGTCAATTTTGACCCTATTTATATCATGGATTTTAAAAAATATAAAAATAAGAATTGAAACTAAATAGAAATATTTTATTATATATCTATGTGGTCATGATAATCTAAAAAATTAATTTAACATACAAATTATCTAAAATTGAATATATTACAAAAATTATTAACATTTAAATGATCTATTCATTATTAAAATACCTATTATCTCAATTTTTTGTAATTAGATAATGTACTTATTTTTCTAATAAAAAATAAAACTAAAATAATATAATGAATATAAGTCTATTATATTTCATAATAATACATGTCATAAAAATTTATCTTCTAGAAATACAAGTATTAAAAATACTATACTCTTTTAAAACATGAATGTGGAAAATTTATCAGCACTTTAAATAAAATAATATTTGTATCACAATCTCTTCTATATGCCTGCAAATGGTCAATAAGTTTACCCTTGAATTATTATGTTCATGATATACCGACCAATATTTTTTGGTCACTTTTAAGGACTTTTGATGGTTATTAATATTAGAGTTAAAATATTTTTTTTGATTTGTCATCAATTAAATAATTTTATCATCATCCAAGTGTAATTATTAATGGTAATTATTTTCCTCCACAAAATTACATATAAATTTTCATTTAAAATAAAAAATATATATTTCAATTTATTTTTTATATTATAATTAATCTTCTGCATAACATTATATTTTAATTATTAATGTTTGATTGAGACATATTTAACTTTTCATTGAATGAAATAATTTAAATGTCCTACTCTCATCCAAGTGGGTTCCAATAGATACCATTTCGACCAAAATTTATTTTAAGGAATATTATAGTAATCTAATTATACAAAGACAAGTGTTAGGGTAATTTTATAATATCATTATTACCCTAAATTGCTTGATTTACCCTTTTTCATGTTGAAAATTTTAACGAAGTTACTATTGATATTTCCCAAAACCAAAATAAAGATATTTACATAATTTGGACTTACTAATTCAAAATGATGAATCCATTTTTCAAAATTATAATCACATAAGTTTTAGTATATATATAAAATTAATATAGTTATTGAAATGAAAAAATTGGTTTTCAAAGTTAAAATATTGGAAAAGATTATAATGTATTTACATCTGAATTAATTGTAAAATTTATTCAAATTACCCAAATTATATTAAGTAGATGAAATATACTCTATTTATAATTTGAAACAATTCAATAATATAATTAATCCATGTAATTTATTTCAATGATGAATGTCATTTTTAATTTAAATTTATTGTTTTTTTATTATTCATCAAAAAAAGAATGCTTTCAGAAAGAATCAGAAATTCATGAACTGTAAATTTATATATCCCACATCCAAATATAATTTTTATGTTGTGAGATAAAAATTATTAAATTGTTGTAATGTTAATTCAATAGGGGTTTTCTATTCAATGGTGTAAAATTAACATTAAAAAATTTGTTTTTATACATAAAATTGGGTTTTATTCATAACCTATGACTACAATTTACAGAGTATGAATATAAATATTATTTTATAATTTACATAAAACTTATATATCTCATTAGTTTCATTAAAAATTAAAATTCACTCAAAAATAATAATATCTTAATGATTTATATTTATCTTAAATAATTTATACCTAATGAATTAACAATGCATTTTAAGAAGTTAGTTATAATTATTCCCGCTAACCTAATGAATATGATATATTGGTAATTTAATAATATGGGAATATTTCAGTTATTCTAAACTAATGATTGCGTGGAAATAAAGCTAAATAAAATAATTCATGAAAACATCTTGATGTTACATTCTACCCTCCTTAAACAGAATTTTACCCTAGAAATTCTTCACATGGAAACAAACAAATGAGGATAACTCTCCATCAACATATCCATATGTTCTCATTTAGCTTATTAAAATTTTAGGTTCTTCCCTAAAACATTAATCAAGTTAAGTGTGTTTTTCTAATAAATTTTTTGTTATGATCTAGAATATCAATCAGTTGTTCTTCATAAAAAATATTTTCATCCAATGGTATGAATTCTGAGCCAAGTACATGAAAAGGGATCATGTTTGTACATTATCATTAGAGATACATGGAACACATAATTAACTTGAGATATATTTGTTGTAAGTGTCCACTGTTAAGCTTCCATTCTTTCCAAATCCCATTAATCTCTTACAAGGATATAATTTTAGAAACAAATTATCCTCCACTACATACTTTTTGTCTTTTTTTTGGTTTTCAGCATAAATTTTTCATCCACTCCGAGCTTCCCTTATGTGTTGTTGAATAGATATTACATTTTCTATCATATCATCAACATGATCAGGTACAAATTGATTAATTTCCCCAAATTCATCACATCAATATGGATTTTCCATGTCTTTCAATATAGGGCATCAAAAAGATCATTATGAACACATAAGTGAAAGGTATTGTTTTACGAAAATTAAACCAAAGGTATGTTTTGATCTCATCCAAATTTGAAATCCAAATGTTATGCTCTCAACATGTCTTCCAGAGTTTGAATTGTACTCTTAGACTAGTCTTTAGTCTGAGGATGATATGGAGTGGTCAAACATAACTCTGTATCCAGAGTAGGCATAAAACATCATCATAATTTCAAGGTAAACCACAGTTCCTAATTAGATATAATGGAATGTGGTACTTTATGTAATCTAACCATTTCATTTACATATATCCTGGTAAATTGATGAAGAGAGAAATAATCTATAATAGAAATTTGGCGTGCCGTCTTCGTATGATGATAAACTATAACCCATATAGCATTATTTCCATTGAATATTTCGGGATGTCTGATAATAATGACCATAGTGATGTTTTCCCATATCCATTCTAGTATGGGTAATGCTTGTAACAACACCTTAGACTTCTGTATATCATCCTTATCATTTTGATAAACCAAGCATCAAGAGACATATTCTGTGATTACACTTTTCATTCCATCCCACCAATAATACCCTTTCATTTCCCTACTAATATTTTGTGATTAACGAGTGAATAGAGATTTTAGAACAATAAGACACATCCAATATCTCCTAATTTAATTATTTTTTGGGAGGAATACACACACTATTCCTGAACCTTATTATTTTATCACAATCAATGTAGAATTCTGGAATATTTATCACCTTCTTTTTTATCTCAACATATTTCTTATGTGTCTCCTTAATCATCACTAATAACAGATTATTTATCATTCATTTAAGAAATATTTTTTTCCTCAACTTCCCTTAAAATTTCAAGATCCATCCTTTGGAAATCCCTTAATATTGGATCTTTAATGATCCTCACCTTATATATGATAGAATGGTATTGTAAAATCAATTCATTCTCCAGATTGTTTGATTTCCCAAGGTCATAATGTATTGAGAAGTTGTAATCATTAATCAACTTAGGCCATCTTCTTGGAATAATATTCTATTCCTTTTGTGTGAAATTATAAATATAAATTTTATTACCATTATAAATATCATACCATTAATCATAAATACAATGACTCCATATCTCTAAGTCAATGATTACTACTGTAGACTCCAAATCATGTTTTAGGCAATTTTTCTCATGGGTTTTCAATATCTATTACGCATAATCTCTCACCATATCATTTTTCATGATAATACATCCCAAACCCTTCTTGGATGAATCACAACAGATCACAATCCATTCCCTACTACAAGGATATGTGATTAGAGGCTCACTGGATAACCTTATTTTTAACACTTTAGAATTCTCTACACATTCCTCATTCAAAAAAATCATTAATCCATTCTAAGTCAGTATGGTGAGTGGATTAGATAATCGTGAAAAATAATTCACAAAATATTGATAATATCCACGAAATCCAGAAAACATCATATCTTAGTTACCATTATTTGTCCCCACCAACATTTAACAACTTATTTTTAGATCGATCCATAGATGTCCCTTCCCATAAAATGTTGTGACTAAAAAAATGAAACTTTCTAAATCCATAATGCACCCATGGAAAATTTCTCTAAATATTTATCTATTCAAAGGTTCTCCATTAAAATTATCAAATGTTCTTCATGATATTTCCTTCTATTTGAATATAAAATAATATCATCTATAAAGACTTCCACAAATTGATCAATATAGACTCTAAATACATTATTCATTTGATCCGGGGTGAGAGTATGGGCATTAGTAAGAACAAAATGAATCACAGTAAATTCCTAGTTTCCATACATTTTATGGAATATAATCTTTGGTATATCCTCCTTTTTGAACCATAATTGATGATATCCTAAATTAAGATAAATCATGGAAATGTATTTAGCTCTGCGTAGATGGTCAAATTACTCAACAAATCTGGGTAGAGGAAATTTTATCTCGATAGTGACCTTATCAAGTTCTCAAAAATCAATTCAAATACTCATGGATCCATATTTCTTCTAAAAAATAGAACATGTGCTCCCCCAAGTGACACACTAGGGTGTATGAATCCATTATAAAGATTATGTTCAAGTTTCTTCTTCATTTTATAGATATCAATTGGGGACATTATATAATGTGTCTTGGGAAAAATCATAGCACCTGATAAAAGTTATTTGGAAAACTCCACTTGACGATTTGGTGGAAGACTTGCAATTCCTCTAGAAAGAAATCATAAAACTCACATAAAATCTGTGTATTTTTAATCCTGAGTTTCTCTCCAACCATTGAAGACTAATAACCTTAATTTCTGTGGATCAGAACCCATAATATGAATGAAATTTCTATAGGAATGTTATATTAATCTGTGCATCGATATATGATCATAGATTGACCAGGAATATGAAATGTGAATTCCCTTCCTTGGAAATTTATATGAGATCATTTTAAAGAAAGACAATATATGTTAAGAATAACATCAAAATCCACTCAAGGAAGGATTAAAAGTTTTTCAAGATGCACTTTCTGACAAACATAAACTGGAGAAGAATTATAAACTTTTGATTTGACTATTGTTCTATTCGGTTTTTTCATAGATAAGTCAACATTAAATTATTGAAGTAATATAGTGATACCCTTATAAAATTATTCATAAATAAAAGAGTGTATAGATCTAGAATGAAATAAAACATTTTCTATATTAATGTAGATGGAATGTGTACCATTCACCATTTCATTATCATACTCCACATTCTCGAAAGTGATTTCATGTAACATTGTTTTTTCTTTGGCCTTAAGAGTTTTTTTTCATTGACCATCTTGAATAACCCTTGGATTAGATAATTTATTGGCACATTTCCCCATTATTTTTCACTTGTAGCATTGAAGTGTAGAAGGTTAATTTTGTTTATCCTTTTCTTTGTTTGAATAATTAAATATCTTTTCCCATCACTTCAGCATTCATCTATACGAGGAAAGTCTTTTCAATACATAAAATTTTTATTTTTCCCTTTAATATAATTCCCCCCATGTTTCTTTCCACTATGTGAACACAATGGAAAACACATCTTCTTTTCAGTGTTTTCTTTATATTTTCCTTTCAATTTTTTTTTTCTATTCATATGGATCCCATATGAATGATGGGTTACTCTATTATTCATATAAACCATGAGATCTCATTGAAAAATTTCTTTATACATTGAAGTCCCTTATGGATAATTCCATTCAGAAACATTGTGTTAATCCACTATAGAATTGATCAATTTCACTCTCAAGTTGGATTATAATTCTAGAAGCATACCTTAAAAACTTTGTTAAATTTTAATTGTAGGTACGAAAAGATTAATTATCATTTTTATTATGATCAAATAACTCATTCTATATAATTGATTGATTAATATGAGGAACATACTTATTGAAAAATATTTTTTTCTACCTATCCCATTCAATAGACTCAATTTCCTCTCCTTACATAGTATTGATGATATTATTCCATTATTGATTAGCTTTACCTTTAAAAATATATACTGCTAAGATGACTTTATCATATACAAAACATTATAGAACCTAAAATATCATTTTAGAGCTATTTATCCATTGTTTAATGAGAAAGGGATCAGAAGACTCTTTGAATGAAGGTGGACGCTTCCATATGAAAGATTCAAGAGAATGTTTCTCCAACTTTTTGTTTTTGGAAGTTCAGTGTGATTCGTAGCTGGAGAAATATTTGTGAGCATATATACAATAATTTTCACTACAACTCCCATAAAATTTGGTTTCTTTGGGGGATAATCATTGCATTTCCCATTACATTGCTCATTAACATAGTTCCTATAGGTTCTAACCATTGACTATAACCGAGTATCACAGTGTCAAAAACACTAATAATAATTGGAAAACCACATAATTCAAGAATAAAATTCAATTTAGGAGACTTTAGGTTTTATCCTATGTTATTCAAGAACATCTCTGAAACTCTATGATATGATTTTAACCTATACTTAGACATATCCGTAGAGTTCCTACTATGGTTCCCTCATCCACATTTACAAAGGATGAATATTACTTTTCTCTGATACCAACTAAAATGGCATATAATTTAAAAAAGAGTTTTCTACAACATATAATAATATTTATTACTAAACACAACAAAAACTGTGCCAAGACCGCATTGGACTAGTGCCATTAGAAACTGGGAAACATAAACAAAAGGTTTATAAAACATCTATAATGTCTCCCGCTTATGTCTTCTTAACTAGACTCAATTTTGAATAATCGTACCTAATACCCTTCATCATGATTTGTGGAAAATGAAAATATTAATGGTTGATCTAAGATGCTCAGTAAGGATAAAAAATGGAAATATCCATCATATGACAACCATAAGAACATAACATTTGAAAATATAATTAGGCATATAAACGATCATAAAATCATGTCATGGAATAATTCACAAATGTTTAATGTAATCCGAATATTCATGACGTATGACCTGAAACTTTGTGTCATGAAAAAATAATTAGAGAAAATCATTTCGTTTTAGATAATTCTCATTTCCATGACCATCATAGTGGAAAAAGTCCATTTTTGAACCGAGTTCACACTTCGTTTCATCCCTATATTACCAAACTAGATTTAATTATCATTTCAGTCGTGAATATATCATGAGATATAAATTTATACCCAATTAATTAGAGGGATATATAGGTACCAAACATCTCATAATGAAACCATTTTTATAGGTTCCAAAAAAACATAAATCAATAATCATAAAATAACCAAAAAAATAAATTCGGATTCTTAAAGATAATTCCATAATAATCTATATAAAAAAATAGATTTCAAAAAAAAATCTATCATAAAAACAATAAATTCAATTTAATTATATAGAAATAAAAATATCCCTAATTAATCTTATATGTAAAATAATTTTGATAAAACATTTGAACATAATTCCTGAGTAGAAATCATTTCTATTTAAATGAAATTTCTTTTTTAAAAATTCCCCACAATTTTAAAAAGAATATAATGTTGTTGAAAATAATAATGAAATCTTGTAGTGGAAGCTTCATTGAAATATGGTGTCTTAAAAACATAAAAATCCATTCATGTCATATATGTTATGAAACATTCTCCTCATTCTTTCTTTCAGAAAAGTCCAAAAGTACCTCTAATCGAATAACAACAAGAGGTTTCTTTCATAATGCTCAAAAAATTATCCAATATAAAATTTACATTAAAATAAATTAAATTAATAGAAAAACTATTATATGTTTAGGAAACATGGACACGATTGATATATATTCAATAATAAATACTTATGAATAAACAATCTCTGATAATAATGAGACTGCAAAATTATCCCTTATTTTAGGTCTGATATGCTTCATATGTATCTGAACCACCTATATAATTATTTGAATAATGTCAATGATATATTCAATAATCGTTATCAGTTTATGATAACATTTATGATCAATTTTTTTTAATTTTTCTTAGAAACATTTAATTGATACTAATTATTCGAGTATTATCTACTTTATATTCTTATGCATGTTCTCTTAGATAATTTCTTATTCTTATTTTTAGATTATATTTATATCATTTAAATCATGGTATTAGTGTAATATATAACAAATTTATTCATTAAATTCTTTTATATAATCATTCTTCAGTGATGATTTTATTGAACGAATCGCATCCCACAGTGGAGATGGTATGCCATACGTACGCACAAGCGACGATATCATTCCCATAATTTATGAATAGTAATAAAGTGGATGGTGTATATTATTTCAGAATAAATATAATTTTATATTAATAATATATATATATATATATAATTATTTATTCCATCATTATACCTGTCATTGTAAGGTGGTGTTGAAAAACAGATTACACTATAGCATGGAGATTATAAGTCGTACAGATGCAGGCTTGGTGATTTCATTTTTCAGAAGTTGGGAAAGAAGGTGGACTATGGTTGTTTCAAAATAATAATATATTCAAGGTATATAATTACCACCATAGTTATTAAATTACAATTAAATAACTCATGAGGTATATATAGAATAATTATGAAGATTGAATGAATCAGTAAATGATATTGAATATGCTTCTATTTTCTTCCACAAAATCTCTTCTTAGTGCACTAGAGTTGGTATTTGAAGAGGGTGTGGTCCTCTAAAATTATTCATAAGAATTTGGGAAGGGAAATGTTTTGTGATTGGTCAAGATTGAATGCTCAAAATGAATTTAATAGTTTAGGGAGTATGTTCTCTTTTATAATTGAGGTGAGAGGCACTTTTGGAAACCTACAATATTTTTAATTTATAATAAAATAAAGACCAACATAAAAAATCCAAAGGGTCAAAATTTAGAAGACGAGATGAAATAGGGTTGTAATATCATCACCCTATAAATTTTATACATGTTTTTGTCAATTTATGAATTAATATTTTAATTAACACATAGTTAGTTTATTTTATTTTTAAATTGGGTAAAAAATATTTCAATTTTAAATGGGTAAAATACTACTTATTTGAAGTAAAGTATATAATAAAAAAATAATTTGGAAGAATATAAAATAATTAAAAATTAATATATATTTTTATAAATGTTTTATGACTTTTAAATAATTTAAGTCAACCTTATTTTGACAAAATGTCAATAGTGCCAATTTTAACACTATCTATTACTTGGATTTTTAAAAATATAAAAATAAGAAGTTAACATAGATCTCAACATTTTATTATATTCATAATGTTTAATTTAAATATAGATAATTCATTTGACATAGTAATTTTTCAAAATTATATTTGTTAAAATATCTTTATTAATATTTATTTCATCTCTACACTAATTAAATTATTACCACATCAATTTTTTGAAATAATTTTGTAAAAACAAATTTGGAATAAAAATTCAAAATAAATAAATATGATGAGAAAAACCGAATTATATTTTATTATAATACTTATTGTAAAACATATCTTTTGAAAAACCCACATTAATAATGCTATACTCATCTAAAACATGAATGTGAAAAAATTATCTTTACTTTATGTAAAATAATATAAGTGCCATAATCTCTTCCATAAGCCTAGAAATAGTTAATTAGTAGAACCTTGGATTCTTATGGTCGATATATACACAAAAAATTTGGTTTGGTCCAGTTTTTAGGCCTACTAATGGTCATTAATATTTTAAAAATCTTTGTTTTATTGATTTCTTATCAATTAATTAATTTTATCATCATCCAATTGTAATTCGTTTAGGAAATTATATACTTCCCAAAAATTTAAAATAAAAAATGATGATAATTAAACATTTTATCCTTCATATGAGTATCTATAATATAATTTATCTTCTACATAACATTATATGAAAAATAATTTAATTATTGAAGCATGAGTGAGACATATTACCCTTTTCATTAAATAAATTAATAAATTCCCTAATATCATCAATGTGGGATCCAATAGTTACCATTTCAACCCAAGATTGATTTAGGTCATATTATAAAAATCAAATTATATTAATGTAACTGTTAAGTTATTTTTATAATATTTTTTACCCATAATTATCAGATTTAACCTTTTACTGTGTTAATAAAATTTACCGAAGTAACTATTCATATTGCCCAAAAATAAAATAAATCAATATAAATAATTTGGACGTATATATTCCCAATATGGAATCCATTTTTCAAATTTTCAAACACATAATTTTAAGAAATCAATATAATATAAATCTTATTTTTGATATTAGAAAACATGTTTTAATAGATAAAATATTCTAAAATATTGAAATGTCATAACATGTGAAATTAATGAAAAATTAATTTTGATAACCTACATAATATTATATGGTAAAAATATATTCTATTTATTTTCTGAATCAATTCAACAATATAATTTACCTATTTAATAAATTCAACTCAAAGGACATTTTCAATTAAAAATTACTATATTTTTACTATTCATTTAAACATTCATGTTATCAGAATTATATCAAAAATATATGAAAAGTAAATTTTTATATACCAAATCAAAATAAATTCATAGTTATGTCATATAAAAATTAATAATTTTTCAAAATACTTATTTTAATATGGTTCATCACTCAAATGTGTAAAATTATCTTTTCAAAAAATACATTTATATACATCAAATAGGGTTTTGTTTATAACCTATGACTGAAAAATCCATTTAGTTGAATATAAAAATATATTATTAATTATATAAGACATATATAATGAATTTATTTCATTAACAAATGTAATTCACTCAAAATAAAAAATTTATAATTGATTTATTTTTTTCATAAATAATTGATAGCTAATAACTTTGTAATTCATTTACATTGGTTTGTTATAATTATTAATGTTAAACCTAAGGGCTAGGCTATAACTAAAATTTTATTATAAGGGCATATTGTAGTTTTTTTATACTCAAAATTGTGTGAAAAGCATAGTAAAGAAAATATTTCATAAAAACATCTCGGTGTTACATTAGTCTATCTTGGTATTACAAATTATTTATGAAGAAAATTTCACCATTGTGAAATGAACTAAAAAATATGACTTTGTAGTGAGTACTGTTCATCTACACTTGTAAGTTTGAATAATTCTTAAAAGAGATGGAGGATATTATCAACGTACTAGAAATCAAACTACTGAAATGTGCTGAACACATTGCGGTATACAATGATGATTCTATGAATGGTAAATGTAGTGTACTGATGTTTTTTTAAATTTATAGCCTACAACTCAAGCTAGATAAAATTTCATGATTAATTTTATCCCACATGTGATCTGGGGATAGCAGTTGTGAAAATTACATTGAAAATGACTCATCATTATATATATATGGATACGTGTGAGACATATACTAATCATAAGAGCCCTAAATATATAAAAACATTGAAGGTGATTAATTTTGTTTAGAGATGATTATTAGTGCTCTTCATGTATTAAGACTTCACAATCCACGACCATCCTGGGGAAGAAAATAATTTTGTAGAATATATAAACCAAAATCATCCTTTGACATTATCAAAGTTGATAATTGATAAGGATTCATCCATTATAGAAAAAATGATATAAATGGGTATAATTAATGAATGAACACCATATATCTTTTCTTAGATGATTTATATAACATCCCTTATAGAGAAAATAAAGTATCAACATTAAAATGATAAATAAATTCAAACCAAAGTGGACGTTATCAGAAATGGGAAATAATGATATATAAAAAATGAGGAGGGACGAGTCATAAAATTTTCTTAATGAAAATTTGTACTATCTAATATAGAGATAAGATTTATCTTTTGAATGTCGCACATATCTCAACATTATCAATTCACCTAGTAAGAAAAATGTTGTATCAGAATCTCCAAGAGCAGTATTGGATTGACAATAAGGAGAATGATATCATATAATATATAAAAAAGATCATGGTATTTAAGAATGTGAATGATTAAAAGTAATATAATATGGTATTGATGAAAATGTTAACCATACCAAAAATGATATGGGAAAACATCACTATAGAATTTTAATTTGACTTCCAAAGACATCTAGGGGAAATAATACATTAAGGGTCATTATAGATCAAAATTAAAAGGAATATCATATTATATTATTTTTAGGGGCATTCTCACCAAATAAACATTCCTTGATTTAAATAAATAAATTTTTTGAGGATTAATGGAGTATTACTATCTATTATATTCGATTTAAATCCAATATTTACCTCTATTTTTAGATATCTAAAAAGTTCTCTGAACCCATATTTTAAAATTAGAATGAATTATCATCCACAAAAATTATGTCTAATATGAGTATGATGTTAATAAACTATAAGAAATAGTGAGATCATATTTTATGGAATTAAACGAATGATTGGACTAACATATAAATTATTTCAAATTATCATATAAAAATAGTTTCCACTAATGTAAAAAATGACTCCATGTGAATCCCTATGTCATAAAATATGCATAAGAACAACATAATGTGATGAATTTAGTGACTATAAGCTATTGGAACCTAAAATATTCCAAAAAAAAAGTCATAATTGGTTAAAATGATTCATTAAATTATTTGGGATTCCCAAAGTGGACACAATACCTATGTATAAAATCATCTACATGACTTAGAGTTTATGGTTTGGGACATTATATTTTTTCCATATGTCTCCATCGAAGAGAATCATGAGAATTGAATGAAAGAACACTAACTCTTTTGTATATCAACCCCTTAGATATTCTTGATTGAATTATGTCTATTATCTATTGACAATAACTTCCACATACCATGTCTCCAGTAAATTATGTATTCTATATATACCCCTTGAGTAAGTACATAAAAATACCCTCACATGTACTGAATCAAGATGTTCTATTAAAAGAGAGAGACCTCTCGTATGAAGAGAATCTATTGAAGATCTTATACCACACATATAATGTTCTATGAAACAACACTAACCATGGTTCAATATATTATAGAGAAACCATAAGAATGAATAGGTGAAATGGGAACCATATGAAGCAATGAAGGTGAAGTACCCCTTCCTGTTTTCAACATAAAATTTAGAATGAATTTTTTACAAAGAAATTACACAAGGGATGCATAATTTAATAACCCAATAATTTACCAATGAAAATTACCATATTATATTTCTAAAAAATCATACATCATATAAAGATTATAATAAAATACTCATTATAATAAATAAATATTTACATATGTATATTTTATTGAAATTAAGTAACATATATAGTGGGAATAGTAAGTTGATAGTTGGAATAGTAATGTGACAATTCAGAATAGTTTACTTGACAATAGAATAATAAACACACCTAGAAATTATAAGTAATGTTGATATATCTTATGAATTAAAATATAATATATTTAGATCACAAAATAAGTAAATAATTAATTTAAAAACCAAAAATTAAGTATTAGTTTTATTGATGAATATAATTGTTTTTTGATAGTTTCTTAATTATATAATGATATAAATGAAAATTTATTCTTTGAAAATATTATCATAATTTCATATTATTTATTCATACAATTAAAATAGAATTTTATATTGACTTATTTTAATTATAAAAGTTTCATAAAATAGATTCCATTTTTTTATTTGAATTTTGCAAATCGTACTAGGATTTATAGCTCCTCCCTTTTGTTTAAATATTTCTCATCATATTCTATATAGTTGTAAGAGCTCGCAAGAAATTAGGATATCATTATTGATGATTAATATAAATATAGTTTATTATATTTCAATGTTTGAAATTTTAAGAACCTAATATTTCAATTATAATAGTGTAATGATTATTGGAGTGTATATGATAATAAATCATTCTTAAAATCATATAATAATATTTATAAAATGTAGGGTCATTATAATAGATGAATTTTGGAGTTAATGTTTTTTAAATATATTGATAGTATATAAATAATGTATATTTTTTATTTGTATAATGGTTGTATAAAAATATAACTCATTATTTAAGAATACAGAATTTGTTCACTACAAATCTTCAGAAAATAATATTGAAATTTTCTATAATAACGATTTCTAAAAAAAAACCATTGAATTAGATGAAAAATTTATAAATAATTACAATAAATAAATTATATTAATGTGTATGATCGTTTATTGGAAAACATGTTATGAGAAATGAATAAAACAATGCTATAATGAGGCATTTTAAAAACTATCAAGATTACTAAAATTTGATATTTAAAGAACATAATAACAAACCAATATAAATGTAGGGGATAATTTCCAATTAGATTTAAAAATTGTTCTGTATATGAAAAAAATATTTTAAATGGATGACAATGATAGATAATTTTTTCATATTGGTTGTTAAAGTACATTTTCACAAAGAATGATTTGATGTAATGGTATATTTTCTATAATATAACATATGAGGAAAATATTGTTATTCAGAACCATTTTATATTTATTATCATTATATTAAATAAAAATAAATAAATTTTAATATATTCATGTTTATTAATGATATATATCATGTTCAATTGTTAATATAATTTGATTGAATATTTTTCATAATCGAATGGGGTGTTTGAATAATTTGTTATCAAAACCATATTAGTTTCATAGATAATACCATTTTTAATTAAATATTATATTTAAATAATTAGACTTATGAGGATATTCTTTTCATTCTAAACCCCTTATCAATGTTATTTGTTATTCACTGGGGTTTCCATGTTCCCTCATTTAGTTTTCTCATTGACTCAATTTATATCATATATGTATAATGTAATCTTGAGAGACACTCCCTCTTATACCATGATGATAACATCCATTTTCCTTGTTTTTTAAAATATTTCTAATATTTTATTATGTGTTCCTAAATAATTTTTTATTTCATTTTTCTATTAAATAACATTATTATAAATGTTTTAATATAAGTTTTATCTTTTTTTTATTATTTTCAACAAAATGGTAAATTAGTTTTTATATTATCTATCTAAATAAATGATACAACTATTTTTTTAATTTTATACTAAATGTTCCATTTTAGATTTAATGTTTTCTAAAATATATTATTATTATATATTTTTTAAAAATATGTAAGTTAATATCATTTTAATTGATCATGGATATTTCTTATATCAAAATTTATCTAACTAAATATCCAAAAAATATGTTTCATTTATGTCATTGTTATCTAACATGTTATATATGTGTTTGAATAAATTACATATATTACACCATATTCCATATTTATAATGATGGATTATGTAATTTCCTTCAATTTTAGAGAAAATATTTTCCATTACCCATGTCATTTATAATCATGAAAAATGTAAAAATATGATCCATCAACCAATGTTTTTCTTTAGTGAACACTATAGACTTCTTCCATCTAATAATATGGTGTTAAACTATGTTATATGAATCCACTTATTGGGGAAAATATTTTCTTAACCAGATAATCATTATCCCTATCATTAAAAATTTATATACGTTATTGTCATGACTGATGGGTAAATTTTGTAGAACATTATATAAATTATTCTAATGCAAATTAATATTACGTTAGTCATTATTTTTATTGAAATGATTATTACTAACATTCTAATGTTGTTCTGTATGAAATTGATTTAAATTTGATTTTAATTGTTTTCGTTCATTATGATTTTTTGAATGAGCCATATTTTTTTCATTTGTCTTTTATTCTATAAAATATTAGTTATTTTAAATTGAATATTTTAGAAAAATGATATTATTTATCTAGGGATTTTTGGACATAATTAATTAAGAATTATTGAATGGAATATTAAATTAGTGATGAACGTTGTGTGGGGTCCCTTATAACCATTTAGTTATTTCGTAAAAAGTTCATGCCATTTAAGATAAATTTATTATAATTTTTTCTCATAATAATGGGAACTAATTATTTTTTCCTTATTTTAATGTTTTGATATACTAAATATTTGTTCTATATTTGAATAAATTAATTTTTTATTCTTATTCTTATTAAATTTTTATGCTCTCAGGTAATATTTTTATTAAATCATCATTGTATAATGTTATTATAGGAATATTTAAATGATTTATGATCTATTATTTGTTTGTAATATGTATCTATTTTAACTAAATTTTATTTATATGATCATCTTATAATGAAAAATGATATTCAATTCTTTTTGACATATCATTACGCTTAATAAAAAAATGAGTATAAAACTTGTCATATTATTATAAATCACTATAATATGAAGAAATGAAAATTATAAAATACATGGAATAGTTTTTTATGTAGAGGATTTTGTAGATATTTCAATGAATTAATATTTATTTTGTGTTTTCATACACAATTGGCAAATTTAAATATAAATATATATAATGAACATTGTTTTTTTAGAAAATGTATAATAATTACTCCATAAAATTGTATACATAAAATTATTTTGGAATTAATATTAATGATATATTTTCATTATTTAATGTAAAATATAGATCTATTCCTATGTATTTATATTTTAATATATTTATCAACTAATGTGAAAAAATATTTTTAGTGGAAAAAAATATGAGAGTGATCAAAAATAAGTAAATGAGGGATTCAACACAAAATAAAATTATATAAATTTCACTCCATAACCATATATATTAATTTATTTTAATTATATGTTATTTATCAATGAGTAATGTGTCATTATAAAGAAAACTATTTAATAAATTAAATGTTTTTTTCTTTGATACATTTTTTTAATAAATGTATCAACATTACATAATATGTACAATGATTTTATTTTGATAATGATTTTAAAAAAATTGATTATATTTTATTAATATATATTTCATAACTATCCAATGGGTCAAATATAAAATTTTAGGGAAATATTTAAAAATTGTTAATAATTAGGGGAATACAATAAAATGTGGTATATGTAACATCAAAAATATTTAATAATGAATAAACATGTACTAGGTAGTTATATTTGATAATTTATAAGAAAAATAATTACTTTTATTGACTAAGGGAGTTAATGGTAGGCTATAAGGGGTTATTATAGATTTAATAATATTTATGATGTAAAACAATCAATCATTTATTTCCATGAATTCCTGTACACATTATTATAAATAATTACACCCTATTATCTTTATCCATCATCATAATATATTTTTTGTATATTTTTCACTCAAAGAGCCTCTCACACACCCCTATCTTTACCATGAATTTTTTCCATTATATCAATATTAAGTTTTAATATATAGGGTTCATGATTGGTATAAGATTTTATTTCTCTCTATTTATATTATATACGATGTTTTTAATATATAATGTCTTTAAAACTTTTTATTTATATGATTCATAATATTTATGTCAAATTTATTAAAAACCCATTAAACTATAAATCAATTTATAATAACAAAAGATTATACATTATACCCTTTTATTATGTAATTATTTTTTTTAAAATTATTATTTATTATATATCTATATACAATTTATATTAACACATCAACTATAATTCATTTGATAATTCCAGAATTATAATTGATTAAATATATTTATTAGTATTTATGTTACCTATATGAAATATTTCATCCATGTGAGAACTTATTTGACTCACATTAATCAAAATTCATATTTTTATGATTTTCTTAATCCTCGTGTAACCATAAAACGTCCTAAAATTTCATTATAATGTATGTTGTTTTAAAGGAAAATACATTCCATTATGGATATAAAAAAGTGTATGTTGTTCTCTAATTGATTCAGCTAGGGTTAATAACCCTAAATATGGTGGATTAGATATTAATTGACATTTTACATTGTGAAGGACAGTGAGGCCACACTACCATAATGTCTTGAAAATCCTTGAGGTTATGATTATGATTATTATCATCCTCCACATGATACAAATTGAATGGTTTAAATGTTGTTATAATTTATATGTACTTATTTTTTCTCCATCAATAAAAAAATATCTAAATCATATATAACCTTAATACTTATAATTACATTTTATCCATAATTAAATTCTAATCTCATATTTTGGTTATTTATTTTAGAATTTTCAATCCAAATTTATTCCATAAATGTGTTAATGGAGTTAACCTAGACACCCAGAAGATTTCAATGGTTAGAGAAAATATTGATGATATATATAATCTATTTTATGATAAGACTAATTAAAAAAATATGATATGTTAATCATCGTTGGACATTAGTTAATGTATAAACTACAATTATTCACTTTTTAATGGATTAAATTATACTTTTTTTGTGATATGTGGTGCCCACAATTATAAATCCCATCAGTTAATAGGTAGGTCTCATGAGAAAACTATAATATGGTAATAAGAGATTCATTAACCATAAGTTATGATGTATTGAAAAAATTACATATGGGAATTCGTAAAATTGTAATCATTTTTAATTCACTTAAATAACATATTAATGTGATTCTTGTCGATATATAATTCATTGCCTTCTCTATATTTTTTTTCATTTGATGTTATATTTTTAATTTGTCATGATTTTTTTATATTCCATTATAATTTCATTTTATTTTACAAATTTCTTTATGCCTTACATATAACATTATCCATACATGTGATTAATTTTCCCAATTTTCCCAAGAAATGAAGTATAATATATTTTATGATTAGATCCAAAGATAAAATTTTGAAAGAAGGACATGTAATCAAGTGATTAAAAATAAGGTTCTTTATTAAAATGATTAGGTATCATGTCTCCCTAGGAATACTGTGTTGTGATCATGGTAATTTTATCTCATGTAATTTCATTTACGTGTACTAAATAACCAACAATCTATCGGAAAATTGGGATGGGATAATTAAAACATCCATAGAAAATACATAAAAATATAGTATACCATACTTATCCAAATATCCAAGGAGGTTCTTTGAGGATTAATCCATAATATTTTAAATAGACATCATGGTTAATCAACACATAACACAATAATGATACATAAATTAGTCATACCTTGTCTATAACTCAACTCACCTCATCGAGAGTCCCATTCCAATAGTCATGGGATGACTATCCAAATCACTAATTGACCATGACTATCATTTTTTTTATGTCACCATAAAGAAAATCTATTATTCTTCAATATTAATTTAACTTGTAGAATATCACATGATGAGTAAATATAAAATGAAACAACACATTTATTTCTTATATGTCATAAATATCATTTATGAGTCTTTAATTATTATTATAAAAAAATGAATCAACATGAAAAGATCTCAACCCTTATAGAGTACCTTCTTTATCTTTTATGAAATAGAAATTTAGATTAGAATATTTTCGTAGAATGATGATGGGATGAATTGATATTTTTAGGACATTTGAATATAGAAATAATATTATAATAAATTAAATATATTTGACATCACATGCATGTAGATTTTCATAAATAATGTATTATATCAGGAATAGGGTCTCGATAAAAAATAAGATACAATGGTTGATTTAATAACATATAGTTTACCTAATGCATGATTAGAATTTGGTCAGCTTCTTACATTGATAATAGGAATCCATTTGTGGGTATATTAATTGTATTAGTTAAATAATTTACTAAATAAATTAATTAACTATCCAAAACATATTTACCTTTTAAATATCATAAATTGGTAAATCATGTGGGTTAGATTTCTATCTATCATATCGTTTATTGGATTTTTCATCATTCATCAATGGAGAATGTATATTGGTTAATGATTGGTTATTAGATCATGTTGGATCAATAAATACCAAACACAACATATTATTCTCATCATTGGTGACTGTATTATTCACTAAGGATTGATCCAATCACGTGGTTGGTATTTTCAATGTGGTCTCTCTATTTGATTAAAATCTCAATATGGTTCTTATAATTTATTTTAGGATATGTTATTAATTGATCTTTTATGTGATCTCATTTATAAAATTAAATAGCTTCTTATGTTAACTCTTGAGTATACCCTTTTTTTCACAAAAAAATACACAAACAATGATAATTGTCCCTGAAAACATGGATATATATCGATTCACATTCTATTGTGTCCCATTTCCCAATGTTTTTATTTAATTATTTATCATTGGGATGTATTTTGTGGATATGAGGTTGTCATTTGGGTTAAATCATGATTGGACACCCAGATTCACAATGTATCATAACATTATGATTGTATTAGTGATTTGTGGATGGATCAATGCATAATAGGATTTTGGATAATAGAGACATAGATTAGTCACCAGGTTCACATTCCTCGTCCATGGGAGGAGTGTGACAATGATGCATTGAGTAAATTGAGTACTACAGGCTATTGGGATCATTCCACCGATGATGGATCAGGTGTTGAAATCCAAATATCCAAACACCTATGTGAGAAAGGGTGAAGAATTATATGGATTTTGTGGCGTTGTTGGATAATAATGAATATGAAATAAAAAACAATGTTCATACAAAATACTACAAAAATGATGTGCACTAAAATGAATATATGTTGAATATTCACCATGCTGTTTCTTCTAGGGTTTCTTGATTAAGTTGAGTACGACATTCCATGTACGACCCCAAAAACCATGTGAAATAGTGTTGGTGTTCAGACTATAACTCTTGAAATACATGGACATGGACATGGCTAGTCATATAGAAACATATTGGGACACATGGTAGGATGTGTCCTAGTATTTGGAAGAGGACATGACCAGATAAATGAAAACGTACTTAGTAAAATCCAAATGAACAAAGACATTTCAAGTATCAATCATGAATTATTAAGGGACTGAGAATTGTTTATTGGTCCCAATACATGTTGTGTAGAGTGTCACTACCAAATATATGTGTATATATGATAACATTAATTGTTATTATTTGGGGTTACATTTACTGTGGACCCCCACACACACCATGCAGTTTCCACGAAAAAATATTTCTCCCACATCTCTTTCCTTTTTACTTAGATTTTGGTCTACATGTAACATATCCTGAGTATTTTTCAATGAAATAGTTGCTAGATGATTTTTTTTGATAATTTTAATATACAATTAATTATGTTTTCAGAATGATGTTTCTTTTGGTGGTCCTCAATCTTGTTAGTGATCAGGTAGATTTATAAGTGAGAGAGTGTTGTGATGGAAACCCCTTTAATACTAGGTTGACGTTACCCTATACTCCTCACATTAGTCTTAGTGGATTCCCCTAATGGACTAGTTATTGGATATTAAATCTAATGAGTCGAAGGCCCATATGTACTAGGTTTTGTGTCATCTATCTAATGAGTGGAACCCCCCATATATGGACTAAGGCATAGGTCATCTTGCAATAATTGGAACCACCTAAAGGATTGTGGTTTGGGTAATCTAAATATTGAGTTGAAACCCTAATAGACCAGGTTTGTGGTGATATTCTTATTTAGTGGATCCCCATGAATAATTAGGGTATGGCCCCCCCATCAATATGTTTAGTAGATCCGCCTTATTAAACAAATGTGTTGGTAATATACTTATAGATTATCCCCCCTTGACAGTTTGGAGCAGTGGTGATGTGTGGTTCCAGCACATAGTAACATAATCAAACAAGAAAGACTATGGGAATTGATGATGGTACAATTGAGTTATACGAAGTCTCATATTCCTATAATGGGATATAAGATTGGTATTCAATTTCACTTTGATTTGGATTTCTCATATGAGCATATATCAATGTTCATGCTATTTAATTACCTCTTTCACTAGGTATAGTTGACTATTTATAAAGTGAAATTTTCTTCTCCATATTCAGTGATTAGGGAATTGTATTATTTATTTATATATTCACCCATTCAATTATTATTCTCATAAATTTTTGAAATTACAATGAAGAAGTTCACATTGATATAGATTTCATAGATGTATAGAGATATATAGGTGCATAGAGCTCATATTATGGTTGATCATGGATAACTTATTTTAGGCTCTCCCACTATTTTATTTCCATTTTTATCCAGGTTAGGAAAAATTTTAGGTTCAGGAATGTTTATTTCCTCAATACATTTCAGATTACAGTTCTATATGGAGGTGGTTGGGTGTGTAAATGTAGGTAAATTATTCAATGGAATCAAATTTTATTTATACATTATCACCTCATTTCTCCAGATCAAACAAAATAAATATATCCTTGTGGTTGTCTCAACATAAACATCTTCTCAACGTGCATGCCTTGGTGAGGTGAGTCATTACACTCCTCTCGGATTTTATCATCACAATATCAAAACCATTACTATTTAAAAATTTTAATGCCACCCCACAACAACAAAAAATTTGATTCAATCAAATATTTAAATATAATAATAACCATTAACTACATAAACAGATCAAATCAATCTTATACTATTATGCTCAAATCCTATGATGTAAATTGAATGTTTGATACTAAATATATATTGAATCATAATAAAAATAAACCCATTTTGGGCTGATAAAAATATAACCTATATCTTTTTATACTAGGAAACTCAAACAAGTATTTATATCCTAACTACAACCCAAATAACATACTACTCAATCAAATATCACATTTATACCCATTGGAACATCCATGACCTATATCCCATGTAACTCATCCCATGGGACCTTTATAGAATGAAAATTGAAAAAAAAATCCATGCATCATTCTACCCAATTTACATTATATATCAAAAAGGCCTCACATTACAAGGAGATTAATGTAGAATAGTACATATTCTCTCAATTTACTTATCATTTTTCAATATGATTAACCTAATTAATTACTAAATATATAAAATGTAATATAAATATGTGTCCATTTTATACATCAATCATTCTTATTCATACACTACTATTACATCATTTTAATGGTAAACAACATAAAAATAGTACACAATGAGGAACAAAAGGTTCAGTTTCTTGGGAATATAAAAAACAAACATAAAATTTACAAATAAATATCAAAATAAATTATTTATATCTATCTTCTCATTCTCCATATTGGCCCTTGAATTATCCATAATACAAGTACTCACATCAGGATATACACCATAAAGGTGTGATCTAAAATTTAAGTAAGAGGATAGATAATAACAATAAAAAATAAAACAATGGGGATCATAATCAATACCCTTAGAAAGTAGTAAAATGATAATAATCATGAGAGGAAATATTATATAAATTCATGAGATATGAATATTCATAAAAATGAAACACCATGTGTCAGTGGTTAACAACCACACATAATTGTGAACCAAGCTAGCATCTTGTTCATGCATATTTATCTTTTACCATGTGATAAATCCAATTATAAAATGAAGTGGAGCTCTGGATAACTCTAGCACACTGAGCACATCATAACATTAACTTTGGGAAATATAATTCTGGGTGCACCCAACACATCATAACATGTACATTATCATGAAATACACATATAAAATATAAAAATCCTAGACATAAAATAACCCATGAAGAGAAATTTGTTCGATTTCCTAAATCATACATTCATAACATCGATTCCCATGAGGGGATAACATATGTGATAAGAGAATCATCAACTTTGATTGTAGTAGGAAAAAAAATCAGAGAAGTAAAAAGTTTTTTATTAAAATTTATTTCGGAAAAAAATGGGATTGAAATAAACTATAGTAAAAATATTTATATCCTAGAAAACATAATATAATAATGAATAAACTATTATAAAAGAATAACCATAATGAATGTTGGTTGATAGAGGGAAACCAAAAAAATGAGAGTTTGGTTTGGGAATTCCCATTACCTTATGTATAAACACTTTCTCCCAATTAATTTCATGTATAATAACATTAGACACATTAATTAAAAATAATAGAACATTTTATTAACGATTCTAGTTAATTATAGTATAAATAAGTTCTTTCAGGGTCTTTTGGATGAGTTATATTTTTTTAATGTTGTCGTTCAGGAGTGTTTATTTTCACAGTATTCATGTTTAGGTTGTTTGTATACATGAATTGAAGTTAATTTAAAATAAGGATGAACAAACATAATTTTTATTATATGTTATTAGTTATCCTAAAAGAACAAATATTATCTTATGAAGTATTTGGTAGTCTTGTATGAGAATGATTTATTAAATAAATGTTAATGGTGATTATTTTTGGTTAATTTTGGTGGTGTTTCAATCACATCGAACCAATTTTGTTTTACCTTTTAGTTTTATGTATATAAGTTATTTCAAAACATAAATAGGGTTATAACATACAATTAAAAAAAATTAAACCATTTAATGGCCATATTAGCATTCTTCAAGATGAATAGGTTAAATGAAAGGGCATCACCCAAAATGTCGGTAAATTGACACATTGGAAGAGGTGATATCATTTTTATGAATAAATAGAGAGATGGAATATTTTAAGGATGTATCTTCCATTATCATGATTTAATTCATGTATATTTACAGTACTAGAGTTATAATGTCATTTATATTATGTGAGGTTAGTAGGGAAGAAGATAAAAAATTAAATTTAATGGAATTTTAAGAAAAATGATTGGGGCCTTACCTCTTCTGTTATCTTATTGTGATACTCCAAAAGGCACCTAGGATTGGTCTTTTGAGGAGACTAGAACTTATTAAATGTGGGGCATGGGCAAGAGATGAGTATGGGGTATAATATAGGTAGGTCTCAAATCATGAGAGGTTTGTTTAGTAGAGCGTGTGAGATTAGATATTAATAGTGGATGAGTGGGGTGTTTTCTTATTATATAATGATTAGTTTATTATTTTTATCAGGATAAGTAGTAATGATTATTATTAAAACTAGATAAAATAATTTGTGCATGTGAGTTTGATATATTGGTAACTTGCATCATCAATGACTCAAGCATGTCTAAAAAATATAGGTGTATAGCAAATATAACAAATTATCGCATTATACTATTCACCAATAATCAAGTATTTCAGAAAAACATAAAAATTACACCCTACCAATTTTCAACCAATATATGTAAAAATTTAACACCATTTTTTTAAAATAATATTATAAATATGAGTATTTTAATTTTTAATTAAATTCATCATTTAAATCAAAAATTTCAATTTCAAATTTATAACTGATTTTATAACACTATTAATTTTATTTTATGGTTTTATAAAATTATCATACAATTATAAGGAAAAGAATATTAATTTTTATTTAAATTTTTAAATTAATGACAGAATTTTAGTTAAGTATTTATGACTTTTAAAAATACCAAAAATTAGTAAATAATTTTTAAAACATTTATTTACTTATACTATGATGTAATTATATTAGATTTTCACTTATAATATGGATACATTTTATTTATATTTTTATTCATAATGTTACTATTTACATGGCTAATTTACAATTCATAAGGGTTGTATTACTATTCATAAGGGTAACATTACGATACATAAGGGTAAGTTTCTATTCTCCCAAAATAATATTTGTTATATCAGACTCTATATATCTTACTGAATTTAATCATGTATGTCAGATTTTTGAAATTCAAAACACATAAGAAAAAACATTATATATAATGTATTTTCTTTAATGATAACATAATATTTAGTATTATATTTCAACATTATTTGGCATTGTATTTCCAAATTTAAATTTATGTGACATAATTATAAGAAGAGAATATCTATTGATAAAACATTGGGCAGTTACATTATTCTTCCCATTTGAAATTTCTCCAATGAAATATCATTTATCAAAAACAAGTGAGGTTACTTCACCTTCATCACCCCATCTGGTTCACATGTTTTTTATTAGTACTTATTGTTTCACCAAAAAACGTTTATAATATGTGTTTTTTGACATATAACCTTATCTTTCTAGTGAATAAACACTACTTGTTGCTCATGATAACAGACATCATCTTCCAGCTATACCACCATTGAGTACAGTACATGCGAGGGATCTAGTAATAAATTCCTCAATAGTTATATTTGGAACACATAATTAACATGAGCCATATTATATAGAAGTGAAATCTAATAATCCATGTCTTCTATGCGATCAAGTCTCTCAATGGGGCTAATGTACCTTCGGCATAACATCCTTTTTATTCCAAACCACAGGATACTCTTTCATTGTGATATTCAATGGAAAAAAATTATATTCAACATTGAACCCCATGTCCCATTGACAGTTGTCAACATAATTATTTTGCTGACTCTGAAAATATTTCATAGGACTATAGACGGCTTCATCCCTCTCTATAATCTATTTCACAATATCATGTCAAAGTATATTTCATTCTCCATCATCATCCCATCATTATGGGAGTCTTACATTGATTTCCATATAGAGATTCAAATGAAGACATATGTATACTCGAGTGGAATCAATTGATGTAATAGAACTAAATAATTAGGATATGCTATTATAATCCACTATTTAATTCTAACTATAATGATCTTATCATATTATCAACAATTATATTTTCCTTTAATATAAGCCATCCGTTTGGGGGTCATAAGCCATGCTAAAATTCCATTCAGTACCCAAGGATTGTTAAATACTCCCCAAATATTTAGATGTGAACCTTAGAGCATGATCATAGTCAATTGAATGTGGAACCCCAGGATGTCTCACTAAATCCTTCAAATATATCATTTCAATTTGTTCAAGAGGGAGATATTCTTGAATAGTGATATGGTGGGTAGTCTCGGTGAGTTGGTTCACCACAACCCATATCACATTATTTCCTTTTGATGTATTCAGGATATATGTGACAATTTCCATAATGATATTCTGCAATTTCCACATGGGTATATGCAATGGTTGCATCATCCCACTATACTTGTTCCTCATTACATTAACTTTTTAACATATAGGGAACCTTGAGATATACTCTATAATATCCCCATTGATGTTATCCCACCAAAAGTGTTCTTAGATATCACAGTACATCATGGTACTCGTAGGATTGATAGAGAAACAAGATCAATGTGAATTTCCAAATAGCTCATTATTTATCAAAGGAGATGAATGCGCAAAAAGACATGTTAAAAACATAATCACAATATCATCATCCATATGTAATTCTTATAGCTTCACTTCCTTTACATCTTTCGCCTTCTTTTGTATCAATAGATCATCCCATTTGTGCCTCTATAATCATCACATGGTTAGATGGTTTGCAAATATTCTGTGAAATATAAGATTTATTCCTTACCTTTATGATTTCCAAATACTTCTTTTTATTTTCCATGAATATAGCCTATCTCTTGATCCACATCATGTATATAGTTGTAGGTACTTTTTTTCTTAGAGATTCAGATACCTTGTTCACCCTATCGGGATGATAGTGAATAGAGAAATAAAAGTCCTTTGTTAGCTCTAACCTTCACCTTTGAAGCATATTGAGCTCCTTTTGTGTGAAAATATAATTTAGGCTCCTATGATTTTTATATATGTCCCACATCTCACCATATAGGTAGTTCCGCATGATTTTCAAGTAAACAATTACAGCAGCTATCTCCATATAATGTGTTGGGTAGTTCTACTCATATATCATCAATTTTCATGTGGTGTAGGATATTAAAATTTCATTTTGAAAGAGTATAAAACACTAGCATTTTTAAGCATCACATTATATAAAAAACATTCCCCACATTTTGGTAATGTGAGTACATGTGAAGTGATAAACCTTCTCTTTATCTTATTGAATATATCCTCACATTTTTCTATCTATACATAATTTATTCCTTTCCTTGTTAACTTAGTTAGTGGTCTTGCAATTGTGATAAATTTCTAACAAAACATCGATTGTACCCTGCCGAGACAAAAAATATAAATTTTTGCGACACAAGAATGTCTTGGGCATACCTAAAATAACATTGTTTTTTTGGGGTCCACAAAAATTCCCTCACTTGTGATCACATGTCCCAACAATGTGACTTGATACATCCAAAAGTAAAACATTCTAAATGTGGAATAAAAATTATCCTTTCTTAATTTCTCTAACACAATATGTACATGTTCTTCACGATTCTCCAAGATATTAGAGTAGATTCAAATATCATTGAAAAACACCACAACCAATTTGTTGAGGTAGTGTCTTAAGACTCTATTAATCAAAATCCCAAATACTGATAGTTAATTTGTAAGTCTAAAGGGTATCACAAGAAACTCATATCACCCATCCCTTTTACAGTGTATAGTCATCTGAATGACTTCATTCTTCACATTATTTAATGATATCTAGAATAGATATCCTTCATTGAGAGGTACTAAGTTCTTCTCAAGTGATCAAACAATTCTACAATCCTCAGAAGAGGATAATTTTTCATTAAAGTGATATTTTTGAGTTCCCAATAATTGAAACACAACCACATTGATCCATCCTTCATCATGAAAAATAGCACAGTCACACCAAAAAGGTGATACACAGGGTTGTATGAACCCATTGTTCAAATGCTTTTGGAAATTTATTTTTAACTCCCCCATTTTGATTGGATCCATACTATAAATACACTTTGTGATAGGCATTTATCTAAGTATGAGTTCTATTGATAACATTACCTTATGATTCAATTGTATTTTGGGTATCTCCTTAGGAAATACATCTCTATATTCCCTCATGAAGTGAATTTCCCCTAGGTTGATATTGTTTGTTGACTAAACCATTTGTGTGAGGTGTGCTTCTTCATAGGGAATAAACACCCAAAACATTGAATGATTTTTAAATGGAGATTCATGATCTTCCATGCATTGGTACAGAAAAAATGGATGGTTCAGAATATTGAACGATATTTCCTTTCATGATAGTAGATGTGTGCTCCATATAATGAGATCCAATCTATCCCTAGTAGAGCGTCGAATTCCTCCAAAAAATGCATTATGAAATAAACTGAAAGAATATACTCATATATGCCAATAGGAAAAGATTCTAACACTTTGGTTTCAATTATTGCCACACTTGGTGTTTTTACATATTTCCCCACATCAAGGTTTCATGGAATCAATTAAATAGTTCTAGAAAACTTGCTAGATATAAAGGAATGAATATAACCAAAATAAAATATGACTTTTCCCATTATTTATTGAATATGAAGTGTACATTGCATGACCACATTTTATTGTTCTAAATCCATGTAGTTAAGGAATAATCCTTTCCTTGCTTATATGGATTTTCTGTCTAATGACTCTGATTGCCTTCGGGAACTCGAGGTTTAGTGGAATGGCTTCCATTGATTGCTGGCTCCCTATAGTTGCAGCATTGGACCATGGTTGGTTACATCCTTTACTCTACCATATTCTCCTCTATCCTCATGTATTTTCAAAATTCGTGAGACTGGTGGCCGTTTATCATACACTCAATGATTTTTTTATCCCATTAGGGCAGTTACCGTGATTATCTTTCACACATTTTTTTCAAGTGGGAAGTTGAGTTTTCTTACCATCATTTTCATTAGCTCTTCCAGATTGGAAATCCATCTTTCAATTATTATCACCATAACCATGGGACCATTTTCCAAAATCCATATCCACATTGAGGTCACATATTACAACTTATCCATTACTCATAAAGAATATAATTGTATGATCCTTTTGAATGTATGGAATTAAAATAGTAAATATTCTATCAAATTTTAAACGATTGTCGATAAAAAAATCCTGAATTTTACCTAGCATGGCATCTAAAGTTTTATTTATAGGATGTGATATATCCCCCTTCCATTTTCTTAAAATATATTAATTCCATCTCCTTAATTTTTATAGCGAGTTAGAGGTAAATACTTATTAAAGAAAGATTATCATATATTCTTTCTACTCAATCTCTTCAATTTCTTCCCTCATTATGGTGTTATTAATCAACAATCACCATTGGATGGCCTCCCCATATTATCGATAAACAAATAGGGTCACATTCTATTTCTCAGAATAGAGAACCATATAAAATATATTACCAACTAAGTCGATACATTTCTCTATGAGTTGGGGATAGAATGATCCATTGAATGTCAGTGGACATTGTCACATAGGACATTCAATATCCAATTACACACTCATAGGTGAAGGAAGACATTATACTTTATTCATGCTATTTTTCCTAAAAAGGGACCTATACATAAGAATAAACAAGAATCTTTGAACTCCACATCCCAAAGCATTAGGGATTTCATTCAAGAAATCACAGCAACATCCCTCACACAGAATATTGGCCAGGTTTATCATTTTTCCTACCATTCTCTAAAATAGAAAATGATTGATGAAAACATATGTCATCATGACATCTATAATCTATCACTTTATAAAATTAAATTTAAAGTCCTAATTCATGGGATCCATATGGATTCATTTTTAATAATAATTATTTATGGATACCCACATAAATAATTTCTCATAATATGGTTTTTCACTAATGTTTATTAATCGTTACTTCTAAATTAACTAGACCATCCTCTAATTCGAACTATTGTGATCATGATTGTTATAACTCTACTATTACGTCATTTTAATGATAAACATCATTAAAACATTAAACAATGAGGATCCCAATTTTAAGTATCTTGGTAATATTGGGACCATTCTAAAAAAATATAAAATATAATATAAACATTTATTTTATTTCTTCTTCTCTAGCTACTTATTGTCCCTTGAGTTATCTTTAGTATATGTAGTCACGAGAGGATATACAACAAAAAGGGGTGAAATTAAATCACTTTAATAAGATAGATAATAACATGGAACAATAAAACATGAGGTGACCATAATAAATATCATAATGAAATGGGAAAATGGTCATAATAGTGAATGGAAACATTAGATAATGAAATGAAATGTGGAAATACATAACAATGAAAAATGATATCGTAGTGGCTAAGTACCACACATAATAGTGAATAAAGATAAATAGTGTTTTTACATATTTCATTATTGTCATGAGACAAATAACACGACCCAATCCATTGATGTTATATATAATTACAACAACACCTGTGACATCATATAATTTATATTATGCTATATAATTCATGGTGCACCTAGAACAACAAAGCATTTACAATATAATGCATGCCACACAGAACGTATATAAATCATAGAAATAAATCAAACCATTAAAAGGAATGGGGTATATTTAATAAAGAATACATTAATTAACAAGTGTTCTCATGAGGTAATAACATACGTGATAAAATAATCATCAACCTTGAGTGAAGAATAAAAAAATATCGACAAGTAAAAGGTGGGTTTTTATTGAAGTGTTGTTATAGAAAACATTTTATGTATCATAAAAAATATTAGAAAATATATATATCCCATAATATGTATGATAATTATGGAGAAGTGAATTTCATTGAATAACCAAAATAAAAATGTGGTGAAATAGGTAAAACCAAAATAAATAGAGTTGGGTTAAATAATTCACCTTACCTTTTCTCCAAAACAAATTATTCACATTAATTTCATGTATAATCACATTACATTAATTAATTAAAAATTATAGAACCTTTAGTAAATGGGTATAATTCATTATGGTTTTATTAAGTTATATTATGATTTTTTAAATGTGTTATATAGATTAATTTATTTGTTCATGAGTTTTCATTTTCGTAGTGTTCATGATCAGTTCGTTTGAATACATGAATATATGCCCATTTAAAATGAGAAGGAACATCCAAAATTGTTATTATATGTTTTTAATGAAACCCCAAAATCATAACAGATCTTACAAAGGATTTTTTATATAGCAAGAGGATGATTTAATAGATAAAAGTTAATGAGGATCATTTTAGGTTATGTTGGGGATATTTTCAATCACAACAGACATTTTTTATCTTATAGTATTAAAATTATAATTTATGAATATAAAATAAAATTGGATATAACATAAAAAATATAATCTATTTTTAACATTTTAATTGTCTTATTAATTGACCATAAAATGTTCAAGTTAAATGAATGTGCATCACCCAAAATGTTTGTAAATTGACACATCATAATAGATGATTTCATTTTTTAGATAACATAGTTACAAGGAGGATATTAATTATGGATATTAAATTAACATGATATAATTATATTATATATAAGATAATAGAGTTATAAATCCATTTTTATTATGTGTGGTGAGGAAATAATTAAAAAATAAATGAAATTTAAATTAATTTACAAGATAAAAGAGAGGGGATTTACCTCTTTAATTCCCCTCTTGAGATCTTCTTCTTGGAACCTAGGCATGGAAATTTGATGAGAACAATAGATCATGGATATAGATGAGGGACTATGTATGAGTATTAGACATATTATAGGGAATGATGAAATATTGATAGTTGTGAGGAGAAGAGGGTTTGAGGGGTGGTATTTAAAATGGAGGAGAGGGTTGTATTGTTATTATTTTTATCATTTGTTTATTATTTTTATATAGACAATAAACAGTGATGATTATTGTGAATAAATACATAACATAGTGCATGTTCCTTCGAAACAATGGTCACTTAAATAATTTGTGTCACACTCATTACTAAACAATTTTGGTTTTTAACATATATTGGTGATTTTCATATTTTACTAATCATGAAAAATTCATGTATTTCAGAAAAATCCCAAAAAATCGCACTAACTATTTATCAAAATTTAAAAAATAAAAATGACCTAAATTGTATAAAAATAATATTCTAAACATATATAATTTAATTTTTACTTAAAATCAACATTTAAATGGAAAATACAGAATTTAAAATTATAACTGATTTTAAAACAATTTGAAAAATTAAATAAGGTCTCATAAAATTTTCATAAAATCATAAGATTTTTTTATAATTTTTTTTATGAAAATACATTTTATTTTTATTTAATTAATCAATAATAAAATTTTAATTAATTAATTATGGCTCATACAAATACCAACACTTAATTAATTATTTTTAAGATATTATTTAACTTATAAAATATTATAATTATATCATATTATCACTTATAATATGGATAAATTTTATTTATATTTTCATTTTTGAGGCTACTAGTTACTTGGAAAATTTAGTATTAAAAAGGGTAATATTACAATTAATAAGGATAAGTTACTAGTCAACAAAAATTATGTCTGTCCCAATAGAAACAAAATATATTACTAACTGGAACCGTGGATATCGGATTTTTTAAATTCAAATCACTAGTGTAGAATAATTATGTTAAACATATAGTCTATAAAGGTCATATAGCATTTAGTATTTCATTTATACATGATGTAGAATTCTATTTCCTATTGTTATTTAAAGTGACATAATTATAAGAAGAGAAATTCCATTGATAAACCTTTGGTTCATTACATTTATGATGTACTATAACATCATGATTAACAAGGAAACCATACAGTACTTTATTTTTAACAAATTAAATAACATGACCCAATATTTTAATAATAGTTATCATCTCCATGAAACACCATGAATGAAATGTGAAAATTACATGGTAATATGATAAATGAACCCATTAAAATTTGAAAACACAGATTTGTGAAACAAAAATTAATCAATATCAAAAATAACATATATAGTATAATAAAAAATTCAACTATAATTTCGAAAGTACAAAAAACTAGTCCCAAATCCACATAAACAATGGTCTTTGCTCATGATTGTTATTTGAATGTACAAATGATAAAATATAACTGAAATTCATACCACTTTTATCTATATATACAACATCTCAAATAGTATGAAATTGAAAAACTGGGATTAGATTTCACTTTGTGACATCATAACCAAGATATGTGGACATTATTTGTCTAAAATCCACATATCAAAAAAATTCACCTCCACATAATATATATAAATCAATGAACTGGTGATGGTCAATAGTTATACTACAAGGGGAATATATATTATATTCAGTACATCAAAAAAATCAAATTAATATACAACCAATATTTATCATTTGATAATCCAATAAAAAATCATTATGTGGAACCACATAGTGTTTTATAAGTCTTTATTAATATATAGTAAATTAGTGGGCTTAATTTAATATAATGTTTCTCTCAAATAAACATTTAACACCTCTTATAATGACTCATTTTATTTATTAAGACAACCAACACTTAACTATACGAGGATTAATATTAGTTATATGGTTGATGACTCAAAATATGATATTGAATCATTGATGTGATTAATATTACTAACGACTAAGTTAACCACTAGAATAATTTATGTGTACACAATAGAGTGGGTTAATGTAAATACTTTTCACATAAATTTTGACAGTGTTTAATTAGTTCCCATACTTATGTTCATATGGTAGTTTATAATGAAAGATAATATGGGTAGTTACTAAATCGAATTCCAAAAAATAGACTACTATCGATTTATGATTTGTTAAGTTCTTCTCTTTTATGTCCTCTTGCATAGTAGCAGGGAAACTATTTATTTTTGTGGAATAAAAAACATGAAAATACATCGTTCTCAATATTTATATTATTTTAGAACGGGTTTACTAAAAAATTAATTGTAAAAAATTCTTCCTACAAATATATTTAACTATCTATTCATGATAATTTAGTATATCCCCACAAAATTGTATTTTATTCATGCTCCATATATAATTTTTATCCAAAAAACATTTAATAAATTACATTTTAATTTTAATTTTCATTATAAATATAAATTGTTTTTTATAATTTAATATATAAGGAAAATCAAAATTTTCATCCTAATTATGTTTCATACAGCAAAATAATTCTTCGGGTCAATGTAAAATCACATCCCTATGTGCATTTCGACAATTTAGTTATAATAGTATATATCTCATCTTCATTCTCAGAAATTGTTTCTATATAATGTAGACCACTCTCATCAATTTCAAGAATCTCAAAGACCATTATCTAAATTTAAATTTTAATTAAATAGAATTAGAATCATCATAAAAATATATTTTATCACAAATAATTTATTTTTAAAAGGATTAAATTAAATATGTGAATATTTCTAAAAAAAATATAAGGATTGAAACATATGAAAATTCAAATATTGCAAGCATGCGATTGTATAATATTTTTTGAAAATTAATTTTTTCATTCAAATACCTTTATACCTTATTCACTAGAATTGTCTTACACATTTCTTATATTAACAGATACAATATAATATGTGTTAGATAACATATTTTGTTCATCTAGTATTTTCCATTATTGTTATTTTATGTAATGTCTTTTTAAACGAATTTTTAGGTATGAAAATTGATATTTTAATTAATATCTATAATTTTTTGTATTAATATCATGATTCATTAAAATTAAATTATTTTAATGTGATAGTAATATTAATTCCTTGCATATAACACTGTTACATTAAAATCCATATATGTTAGTTCAAAATGACATTTGAAGAGAATTTGGATGCATTTACCAAATAAAATCATTAATATTAATCTTAAAGTTGTTAAAACAACAATCTTTTATAACATAATCAAATTATATCATAATATCTCTATACCTATTTAACAAATTTTTACACATCCAAGAATATTATAATCCTATAAATGATTTTATATCATTATTTTTTGAACCAGATTTATTAATTTAAATCAATTTATTACACAAAAATATTATCAACATGAAAAATTATAATAACTCCAGAAAAAATTAAAATGTTCCTAAAATAATTTAAAATGATCATCGCCTCACTAATATTTATATAGTTACTAGGTTAGAATCATAATCAAATAAATCTCTTCTAAAATCATGTGACATACAATATATCTACATTGAATAACTCCTTAAAAACATGTGGAAACATGATGTAGGAAATATGAATATTGATTTATAATTACATGTTCTCTATAAATTGGAATTTATAATTATACCATCATAATAATAGATCCTATTTATATAAATTTGTAATTTGTTTATTTTCTTATATTTTAATACCACTATTAATAAAATTAGGGATATCAGTGGAGAATATATACTTATTAAAATTGTAATAGTTTTTAATAGAACATGTAATTATTATATTCATATAACCGTGTTAAAAAATCTTCACTAATAGTTCACTAATTATAAAAAACTCAAAAACTCATTATTTTTGTAAAGAAATTTTTATTTTTAATGTTTTTTATAAAAAAATTATTGATATTCCCACAAACAAACATTGATGAATTCATGTCAATACAATTTTTATAACTCTAAAAAATACATACATTCATTTAATAAGAAATATCCCAATTATAACAATTTAATAATTTTAAATATAGTTCAATACATCATTTTAAATTAATATTTGAAAAAATAAAATAAAATAAATTATTTATGTTTTACTTTCTATTTCTATTACTTTGTCCATATTAAGGAAAAGAAAATGATTATACTTGTGACTAAACTAGATAAAATTATCTCGATATGGGTGATGTTGAACATCCTACATCAACATATAGTTTTAAAATGATTACATATGTAGTGAATTAGTTAAAATATTATCCACTTTATTATTTATAAGGACATATTTCATATTTAAATCAATAATTTCCAAAATATCTATATTGAAGTTTATCATTATATGAATTTTATTTGGCCTTGAATGTTGATCCATTTTTATTGCAATATTAAAAATCCAAATTCTATAAACATCCTATGAGTTGTGTAAATTTCACATGTGTTTTTTCATCTTCAATCTGACTTCTCATTCAAATAAATTATTATGTAACTCATGTTGTTGAAAAATGGTATAATTAAATATTACTTAGTTCACCAAACATTTAAACATTTTGTGTTAACAAACACCCCACTCTCTATAGATAAAAACTCAATAATATGTATGTATTATATCATCAACATAAAATTCCAAATTAAGATCTATATAGCTGTACATATCAAGATTATAGCATCCCACCTTTTTATGAACTAAACATTCATTACATTATACAAAACCGAGGATCTTTATGGTTTAGTTTCTTGGAAACCAAGAACTTAATACACGACAACATAAAAAATTCTTCCTAAACACATGAAAGGATACTTCATTTGTTCATCCTAAGTTCATTACAACATCTCAAAACCTGGGAGCATACATCAAAAGAAAGGGTTAGCAGAATGCCCAATAAGAGTAACAGGGGAAACATTTTACATGTGAACTTGAGATACATTAGAAGTCATGAAAAATAACTTTAATGAATGAGAAAGAGATCATGAAGAATATCATAAAAAATAACGTGTTTCATAACATGAAGATGTGGCTACAACATTTAACAGAGAAAATCATGAACGTATCACCAAGTTCAATCTCTAAGGTGTCATTTGAAATTACAATGTTTATTCACCAAGGTATCGTTAAAATTGTAATCTCTAGTGGTTACATCATTACCCAATGCATTGGAGGGCTATTAGGGCACACCATTAAATTTGTCTTTATTATAATTTGATCCAAATATATAATCATAAAAAATTTCATAAATAACCCATATAGCATAAAGGAAATGGGTTTCATTTCTTAATCATAACGTTTTAAAAACTTCTTTTAAGACATGATCTTTATGTCATTTTAAACGCACGAAAAAGGAAATCAGGTTTCATGTATATAAATACCAGAATTAAAATAGATAATTTTGATATATATGTGAATACCCCTGTAGAAAACGAGCTTTAATTATTCACTTAATAAAATAAAATAATTTGAGAAAAAGAGAGAGTCATTTTGAGATGAAAATTCTGCAGCATAATTGCTATGTTACAGGGATTTAGAAAACATTGAAAAGAGAGGGGACATGGGTCACCCACTCATAAATGATCCATAAAACAGTAGAGGAATAGAACATAAAGTATATAAGAATATGGTAATGAAATTTGAAAGACATACCATATGAAACGAAAAACATGGAAGGAAGACCAAAATAAGATTTATCTTATGAAAATTCGGCAGCCTAGTGACATCTCTTAAAACATAATAAATTGAATTGACAAGATAAAATAGGTTCTATCATCATATTAACATAAAATATCAGTATGATAGATATAGAGATCATATCACAATATAATAAAAAGGAACATGAAATACTTTCCATGAAAATAGATCTTGAAAATGAGAACGGTGAAAGAATCCCTTAAAAATTCTGCAGCCTAACGGCACCACTTTAACATTCTTGAAATGAATTTATAAGAGAAATAGGGGGTATCTCATCATATGAACATAAAAAGGATAGTAGGATGAATATAAAAGAACATCCTACCACATAAGAACATGGATCATAAAATAAATGACATAAAAGAGAGTACTTGGAAAGATAGAGAGAGGTAGGATCCCTTACCTTGAAGAGTAACTTCGAAATATTGATGTTTGGGACCTTGGGAGGCTTTAGGGCTTTCTTATGAGGACTCCTTGGGAGGTAAGGAGACCAAAAATTCGTTGAAGAGGATTTTGGAACAGAATGGATGAGAGAATGACATGATATTTATAGGAAAAGTGAAGGGACAAGGCATTAATGGCCAAAGGATACCTCATTGGTGGTATTGGAAAAACCATGGGCTTACCCATGGTATTGGCCAATTGGGACACCTCATACCTTATCATACTATTCATAAGTTGACCATATTGATTACATACTTAATACATCATTAATGATGTCATTAAACACCCGAAACTCTAAACTGAAAATTCACTATTCGCCGAAAATTCAACTTTTTCAGAAAAATCCCAAAAATTCATCTTAACATATTATCGATGCTCTGAATTCAAAAATGAACTCTATTATATAAAAATATTTTTCTAAATATTTTTAATTTAATTTTTAAATAAAAACTCTATTCCCTGAAAATTCATTTTATTTTCAAAAAAATCCTTAAATATTACTTTAACATAATATCAATGCTCGGAATTGAAAAATTAAATCCATTTTATAAAAAAAATCTAAATATTTTCAATTTAATTTTTAATTAAAAAACTATTCACCCGAAAAAACAAATACATGACTAATAATTTCTAAAATAGTTATTTACCTATTTTATTGACTCACATTACTAAATCAAGGTGCCTATATTATATTAATACTTTATTTAATTGAGATTAATAATCCATTTGGTCACATTACTAATCCTAAGCATAAAATCACTATTCATAAATTACTATTCACCAAAAATTAAGTTGATCTTATTAGACTCTATATTTCTTAATGAACAGATTTGTAGAAGACCATTTATTTAAAATCCTTACACATTATTAGTTATTTGAGGTTTATATAAATATTTTTTAAGATATCCTTTTTTCCAAAATTCATCAATAATTTGCATACTATATTTATCCAGAAACCTGAAAATTCATAAACTTCACCATAATAAGAAATCACAATTTCTATTTATCAAAGGATTACATAAGTTAGCTATCGTCTCGTTACATAGCCCCTTATAAAAACAACATAGGATCTAAGTTTAAGGTGTTCTAAGGTGTTAGAATCTTGGGGCGGCTCGACCAACATTGCCCGAGTGGTGATTTCTATCAGCTTGAACTTCTCGCGAAGACGATTCCGTTATAGTTTCACATGATGATGTTTAGCTTGGGTTTGGTCCAGAGCAAAGCCCTGTGGTGCTACCTCCTTCCCAAGTTCTTCCAGATGGACTTCTATCAGCCCGAAACTACTAGATGAGGCCATCGAATCCTCTTTCTATAATAATTAACCAAGATCACTAGTATTTATAGACAATAATCGCAACATTTAGTTTCCAACAATTTTCTTGACCCACGGGCATATAACAGTCGAAATCCAACAGTCACATTTTAATTATACTCATTTTATTAAATGAAAAAGACTTTTTGAGTAAAAAAAATAACACAAAAAACTAGGAAACATGATTTATTCAAAATTTCGGGTCGTTAAAAAATCCCCCCCCTTAAGAAATTATGTCCTCATAGTTTTTAAAATTGGGCCTCGAAATTTCATTGAATGTCCCACATTGGAAAAAGAGTCAATAACACTATTAATTTAAAAGAAAGAACGGGAAGTAAAAAGGTTACCCAAGTTAACCCATACTTGGATTCCATGTAGGGAAACATGGATACGGAGGAGAAAACAAAGGGCCATGTTCTGATGGGGAGTGATAGAAAACATGATTATGAGAAATTTAACCATAAGAAAATCACAAAATTATGATTTGTGTAAACGGTCTACGATTACCCAGTAAGAAACGTAAAAAAAATGTTTTTATTTTATGTTCCATTTCATAATTTTGAGGAATTCATTTACTACATAGAATAAAAAAATTAGGAAATTTACCTACCTTGAAGTAGAGTTTCATCCTTTAATAAGATTCTACCAAAAACTAATATTTTCTCCAAACAATGAGCATTCAAAAACACTTGGTCACATAAAAAGAATAAGAATAATCTTCTAGAGAATCACATAATACACAAAAGATTAACTGTCTATTTTTATACATTTACCCCAAAAACAGAAAGGGTATGATAAAAAAATTCTTCAAAAATAATGAACCCCATAGGAAGGGAAACTACTTTAAATCTTCAAAGTTCCACGGTACTACCCAAATATCATCATAGACCATCCCATAAATAAATTTCCTTAAAAGTCCTCAAAATAGACCATACTAAGATTGAAACAAAAATACATGAAAGATTTGATAACATAGTCTTCCAAGATAAAATTTATCGTTCATCTCCAAACAACATCAACCACTCATAACATTTTATAACAAAAGTAACTAACCTAAACATATTTCCCCCAAGATAGGTTAATAATTTCAATACGTAACTTAAATAACTATAATTTCACCTTAAATTCACCGATTCTTCAAAATATAAGTCATCCTTTACTCCTCAATTAAAATGATGTAGTAATCTATTTACCTCGATCATATAGGGTTCCCAAAATAGTGAATGTCTTCCAAATTAATAATCATCTTTTAATCCACTAATCAACTTTTTTTTCAGGAATAACACCTTCACAACATCAACATGTGGTACATAACAAAAGATGTTTTCCTTAATGATATAAAACCATCTTAGGTAGTGACTCAATGTTTGTATAAAACATTAAAGATATGCTCATAGGGAACAAACTAAAATAAAACATGACATAGACAATTATTGCGAAGACGTTGCATGTAATTTAATCATCATGATCCATCTCATCATAGGACTTGCATTTTTCCCTTGTCCTTGAATATTGTTTATGCTCATCATGCTTCTCGTCCCTTCCAGGAGATCATTTCCTTGGATAATGTCCAACTTCTCCACATTTACAACATTGAAAAGTATAAGGTACATTAGATCAAACCTTTTCTATATTCATCACATTATCCATTTTTTTAAAGCAATTGGCTACTTTATGCCCCATCACCCCACACTTAAAACATCTCCTAGTTCCTTTGTGACATTCTCTTTGGTGCCCCTTTCCACACTTTTTTCACATTGGAAATTGGGTCTTCTTTCCCTTATCAACTTTATCAGATGAACATCCTTGAGACTTCGTCTTCTTCTTCCTTGATGAATTTTGGCATTCAACTAGCTACCAATTTTTAATTGTGATTTTTGATAGCTGGTACAACATAATCAGAATATTTTCAACTTGATCTCTCGTTATATCTGTCATATTAATAGGGCAATAATAACATTTCCTATCACATTGGTTATTGGGACACATTCTTCCATTTCCCGCCATTAACTAAGAAAATAAAGTATAATTATAGGGCTCAAATACTTAGCCAATAATCATGAAAAGGAAACTTGAAGCATAGATGGATAAACATATATAAGAAAATTATACCCTAACTTTTCATCCCCAAGGTTCCAATATAGGTTATCCATGATCATATCTTCTTATGTGAATCATTATTTTATATTATCTTTGTCCCTTTAATAATGTATCATACAAATCTTATGAATTTACCAAAACATATCCCCCGGGAGTGTCAAACCTAAAGTGCAGCAAGGCCCGTTGTCATGAACCAGGTTACCTCGGGTCAATCTCGAAACATCTTGTCAGAGTTTTCACTCCTATAAACATCTGTTCTAGAGCCACCTGTACTTGTTCGTATCCAGGTAGGGATTTATTTTTTTAGAACCCACTTACTCAATACTCACCAAAATACCAGGAAGTTTTCCTATATTTAAACTTTTATATAGGGTTATTACTAATGTTTTCATATCCTAATTTCCAAAAATAACTAAACCATCCTTTGATACCAACTATAGCATCCCACCTTTTTATCACATAAACATTCATTACATTATAGAAAACCGAGGATCTTTAAGGTTTAGTGTCTTGGAAACCAAGAACTTAATACATGACAACATAAAACATTATTCTTAAACACTTGAAAGTCTTCAACATTTTTTCATCCTATGTTCATTACAGCATCTCAAAACCTGGGAGCATACATCAAAGGAAAGGGTGTGCAGAAGGCCTATTAAGAGAAACAAGGGAAAAATTTGACATGTGAACTTGAGACACATCAAAAGTCATGAAAAATAACTTTAAGGCATGAGAAAGAGATCATGAGGAATATCATAATAAAAATAATGTGTTTCATAACATGAAGATGTGGCTACAACAATTAACATAGAAAATCATGAACATATCACCAAGGTCCATCCCCAAGGTGTCATTTGAAGTTACAAAGGTTATTCACCAAGGTATCGTTAAAATTGTAATCACTAGTGGTTACATCATTACCCAGTGCATTAGAGTGCTATCAGAGCGCACCCTTAAATTTATATTTATAATCATGTTTTCCACATGTATCATCATCAAATATTTCATAAATAACCCATATATAAAAAAATAAATGCGTTTAATTTCATAATCATAACGTTTTAAAAACTGCTTTTAAGACATGATCTTTATGTCATTTTAAACCCACGAAAAAGGAAAGTGGGTTTCATCTATGTAAATACCATAATTAAAATAGAAAATCTTGATATATATGTGAATACCCCTAATGAAAAGAGCTTTCAGTATTCACTTAATAAAATAAATGAATTTGAGAAAAAGAGAGAGGCATTTTGAGATGAAAATTCTGCAGCATAACAGCTATGTTACAGGGTTTTAGAAAGCATTTAAAAGAGTGGGGACAAGGGTAACCCACTCATAAATGATCCATAACATAGTAGGGGGTCATAATATAAAGGATATATGAACATGGTAATGAAATTTTAAAGACATACCATATGAAATGAAAAACATGGAAGGAAGACAAAAATAAGATTTCTCTTATGAAAATTCAACAGCCTAACGACGTCTCTTAAAACTAAAAAAATGAATTTATGATATCACATAGGGACTCTCATCATATGAATGTAAAAGATATGTATGATAGATATAGAGATCATATTTCAAAATAATAAATGGAACATGAAACACTTGACATGAAAATAGATCTTGAAAATGAGAAGGGGGAAAGAATCCCTTAAAAATTCTGCAGCCTAACGGCGCCACTTTAACATTCATAAAATGAATTGATGAGAAAAATAGGGGGTCTCTCATAATATGAACATGAAAAGGACAGTAGTATGAATATAAAATAACATCCTTCAACATATGAACATGGATCAAAAAAGAAATGACATAAAAAGACAGTACTTGGAAAGAAAGAGAGAGGTATGATCTCTTACCTTGATGAGTAACTTCGAAATCTTGATGTTTGGGACCTTGGGAGGCTTGAGGGAACCTTGGGAGGCTTGAGGGAACCTTGGGAGGACTCCTTGGGAGGTAAGGAGACCTGAACATCGTTTAGAAGGATTTTGGAATGGAAAGGATGAGAGAATGGCTTGGTATTTATAGGGGAAGTGAGGGGACAAGGCATTAATGGCCAAGGGACACCTCATTGGTGGTATTAGAAAAACCATGGGCTTTACCATGGTATTTTCCCATGGAATTGGACACATGGGACACCTCATACCTTATATTACTATTCATAAGTGGACCATATTGATTACATACTTAATATATCATTAATGATGTCATTAAACACCAGAAACTCTAAACTGAAAATGCACTATTCAATAAAAATTCAACTTTTTCAGAAAAATCCCAAAAAATCACCTTAATATAATATTGATGCTCTGAATTCAAAAAATGAACCCCATTTAATAAACATAATTTTCTAAATATTTTTAATTTAATTTTTAAATAAAAACACTATTCACTGAATATTCATTTTTTTCATAAAATTCCCCAAAAATTACATTAACATAACATCAATGCTCTGAATTCAAAAATGAATTCCATTTTATAAAAATAATTTTATAAATATTTTAAATTTATTTTTTAATTAAAAAACACTATTCACTTGGAAAAACTAATACCTGACTAATAATTTCTGAAATAGTTATTTACCTATTTTATTGAATCACATTACTTAATCAAGGTGCCTATATAATATTAATACTTTCTTTAAGTGAGATTACTAATCAATTTGGTCACATTACTAATCCTAGGCATAAAATCACAGTTCATAAATGACTATTCACCAAAAATTAAGTTGATCTTATTAGACTCTAAATTTCTTACTGAACACATTTTTAGAAAACCATTTTTTGAAAATCATTAAACATTATTAGTTATTTGAGGTTTATATATATATTTTTTAAAATATCATTTTTTCCAAAATTAATCAATAAAACACATTCTATATTTATCCAGACATTTGAAAAATCACAAACATCACCATAATATGATATCATAATTTTTATTTATCAAAGGATTACATAAGTTATCTATGGTCTCGTTACATAGCCCCTTATAACACCAGCATAGGATCTAAGTGTAAGGTGTGCTAAGGTGAGAGAATCTTGGGGCGGCTCGTCCAACATTTCCCGAGTGGTGATTTCTATCAGCTTGAACTTCTCGCGAAGGTGATTCCTTTCTAGTTTCACACAATGAATTTCGAATTGGGTATGGTCCAGAGTAAAGCCTAGTGGTGCTACCTTCTTTCCACGTTCTGTCAGATGGGATTTGTTCGACCTGAGACTACTAGATGGGGCCATCAAATCCTCATTCTATAACAAATAACCAAAATTACTAGTATTTATAGACAATAATCACAACATTTAGTTTCCAACAGCCATATTGACCCACTGTCACATAACAGTTGAAACCCAATGGTCACATTTTAATTATACTCATTTTATTAAATGAAAAATATTTGTTGAGTATAAAAATAAAATAACACACAAAACTAGGAAAAAATATTTATTCAAAATTTCAAGTCCTTAAAAAGATTCTATTTATATTCATATATTAATTAAAAAATTATTTCACCTATTAGATAACTATAGATCATCTTCCAATATTGAATTTAGAATCTTTTTGGGAACCATGCTACCTAGAATATGGTATAATAATAGAATCTATATCATTTAATATTAAGCAGTTTTATAGATAACATTCAATAATCTTTCAGAAATATCATCATTCTAGTTTATTTCCATATATATCAGTATACAATATGGCGATCTCTATAATTTTCTAGTTAACTAACATTCAATTATCTTTTAAAAATTCGATTCCTTATCGCAAACATAATTTTTTTGTGAATGATAAATGTGATCTTTTGCTTTAATGATTTTTAATCTTTGAAAATGTGCCATCCAAAAATTCATGGTACTTTCAAATATATTCTTCACATCTAAAATAAATTCTTCAGAAAATCTACCAATGTTTTTATAAAATTTGATATCATATTTTTATTAAGAAACAATTAGATAAAACAAAATTTTTTATATGATGTAGTGGTGATTTAACAATATTCCCATTTCAAATATCAACATCCTGAAGGTGACTTATATAAAGGAATACCAATATCCTTGTATTTATTAATTACCATATAAATCCTTCTATAATTAAAGAAATATTGTTTACCATTGAATAAGAATTAATTTACAGGGTTTTTTCAATATATGCATCGACATACATGTCAATGTTGAGTATGTCAGACTCAACATCCATTTGGATTAAAAATAAATAAATTAGTATAGAATTTTAATAGATATCATTATCGTTTCTAATCATTACATTAGTGAAATGATGTCATAAAAAACAATTCCATCCAAAAAATATTTTCATTTTGTCCTAACATTGGATTTGAGTTTCCCATATTTTCTTTTTTCATTAAATGTGTTAGGGAATACACGTTTTCATTAAATAACATTTTTGTTTCTTTTCTTGGGTACCAATTTGACTATACTATCCATATATACATGTTCAATCTAATGATTCATTGTATAAACCAACTTCCTCTAGTTTGGTGCCTATTTTACAAATCTTGGATTAATCTATAATAGTGGTGAAGCATTTTATTCATTCCTCAGTGTACTCAGAGTTTGAACAGGTTATACATAATCTATAATGATATTTTAGACCTCAATTGGTAATATTCTCCAAGGATGAAAAAATGACGTTATTATTCATCACAGGAAATGAATTAATATTATTATTCAAATTACACATAATATATCAGTTAATTATTTTCTAAATCATATTTTGGTGGTATGAGACGTGTTATTTGCGACATAATGATTACCCCATAGAAAATAACTATTATTTGTGATGGACACTTACCACTCATGGAAAATAACTATCTGCGGTTTTTTGTATTAAAGACAGGATTCTTGCCCCATCGCAAATGCTTTGTTAGTAGGTACCCTATGTGACGGGGCCCATCTCACATAACTTTTTAACAACCCAATGTAATTAATGTGGGCATAATCATTCCCGAGAGGCCCTGTCGGAAATTCCAAAATTCGCAACGGGTATCCCGCCCCAACTATTGTAACACATATATATATCCATACTCGTTTTTCCTCAGATTTCAATATTTACTCAACATCTCTCTCTGTCTCTACTGAAAAAGATTCTTCCAAATTATTTCATAGTTTACACTTTTAAATCAGAACATTATCTACGACTTTACTACTTTGAAAGATTTTGTTTCAAGGTATATATCTATTTTTTATTGTTTAGTCAATTAATTTTATTTTAAATTATTTATAATTTATGTTAATTAGATATCAATTAATTAAAATAGAATTAGATAGATATTTTTTCAGTATTTATTTTTATGAATAGTTATTTCTAAGTGTTAATTAGAAAAAATTGTAGTAATTTGTATTTATTATAAATAATTTTTAATAAATAGTAAAAACTACTATTAATTAGTGATAACTAGTATTAATTATTATTAATTAATATTAATTAGTTATAACTAGTTTTCAATTTTATTAATAAGAAATAAATTGTATTAATTATTAATAATTAGTGATAATTAAAAAATTAGAAAAAATTAGAAATAATTGAAAATAATTTGTAATAATTAAAAATAATAAGTTATATTTGAAAAAAATAAATATTAATATGATAATTTTTGAAATAATTAAGGAAAATTTGAAAAAATTCAAAATAAGTATTTATAATTAGGAATAATTAGTAATCAATTCTAATAATTAGTAATAATTAATAATAAACTGTAATAATTAGTTTTAAATAGTAATAATTAGGATTAATTATAAATAATTAGTAATAATAAGTAATAATTAGGATCAATTAGTATTAATTAGGAATAATTTCTATTAATTAAGAATAATTAGTAATAACTAGTAATAATCAAGAATAATTACTCATATTTAGTAATAATTATCAATAATTATTAATGAAAATTCATTAATTAGTAATAATTATCAATAATTAGTAATAATTCTTAATAAGTAGTAATAATCAGGGGTAATTAGTAATAGATAGGATTAATTAGTAATAAATACTATTAATTAATAATAATTTTGAACAATTTTTAATAAAAAAGGATAATTAGTAATTATTATTAATAAGTGTTGGTCAGAGTGGACACTCATGTGGGGGGGGGGGGTGAATTGAGTTACAATTAAAATATCTGTTGAAAAATATTTTTATTAAATTCAGCCAAATTGAAAAAAAAGTTAAACTGTAGTGAATTTATATAGATTGTAAATGTTCAATTAGATTCTCAAAGATTGATTAGGTCTCAGTTAATTTAATCAGGGTATTAAATTAACTTTTGAAACTGACTTACTGGTTCAAAATAAGTATAAACACTTGCTTGTTTTTCTATCAATGTATCTTTAAAACAAATAGTATTTCAAAGTAATTAGAAGCAGAATATTTAATATAGTTTATAACCAAAATAGATAATTACAATAGGTTTTGAAACAAGAGTTTCAGTATCAAGCTGAGACTTATTCCTTTCAAACAATTTATATAAGTTTGATCCACACCTTGGATCGGGGTAAACAACAGTACAAGAGAATATTCGGGTCCTAAGACCACTACCACAATTATACGTGGGACAACAAATCATAGAAATAGCACATTGGCTGTCCAAGTCTTAATTAGCCTCTACCACTATCCTTAGTGGGATACAAGAAAATGTGGAAAGATTAGTGTGAGGATTTAGTATCCTCCAGATCATCACATGAGTCAGTGTGTGTGTAAATTATATAGACTACACACATTTCTCAAAAAATTAAATAATGAATCACTTAGAGAGAGTATATGAGAGTTTATAATGCTCTAGTGATAAGCAGTGCAACTCTGGACTCCTTTGATTCAGCAGAAATGCTTCTGAGTCCTTCTCTGGTTTTTGTGTAGAAACACAGATTATCGTGGTTCTCCTTCTTTTACATCTAGCGTAAGTGTTCAGCTCTAGTATGAGTAAACCTTATTTCCCTCGAACTTCTTATTTGAATTTCTGTTCTTGATGAGTATTAGAGTTCTTCATGTATTCTTATATTCATTTATATGTGTGTGAATGGAAGAATTCCCATTTTTTCTTTTGCCTCTCTTTCTTGTGTCACTTTTTACTGCATCTCAATATTCCTTATATTCCATGAGCTACGACAATAGGAATGATTACCTTTTCATATGTACGAGGTACAGTTCTCTGACATGCCAATAAATAACATTAAATATCATTAATTTTATTAAAACCAACAAATATGAGTGTTGGAATCAAATATGAGTTAATAAAAATTCAAAAAACATTTATGACTATCAGTGAGTCATGAGATCTGTGAGTCATTTTGATTCTGCATTGGTTTCGATAGGTCATGATCATCAGTATCAATAGCTCCTTTGATCATCGGTATCAGTATCTTCAATCAGTGCGACTGTTTCCATCAGTGCGACCATTCATCATCGGTGTGACTGTTCATCATCGGTGCGACCGTTCATCATCTGTGTGACCCTTCATCATCAGTGCGACCGGAAAATAACTAACGGTGAGTCAAAACATGGAATTTTCACAAAGTTTCTATTCAGTCCAAGAGACACCCGGGTCAACAGTAAAACATAAATTAACATAGATAAACATATGTAGACATGATTTAAACATATATAAATACATTTAGAGCAATTTGAACAAAAGACTAAATTGTCATAAATAAAACAATGACTTGGGATTATTAAAATAACTATCTCACAGAGAGTTCAAAAATCTCCCCCTTTTTGATAATCACAAATCAATGGAATAAATTAAGTGAGAAGATAGTATGTCATTCAATATGCTCTCCCTATATAAAAAAATATGCCAAAAGATAAGACAAGTTTAGAAGTGAAAAAGTCATTCTCCCCATATAATATAAAACAGATAATACGATTCGTTCTCCCCCTTTCATCATTGCTCCCACATAGATATATAGTCATCATTTCTCCCCCTATGTATATGAATGCATGTAGTAAATAGTGAAGCATTCACCCAAATTAGTAATTTGTTAAACAACCATCTATTCATATTCAGTTCACTCCATATGCATATTCATGATTTCTCCCCTTATTCATAGTCATGATATCTCCCCCTTTCGGATTATCAAAAAGAAAAGAGAATGAAGAGAAGAAAGAAGAAGAGCCCACTAAAATAACATTGGAAAAAGAGTACAACAATCAGATACAATGTTATAAAGTACAAGAAACAGACACCCTATCAAAAATGGGAAGAAACAACTATTTCTTTGGGTGCAATGGAGCTTTTCCTTTGGCAGTTGGATGAATTAATGTCCCAGAGGGTGATTTGGTGGAAGGTTGACATGGCTGGATGGAGAAGGAGGCAAGACTGCTCTAGCTGGTAGCATAGTGGGTGTTAACGTCACTTGCCGAGGAGTAGCAGATCATTCTAAAGATTGTTGTTGAATGAATGGCCAGATATTTGATAGTTCTTGAGAGATAGATAACTAACCAGGAGAAACATCTGATGGATTATGAGGCTCATCAATAGGATAAACAATGGAAATCACTTTTACATGAAGTTATGGTTTTATCAGATTGATAAAATCATGAATTACTTCTCCACCATACTTCAAAGTCTTTTCAAAGTCATCCTTGTTATGCATGAAACATTCCAAAGTAGGAGTAAAATCCATCAGCTACTGAACTTGAGCCTTATAAGCTTGAGTAACCCGAGGAAGCATCAATTTTTAGCTAAAACATTGAACTGTTGTTTCAACTCATGCATGGTATAAATCTTAGATAAGTAATGATCCACTTTCTCTTTAATCACATTATGAGCCTTGGTAGCATTGGCTGAATACAACCACACAATTTTGTGAATATGATCACTGTGATCTTTCATCCTTTTCAAAGAATCTAAATCCAAAATCTTTTCTAGAGCTTCCAACTCTTCATTAATAACATTCTTTAAAGAATTATTCTCATAACCAGAAATCTTGGTCACCTTTGAGGAACCAGCCTGAGCAACAAATTGGGTAATCACAGCTTTCAACTTTCTCATGTCTGCCTTCTTCAGATGTTCTATCAGATTTCTTAACACTTCCATCATAATAGAGATGGTTTTTCTAAACTTTCTGGATAGGGAAACCAGATTACTGCCTAAATCAATGAGTGTTTGATTCAAAGAGGTAATGTGCCTACCAATCAATTCATTGGTATTGCACAGGTCTGGCTTGATAAGGTTTACCACTCTTTGAGCAAAAACATCCATAGCAGCTTCAGATAAATACGCAATTGAAGGAGTAGGAACATGAGATAACACATTTTTCACAGTCTCTTTAACTACTAAAACCAACTCAACCTTAAATCTTTGAAAATCAGATTGAGCAACTGCAGTACCAGGTCTAGCTTGAGACACTGAAGGATCAGGTCTGGATTGAGAAATAGAAGGACCAGGTCTGACTTCTGCCCTTTTCATATACTTAGCAACTAATTAAGCCTTAAGAGAATCACTTACACATGTAGTAAGCACTTATTCTTCATCTTCCTCTGGATAATCTAAACCTAGAACTGCAAGACCTGGGGGTTCTTCCCATGCGGCTTTGCATTAAGGATATAGAGGTTTCACAAAACTAGCTCTTCCAGAGTTTACAAGAGAGACTTCCTCATCAACATCAGTATCTAACTGTTCTATCCTCTCAGCCTCAGGGAAATTTTCCTGCTCATTTTTATGGGGTTGAGGATCATATTGGATCACATTCTGACCTTCTACAGGTCGATCATCATCAATATCAGCATCACCACTATCACCATCACAACTACTACCATCACTAGCACCATCAGCATCAGCATCACCCTCATAACCATCATTGCCTACATCATCATCATTATTAACTGATTTCTCACTTGAACTATATATACTACTGGATTCATACTGCTCAGGGTTCGATTTGTCAGTCTCAGCTTCTTCATCATCATCATCTAAAAGAGGTTCAATCTCTTGTAAGTTGAGAGGTGGACTAGCTGGTCCAAATTCCATTCTACTCTTCTATGGGCTGACAGTATCAAGATCACTCCTCTCATCAGGAGATGATTCAGCCTCCTTTTCAGCATTCAAATTATCATCATCTTATTCTTACTCTGTTCCCTTTTTACCGGACTCACCGGTTTCCTTAGGAACTTCCTCTTCCTCTTCTTCATTAGAATAAATTACTTCCTCACCAGGTTTTAAACTGGGATATCGAATCCCCTTTGGTCTCATAGGATGATCGGTAGGATTGATGGAGTCATACAACTTCTTTTCATCAGAAATCCAAGCCTTCTTCCAAGGGTTCCAGTTGATTTTAATCCTTTTAAAAATATATTTGTTAATACAGAAGCTACTACAGGATGAGATACATTCATCTTTATCATCAACACAACCCAAGAATCTTAGCATGGCAAATATTTTCGTAAAGTAGAACAGAGTTGTAGCTTTCTTGGATGGCTTCACCATCTCAGAAATAATCTCAACAAAATATCTACATAGGTTGATCTTTTCACCATTAAACAATAGAAACAATAGAAAATTATCATGATACTTTACAGAAGCAAAGTCGCCTTTTCATGGATAGATTTGGTGCTGAATAAACTTAAACAGAATTCTAAACTCACCATCTAACTCAGCATCAGTTATTCTTCTGGATTCATAATTTCCAATTAACATCTCTAGAGCTATCTCATAAGAAAAGTATTCAGTTGTAGGAGGGATATTACCAGTTTAATCCTCGTATCTTTCATTGTGAGGAACTCATAAACATTCATCCCAGTGCTTGGATGAAAATGTAATATTTTTCCATTTAACTATTGAAGACAGTCTTGCCACATCTGCTCCATCCAACACTATACTTATGTTTAAATAGAAATAAAGCACCAAAATCAGGTTACAGACTCGATTATTATCACAGAACCAGTTTTTTCCAACCGTTCATTTCCAAAACATTAACAAGATCAGACTTACTGGATGACACCCATTCAGTACAAACATCCTTTTCTGCAGTAACTACCCGTTTTTCCCGATCTAGGTATACTGACCATTGTGTCGTGCTGATCGATTCTCCTCGAGTGCACTTTACAGAAGAGGAACCTTCAGATTCCTTACTCTATCTCTTTTTCTTGCCCATTTGGAGGTTCGAGAGGATTGAGTGATTGGAAAGGTTCAAATGGTTTAGAAAGTTTGTGGTTCGAAAAAGAAGAGAGAGTTCGGCGGGAGATGGAAGGTCAATAGTCTTGAGAAAAAGAAATAGTTGTGGGTCATTATTTGTATCATTTAGGGTTAAAAAACAATAAAATATCAGTTAAGTAAAACAATGTCATTTTAAACAAACAGTAATGATTTTAATCAGAATACAACTCAATCAGTAGCACATATCGATTTCACAGATCGGTTTCATAGATCAGTTTCACAGATCGGTTTCACAGATCGATTTCACAGATCAGTTTCACAAATCGGTTTCTCAGATTGGGTTCACAGATTGGTTTCACAGATCGGTTTCACAGATCTATCATACCAAACTCTTGTCTGATAAATGTTAACCTTTCAGAGCATAAGTGCTTGGTAAAAATATCATCTAACTAATGTTCAAAGTCAATAAATTCTAGATAAATATTACCCTTTTGATAATGATCTCTCAAGAAGTGGTGTCTGACATCAATCTTCATAGTCCTAGAGTGAGACACAAGGTTTTTAGAAATTCTAATTGCATTAGTGTTATCACAATTTATTGAAACATGTCAAAACTGATAACCATATTCCAACATAGTATGTTTCATCGACAGAATCTGTGCCCAACAATTACCATCAGTAATGTATTCTACATCAGTAGTAGATAATGCAACAGAGTTCTGTTTCTTACTACACCAAGATACTAGGGACTTCCCTAAAAGATGACATGTTCCAGATGTTCTCTTCCTATCTAAATTTCAACTGGTAAAGTCATCATCTATATAACTTATTAAGTCAAAGAATTGTCCTTTTGGATAAAATAAACCTAAATTGGTAATATTTTTAAGATATTTGAAAATAATTTCAACAGTAAGAAAATGATATTCCTTAGGATTAGCATGAAATCTTACAAACATGCACACACTAAACATAATATATGGTCGACTAGTAGTAAGGTAAAGTAGACTCCCAATCATACCTCTATAATTGGTTTGATCAACTGATTTCCCAGCATCATCATCATCCAGCTTACATGTGGTACTCATAGTTTTGTCACTTCCCTTATTACTATCCAAACCAAAAGGATTTAAAAGATACTTTCTATATTTACTTTGATTTAAAATAATACCATATTTCTTTTGAAAAATCTGAAATCAAAGAAAATACTTGAGTTCTCCCATTAAACTCATTTCAAATTCATTTTGCATAATATTTGAAAAATTAGTTCATAAAAAATGATTGTAAGATCCAAAAATAATATCATCAATATTGATTTGGACAATAAAAATGTCTTTGTAAATCCTTTTAAGAAAAAGAGTGGGATCAAAATTCCTTTAGTAAATCCTTATGAAATAAGAAAAATTTCATGTCTATCATAGCAAGCTCTTAGATATTGGTTTAAACCATATAAAGCTTCAGATTGTTTAAAAACATGATTTTGGAAACAGAGGTTTGTAAATACAGATGGTTGTTCAACAAAAACATCTTCAATTATAAACCCATTTAGAAATTCACTTTTTACATCCATTGGATTTAACTTGAAATTCTGTTGAGCAGCATAGGCAAGTCGAATCCTTATAGACTATAATCTAGCTACATGAGCCAAGGTTTTCTCATAGTCTATACCTTCTTCCTGACTATACCATTGTGCAACTAACCTAGATTTTTTTTCTAACTATATTTACATACTCATCAACCTTACTTCTAAAAACCTATTTAGTGCCTATAGTTAAGGTGTCCTTAGGTCCATATACTAATTCCCAGACATTGTTTCTTTCAAATTGATTTAACTCTTCTTGCATAGCCATTACCCAAAATTCATCATTGATTGCATCATTGATATTTTTAGGTTCTAACTCTGAATGAAAGGCTTGATGTTCAACTTGATTACTGAGAGAAGCTCTAGTCTGTGTTCCTATATCATGATTAACAACAATAGTATCTAAAAGATTATTCTTTAGAATCCTAGTTGATCTACTAAAGGTAGGACTACAAATTTCAGGCTCTTCTCTTAGTTCGGGTTCTATAAAAACAGTTTCTGAAATATTTCCAGAACTGGTTGTCTTTACATCAGGTTCATTGATTTAACCATTAAAGTCCAGAATAGACAAATCTTCTTCATGATTTTAGAGAGAAGATTTAGGTTCATGTGGATCAATTTTATCACATTTGATGTGAACATATTCTTCCACATACATGGTTCTATTATTGAAAACTCTATAGGCTTTTCTAGTGACTGAATATCCTAAAAAGATTCCTTCATCACTATTATAAGAATACTTATCTAGATTATCCTTGGTATTGAGGATAAAGACTTTGCAACCATCGACTCTGAAGTAACTAACTATAGGTTTTCTATTGTTCCACAGTTCATAAGGGGTCCTCTTAAGAATAGTTCTAACCAGGACTCTATTGATAATATAACAAGCTATATTCACAGATTCAGCCCATAAATAAATAGGGAGATCATACTCATTAAGCATGGTTATTGCAATTTCTTGTAGGGTTCTATTTCTTCTTTCTACTACACCATTCTACTGAGGTGTCCTAGGGGCAGAAAAGTTGTGACTATAGCCATTGTGTGAGAAATAAGACTGAAACTCATGATTTTCTAACTCACGACCATGGTCACTTCTTAGGTTCTTAATCATAAGTCCACTATGATTTTCTACAGACTTGGAGTATTTTTTAAAGTAGGAACAAACTTCACTTTTGTGAGCTAAGAAGTATACCAATGTATATCTAGAAAAGTCATCTACTAGGTCATAGACATAGTTCTTCCCCTTTAAACTAGAAACTCAAGAAGGTACAAACAAGTCCATGTGAACCAACTTGAGAGGTAGAGAAGTTGAAACTTCTTTCTTTTATTTAAAAGAAACATTGTGTTGTTTTCCCTTTTTATAGTGATTAAAAACTTTTTCAATTGGGAATTCAAGTTTAGGTAGGTCTCTAACTAAGTTCTTCCTAATTATTTTTCTAAGTGAGTGTACATCATAGTGTCCTAATCTTCTATTCCAACACCAAGATTCCTTATGAAAAGCATTTAAACAAGTAATGTTTTGTTTGGAAAAAGAATTTAAATCAACTACATAAACATTGTCATTTCTCAAAGTAGAAAATACAAAAATATTCATAGACTTAAATATATCACTAGAATCATTTTCAAACATAACATTGAAACCATCCTCACATAACTAAGAAATACTTAACAGATAATGTTTAAGTCCATCAAAAAATAAATTTTTAGAAATTAAAACCGAATTAGTGTTGCCAATTTTTCCTAGGATGATGATTTTTCCTTTAGAATTATCACCAAAGGTGACAAAACCTTCATCAAATTTGATTAAGATTTTAAAGCATGAGTATTCCTCAATCATGATTCTTGAACAACCACTGTCCAAGTACCACATCTTCTAATAGGAACTCTTTAAGCAAGTTTCCTACAAAACATATTTAGATGGGAAATGATTCTGGTACCCAGAACTTCTTGGGTCTAGACAGGTCAGCAATCAAAGCTTTAGGTTCCCAAATTTGTCTTATGGGTCTCATATTATTTATAGAATCAAATGATTTTGAAAAGTAAACTATATTTGATCTATAACTATGTGAGTAACTAGTTGAGACATGAATTTCCAGAATGTGAACTAGTAGTATTATGACTAGGTTTAGGAATAAATATAGTTTTAGTGATCTGACTCTTTCCAGGCTAATAGCATAAACCAGTTTTATACATTGGTGCCACATGCTTTCCTAGAATTTGAGTAAGATTGTTCTTTCCATTTTTTATCTTTTCTAAGTCCTTTCGAAGTTTCTCATTAGACATCTTCAGTGATGTATTTTCTTTTAACAGTTGAGAATTATTTTCTTTTTCTACATCAAGTACAGATTTAAAATTTCAGTGAGAGCATGTTGTTTCATCATCGAATTATATTTTTCCTTAAGTTCATTACAGGTTTCTCATAGCATATTACAAGATTCAAATAGTTCTTCACTAGACATATTTTCTGATTCGGAATCTGATTCAACTCGATAATAATACGAATTTAAAGAAGGAGTATCCAGTTTTACCTCAGATGTGTTTGTTATATAACACATGTTTTCTTGATTCTTTTCAGAGTCAGAAACATCAGATTCACTTTTTCTATCTTCTGAAGCACTCCAAGTAGATTTCATAGCTTTTTTTACTTATTGTCCTTGTAGTCATGTTTCATCTTGAACTTAAATTTTGGGCAGTCTGCTTTAATGTGAACTTTTCTTTTACATTAATAGAAAACAAACTCATAACTCTTATCTGTTTTCTACAACTCCTTTTCCCAATGACATTTGTTGTCAAATTTACCTTTTTTAGTTTGATTTTCTAAATAATTTATTCTTCCTATATAATTTCATAAATCTTATGGATATTTGAACCATCTCAGCATTACTATCAGATTCTGAACATTCACTTATTGAACTTTCAGTAAGTGTGTGAACTTTCTCCTAATCCTTGATCTTTGTAGCAGTAGATTTAAAAGCTACTGAAATATTCTTTGGTTCATCATCTTCTTCCTTGTTTACTTTAACCTCTTCCTCATACATCATTAACTTACCAATCATCTCTTTAACAGGTAAAGCACCAATATCACATGATTATCTAATTGAAACAGATGTGCCTCTCCATCGGTTTGGTAGAAATCTTAGTATCCTCATGATTTGCTCCTTTTCTGGAACATCTTTTCCTAGTGGGGTCATAGTATTGACAATCTAATTAAACCTGAGATACAAGTCAGAAGTTGGTTCATCAGGCTTCATTTTAAAATTATCATATCTAATAGTACATGTGTTTAATCTCATTTCTTTAACATTGGTTGTTCCTTCATGAGAAACACTCAAAGTATTCCAAATTTCATAAGCATTTTTACAAGAAGATATTCTATTGAATTATTCATATCCTAAAGCACAATACAAAACATTCATAGATTTAAAATTGTTATTATAATCTAGTTTGGTAGGTTCATTCCAAGTAGTAATTTCAGTTTCTAGAATTTTATATTGTGTCTCTATAGCAGACCAGATATCAAATCCCATACTTTCTAAGTGAGTTTTCATCTTAAGTTTCCACTAGGTATAATTTGTACCATTAAAGATAGGTGGCCTATTGGTAGCAACACCTTCGAGTCTATTATCCATAGATAGATTTTAGAAAATAAATTTAAAGAGATAAAATTTAGAACTAATAGATATTTATGTTCTTTAAGATACAACTAAAATTACAGTTGAAAAAATAGAGTATTTTGAAATCCTTTATAAACAAAAACAATCCCTCTGATACCAAATGTTGGTCGGAGTGGACACTCCAGAGGGGGGGGGGATTGAGTTCCAATTAAAATTTCTGTTAAAAAATATTTCTATTAAAACCCCCAAATTAAAAAACACTTTAAACTGTAGTGAATTTATACAGATTGTAAATGTTCAATTAGTTTCTCAAATATTGATTAGGTCTCAGTTAATTTAATCATGGGATTCAATTAACTTTTGAAACTAACTTACTGGTTCACAATAAGTATAAACACTTTCTAGTTTAACTATCAATGTAACTTTAAAACAAATAGTATTTCAAAGTAATTAGTAGCGGAATATTTAATATAGTTTATAACCAAAATAGATAAGTACAGTAGGTTTTGAAACAAGAGGTTCCGTATCAAGCCGAGACTTAGCCCTCTCAAACAATTTATATAAGTTTGATCCACACCCTGGATCGGGGTAAACAATAGTACAAGAGACTGTCCAGGTCCTAAGTCCTCTACAACATTTATATGTGGGAAAACAAATGACAGCAACAACACAAAGACTGTCTAGGTCCTACGTGACCTCTACCACTATCCTTCATGGGATACAAGAAAATGTGGAAAGATTGGTGTGAAGATTTAGTATCCTCTTGTTCAGAACAAGATTTAGTGTGTGTGTGTGTAAATTATAGAGAGTACACACACTGCTCGAAAAAGTAAATAATGAATCACTTAGAGAGAGTATATGAGTGTTTAGAAATATCTAGTAATAAGTAGTGCATCTCCGGACTCCTTCGATTCAGTAAAAATGCTTCTCAGTCCTTCTCTTCTTTTCATGTAGAAAGACAGAGTGTCGTGGTTCTCCTTCATTAACTTCCAGTGAAAGTGTTTAGCTCGAGTATGAGTAAACGTTATCGCCCTTGAACTTCTTCTTTGAATCTCAGTTCTTGATGATTATCAGAGTTTTTCGGGTATTCTTCTTTTCATGTATATGTGCGTGCATGGAAGAATTCCACTTTTTTTCAATTGGCTCTCTTTTTTGTGTAAATTTTTACTGCAGCTCGATCTTCCTCATATTCCATGAGCACCAAAAATAGAAATGATTACCTTTTCATAGGTACGAGGTATGGTTCCCTGACATGCCAACAACTAACATTAAATATCATTAATTACATTAAAAAAACAAATATGACCGTTGGATTCAAATATGAGTTAAAAGAAATTCAAACCGTTTTTATGAATATCGGTGATTCATGAGATCAGTGAGTCATTTTGAATCTACATCAGTTTCGGTAGGTCATGATCATCAGTATCGGTAGCTCCTTTGATCATCGGTATCAATAGCCACTTTGATCATCGGTATGGGTAGCACCTTTGATCATCGGTATCGGTAGCTCCTTTGATCATCGGTATTTGTAGCTGCCATTGGTGCGACCGTTGCCATTAGGGAGACCATTCATCATCGATGCGGCCGTTCATCATCGGTGGGACCGTTCATCAACAGTGCGACCGTTCATCATTGGTGCAACCGGAAAATAACTAACGGTGAGTCAAAACATGAAATTTTTACAAAGTGTCTATTCAGTCCAGAATACTTCAAGGTCAACAGTAAAACATAAATTAACATAGATAAACATATGTAGACATGATTTAAACATATATAAACACATTTAGAGCAATTTGAACAAAAGAATAAATTTTCATAAATAAAACAATGATTTGTGATTATTAAAATAACCTCCTCACAGAGAGTTCAACAATACGTAATAATTAGGAATAATTACAAATGTTCTAAAGATTAATAAGTAATAATTAAGATTAATTGCAAATAATTTATAATAATTTCCAAAAATTAGTAATAATAAATAATAATTAGTAGTAATTAATAATAATTTGTAATAATTATAAATAATTTAAATAATTATAAATAATTTTAATAATTTGAAATATAAATTAATAATTAGCAGTAAATTTTAATTATTATTAACAATTAATAATAAAAGGTAATAAATTGTAATAAATTATAATAAATTGAAATAAATTGTAATAATTAATAATCATTAGTAATACATAGTAATAATTAGTAATAATAAGTAATAACTATTAATAAATTGTCAAAATTAGTAATAAATACTAAAAATTAGTAATAATTTCTAAACATTAGTAATAATTAGGTTTAATTTGTAATAATTAAGATTAATTAGTAATAATTATGAATAATTAATAAATATTAGGAATAATTCATAATAATTAGGAATAATTATCTATATTTTGTAATAATTATAATTAATTACCATTTATTTGAAATAAATTGTAATAATTATTAATAATTAGTAATAATTTGTAATAAGTAGTAATTATTAGTAATTATTAGTAAAAATAGTAATGGATAGTAATGACTAGAAATAAATAGTAATAAATAGTAATAAATAGTAATAATTTTTAATAATATGTATTAAATAGCAATGATAAGTAATAATTGGTAATAATTAGTTATAATTAGTAATAATTTCTCATAATTGGTGATAATTTGTAATAATTTAAATAAATTAGTGTTTAATATTATTAATTGGTATTAATTACTATTTTTTAGAATATATTAGTGGCAAATAGTAAAAAATAGTAAAAAAATAGTAATAATTAGTAATAATTAGTAATAATTAGTATTAATTAATATAAATTAATATTAACTAGAGTTATATAGAATTATTTAGTAATTTTTAGGAATAATTATTAATAAATAGGATTAATTATTAATATTTAGGTTTATTTATTAATAATTATGATTATTTAGGATTAATTTTCAATAATTAGTAATAAATAAAATTAATTATAAATAAATATAAATAATTAATATTATTTAGTAATAATTTTGATTAATTAATAGTAATTAGTAATAATTAGGATTAGTTAGTAATATTTTGCATTAATTTTTAATAATTAAGATTAATTAGTATTGATTAGAATTAATTAGAAACAATTAGGAATACATAGAAATAATTATGAATAATTAGTAATAATTATGAATAATATTGATTAATTAAGAATAATTAGGATTAATGAGTAATAAATATGATTCATTAGTAAGAACTAGGATTAATTCATAACAACTATGATTCAATATATATAATTAGTATTAATTAGAAATAATTATGAATAATTAGAAATAATTAAGAATAATTAGGAATAATAAATAAAAATCAGGAGTAATTAAAAATAATTAGGAACAATTTCTACTAAATAGTAATAACTACTAATTCTTATGATTTTTTAGTAATAATTAGAAATAATTAGTTATAATTAGTAATAAATCAATACAAATCCTAACAAATTTGAGTGGATTGATAAGCTGGAACAATTTCAAATGGATTTGAGACAATCCTTTTGATCGGTGCCTTAGGTCCTTGAACAATCTTCCACTAAAAGAAATATAAAAAATATGCTCTGACACACGTCAGAGCAGAATATTCATTGTGATTTAATTCGGTGAAAATTGAATGATGGTGAGAAGTCAGACAAAAGAGGCTATTTTGTCTGACGGCTCACCCCCTTGCTACATTGTACGATTGAATAAACTATAAGTAGTCTACTCTGACATATGAATAATCATTTTTTATGCACGAGATCATAGAGAGAAGCGTGAAGAGGTCTCCTTACTCTCCATCCATATGCATACAAAAATGGATATCCATACGTTAGAGAAGAATTATCATAGTGCTTTTAGTCATAAAAAGTTTCCAGGGGAGGACTCTTTGGGAAAAAGTGATATGACTAATCCCAAGAAAATTGTGCTGTTGGTAATTAAGAATAATTAAAAAAAATACCGTAACTTAATAATAATTAGTGGTAATTAGAATAAATTTTTATAAATTGGTTTAGATTAGTATAAAAGCATGAAAATAATATAAATAAATATTAAATAATAGAAATTATTATAAATTGATTTAAATGATAATTTAATTGTCTTATCCTTTATGGATAGGGTATATCTTATATCTAATTATTCATGATAACTAATTATATCTTATATTTTTTTAAAAAAATATAGAACGAGGAAGTCCACAACAGTCATTATTAGATGATCATACTTGGATAACACAGTGCATGAATCCAAACTGTTTGGGTTTAAATCCATTATATATTGAGGGTGTTTATGATTTCTTATCATTTGCATCATCGAAAAAAAATTCATAGGGGACAATTAAGTGTCTTCGTAAAAAAGGTTCTCTGAGGACGTATCACACATTTTACAATGTTGTAGGTCATTTATTATGTTTTGGTTTTCAACATGATTATGTTTTTTCGTATCAACATGGTGAACACATTTCTAGGCAAGATATTAATAATTTGGTTCCATACTTATCACGGTCTCAAAATTTAGTACATGATATGTAGGTTTGTCTATTCAACAAACTGAAACTCAGGATGACATTTATTTAAATCCTTAGTTATAACCATGTGATTTATATGAGTTGTTGAGGTCCAATGAGGATTCCATATATCTCGGTTGCATGATAAGCTAGTTTGGAGAATTTGATAAATATATGGCCATTACATTAGATAGTGAAATGTCAAATAGTTTTTTTGATCAAATATAATCTTTGTTAAAAACACTACTACATGAAAGAAATGGGTTTCCTTTGAATTTCTAGGAGATTAAGAGGCTGGTCCATAATCTAGGTCATGGTTATCAGATGATTCATGCATTTTCAAATAACTGCATATTATATAATGATGAAAATGAGTTGTTAATAGTATTACTGGTTGTGGAAAATCAAGGTATAAAAATGCTCAACCAGGGAATTCTGGTTTTGTTCATGTAAAATAATTGAGGTATTCCACCACTCAAACCCAGAATGCATCTTTTATTTATGTATTAAAACAAAACATCATTGATTCCATGAAACAAAAAAAACATTTCATCCAGTACATGCTTAAATCAGCCATATGATGGTGATTCATGGAATCATTTTGACATAGTTCATCGTTAATTTGTTTTTGAATCCCAATACGTGTAATCAGGTCTTTCTACTAAGAGTTTATGCTTATTTGGTTCGTATGATAGTTAGTATTCATGTTGGTCGATCTTTATAACTCTGGTTAATTTACCTCCATGGATGTTGATGATGGATCCATATATACTTTTGACCTTATTAAATCTAGGACATTTGAATAAGAATATCACTAATTATTTGAAACGATTTATTGATGATTTGAATTCCCTGTGGAGTAATGGTGTCAGTAAATATGATGTTGTGGTGAAATCAAACATCCTACTGAAAGATACATTGATGTGAAAAATTAGTTACTTCCCATAATATGGAATTTTATCTTGCTGGAGTCACAAGGTCCAAAATCATTTTCATAATTTATGAGAGACATCAAATAGTTTATTATCATCAATGGGAAAAACCTTATTTTTTCGACCATCATCACATATATCTTTCAACCGGTCATCCTTTTAGAAGAGAAAAAAATAATTTTAGGAAAGGAATTGTTGATAAAGATAGGCCTCCAAAAATGATAATAGGTATACAGTCTAAATAAAATATTTCTTCATTACCTCCCATCACATATAGACCAACAATAAACCGAATGAAAATTGATGGGTTCAGAAAAGAGCACAATTGGATAAAATGAATAATTTTTTTTTGATTTTCTATATTTGTATAATTTTAGTGTTTATCACATGTTTGATATGATGAATATTGAGAATAAATGTTTTTATACTATATTTAACATAGTTTTGTATACACTAGGTAAGTCCAAGGATAATGTAATGGAACGATTAGATCAGGCCTAAATTTGCACGCGACCAGGACGGAAAATAATTTTAAATGTCATATAAATGAAGTTAATAAAGAAACAAGTAGCTTATAAACTCTCCAAAGAGAGTCTCTTATTATTTTGTCGGTGTATTGTTAATTTGTGACTTACAGATGGTTATGCTTCCAATTTGGGCAGATGTGTCAGAAATCGTTAAATTACTAGGTTGAAAATTCATGAATGTCATTATTTAATGGAAAGAATTATTCTAATTAGATTATCTGGACTGTTAAATTTGAAGATTTGGGATGCACTTACAGATATATCATTTTTTTGAGACATATTTGGGTCATCAACGGACTACGATACTATAATAAAACTTTAAGAAGATTTAATTTTAAATTTATGTAATCTGGAAGAAATATTCCCCCCTATGATTTTTTGACTCAATGGAATATATGATATTACATTTTACTGTTGAATAAAATGTGGATATCTGATACAGTTCTAATGGATATACCCATTTGAGTGATTTATACTGAAATTAAAAAAATAGTACGTAACATAACAGAAGTTGATGTCTCAATTATAGAATCTTATTTGCAAGAAAAAAATTATTCTTTCGGATAACATACATTTAATCAAAATATCCTTCAAAACACAACTGAATGAGACATAAAAAGGGAAATGATGATGCCAGTATGGGAAATAATTTATCAGTTTTCAATCATCCCCAACATGGCCTCTATATATTTCATGAACGATGGCTTTTAGATGATGAAAATAACAAAGCTCTCATATATATTCTACTCAACTATGAATAAATTACACAATTTGTATTATATGTTATCCTATCTATTATTCTATGATTATTTTAACAATACAATAATATTATTTTATTTGTTGGTTATATGATAACCATGTCATGATATAGTTTCCAAAAATTACAGTATCTTTCCTTGAATAACGACTTAAATTTTTCCTGACTGGTTTTAGAAGTTGGTAACATAAATTATATTTCATTTTACATAATAAATAAATTTGATAATTTTTATATTTGCAAATTAGTTATAAATTTTCATGTACCTCAACATGACGATAAATTTGATAATCGAATATATCTAATGAGTAACCCGACATAAAAAATGGTTAAATCATACAATGAAAATGTGGTCAAATGTTTTTTATTTCATACATGTTCATATGGGGATGAAAAAATAATAATTTTTTTTGTTTTATTTGTAGGATCACATCATTGAAACACTAAAGTTGTAACATCCAATACAAATAAAGAATAAGACACATTTCATATTTATTAATATTTGTGAATTAAATATTAAATTTACAGAAAAGGGGATGCTATGTTCGGTAGCGTACCCAATAAGAAACAACAGGTTTCTTTGAAATCTTTTGTTGCACACTAATAATATAATATTATTATTTTAAATGGCAGTTAACTCCGAGACATTGTATTGGCAGGAATGAACAAAACTAACTAAAATGTGATTATACGTGTTTGTTAAATGTATTTACATTTACCCAATAAAATTTAGAGCCTTAAAATGTGAATGAATCTAATTTTAAGTATAATTTAAATTAAAATGCCGCTTTACCACCTTTTAATGGAGAAACCTCTTTAAATATAATTTTTTTAACTCTAATACATTCTATTTGACCAAATAAAATAATTCTTTAGAATGGGGACATCAAAAGTTACTTTGGGTAATGTTTTGGAATTTTTCTGATAAAGTTCAATTTTTAATAAATAGTTTAATATTGTTTTTTAATTCAAAACGATGTTTTAATCTAATTTATTTATATGGTTATATTATCTTATTAATTTGTATTAATGTAAAATTAAAATATATTTTTTCCATTTAATCCAATGTTTTCCAATGGAATTAATTTCAAATTGAAATTAGACATAAACAAGTATTAATCTTTTGATAGTTATTGATTCTTAAAAACACTCTATATGTTTTGATGACATGAATTAATTTTAAAACTAATTAATCCCACTACTATGTTTTTAATTTGAAAAAATAGACATCATTTTTGAATTCAGAATATCAAATATAGCTTATTCTGAATTTTTGGTATTTTTCTAGAAAACGTCAATTTTTGATGAATAGTGAAACCACTTATTGGTAGTTAAAAGAACTGAGTTTTTCATTTAAATGAGATTTTACCACTTTTGTGAATTTAATTTTAATAATTTGACATACATGGTTGTTATCCTGAATTAAAATGTGGTTCATTAAGATGAAAATAATTTTTGGTGAATATTAACATTAGACATTTTTTTACCGCGGTTAAAGGTAAATAGGGTAATTCAAGGTAAAATGAATATTATAATAATTAAAAATTACCTTAACACTTGTCCTAACCTTATTGTTTGAGTCACAACTGACCATGGGCATCTTTGGGTTAATTTTGGGATCCCATGTAGCCACTAATAAATAATAATGACACTTTAGATTAATTAATTTAACGTAAAGGAAAAAATGACATAAACCTAAATCGTTTAGTAAATTAATTTTTATATGGTTTTTTATAAAGTATATTTTTGTTTATAAATATTAAATGGAAATATAATAATATTTCCTAGATCATGGAATTTTTTTATAATTTTTATACATCAAATAATTTAAATTATTCATGACACAATATTGATGCAGTATTTACCTAATTAATAAATGATTTAAATAAATAAGATTATAATGTTTAAAATATTATCCAAAACATGTACAATTATGGTTGTAATATTTTATTTCGAATATTAGTCATCATATCTACTACATTAATGATTTTTGGACATTTATAAATCAAATATCATTATATAATAAGATAATATTTTCACACTTTCCTAAAGAGCCCCACCTCTACCTTATAAAAAAATACCTCTTATAACCAATTCCTCACACCTTTCAAGCTATTTGGATCGTCAAAAAATTTCACAATTAAGCTCCATACATACCTAGACTATACCTGAAAGCCTCACCTTAGGCATAAGGCACTTAAAGAAGTCCTTTGGTTCAAACCAAATGGAGTTACCCAAATTAAAGGTAACCGTTTCTCTTAAATTGTTTTCTTTTATTTTACTTTTCCAACCCCTAAACTCCTTTTATTCCACTATTTTGTAAAACAACCAGTATCCTAACTATACTAGTATGTTTTTTTCGAAGTATTATAACTACACTTACACACACCTCTATTTAATGGGTGAAGAAGATAATGTTTCTGTGGATGGAGAACTAACGCCTCACGAGACGATGATTGTTCAATTAATTCTTACCATCTCTCAGGGTGGCCATTATGATGGAACATTATATATATATGATTTATATATTAGTTTTAGGATTTACTTATGCTTCTCTAATTCCCATTTATAGAATACGTTTTAGTTTACATAGTGGGTAAATACGATAATCTCATTTGAGGAAGTGCGGACTACCGCCCCTCAAAGTGATGTGACTCGTTAATTACTTATGTGGGATGTATAAAGGATGGAGTTAATGATATTATATATGATATTATACTGTAATTATAATATAACTACGTATCATTATGTTTCAATTCCATTAAAATAATAAATTGAAATGAAAGTAGCGTTCATGTGTACGTACGGCTTACCGTCTCCTTGAACAGTGCATTTCATTTCTTACATCCAAATGTTGTGAACTATTATAAATACATGTATATACGAGATATATATGATATATATGATATAAAAATCGTTAATATCATTATGGATATAATGAACCATTAACCACATGAACAACATGTGATTATAAGAAGTCCATTTTTGACTCTAGTACCAAATATCGACAAAATGGACGTTATTAACTTAAATGATTACATAATGTTTATAACATAGTAATAAGTAATATAGAAGGAATAATAAACTTGAAAAAGGATCTTAATAAATTACAAATTAACTTTATTTTATTATTCAAGAGATTAATGAATGATCGAGTCAAGTCGGACACAAGGTAAGGGGTTTTTTTATCTCACTTTTAATTCTGTGAGATTTCCATTGTTCACCATTTATTCATTGCATGTGGTGTATTATTTACTACCATTTGATATATATTATCATGATTATAATTAAATTAATGGAATTCTGTTAATCATTTGGTGGTTATTAACTTTTGGTTATACGGATCAGTTGATTACAATGCGGTAAAGTGTTTCATCTCACTTTGTATTCTCTTGAGATTCATGATATATTTGACACTCTTTTCATTTTTGTGGTGTATTTACTACTCATGACTGTACTCTTTGTGTAATATAATTCTATATATGAGTATTTAAATCTTCATTGTATGATCCTTCTTTCATGTGTCATATGATTTTTAAGTTACCAAATCGGTAAGGGAACCTTTCACCCTCCTCTTTTTAAAAGACTTATTTTGTTATGTATTTTAATTTACATATTATTATGTTGGGATATGTTCTTATATATCCTAATTGATGTAAATGTTTTGTAAAAGTGATGAGATTCCCCTTTTTATCTCATCAACTTGTTTTCTGAATTTTAATGTGACGCCGTTAGGCTGTAGAATATTTACCAGGGAACTTCTTAACCCAATTTCAATTCCTTGGGTTCAACTTGTACTTCTTGAATATGTCTTCTAGTGAATATTTTTGAACGAATTATGATTTTTTTACACTTAATATACACTTATATTGGGTGTATTTCTTTTTTCCACACATGATTATGTGACTGATTTATCCTGAATTTAAGGATACCATCATTGTAATGGATTTCATCCCAATTTACAGTTCCACTGAGACTTCATTGTTGTTATGCCCCAAGTCACTCTTATATGGATTATATACTGTCCTTTGAAATACTATATCACGAATCCCTTTATTCTCATGATATTATAAAGTTATTATTAAATGTTTGTCCTCATTTATTTGTATTCAAGCATCTCTCTTTTTTTGTTAAAAAACATTTTAACCAAAATATCATTTTAAAGGTTTTAAAGATTTATTCTTCTAAATATATCTCATTAATGACCATGTTTTCAAATTGGGATTTAGGATTTATTTATATGGACATTAATGTTTTCAAATGATAATTCAATTAAAATCTTCAAAGTGGTATGAGACACTTTGATTCAAATATCCCTTTTTAAATGGTTTCGAAAATGATTTGATAAAAAAATTTTTATTTCAATATCTTGATTTGATATATTTGAATGTGGAAATGTTATCATTAATTTATATTTGTGTCATATGTTATGATTATGTAATGGTTATTGGGCATTGTTTTTGTATATGGGTGGTTCCACGATAATCCTTGGGCGGGTGATCCCGAGATAGCTGTCCAATGCATTGGGTAAAGTGATGGAGGTAAAAGTGATGTTTATCCTAAGAGATTTAGGGAATATATTGTGATGGGTATTCCAAGTGTAGCTCCCTACGTAGCTGTGATAGATTCAATGTTTGTTTTATATGGGTTTTATAAGTAACCTTTATGATTTATGATTTTTGTGTGTTATTCATAAATCTTATTATTTTATAAGGTATGTTATGATTGAAAAATATAGTTTAATTGATATGTATTTATTGATGGGATACTATTTTCGTTCGTTATTTTATTAACCTTACTGATCTTTTTATGTTCATCCCATGTTTTTTAAATGTTTTCCATAGGACTTAAATATGAATATAGACAAGGATTGGATCAAGGAAAAGTCATGTTGTCTAAAATATGGAATTAGACATGATTCTTTTTAAGAGTTTTTATTTTATGAAAAAAATGGATATTGAGTAGCAGTGTCTACATTAAATATTAATGTTGATATAAAATAGTTATGGAATAATTATCTAAAAATATAAACATAAAAATATTTTCACTGTGAATTATTCATTTAATTCAATATTATGTAATGTTTTTGGCTGGGTCCTTATAGTTGGTATCAATGATCAGTTTAGATAAATTTAGATGTTAGGTTACAATTTAAGCATAAGTGACATTACCATAATGGTTAGGATTTTGGAAAGAGTCATAATTATTTTTATAAAGTGAATGTGATTAAGATAACATGAATAAGTATATATTAGTGTTTACCCTCCTCATAAGATATTATTTGATGATTTTTCTGATATAATCACACCAAACGTTTTGGTTTTAGTAAATGTCTAGATCTAGTAGGCACCAAAGTAACAGTGGATGTGAAAAAACTATGACGGTTTTCTGAACGAGAACCTGAATGATGTGGGAGCTAAAATGAGATCACTTGAGGTTATTCTCAACCAACTATATAAAGTCATGATTGAGAACCTGAACGTTAGTGATTTTTATAAGACACCATATATGTGAGAAACAAATCCCTACAGATGTTAAGGTAATAATCATAAAGGTAAGTATGTTAAAAAATATATGTGTCAACGATGTGGAAAGAAACACGTAGGAAAATGTTTCGAAGGGACAGAAAAATGCCATAGATGTGGAAATTAAGGTCATAAAGCATGAACCATCCCTAGAAAAAGGAAGCATCTAGTTGAGTCTAGGAAAGGGAAAGAAGTTCATTATTAAGGATCAATTGAATGTTTTAAATGTGGTGAGCATTGTCATTATGCAAACACATATCCTATGACCATGTTTTGGGAATGTGATCACCATGATCGTACAAATATTCATTTACCAATACCTAATGCCATTTTGATTTAGGTTGAAGAATCTAACAATGACCAATGAAAGGTCTGGATTATTTCTTAATATATATTTTCATATTATTGAAATCATAGGATATGATTAACGATTTTGTTTGAAGGAATGAATTATTTCAGAATAAGTTGGAAAGGAATGGTTAATGGATCAAGAAGAAATTTTGAATGAGTAATAATTCAACATATAAGGGATTCAAGTGTTATGGTTGAATTTAGGATGGTTAAATGCTTAAAAGTATTAAGGCTCTTCTGATGATGGGATTTCATTAGAAGACTTTTTATAGAATGTGTAACCCTGATGTTTGATTTATTAAAATTTTATTCAAGGAATAGTTATCTTCTCTTTTTTGGATATAGTTATAAAGAACCATTTGGGTTTATATGATCCTTGAATTTGTGGAAATTACCTGTTAATACATTTTTGGATGAAAAAAAAATGTTATTAGTTAACCTTTGTGGTTAAAATATGTTATGGTTATTTTTTTATGAATTTATATCTTTTTGGGATTGTTATAAAATTATGTTGTTTTTCAAAATGGACAACAGGAAAACCGTGTGACAACCCATCGCGTCGGACGAAGCTATGGGAATCGAACCCACAATCAAAGTGCGGCTCGTATTTATCGCCTATCACTAGACTACGTGAAGTCCCTGGTTAGTATGACTAATTTATTTTAGTTAGATGATCTTATGAATCAAGAATAAGTTTATTTTGGGTTATCTATGGAAATTATTAATATATCATAGAGGATATGTGATTAGATTAATTACTTTGCAGTATGAGACTTTAAGAGTAACTAATGTTATTTGGAGATTAATGTTAAGATTTAACTTGGAATACTATGTGATTAAAACTTTCAAATATTTGTGTTTCAATCTTAGTTTGGATTGATTTGAAGAATTTTAAGGATAATTGTTTATTGAATGGTATTTGTTGAACTTTGGGTTTTGTTAGAAATTTTTTGGAGAGTAAGAGTATTTTTTCATTATGTAAAAGTTTATCCTTTTGGGGTATTATCTGATCTTGTACTAAACATTTTGGTTTTAGCTAACACCTAAAGATAACGGAAATATATAGTTCATATTTTTTGGATTATTTTATTCTCTCGAAGTTGATTATAACATTTTTAATGTAAACAAGTCATCTTGAATACTCATTGTATGGAGGAAATATGAGTTTGTGTTAGAAATCTAGTGAAGGATAAATGTTTACATGAAAAGTAATTGTTTTTCCTTATGTTTTTAGTTAAGCAAATAAATATATTCCTCATTTAAAAGTATCATAAAACAAAAACATTTTCATTTATCTTTTCCTACTGGGGAATTAAGAACTGTTGAACCCATCACTTTTTTTGTGATTTTCTGGTGGTTAACTTTCTCCTAATCATGTTTTCTATCAAATTTCATTAGAACTTGACCATTTTTTCTGTCTTTCATAACCATGTTTTCATGGAATCCTAGTAATTTTTGCCTCGGGTAACCTTTGTACTTCTCTTCATTTCTTTTAATGTGATAGTTTTATTGACTCTTTTCCAATGTGGGGATTTTAAAGAAGCTTCCAAACCCATTTTTAAAATTGCGAGGATGCAATTCTCAAATGGGGGGAAGGATGTAACATCCCAAATAAATAAATAATAAGAAACTTTTCATATATATTAATATTTGTGAATGAAATATTAATTTTACATTACAGGGGAATCTAGGTTTGATAGCGTACCAAATACGCAACAATAGGTTTTTTTCAAATCTTACGTTGCACACTAATAATATAATATTATTATTTTAAATGGGAGTAATCTCCTAGCTTTTTTGTTGGAAGGAATGAAAAAAACTAACTACAATATTATTATACATGTTTGTTAAACATATTTACATTTATCCAATAAAAGTTAGAGGCTTAAAATGTGAATGAACATAATTTTAATTATAATTAACATTAAAAGGCCGATTTACCGCCTTTTAATAGAGAATCCTATTTAAATATAATTTTGGCCTATCTAATACATTCTATTTGAGAAAATAAAATCCTTCTTTAGAATGGGGACATCAAAATTTACTTTGTGTAAATTTTCAGATTTTTTCTGATAAAGTTCATTTTTTAACGAATAGTGGAAATATTGTATTTTAATTCAAAACAATGTTTTAATATAATTTATTTATATGGTTATATTATATTATTAATTGGTTTTAAACTGAAATTAAAATATATTTATACCATTTAATCCAATTTTTTTCATTGTAATTAATTTCACATTGAAATTAGACATAAACAAGTATCGAAATTTTGAAATTTATTATTTCTTAAAAAACGCTATTTGTTTTGATGACGAGGATTAATTTTAATATTAATTAATGCCACTTATATGTTTTGAATTTGGAAAAATAGACATCATTTTTGAATTCAGAATATTAAATATAGCATAGGCTGAATTTTTGATATTTTACTGATAAACATCAATTTTATATGAATAGTGAAACCACTAAGTCGTATTATAAAAACTAAAATTTTCATTTTAGTGAACTTTTACCACTTCTGTGAATTGAATTTCAAAAGTCTGACATACATGGTTGTTATTTGAAAGTAAAATGTTGTTCATTAAGATGAAAATAATTTTTTGTGAATAGTAACTGTTGACTTTTTTTTACTGCGGTTAAAGGTAAATAGTTTAATTCATGGTAAAAAGAATATTATAATAATTCAAAATTACCTTAATACTTTTAATAACCTTACTGGTTGAGTCATTTCCGACCATGGGAATCTTTGGGTCGATTTTGGGACCCCATGGAGCCACTTATAATTGATAATGACACTTTAGATTAAATAATTTATAGTAAAGGAAAAAACCAAAAAAAAAAAACAAAAATAGTTTAGTAAATTAATTTTTATATGGTGTTATATAAAGAATATTTTTGTCTATAAATATTAATTGGAAATATAATAAGATTTCCTATATTGTGGTATTTTTTCTATAATTTTTACTAATTAAATAATATAAATTATTCACGACACAATAATGATGAATTATTTACCTGATTAATTAATGATTTAAATAAATAAAATTATAATGATTAAAATATTATCCAAAACATTTCCAATTATTATTGGATGATTAAATTTCGAATATAAGTCATCTTATCTTCTACCTTAATGATTTTTATACCTTTAGAAACCGAATATAATTATATTATAAAATAATATTTTCACATTTTCCAAAAGAGCCCCTCCTCTCCCTTATAAAAAAGGACCACTTCTAACCATTTCCCCACACCTCTGAAGCCATTTTTATAGTCCAAACTCTACAAAATTAATCTCTCTACATCTCTCTACTCTACCTAGAAGCCTCACCTTAGGCAGAAGGCACTTCAAGAAGTATTTTGGTTGAAACCAAAGGGAATTACCCAAATTAAAGGTAACAATTTATCTTAAATTTTTTTCAATTATTTTACTTCTCAAAGCCCTAAAATATTTTTATTAATTTATTTTCTAACAACACCAGTATCCTAAATATACTAGGATTTTTTATGAGAATTATTTGAACTACAATTACACACACCTCCATCTAAAGGGTGAAGAACATAATGTTTCTGTGGATTGCAAACTAACGCCTCACGAGACGATGATTGTTCAATTATCTCTCACCGCTTCTCATGGTGGCCATTATGATGGAACTGTATTTATATATTATATATATATTATGTTTATGATTTCCATATTCTTCTGTAATTTACATTTATAGCAGACCTTTTGGTTTCCATAGTGGGTAAATACGATAATATCATTTGAGGAAGTGCGGACTACAGCCCCCTCAAAGTGATGTGACTCGTTAATGCATTTTTTGGGATGTATAAAGTATGGAGTTAATGATATTATAAATGATATTATAATGTAATTATAATATACCTATGTATCATTATGTTTTAATTCCATTAAAATAATAAATAGAAATGAATGTGGCGTTCATGCGTACGTACGGCTTACCGTCTCCTTTAACGGTGCATTTCATTTCATACCTCCAAATGTTATGTAATATTATAAATACATGTATATACTGGATATATATGATATCCAAATCATTAATATCTTCTTGGATATAATGAACCATTGACCACATGAACAACATGTTACTTTAAGAAGTCCATTTTTTACTCAAGTACCAAATATCGACAAAATGGACATTATTAACTTAAATGATTACAAAATAATGATAAAATTTTAATAAGTAATATAAAAGGAATAATAAAACATTAAAAGGTTATTAAGAAAGTATAAATTTACTTTAGTTTATTATTCAGGAGATTAAAGAACGATCGAGTGAAGTCGGACATGATGTAAGGTATTTTCTTATCTCACCTTTAATTCCGTGAGATTTCCATTGTTCGCCACTTATTCATTGCATGTGGTGTATTGTGTACTACCATTTTATAATATTATCATGATTCTCATTATATTCATGGTGTTCTATGATTTTTTTGGTGGCTATTAACTTTTTTTCATGAGACTTAGTTGATTATAATGTGGTAAAGGGTTTCATCTCACTTTTTATTGTCATTAGATTCATGCTATATTTTCCACTATTTCATTTTGTGTGGTGTATGTACTGCCCATGATTGTACTCTTTTTGTAATATAATTTAATTTATGAGTATTTAAATATTCATTGTATGATACTTCTTTTATGTGGCATATGTTTTGTAAGGTACCAAATCGGTAAGGGAACCTTTTACTCTACTCTTTTGAAATGACTTATTTTGTTATGTCTTTTAATTTACATATTATTATGCTGGGATATGTTCTTCTATATACTAATTGATGTATATTTTTTCTCCAAATTATGAGATACCCCTTTTTATCTCATCATATCATTTTCTGAATTTTAATGTGACATCGTTAGGCTGTAGAATATTTACTAGTGAACTTCTTAACCCAATTTCATTTTTTTGGGATCAACTTTTACTTCTAGAATATGTCTTCATATTAATATGTGTGAATGAACTATTATTGGTTTAGACATAATATTCAATTATATTGTGTGTATTTATTTTTTCCCCACATAATTTTGTGACAGATTTATCCTTAATTTAAGGATACCATCTTTATAAGGGATTTCATCCCAATTTACATTTCCACTAAGAAATCATTGTTGTTATGCACCAAGTCACTCTTATATGGTGTATATACTATCTTTTGACAAATTATTTCATGAATCCCTTTATTCTCATGATATTATAAATTTCTGATTAAATGTTATTCCTCATTTATTTGTATTCAAGCATCTCTCTTTTTTTTGTTAAAAAAACTCCTTAACCAAATTATTGTTTTAAATGTTTTAAAGATTTATTCTTATAAATATTTATCATTAATTTCCATGTTTTCACAATGGGTTTTAGGATTTATTTATATGTACATTAATGTTTTCAAAAGATAAATCATTTAAAAACTTCAATGTGGTATGAGACACTTTGATTCAAAAATCCCTTTTTAATAGGGTTTGAAAATGATTTAATAAAACATTGTTTATTTAAATATCTTTATTTGATATATTAGAATGTGGAAATTTTATCTTTACTTTATATATGTGTCATATATTATGATTATGTTATGGTTACTGGGCATTGTTTACGTATACGGGTGGTTCCATGATAAACCTAGGGTGGGTGAGCCGAAGATAGCTCTCCAATGCATTGGGTAACGTGACAGAGGTAAACGCGATGTTTCTCCTAAGAGATTTACGGAATATACTCTGATGGGTATTCCAAGTGTAACTCCATACATAGTTGTGATAGCTACAATTTAAGTTTTATATGGGTGTCATAAGTAACCTTTATGATTTATGATTTGTGCGTGTAATTCACAAATCATATGATTTCATAAGGTATGTTATGATTGAAAAATATAGTTTCATTGATTTGAATTTATTGATGGGATAATTTTTTCCTTCATTATTTTATAACCCTTACTTTGATTATTATGCTCATCCCATGTTTTTTAAATGTTTTCCACATGACTTCATGATTAATAGGGTCAAGGATGTCGTCAAGGAAAATTCATGTTGTCTAAAATATGGAACTAGACATGTTTCTTTTTAAGACTTTTTATTTTATGAAAAAAATGGGTACTTAGTAGTAGTGTATACTTATAATATTGAAGTTTTTATGTAACAGTTATGGAATAATTCTCTAAAACTCTAAACCCGAAAAGATCATCAATGTGAATTATTTATTTAATTCAATATTATGTAATGTTTAAGGTCGTGTCCTTATATTTGGTATCAAAGGTCGTTTTAGATAACTTTAGATTCTATGGTACAATTTAAGCATAAGTGACTTTACTATAATGGTTAGGAATTTAGAAAAGGTCATAATTATTTTTATAAAGTGAATGAGTTTAAGATAACATGAATAAGTATATCTTAGTGTCTACCCTCCTCATAAGATACTATATGATGATTTTACTGATATACTCACACTGACCTTTTTGGTTTTAGTAAATGGCTGTATCTAACAGGCACCAAAGTAACAGTGGATGTGAAGAAAACTATGACGGTTTTCTGAATGAGCAGCTGAATGATATGGGCGCTGCAATGAGAACTCTTGTTGTTATTCTCAACCGACTATCTGGAGTCATGATTGACCACCTGAACCTTAGTGATTTTTAAGACATCATATATTCGAGAAAGAAATCCCTAAGGATTTTCAGGTAATAATCCTAAAGGTAAATATGTTAAAAAACCTATTTGTCAAAGATGTGGAAAGAAACACAAAGGAAAATGTTTCCAAGGGATTGAAAGACGCTATAGATGTCGAAATAAAGGTCAGAAAGCAAGAACCTTCCATGAAAAAATGAAGAATCTAGTTGACTATCGGAAAGGGAAAGAAGTTATTTATGAAGGATTAATTGAATGTTTTAAATGTGGTGAGCATGGTCATTATGAAAACACATGTACTATGAAGAAGTTTCTGGAATAGGGTCACCAAGATCGTACAAATATTCGTTTACCAATACCTAATTCCATTTTCATTGAGGACGAAGAAACTGATAATGACCAATGAATGGTATGGATTATTTATTAACATATGTTCTCCTATTATTTAAATCTTAGGATATAATTCATGATTTTGTTTTTAGGAAGGAATTATTTCAGATTATGATGGAAATGAATGGTTAATGGATCAATATGAAATATTGAATGAGTAAGAATTCAACATATAAGGGATTCAAGAGTTATGGTAGAATTTATAATGGTGAAATGCTTAAAAGAATTAAGGCTCTTTTGATTATGGGATTACATTAGAAGACTTTTTATAGTATGTGTATCCCTAATGTTTGATATATAAAAATTTTATTCAAGGAATAATTATCTTCTCTTTTGTGGATATAGTTATAAAGAACCATTTGAGTTTATATGATCCTTGAATTTGAGGAAATTACCGGTTAATAAATTTTTGGGATGAAAAACGAAAGTTATTAGTTAACCTTTGTGGTTAAAATATGTTATGGTTATTTCTGATGAATTTGAATATTTTTGGTAATGTTATAAAATAATGTAGTGTTTGAAAATGGACAACACCCAAACCGTGTGACAACCCGTCACGTCGGAAGAAGCTGTGGGAATCGAACCCATAGCCAATGTGCGACTGGTATTTATCGCATACCACTAGACTACGTGAATTTCTTGGATAATATGACTAATTATTTATAGTTAGATAATGTTATGAATCAAGAATACGTTTATTTTGGGTTATCTATGGAAATTATTATCCTATCATGAAGGATATGTGATTAGCTTAATTACTTTTCAGTATGAGACTTTAAGAGTAACTGATGTTATTTAGATATAAATGTTAAGATTTACATTGGAAGACTATGTGATTAAATCCTTCATAGATTTGGATTTCAATCTTAGTTTAGATTACTTTGAAGAATTTTTATGACAACTATTTAATGAATGGTCTTTGTAGAACTTTGGGTTTTCTTAGACAAATTTTGGAGATTAAGAGTAGTTTTTCATTATGTAAAAGTTTATCGTTTTGGGAGATTATCTGATCTTGTACTTAATGTTTTGGTTTTAGTTAATACATAAACACAAGGGAAATATATAGTACATCTTTTGTGGATTATATGATTCTCTCTAAGTAGATTATAACACTTTTAATGTAAACAAGTCATCATGAATACTAATCATATGGAGGAAATATGAGTTTGTGTTAGAAATATAGTGAAGGATAAAAGTATACATGAAAAGTAATTGTGTTTCCTTATGTTTTTAGTTATGATCATAAATTGATTCCTCAATGAAAAGTAACTTAAAACAAAAACATTGTCTGTTAACTTTTCCTAGTGGGGAATCAAGAACTATTGAACCCATCACATTTTTGTGATTTTCTAGTGGTTAACTTTTTCGTAATCTTGTTTTCTATCACTCTTCATCAGAACATGAACGTTTGTTATCTCTTTCATATCCATGTTTTCATGTAATCCTAGTATCTGTTGTCTCAGTTAACCTTTTTAATTATCTTCATATATTTTAAAAAGATAGTATTATTGACTCTTTTCTGATGAGGTGCTTTTAATGATGTTTCCAAGCCCATTTTTAAAATTGCGAGGACACAATTCCCAAAAGGGGGGAAGGATGTAACATCCTAGATAAATAAATAATATGAAAACTTTCATATTTATTAATATTTGTCATTTAAATATTGATTTTACATTAAAGGGGATGCTATGTTCGATAGCATACCCAATACGCAACAATAGGTTTCTTTGAAATCTTACGTTGCACACTAATAATATAATATTATTATTTTAAATGGAAGTTAACTCCTAGAAATTCTATTAGTGGGAATGAGAAAAACTAACTAAAATATGATTAAACATGTTTGTTAAATTTATTTACATTAATCAAATAAATGTTAGCGGCTAAAAATGTGAATGAATCTAATTTTATGTATAATTTACATTCAAAGGACGATTTACCACCTTTTAATGTAGAAACCAATTTAAATCTAATTTTGGTCCATATAATACATTATATTTGGCCAAATTAAATCCTTCTTTAAAATGGGGACATCAAAATTTACTTTGTGTAAATTTTTGGAAATTTTCTGATAAAGTTGATTTTTAATGAATAGTGTAAATATTGTATTTTAATTCAAAATTATGTGTTAATATAATTCATTTATATGGTTATACTATCATATTAATTAGTTATAATGTGAAATTAAAATATATTTTTACCATTTAGTCCAATGTTGGTCATTGTAATTAATTTCACTTTAAAATTAGACATAAACAAGTATCAATCTTTTGATATTTATTGTTTCTTAAAAACACGCTATTTCTTTTGATGATGGGAATTAATTATAAAATTAATTAATACCAATTCTATGTTATGAATTTGGAAAAATATAAATCATTTTTTAATTCAGTAAACCAAATATATCTTAGGATGAATTTTTGGTATTTTTTTGAAAAACATCAATTTTTGATGAATAGTGAAACCACTTAGTGGTAGTTAAAAAAAACTTTTTCTTTTAAATGAAATTCTACCACTTCTGTGAATTGAATTTAAAAAATATTACATAGATGGTTGTTATCAAGAATTAAAATTTGGTTTATTAAGATGAAAATAATTTTTGGTGAATAGTAACTTTTGACTTTTTTTACTGCGGTTAAAGGTAAATATGGTAATTCATGGTAAAAAGAATATTATAATAATATCAAATTACCTTAACATTTGTCCTAATCTTATTGGTTGAGTCATGGCCGACCATGGGAATCTTTGGGTTTATTTTGGGACCTCATGGACCCACTTATAAATGATAATGACACTTTAGATTTATTAAATTAAAGTAATGGAAAAAATGACATAAACAAAAATCATTTAGTAAATTAATTTTTATATGAGGTTATTTAATTAATATTTTTGTCTATAAATATTCATTGTAAATATAATAATATTTCCTAAATCATGGTATTTTTTTATAATTTTTAGACATAAAATAATATAAATTATTCATGACATAATAAAGATGCAGTATTTACCTCATTAATAAATGATTTAAATAAATAAGATTATAATTATTAAAATATTATCCAAAACATGTCCAATTCTGATTGGATGATTTAATTTCGAAAATTAGTCATATTATCTTTGACCTTAATGATTTTTTGACCTTTAGAAACTGAATATCATTATATAATAAAATAATAATTTCACACTTTCCTAAAGAGCCCCTCCTCTCCCTTATAAAAAGAGACCACTTCTAACCAATTACTCACACCTATAAAGCCATTTTTCTCATCCTATATCTACCCAATTAAGCTCCCTACATCCCTAAACTCTACCTAGAAGCCTAACATTACGCAAAAGGCACTTCAAGAAGTTTTTTTGTTCAAACCAAATGGTGCTACCCAAATTAAAGGTAATAGTTTCTCTTAAATTGTTTTCTTTTATTTTACTTCTCTAATTCCTAAAATCTCTTTATTCCATTATTTTGTAACAACACCAGTATCCTAAATATAATAGGATGTTGTTATGAAATGTATTTTAACTACACTTACACACACCTCCATCTAATGGGTGAAGAACATAACGTTTCTGTGGATGGAAAACTAACGCCTCATGAGACGATGATTGTTCAATTATCTCTTACCGCATCTCATGGTGTCCATTATGATGGAAATGTATTTATATATGATATATATATTATTTTTATTATTTCCTTATGCTTCTTTAATTCCCATTTATGCCACAACTTTTGGTTTCCTTAGTGGGTAAATATGATAATCTCATTTGAGGAAGTGCGGACTACCGCCCCCTTAAAGTGACGTGACTCGTTAATGCATTATGTTTGATGTATAAAAGATGGATTTAGTGATATTATATATGATATTATAATGTAATTATTATATACCTATGTATCATTATGTTTTAGTTCCATTAAAATAACAAATAGAAATGAAAGTAGCGTTCATGCGTATGTACGACTTACCGTCTCCTTGAACGGTGCATTTCATTTCATAACTCCAAATGTTATATACAATTATAAATAAATGTATATAATGGATATATATGGTATATATGATATCCAAATAATGAATATAATTCTTGATATAATTAAACATTTACCACATGAACAACCTGTGATTATAAGAAGCCCATTTTTGACTCAAGTACCAAATATCGACAAAATGGACGTTATAAACTTAAATGATTAAATAATATTCATAGCATGGTAATAAATAATATAAAAGGAATAATAAACTTGAAATTTTTTCTTAATTAAGTATAAATTATCTTTAGTTTATTATTTACGAGATTAATGAATGATCGAGTCAAGTCGGACACGAGGTTAGGGATTTTCTTATCTCACTTTTAATTCCGTGAGATTTCAAATGTTTTCCACTTATTCATTGCATGTGGTGTTTTGTGTACTGACATTTGATATATATTATCATGATTATCAATATATTCATGGAATTATGTGATTCATTTGTTTGTTATTAACTTTTGGTCATACGACTCAGTTGATTACAATGTGGTAAAGGGTTTCATCTCACTTTTTATTCTCAAGAGATTCATGCTATATTTTCCACTATTTCCTATTGTGTGGTGTATATAATGCCCATGATTTTACTCTTTGTGTAATAAAATTTCATTTATGAGTATTTAAATCTTCATTGTATGATCCTTATTTCATTCGGCGTATGTTTTGTATGTTACCAAATCGGTAAGGGAACCTTTCACCCTCCTCTTTTTAAAAGGCTTCTATTGTTATGTCTTTTAATTTACATATTATTATGTTGGGATATGTTTTTATATATCCTAATTGATGTAATTTTTTTCCAAGTGATGAGATACCTCTTTTAATCTCATAAAATCATTTTCTGAATTTTAAGGTGACGCCGTTAGACTCTCGAATATTTACCAGGGATCTTCTTAACCCAATTTCAATTCATTTGGTTTAACTTCTACTTCTTGAATATGTCATCCTTTGAATATGTGAGAATGAACTATGATTGTTTTACACATAATATCTACTTATATTGGGTGTATTTATTTTTTTCACACATAATCACGTCACTGATTTATCCTCAATTTTAGGATACCATCTTTATAAGGGATTTCATCCCAATTTATATTTCCACTGAGACTTCATTGTTGTTATGCACCAAGTCACTCTTATATGGTGTATATACTATACTTTGACATATTATATCATGAATAACTTTATTCTCATGACATTATAAAGTTCTGATTAAATGTTATTCCTCATTTATTTGTATTCAATCATCTCACATTTTTTGTTAAAAAAATCTTTAACCAAAATATCATTTTAAATGTTTTTGAAGACTTATTCTTATAAATATTTCTAATTGATGTTCATGTTTTAAAAATATGTTTTAATATTTATTTATATGTACATTAATGTTTTTAAATGATAATTTATTTAAAAGCTTCAAAGTGGTATGGGACACTTTGATTCAAAAATCTCTTTTTAAATGGTTTTGAAAACGATTTTGATAAAAAATTGTTTATTTCAATATCTTGATTTGATATATTGGAATATGGAATTGTTATAATTACTTTATATGTGTGTCATATGTTTTGATTATGTTATGGTTATTTGGAATTTTTTACATATACCGGTGGTTCCGTGATAAAACTAGGGCAGGTGATCCTGAGATAGCTCTCCAATGCATTAGGTAACATGACGAAGGTAAACATGATGTTTCTCCCAAGAGATTTAGGGAATATACTGTGATGGGTATTCTAAGTGTAACTCACTATATATAAGTGATATCTACAATGTATGTTTTATATGGGTGCTATAAGTAACCTTTATGATTTATGATTTGTGTCAGTTATTCATAAATATTATGATTTCATAAGGTATGTTATGATTGAAAAATATAGTTTCATTGATTTGTTTTTATTGATGGGCTAATTTTTTCCTTTGTTATTTTATAACCCTTACTGAGATTTTTATGCTTATGCAAAGGTTTTTTGAAATGTTCTCCACATGTCTTAAAGATGAATAGGGTCAAGGATGGGATCAATGAAAAGTCATGTTGTCTAAAATATTGAACTAGACAAGTTTCTTTTTATGAGTTTTTATTTTTTGAAAAAAATCGATACTAAGTGGTAGTGTCTTCTAGTAATATTCAAATTGTTATGTAATAATTATGGCCTAATTATCTAAAACTCTAAACCTGAAAATATCCTCAATGTGAAGTATTCATTGAAATCAATATTATATATTTTTAAGGCCAGGTCCTCATAAAAGTGAACTTTAACTGAATGATAGAAGAAATAATTGAAATGTGTTATCTTGGAAAACATTACATAATGGTGTTTAGATGACAGTGGTTGGAAACTAAGAGAGGATTTTTTGATCATCTAGTCCATTAAATCATTTATATTAAATATAAAGGTGTTCTTATATTAAATGAACCAGTTTTATTAGCTAATCATGAACATAAAATTTATTATGAAAATTACTGTACAATTTTAGTATAGTTGGTTGATTGGTGGAGTATAATAAAAATTAAATCTCAAGAGAATTGGTTTAATAAAAGTTAATTTGGATACACTAATGTGAAAGGAATTGAAATATTTCAAGATAATACTCCAAATCAATAATTTTAAAAAAGAGACATGAATATCAGTGATGATGCCCCACAATTTAGGGATGATGATGAAAATGATGTTATAATTGAATCTGAAATGACATGAGATGATGAAACTGAAACTAATATGGAAATTGATGACACTGTGGAGGAAGCTGAAGACTTTGACATCAATAACTCTGAAGATGAGGATGATAATGGACATTAATATAGTAAAATGTTTTTTATATTCATATATAATATATATCTATATATAATAGTTGTTTTCAACAATTTCCTAACAATAATAATTTTCTAGTTTAGATAGATATTGATCTATGTCGTATGTTTCTGAAGGTAGATCTATCATTCAATGAACCAAAGGTCGGATCAACCAACCATCAGACTGTTGATAGTTTTGGGAGAACTTATTGTGCGCATGGTCTTTCCAGACTGATAATTCCTGACCGTATCCCTGAGCGACGTCCACATCATTGGTTTGATCCATTCATGCAAAAATATGATTAACTATGAATTTTAGTTAGTTTTTGTTCATTTATATATATGACAATTGAATATTTAATTATTCCTTATTTCAATGTATTATGCATATTGTTGTTGGATAAGGAAGAGCTATATTAAAAAATTAATTTTCTGATGCAAGGGTGTCATGAACTCTGATCCTCATTGATGTTTAGTAGCGCATGTTCGAGCATTGTCTGGTAGGTAAATAAATAATATTTATTTTAAAATTAATTTAATTAATAACTTTATATAATAAATTATTTATAAGTTTTATGGTATCCCTTTGAGGAGAAAATGTGTGAGGCTATTTTGAAGGCATGGTAGGCAGTTATGTGTCAGCGTAGCAATCGGTTTTTTCACAATTTGTAAAGAATAAAATGGATAATGTAGGAGTGAATGATTTTGATAGTACATTTCACATCCACTAACCTGACAGTATTTCATCTTAGGTTGGGATGAATTATATAAACCCCAATTAAGTTGGTAGTTTCAAATTAGATCATTAGTAGGTCGACAAAATGGGGGCCGACATGAGGTGACACAAAAATCTGGTACTCATACGTTCAGTATGCATAGGGAGAATATAGTTAGTAATTGTTTTTAATATTTCATGTAACTTTAAATGTTAACGGTTAATTTTATATTCATACAGGTGGTCACACACCCTGATATTATGATGTATGATGTATATAGGACGATGTATTGTGATCCAACCACTTGGGAGACTAGAGGTGCTCACCAACATCAGATTGTAGCCATTATAATTTTTTTTAATTTTAAATTTAACTGCACACAATATTTTGACTATTATAATTTTAAATTGGAATTGAAGAAGTCATATAAGGATGTGATGTCTGAGACAGATGTTGAGTATTAGTATGAGACTGAGGGTCAGCCTAATGCCCCTAGATTTGATGAGGCACCATGGTTGTAGGTGACCAAGTATGGACTTAACAATGGGAGAGTTGTTGGTATTGACTATCGGGTGACCCATGGGGGTTTTTATGGAACCAATGTGATGTTACCATCCATTTTGAGAAAATATCATAGAGAGTCATCATCATCATTTCATGCATAGTATTAGGAGCCGCTGCGATCTCAATGTGAGCTTATAGAGACTATGTGCAGGAATCAGGATTAGATGTGTTAGGGGAATGAACAGTAACATGAAGATATCCTCTGACTACATCAGTAGTAGATGCAAGATGAGATGTGTCGATGGTGGAAGGAGCAGGAAAAAGAGAAGATGGAGCACATGTGATGTCTTACTCGCAGTTCAGGGATGATGTTCCCTCCACCATCTCCTCCAGCTACTTGAGATGATGCTACCCCTAATCACTGATGTATTTTAATTTTATAATGATGCATTTGAATGTATTATTTCTGGTAATATTATCAATTTAATGTTTTAAATTGTGTGTTTTTTATATTATCTCAAATATTAGAGTTTTTATTGTTAATTTAATTTATATCTTATTTTATTAATTTATTAACTAATTTATTTTAATATATTTTTTGAATACTCAGGTATTTATTATATTACTAATATTATTATTTTATTAATATTAATAATAATATTATAATATTATATAATTATTTTATAATTAATATTATTATAAAAATATTAATATTAATATTTTATTTTTCAATTTATTTAACTATTTGTGATGGTTTGTCACAAAAGGGTTTATTTTTTTATATTTCAAGAAGTAATTATGATAGTTAGATGAAAAAGTGTAAAAACTAGAAAACTATTTGCGGCAGGTCACTTGTCCACCACAAATATTTTCTTAAAAAATTCACTGAATCATTTTTCCGATGATTCTACTGCCCGTCACAAATAATAATTTTTTGCGAAGTTTCGTCTCAAAAAGTAATATTTGCAACGCCGTTTTCAGCAATGGGTCATTAACGATTTGTCCCCATTGTAAAAAACTATTTTCAATGGGATTCCGTTGCAAATAACCCATCACAATAATCCATTTTCCAATAGTGTTAAACCAATTTACCCATTGAAAAATTAATTGAATGATTGTAAATATACTTTAAAATCATCATTTTCTCAAATCATTGATGTTATTTATTGTAATAGTGATATCCTCATCAATTTGGATGATATCCAACTAAGATTCCACAAAAAACTATCATATATAACATTTAATGATTTTTGCTATTGTTCGTGATTAAACAATAACTTAAATACACATGATTATATTTTTATCATGGTTATTATTTATAATACATATTATATGTGGTAATATCAATTTCTTTCATATGAAAAAATTCATTTTGAATCTATACATACCAAAAACATATTTCTGTTTAAAATATTGAGAGGTGTCATTCTCATTTATAATTATCTGATATACACTGAGGATAATTATTTTTATCAATTCAAACAAAATATTTTTTATACTCTGTATGATTCTCTAAGTTTATATAGGATATAATGTTTCTATAAATAAGCTTAAAATGTTATACATGTCTAATAATATTTATTATTCATTATGTTATTCATCAAATTAAAATGGAAGTATTTTATTTCAATTTCTCAAAATCCGTTAAATGTGCTAAGAGTGTTTGATTTGGGTTTTGTCAATATAATTCACTTAATTTGAATAATGTAATTAATTATGGTAAAAAAATATATCACTATTACATGATTGGATTCTTATTCGTGAACATAAATTAGAATGAATGACATATATGTTAATAGATGATTAAATTATACTTTCTATTAGGGAGAATGGTAAATCGTCCCCTTTTAACATATTGAGAATATAAAATCCCCTTAATATTTCAATATATGAAGATTACAAAAGAATTTTGGTTAAGTGATATTTATAATTTTCTATTCACTAAGATGACTAAGACTTAATGGCCGAAATTAATTTCCATCCATTGTGATTATATATTATGAATTTATTTTATCACAAACACGATATGAACTTCTATTAGTCATCATCCATCTTGAACCACTATTTAATTATCTAGTTTATTTACTAAGTACCCAAATTTTGTAAAAATATCATTTTATAATTCATTATAATTATATTAATAAATTATAAAAATGTATGTTAATAAATAATATTTAATGAGATTATGGATTATACATTTTATATGAATATAAGTCCTGATCTTACTCATTTAATCATGAGTGGACCATAAAATCCAAATGCAATGGAGCATTATTTTCAATTTTCAATATCATTCAATTACATTAAACCTCCATTATAATGATATATTCATTATCAATGATTCTGGTATAATATCACTAGATGATATACGTAAATTATCTATAAATATTTATTTCTAATTACCATTTAACTTATTATTAAGATGTTGTTGGGAATTCAAAATCCTAGTTTTCTGTCATAGAAAAATAATGATACAATCTTTTTTACTATTAAATATATTTTCGTGTATTTTACAGGCCTCATAATGTACTTATATATTCTACAATATTCATATATATTAGTTGAAATCTATTTATAAGAATTATTTTTTTGAGGGTGGACTTCCCAACCTCATCCAAACATCTAATACCCCATAATTAGGAAAATATATAATTATCCAATCTGACCAACCATACCTATATTCCAAAATCCTCTTTAATACCAATTGTATACATAGAAATCATTGCTACCATTGAAAACAAAATGATTCCCATAATTTGGTTATTATCACCCTTACTTCACACAGTTCCCATTATTTGATCCTTATCATGTATAGAAAAATTTATGAACTCCTAAAATCTTTTTATACGATATAGCCTCCAAATCAAGCATTATTGTACACTATATTTAGTAGTTATTTTATATAATATTTAGATACAATTATTATATAGATTTATGAGATTCATCTAACATTTCAACTTTAATAGTATTTTAAAATAACATCATAGTCACAAACATTTCACTAACACTTATTGGACACTTTTCATTATTTTACAATGTTTTTTCTGGTATTTGTTCATGGCACTACTCGATTAGGATTTTCCAACTTCTAAAATACAATTCTAAATTAATAATAATAAATTGATCAAATAATAATGTATTATATTAAATTTTATTATTAAATTACGAAATTCCATCTCATTTTGCTTTAACATTTTTTCTATATTGATGTTAAAATTGTTCTCATCACCAATTATATTCATTAGAACTTCTAGATGATCAAGAATTATTAATTTTTATCTATATTAATATATTTATTATTTTTAATAAATCAATTAGCCTTCTGTAATATTATTATCTTCTTCTCCAATTATAGGATATTTCAAAAATATAATTTCAATTATATATTATATATAAAATGAATTACATTCCCTTGTTATTCACTAATCGTGGGAATTATTTCATCATAGGTTATATCATTTACATTTTCAATGACCAGTTTTTTGCAGAATGTTAATATATATATTTCCCAATATCCACATAAGAATAGACACCTTTACTAGATATAGGTAATAATATTATATATATATATATATATATAAAATACACTATCCTTATGTATAAACTAATCATTTTTCTATTTGGTTTCTTCTTATAGAGTCTTCATGAATTTCTTAGATATTCATCATTGTCTTCTTCCATATTTGATTTCAGGTGATTTTCAATAAAATATGTAATTATTGTACACCAAAAACATTTTAGTGGATGGTTTTGTTTAGAGTTTTATATCCATTATATCTTTTTTTAGAAAAATTTATATAACCTCATCAAATTTAACATAAATACATTATTAGAATATGTGAATCATGATTATTGTTCATCAAAAAAGTTGTATTACTTCACATATATTTAGGTATTAAATGAAGTTTCCATTTTAACAGTTCCCCACTTTTTGAAAACAATATCGATTTTCTTTTACATAAGTTATAAAATATACATTCTTTGATTTCATGAGGGATATTAGTGAGAAATTTATCTCATAAAGCTGAAATTTTTTCATCCATCATTTCCATTATTATATAATTAAAATTATTTAATAATGTGGAATAATCAATGTTACCACTAAAATATCTTTTTTTCTAACAAATTAATTTACACATATGAATAAAACTTATATAATTTTATATAATTTTTTTATAATAATATATTTTACATTTGTATATATTATTTTCTAACTAAAAATTTATATTTATATAATATATAGTATAATATATTCTGTGGTATCGATTATTATATTTTTTCTATTGAACATAAGAAATATACTATCTAAAAGGGATTAAAAAATGTATTCATAAAAAATCTACCATTATATAGATTGTTAATTCCTTATACTTTTATAGAATCAGTTTTGGTAGAAGTTGAGACTTCCTAAGTTCCATATTTCAATATATCATAACTAATATTTAAAATGAATAGAGATATTATGTCAATAATAATCGGATAATCATTAAATTTAATTTTGGAATAAAGATTGATTTATTAAATTAAAAGTTTCCATAATTGAAACTGAAATTGGTGAAAACTTTTTCTACCAAATATAGACATCAAAATCTCATCTCCAAATGCCCCATTAGAAATTGAGGTAAATTAACCTATTTATAAATTCCTAAATAAAATATATAACATATAGAATATAACTAATATGGATTGAATTTGGGATATTAATATATAGTTCTAATTTACAAAAAAAATAACTTTTAAAATTAATGATATTTTCTATTCTCATATATCTAAAGGACATGAACACATGAATAATTGTTATTTAGGTGGTCTAATACTCATATTGGATGGATAATTATTGGCTTAATTTGTATTATTAATGATAAAATGTCCATTTAGAATAACATTTGAGTATTAATGAGTATGAGTAATCATAAAACTATGTTAAAAATACCTATAGTGTTTAAGTGTACCTAATACAATAATTTACCTGACAAAATACAATGAAAAAATAATATAGGTACTAATTGAAAAGGATTCCAAAAAATATAGTATTATTGATTTTTTTAATAAAATAATTATTATTATTCTTTATATGCATACTATTAAGGTACAACATTATTTTTTTTAAAAAATATATATCTTCTTTGCTAATATTTATACAACATCATTTTGAAAATGGTTATTAAAAAAATAACAGAAATAAACTTTTACTTAATTTTTTCATAATTCAATTTTTTTTAAAAACTACAGAGAAAATTACTAATTAATATTTATTACATTTTTGATATAAATATTTTTCAATATATATTTTATAAAAACATACATTTTCTTATTTTATGTTTTCTATTTAATCGATTAACCACCTTCAATAAAATTTAACCACAAAAGATTTCACTTCCCACTTCATATTATTTTCAAAACGATTTCTTGGTCATTATTTCATCACAGTCCTCATGGAAACAAGAATAAAAGATACATTAGTCCATCTTCTTATTCCTTACCGACGACTCATTAATTTTTGTGAAAATGTTTTTATTCCATTTCCCGAATAAAAAAATAAATTTATGATGTTAAAAAAAGACGGAACAATTAATTTTTTCATAAATTAACAAATTATAAAGAAAAATTATATTCCTAAGAATATAAATGTTTTATTTTCTTGATTTCATATTATTATTCCGTGTTTTCATTTTTATGAAATTTAAAATCTAAGTGGATGGCCATGACACATGATCTTCTCATATTATGAGTTTAATTTCTAAAAAATTTCATATAATAATTTTTGATATTTTATAATGAATTAAATATCTTACTCCATTAATTACAATTAACAATAGGCATTTATTTTATTACCTCTTAACATACACATTTCCTATATCTTACACAATTCCTTTTATATGATAATTCTATCATTAAAAATATTGATACATTTTATATTTATAAAATATCATTTGGAACTATAAATACATTTATATTTAGAACTATTTCTTGTGATTCATAATATAAAATAATATTAATTTTCAATAATAAATTTTTTTGATGCATTTCATTCATAAAACTCGTTCATAAAAAACATACATTCGTAAAAAAATTCTATAATAAAATAATATTACCATCTATGAAAATATTTTATCCTATTCCAACACCTTTACCCATACAATAAACAAAATTTCAAATATTTGATTTTTCTTTACTTGATCATGGACATGATTTATTTATTGAAAATAGTACATAACACACTAATTATATATGCTTCAATATTTACAAAAACCCCAAAAAATTTGCAGTGTTGCTAACAATTTTAAAATATAAATTCTTATTAACAAAACAATATAAACATATAATAAATAAATAACTAATAAATCTTAATATATAACAAATTGAGTATTAGTAATATCATGCATTTTACATAATGACAGAGCACCAATTGTCCAAATATAGAGGATTCCCAAAATAAATAAACCAATTAATGGAAATTTTTTTAGGGATATGAATTCACCCCTCTTCAAATGTAAAAACACTAATAATGATCGAAAACTCAAATGTACAATTCTATTACAAAGCACTATATATGACTAAAATCATGTTTTCTTTTTTATGTGATGTAGAGCCAAGGTCACCCAAAATAGGTGTGAGTGATACTCAACTTGCAACCATTAATAGTGTTTTTAAACATATCATGTAAAATAATTTTAACTATATTATTTAATTTATACAATATATAGTAAACTATATGGGAAATAATAAATATACATGTGGAATGCCTACATATTTTGACTAAATTTTTGGTGTCTTTGAATATGTCATAGATCCATTATCTTTGAATACCATCCCCATTAATTTTCAATGGGTATAACAACATGACATAGATTAGTTACATATTCTAGGGTAGTTCACATGAAATATAGAACACGATAATGGATAAAACACCACTAAAATATATGATGAATAAATAAAGTTGTTGTGAAAATGTTTGAACCGATGAAGTCACATCCATATTAATCATATATATGTGGGAATCACATATTTACATCATAATTAATAAAATTAATAACATTGAAATACATGAAAATATACAGTAGAGGAAAACACATACATAATACCATGACACATCATTAAATATATCATCTTTGAGAATATGCAATCTCACATGAGCATCTCATCCCATTATATGGAATCCTCACACACCAAGAAGTACATCACACACTCATGAATACTATCTAGTATAAGGGAAAATTATCTAATTCTATATGTGGTGTAATATTAATTGATCATTTAAAACAATTAAAATCCTTATCTATGGAATATTGGAATTATATTAAATAATAATATAGGTTTTATATCCCATAATAATATGAATAATTTTAATGACCATTATTTTATCACATAATAATAATAGTTTCATTATTTACTAAAAATCAAATATGTAATTGGAAATTCATGTATAAAAACATAAAATAATTTTATGTATATCATTACATACAATCATATAACAAAATTTGAATCACATAATCTTCCATTGAAACATCATATTAAGATAATTATATAACACTTCCACGTGTAATGAAAAATATCCGGGTGATATATCCAAAATCAAATTTAATGAGTACAATCGGTAATTTACCCCACACTATATATAATATTAGTAGATTTAGATGATAATCCACTTTAACATGAGTCATCAACTAATTCATCACATTATCAATGAATATTTTTATAATGGTGTTAAGAAAATTTCATCCGTAAAAGAAATAAAATATTGAATATGAGCCATCTTATTTTACACATATAATAATAAAATGACTATTAATAAATCTAGAATGATATAATCATAAACATCAAAATGAATAATACATATCTTAATAATATATTTTATAGCTAAGGAACCACATGGGTAGAATAATGTCTAATTTACCCCATAATTATAATATAATTAATCCCTCAGAGGTACTATCTATTATCATATCGAAAACCAATGAATAAACCAACAAGTTTCCATATTCATCGACAGTATTACTCACTCCTTATTTGAATTATATAAGATATAAGTAATTCAATGAATTATTAAGGAACTATTTAGGTTATGAACCCAATGACCATGAGTTAATGAAACAAATTTTACTCGATGTTGGAAAAGAGAACCTCTTCTACATCAACAATTGAAATATTTACCAATAATACAGGTCTCTAGGTTCTATATCCATCCTGTATCGTACATAATTTTATACTCAATAGATTTTGAGGGACAATATATCATTCTACAACAATATAAATCATGAAACATATATCCTTGTTGAACAAAATTTCTTTCATGTTAGTGATGAAATATTATATTTCATGTATCACATCATACATAAACTTTTATAAACATATACTATACCAATGGAATCTAATGGAATCATAAAGAGGTCTTAGGAATCATATAATATCTCAACAGAATCCCCCAAGGGGTCTTAAGATAAGATATCATCACTCATTAATTTATTCCTAGATCAATGATCAGTCATGGCATGGACCAATTGAAATATGAGGGTTAATGAGGATCTTGGACGAGATTACCCAAATTATTAAAGAATATGTCATTTTTATTTAATTATGTGGAGTATAACACATATAAAGTGATCACATATCACATGTCACATAATAGAAGAATAAACCTTATGGATATTTTTGGGTGGAACATATATCATACTGAATTAATTTTCATTTCAAATTACAGGCCACTATAAATAATTATGAAAAAATAATTATCATACAACAATAAGTGTCCCTAATAAAATCCAAAAAACAATTTAAATAATTAGAAAATATAATTCAATACTATATTTAATATAGCCATTTTTAGAACATATTTATAAAAAAATAAGGAATATATTATTGGAAAACATGAAAGTATTAGGGTAATTATACTCTTATAATTTTACCATGACTAAAATAATCACATGAATTATCCTTTTAAATTAATTTCAATATTGATTAAATTAAAATTATCTATTTATGCTCAATTGAGTTTTTAGATAACATACCACACTAGTTACCATCAACTAGTGGCATTTCATATTTATCGTTTGATCTATTAATGGTCACCTTATTCTCCATTTTTTATAACAACACATAGTTTACATACATTGTTAATACTTCAAAATTGAATCATACTTATTATAACATATAAAAGAACTGTGAAAGGAACGTATAGGTATAGTGTCTTTAGAAATTGGGAAACATATACAACTGGTTCACAAATCATCTATGTTGTCTCCCATTTATTTCATCATATCTAGAGTCCCTTTTTGACATATCCTATTCAATAACTTCTTCATGACCTGGGGAAAGAAAACATACAAAAGGGTGAGCTCAAATGCTCAGTAAGGGTAAACAAAAGAAATATCAATCGCATCATATTCATAAGAACATATCATTTCAGAAATCGTAACATGCAAATGAGATCATAATTTCATAACATGGGATAAATTATAGTAGTGAAATGTAATACCAATAATCATAACCTAAAACATGATACTTTTTGGCATACACACATAATTATAGAGAATAATTTCTCAGTATTCAAGATTCATTTCCAAGACTATCTTAACGGACAAAGTCCATTTCTGAACCGAGTTCACTCCTCGTTTCAGTACTGTTTCACTGAACCGGTTTAACCTGTCGTTCCAACCATGTCTATATCATGAGATATAAATCCTTACCCAATGAATTGGAGGGAGATATAGGTCCCACCCATCTCATAATGAAACCATTCTTATGTGTGCCAAAAAATCATAAATCATACATCATACCATAACCCATGTAATAAAAATGGGATTATCAATCATCATTGCATCATAACACAATAATATAAGATAAAAGGACATCATAAAAATAATTCCATCATAACATAATCAAAACAATGAAAAATAGGGATAGAAACAAAACTCTATAATATCTTAGATGTAAAATATTTTTGATAAAACACTTGAACTCCATTCTTGAGGAAAATATCCTTTCTACTTCAAAAATAATTTTCCTTTCATAACATGTCATATAATTTTAAACTAAAAGAAGTTGATTAAAAATAAACCTGAAAACATGAAAGGCATATTCATGGAAATAATTTTCTAAAAATCCATTCGTGCCGTATAAGTTAAAAAAACATTCTTCTCATACTTTGGCCAGAAAAGTCAAAAAGTACCTCATACGAAAAATGACAAAAGATTCCTTTCATATATTTTAATGAAAACTCATCGAAGGGTAAAATTATATTTAAACAATTTTAGGAGGATATAAATAATTTTACATATTGAGGAAACATGGATGTGGATGATAAATACTCCACAGTAAATTCTGAAGTATAAATAATCTCAGATAAAAATTGTGATTGGGAGATTTTCCCTTACCTTAAGTCCGATTTTATTCGTAAGTGTTAGAACCTCCTATATAATGATTTAATAATGTTATTGACTTATTCCAAAATCATAATTATTTTTATGATATCATATATGGTCATATTATTAGTTTCTTATTAGTAATATTTCATTGTTACTTGTTATTCGGGTGTTTATTGCTTTTTGTTCTCATGCGTGTTTTGTCGAATAAATTCTTATTATTAGTTTTTAGGTTATGGATACCTCATTTATAGAATGGTATTAGTGTAATATATATCATATTTATTCACTCAATTCATTTATGTAATCATTATGCAATGAAAATCATGTAGAATGAGTCGTATCACATCGTGGAGACGGTATTCCGTACATACGCAAGAGCAATGATATCATTCCCATGATCGTGGAATTGTATTGGAGTGTATGTATACTATTTTAGAAAAAATATCACCTTAAAATAATAACATATAGTTATTATTTACTCCATTATACCCATCCAAGTAAGATGGTGGTGGAAAATAGATTACACCACGGCGTGGAGACGATATTCTGTACGTACGCATGCGCGGTGATTGCATTTTCCGTAGGATGGATAGATGGTGAAATAGGGTTGTTTCATACTTATAATAACATATCAGTATATGAGTGATACTGATTTTATTACTTTATAATGAAACAACTAAATAAGAAGAAGTGGAAGAAGAAATAAAGTTGAAAGAATCGGTAACTGACATTACCTCTTCTTTGAAGCGCCTATTTGAGACCTCCTCTTAGGGCACTAAAATTGGTCTTTGAAAAATAAAATGACCTCTAAGATGTTTCTAGGGAAGTTGATAAGAGAATTTGGCAGGGGTTAACTGAGATTGAAGGCTCAAAGTGGTGTGAGGAAGAGAGGGAGGTGGTGCCCATTTATATGGGAGGAGAGGGGAACCTTTGGAAAAACTAAAAATATTATTTTATTATAAAGTCATATTCGGTTTTTAATAGCTCCAAATTGATTTATTTCGAATATAAGGTAGATATGGGTCTAAATCCTTTCATGTAATAGAATTTATACAAGTTTAGGTTTCTATTTTAACCATATCATTTAGATTTAACTCTAAGTTAGATAATTTCACTTTTACCATGTCTTCTTGTTTTCTTACACTATAAGGTTAATAAACATACTATAAACAGCCAAACGAACCCCAAGTTGTTTATTATTAACATATATAACCTTATATAAGTCATTTGGCTGAACCTTATATTTTTAGGAATAAAATAACAATTAATAATATAATATTTGTTTTAAAAAATATTTTATGTCAATTTTGACACTATTTGGTAATTGATTTTTGTGAAAATCATAACAGAAATATTAATTTTAAAAAAGCGAATTAAATCAATAAAAACATTTCTCATTGATAAATAAAATTATTGTAATTCATAAAAAGTCTCAAATTTCATTTATCTAGGGATTTATAACATCAATTTTGTCAATATTTCATTAATAATATAATTACTGCATCATCATTGTGTCATAAATAAATTAAATTATTTAAAGTCTAAAAATTATAAATAAAATACCATTATATAGTAAATCTTCATATATTTATAATTAATATTTATAGAAGAATTTTTCTTATGTATAACTCTATATTGAAAATGATTTACTTATTAAACTTTGATTTTAACTATTTCAACCCTTCTTTAAATAAATTAATATTAAATGTCATAATCTAATCCAAGTGGGCATAAATGGTCATATTTTATTCCTAAGGTTGTTTCTGGTCGAATTACTCTTATCCAATAGAATTAGGACAGGTGTTAGGGTAATAATAATATCATTTTTACCCTTAATTTCCGTATTTACTTTTAACCGTGGTAAAAAAAGTAAAAAGTTACTATTCACCAAAAAATATTTTCATCTCATTGAACCACATTTTAGTCCTTGATATTAACCATGTGTCTTGGATTTTCTAAATTCCACTCACAAAAGTGGTAAAATTAAGTTTTATTTGAATTTGGAAATTCTCCTAGGAGGTGGGTAATAGACAGTGAAAAGTTCGATAAAATTTTTATATATCTAAAATTATTATAAAATGACTCCAATGAATTTAATTAAACTTATATTTGTATTATGTATCAATTTTGACATAAAATAAATTTAAATAAAATAAATAATTCTTTAAATAAAAAGTCAGTTTTTAAATAGTAACCAAGTGTTTTCACTATTCATCAAAAATTGAAAGTTTTCAGAAAAATACCAAAATATCACCCTAGGTTAATTTCGACATTCCGAATCCAAAAATGAAGTTAATTTTGAAAAATAAAATTTAAAAAATTTCAAAAAGTGGGTATTACTATTCATAACGGCATGTTTTAATAATATTTTAATCTCATATTGTTGTTTAGTGAAACTCAGTATTGCGTATGACACAAGCTATCAAGGAAGGTCGCGATTGCGTGTAAAGTAAGACAAGATAGTGTTGTGTTTAGTGAAATATTACTTTGATGATTTGTATAACATAAAAACAAAATATTTCTCATAAAAGACTCAGTTGTTACATTCTACCCCCCTTAAAATGATTTTCACCGTCGAAATTCATCACTTTGTAACAAACAGATGAGGATACCTCTCCCTCATCATATCCTCAAGCTCCAATGTAGCTTCTTCTAATTGGTGGTTCCTCCATAAAACTTTCACGAAGTGAGTGGTCTTGTTCTGTAAGACTTTTTCACTACGATCCATAATCTCTATCGGCTGTTGTTCATAAGAAAGAACTTGCTCCAGCGGAACAACTTCTGAGCTGAGTACATGTGAAGGTTTAGGTATATAATTTCTTAGGAGAGATAAATAGAACACATTGTGAACTTGAGAGAGATTCAGTGAAGCGCCAATCGGTAAGCTATCTTCCCAACACGATCCAGTATTTCGAAAGGACCAATATATCTAGGGCTCAACTTTCCCTTCTTTTCAAATCTCATTACACTCTTCCAAGGAGATATTCGTAAGAACACATTATCACCCGCTTCAAACTCTAGGTCTTTTCTTCGGTTGTCAGCATACCTTTTTTGTCGACCCTGAGCTGCTCTAATGTGTTGTTGAATAGATCTAACCTTTTCTGCCATCTCATCAACAAGATCTGGTCCTAATAGATTTCTTTCCCCAACTTCATCCTAGCAAGTTAGAGTCCTACATTTCTTTCCATAGAGAGAATCATAAGGATCCATCTGAATACTGGAGTGAAATATATTATTATAAGAAAATTCCACCAAAGGTAGGTGTTGATCCCAACCACCTTTGAAATCCATAGAGCAAGCTCTCAACATATCTTCTAGAGTTTGAATTGTCCTTTGAGACTGACCGTCTGTCTGAGGATGATAAGCAGTGCTAAAACTCAACTCTATATCTAGAGTGTTATGAAGACTTATCCAGAACATGGAGGTAAACCTCGGATCCCGATCAGATGTAATGGAAAATGGTACTCCATTAAATTTTACCACTTCCTTTACGTATATCCTGGCAATCTGATCCAGAGAGAAATCCTCTCTAATAGAAATGAAGTGTGAAGACTTTGTTAGACGATCAACTATGACCCAGATATCATTATTGCCTTTGAATGTTTTAGGAAGTCCGGTGACAATGTCCATAGTGATGTTTTCCCATTTCCATTCTGGTATGGGTAATGGTTGTAACATCCCCTTATACTTCTGTCTCTCAGCTTTAACTTGCTTTCAAACCAAGCATCGAGAGACATATTCAGCAACATCTCTTTTCATTCCATCCCACCAGAAGTACTCTTTCAGGTCCCTATACATTTTCGTGCTTCCAGAATTAATAGAGAATGAAGAACTATGAGCCTCATCCAGCAGCTCCTTTTTTAATTCTGGGATTGGAGGAACAAAAACCTGATTCCTGAACTTTATTATCCCATCACAATCAAGGTTGAATTCAGGAACATTTCTCACATTCTTTGGTAACTCTACATCTTCTTTCTGTTCCTCTTTAATCTTCACATGTATAGATGGTTGATCATTCATTTGAGAAAGATACGATTTTCCCATTCCATTATAAATCCAAGATCTATCCTTTGTAAATCCATAAATATTGGATCTTTTGTGATCCTCATCATTGATAAGCTAGCATGGTCTTATCAGATTAATGCAACTGCCACCTTGTTTGCTTTCTCAGGGAGGTAATGAATTGAGCAGTTGTAATCCTTAATCAGCCCCAACCATCTTCTTTAGCGAATATTTAGCTCTTTTTGTGTGAAAATATACTTTAAACTTTTATGATCAGTATAAATATCACACCTTTCTCCATAAAGATAATGCCTCCAAATCTTTAATGCAAAGATTACCGCAGCGAACTCCAAATCATGAGTTGGGTAATTCTGCTCATGGATTTTCAACTATCATAGGCATAAGCTATCACCATATAATTTTACATAAGAACACACCCTAGACCCTTCTTGGATACATCACTATAGATCACAAACCTTTCTCCACTACAAGGAAGTGTGAGCACAGGTGCACTGGATAAACATCTTTTCAACTCCTTGAAATTCTCTTCACATTCCTCCATCCATACGATCTTAAGTCCTTTTTGAGTCAACCTCGTGAGTGGATTAGAAATTCGTGAAAAATCTTTCAAAAAACATCGATAATATCCAGCGAAACCAAGAAAACTTCGGATCTCAGTTACTGTTGTCGGTCTCAGCCCTCTTTCCATAACCTCAATTTTTTCTAGATCCATAGATATCCCCTCTTTTGAGATTATGTGACCCAAAAATGCAACTTTCTGAAGCCAAAATTCACATTTGGTAAATTTGGCATAAATCTTCTCCTTTCTTAGGGTCTTCAATATAATTATCAAGTGATCTTCATGTTCATCCTTGCTCTTTGAATATATAAGAATATCGTCTATAAATACTACCACAAACTGATCAAGATTGTCTTTAAAGACTCTATTCATTAGATCCATGAAGATAGAAGGGGCATTAGTAAGACCAAATGGCATCACCATAAATTCATAGTGTCCATACATTGTATGGAAAACCATCTTTGGTATATCCTCCCTTTTGAACCTTAATTGATGATACCCTAAACAAAGATCAGTCTTGAAAAAGTATTGAGCTCCGCATAGTTGGTCAAATAAGTCATCAATGCATGGGAGATGTTATTTGTTCTTTATAGTGATCTTGTTAAGTTCTCGATAATCAATGCAGAGTCTCATTGATCCATATTTCTTCTTAACAAACAGAACATGTTCTCCCCAAGGTGACGCACTAGGGCATATAAATCCTTTATCAATATTCTCTTGGAGTTGCTTCTTCAATTCCTGAAACTCAATTGGGGCCATTCTATAAGGTGTCTTTAAAATAGGTAAAGCACCCGGTATAAGTTCTATTGAAAACTCGACTTCACGATTTGGTGGAAGGCCCGACAATTCATTTAGAAAGAAATCATAAAACTCCAGTACAATGGGCATATTCTAAATTGTGAGTTTCTTACCAACCATTTGAGATAAATAACCTTCATTTAGTGGAACCAAGACCCATAAGATGGAAGAAATTTCAACAGGAAGGTTATGTTCATCCTTTCATCGATAGATGATCATAGAATGATCTGGAATATGAAATGTGACTTCCCTTCTTTGGAAATTGATATGATCTCCATATAGAGAAATCCAATCCATGCCAAGAATCACATAAAATTCCACTATAGGATGGATCACAAGATTTGCATGAAGCACTTTCCCACAAACTTCAATCGGAGAAAAATTATAAACTTTTGATGTGACTCTTGTGCCATTAGGGGTTGTCACAGCTAACTCAACATATAATTGTTTAGATAATAAGGTGATACCCTTGGAAAATTATTCAGAAATAAAAGATTGGGGGGATCCAGAATCAAATAAAACATTTTCTACTTTAGAGTGGATGGTAAGTGTACCTTTCACCACTTCGTTGTCGTACTCCATATCACTAATAGAAAAAACATGTGACCTTCCTTTTTCTTTAGGCTTAAGAGTTTTTTGACGTCGATCATCATCAACAACCCTTGGATTAGGGCATTGATTAGCATAATGCCCCATTTACTTGCACTTGTAACATTGAAGTGTAGGAGGTGCACTCTGTGTAGCCTTTTCTTTGTTCGCATCACTAGACATCATCTTCCCATCATTGCGGCATTTAAATGCCCAATGACCTCCTTTCCAAATTTGAAACATTTACCTGTCCCTTTAAGACAACTCCCTCCATGTTTCTTTCCACACTTTGAGCATAAGGGAAAACTCATCTTCTTTTCAGTGTGCTCTTTAGATTTTCCTTTGAATTCCATTTTCCTCTTTTATCAAACCCATATGACTGATGGGTTACTCCAATCTCCATCTCATCCTTGAGAGAATATCGAACAATTTCCTCGTAGCTATTGAAGTACCTTATGGCTAACACATATCGAAGACTTGGTTTTAAGCCACTAAAGAATCGATCGATCTTACTCTCGGGTTGGAAAATAATACCAGAAGTGTACCTTACAAGTATTGTAAAATTTTCTTCATAGGAACCAACAGATTAATCATCCATTTTATTTAGTTCAAGAAACTCCTTCTCTATCTTTGTTCAAAGAATACGAGGGAATTACTTATTGAAAACCATGTTCTTGAACTCGTCCCATTCCATGGATTCAATTTCATCCCTTTCCCTCATATTATTAATAAGATTCCACCATTGATCATCATCACCTTCCAAACGATATACTGCTAAGATGAATTTATCATGTTCAGAACATTGAAGAACTTGAAATATCTTTCTAGTGGTACTAATCCATTGTACAACCACTAATGGATCAGAAGACCCGCTGAATGAAGGTGGATGCTGCCTCATGAAGGATTCAACAGAATGTTGCTCCTTCCTTTTCTCATTTGGAAGTCCTGCATGATTCATAGCTTGAGAAAGTTGTATGAGCATGGCTACAAGATTTTGAATTGTAGCTCCTATAACGTTTGGTTGCTCAGGGGGTCAATCATTGCATTGCCCGTCGCATTCCGCATTAACACGATTCCTTCGGGTTCCAACCATTAACTAAAACCAAGAAGAATAGTGTGAGCAACACTAATTATAATAGAAAAAACACATAATCAAGAATAAAATTTCACACTTAAGGTCTTATCGTAGGTTTTTCATGGCCATTTCTGAAACACTAATATTGTGTTTTATGCTTATATATATCCTTAGGGTTCTTACTAAGGCTTTCACATTCTAGTTTCCAAAGGATGACTATACCTTTCCTATGATACCAACTATAATGGCCCATACTTTACAGACATTGTTAATACGTCAATATTGAAGCATAGTTATTACAATATATAACAAAACCATGAAAGGACCGTATAGGTATAGTGTCTTTAGAAACTGGGAAATATAAACAACTGGTTCATAAATCATCTACATTGTTTCCCATTTATTTCATCATATCTAGAGTCCCTTTTTGGCATATCCTACTTAATAACCTTCTTCATGACCTGTGGAAAGAAAAAATACAAAATGGTGAGAACAAATGCTCAGTAAGGGTAAACAAAAGAAATATGAATCACAACATATTAATAAGAACATATCATTTCAGAAATCATAACCTGCAAAAGAGATCATAGTTTCATAACATGGGATAAATCATAGTAGTGCAATGTAATCCCAATAATCATAACGTAAAAAACGAATCTCTGTGGCATACACACATAATCATAGAGAATCATTTCTTAGTAGTCAAGACTCGTCGCCAAGACTATCTTAGCGGACAATGTCCATTTCTGAAGCGAGTTCACTCCTCGTTTCAGTCCGGTTGCACTGAACCGGTTTAACCTACCATTACAGCCATGTCTATCTCATGAGATATAAATCATTACCCAATTCATTAGAGAGAGATATAGGTCCCACCCATCTCATAATGAAACCATTCTTATGTGTGCCACGAAATCATAAATCATACATCAAAGCATAACCCATGTAATAAAAATGGGATTCTTAGTCATCATGCCATCATAACATAATAATATAAGATAAAAGGACATCATAAAAATAATTCCATCATAACATAATCAAAACAATGTAAAAATAGGGATAGAAAAATAACTCTATATTATCTTAGATGGAATATAATTTTGATAAAACACTTGAACTCCATTCTTGAGGAAAATATCCTTTCTACTTCAAATACATTTTTCCTTTCTTAAAATTTCATATAATTTTAAACATAAAGAAGTTGATTAAAAATAAATTTGAAAACTTGTAAAGGGAGCTTCATGGAAATAATGTTCTAAAAATCCATTTGTGCCGTATAAGTTAAAAAAACATTCTTCTCGTACTTTGGTCGGAAAAGTCAAAAAGTACCTCATACGAAAAATGACAAAAGATTCCATTAATATCTTTTACTAAAAACTCACCGAAGGGTAAAATTGGATTTAAAAAATTATAATAGAATATAAATAATATTAAATATTGAGGAAACATGGATGTGGATGATAAATACTCCCCAGTAAATTCTGAAGTATAAACAATCTCGGATAAAAATTGAGATTGCGAGATTTTCCCTTACCTTATGTCCGATTTGCATTATATGTGTCCGAACCTCCTGTATAATGATTTAAATAACGTTATTGACTTATTCCAGAATCATAATTATTTTTATGATATCATATAAGGTCATATTCTTAGTTTCTTACTAGTAATATTTCATTGTTACTTGTTATTCGGGAGTTTATTGCTTTTTGTTCTTATGTGTACTTTGTCGAATAAATTCTTATTATTCTATTTAGGTTATAGATTCCTCATTTATAGAATGTTATTAGTGTAATATATATCATATTTATTAACTCAATTCATTTATGTAATCATTATGCAATGAAAATCATGTAGAACGAGTCACATCACATCGTGGAGACGGTATTCCATACGTACGCACGAGTGACGATATCGTTCCAATGATCGTGGAATTATATTAGAGTGTATGTATACTATTTAATAATCAAAATCACTTTAAAATAATTATATATAGTTATTATTTACACCATTATACCCATCCAAGTAAGATGGTGGTGGAAAATAGATTACACCACGGTGTGGAGACGGTATTCCTTACGTACGAACGCGCGGTGATTTCGTTTTCCGTAGGATGGATAGATGGTGAAATAGGGTTGTTTCATAATTATAGTAACATATCAGTATATGAGGGATACAGATGTTATTACTTCATAATGAAACAACTAAAGAAGAATAAGTTTAAGAAGAAATAAAGTTGAAAGAATCGGTAACAAACATGACCTCTTCTTTGAAGCACCTCTTTGAGACCTCCTCTTAGGGCACTAAAATTGGTCTTTGACGAATACCAAGACCTCTAGGATGTTTCTTGGGAAATGGAGAAGATAATTTGGCAGGGGTTGGCCGATCTTGAAGGCTCAAAGTGGTGTGAGGAAGAGAGGGAGGAGGTTCCCTTTTATAAGGGAGGAGAGGGGAACCTTTGGAAAAACTAAATATATTATTTTATTATAAAGTCATATTCGGTTTTTAATAGCTCAAAATTGATGTATTTCGATGCTAATATGGGTATGGGTCTAAATCCTCTCATCCAATATAATTTAGACAAGTTTAGGTTTTTATTTTAACCTTATCATTTAGATTTAACTTTAAGTTAGATAATTTAACTTTTGCTGTGTCTTCTTGTTTTCTTACACTATAAGGTTAATAAACTTACTATAACCAGCCAAACGAACCCCAAGTTGTTTATTATTAACATATATAACCTTATATAAGTCATTTTGTCGAACCTTAGATTTTTATGAATAAAACAACAATTAATAATATAATATTTGTTTTAAAAACTATTTTATGTCAATTTTGAGACTATTTGGTAATTGATTTTTGTGAAAATCATAACAGAAAGAATAGTTCGAAAACAGTTAATTAAATCAATAATATCATGTCATATTAACATATAAAAGTATTTTAATTCATAAAAAGTCTCAAATAATATTTATTTTGGTATTTATAACTTCAATTATGTCAATAATTCATTAATAATTTAATTACTGCATCACCATTGTGTCATAAATAAATTATATTATTTAAAGTCTAAAAATTACAAATAAAATACCATTAGGTAGGAAATAATTTTACATTTTTAATGAATATTTATAGTCGAATTTATCATATGCATAACCCTACATTAAAAATGATTTACTTATTAAACTTTGATTTTAACTATTTTTACCCTTCTTTAAATAAATTAATATTAAATGTCCTAATCAAATCCATGTGGGCCTAAATGGTCATATTTTATTCCTAAGGTTGTTTTTGGTCAAATAAAACTTATCCAATAGAATTAGGACATGTGTTAGGGTAATAATAATATAATTTTTACCATTAATTACCGTATTTACTTTTAACAATGGTAAAAAAAGTAAAGAGTTACTAATCACCAAAAATTATTTTCATCTCCTTAAACCACATTTTAGTCCTTGATATTAACTGTGTTTCTCAGATTTTCTAAATTACACTCACAGAAGCGGTAAAACTATGTTTTATGTGAATTTGGAAATTCTCCTAGGAGGTGGGTAAAAGACGGTGAAAAGTTCGATAAAATTTTTATATATCTAAAATTATTATAAAATGACTCCAATGAATTGAATTGAACTTATATAGGTATTATGTATCGATTTTTACCTTAAATAGATTTAAATTAACAAATAATTCTTTAAATAAAAAGTTAGTTTTTAAATAGTAACGCAGTGTTTTCACTATTTATAAAAAATTGAAAGTTTTCAGAAAAATACCAAAATTTCACCCTAGGATAATTTCAGTATTACGAATCCAAAAATGAAGTCCATTTTGAAAAATAAAATTTACAAAATTTAAAAAAGTGGGTATTACTATTCATAATGACTAGTTTTAATAATATTTTAATAGCATATCGTTGTTTAGTGAAACTCGGTATTGCGTATGACGTAAGCTATCGAGGAAGGTCGCGATTGCGTGTAAAGAAAGCCAAGCTAGTGTTTTGTGTAGTGAAATATTCCTTTGATGATTTATATAACATAAAAACAAAATATTTCTCATAAAAGTCTCGGGTGTTACATTTTTCATGTTCTTTTTAGGTTTATTGAAAATAAACATGTTTTTGTCTTCATGAATGGAATATTAATTTTATAAAAAGTTCAAATTTGAGCATTCATAAAATTTAAACATTAAATATATCATTTAAAATAAGATTGAATAAAAATGATGTAATAATATAAAATATATTTTATCATTGATACCACATATTGTGTTTTGAGGGGACTACAGTGATTGTTATTGGATCAATATATGGTGGATATACTTTTACTATGAGGGAAACCATATGGTTGGTTACTTCCATATACCAATGTTAATTATTTTTTTTGGTATCATACAAAAACCAATCAATCCAAAAATAAATCCCATAGCGAGGGAGATTCACTTCACCTCCCACTCAAATATGTGTACTTCCAATAATCCTAGATCAAATCCTTTACCTTGATTCTGTTTGTTGTGTCCGAAAGTGATCAAGCTGCATCCTGAGAAGAGTGTGATCTAGTGAGAAAATTTAATGAAATTATATTTCCCATTTCAATTTATCTATAACTATTATAACCACTAAAATAAAGTATATAAATATGGAAATAAATATCATTTAACTTATTGAATCTATACTATAAATTGTAAAAATGTAATAAAACTCATCAGGAAATAATTTTACATGGATATAAACCAACATGGATAGTATTGAACTATATTTATGTCAATTATATTAAATATGAATCTAGTATATTATAAAATTGAATACAATGCACTATATTAATAAAACTAGTTATGTCAATATGGGATAATTATAATATCTTCCCCTAGCATACAATAAATTTATTCTGTGAACTACAAAAAATTATCACCAACCTGCACTGGATGTCACTACAACACTGAAATAATATAATATCCCATATGAATTGGATAATTATTTCATGTAGGTATTATGAACCAGTGTAATTTTAATAATCCTAGCCCTATTAAACCACTCACATTGTTTTCATCAATAATAGTAGTTTATTGACTCTCTATATTATCAACATAGTTTGTTAATCAAAAAATTGTGTATATAATACTCTCTATAATTTCTTCACTTTTTCTAATAATTATATTCATTTATATTAATTTTTCAAATTGGAAATATTTATAATATACTCACCATATCCTCCTAACTCAAATCTTATATTTTTGACTTTGGGATTTAATTCCCTTATATGTTATTTGTTTTTTGTTTTTTTCATAGTTAAATATATGGTACTCAATCAGAATATTTTCCTTTCATAATTTTATATCCAACATATAGGGAATATAGAGTTATTATTTGAATAAAAAATAAATCATTATTTATGAAACCATTACATTCTCATGAACTCTCAATAAAAATTATAAATATAAAACTGAGTCTCTTTATAATCATTATTGTATCATGGAATATCCAAACCACTTATTCACCATGACATTCATTTGATTATTAAAAAATATATTTTCATGAATAATTGTCATTATTTTTTTAATTCAATTCATGAAATGTGCCCATATCAATTATTAGAATCAAAATTTGATTGAATATTCATTTTGAATTAATCTTTGATGAAAGATAATCTTACTTAGGATATAAAGAATAATTTATCAGTAGGATTAAGTGATACATTTAATTATCGAGTTGATTAATTCAAAACTTCATTTTTTCATAAATTTATTTATAAATTAATGAATCTATCTAATATAAAATTACAACAAAAAATGATAAAAAATTATTGTCTTTTACATATAAACTAATTAAAATTTACACGATGAATGTTATTATAACTCATCACAATGTATGCAGATGAAATTTATAATTTTAGGTTCTAATTATCTAGATGATTATTTTTTATGATGTATTTATTTTTAAATATTTCAATCAACTAGAGGATTTATATAATATTTACTATATAATTGTTTCTATATTAAAAATTCATAGAATTTCATATTTTGTATTAACTATAAATATTTGGTTTCTAATATTCCAGTCATCATTTAGAGATGACATTACTATAATTCATTTTTTTCTTTAACACACAAATATTCATATATTTTATATATTTTATATCAAATAATATGAAATAACATTAACAATTTGGAAGTGGCACATTTTTGAAATATGTTATACCATTATTCCCTCACATATTCCATTCCCTTTTCTATATTCTACTTGAAACCAATGATTGTAGAATTAACAAAAATACATAAAAATAATAATATTATCATATATGGATTCCCATCTTAAATAAATATCATATAAAACTATATAAATGATCTTGTAAAAAATCATAATATTTCTAATGATTTCAATGAAATGTACTATACATTACCTTAAATGGTCTCTCAACTCTGATTTATTCAATGAGTCTCGACCAACTTATAAATCATTGTTACAAAATATTCATAATTTTAAATTTATGTCTCTATTATTTTATATTAATTATAAAAAACATAATTTTTGAAAAAATATGGATGGAATCTTAACATTAAAATCATCTAATCTCATTACACTAGTGTCTTGTTGAAATTATTATTCATCAATCAAAACATCCACCCCAATACACAATAAATCTAATATAGAATATTATCTTAGTATCCATAGGATTTAATTTCATTCCAATATTTTCATTGAATAAAATTATTCATTTTGCATGATAAATTTTTTAATCTATTTATATGATAATTCCAATAACCAAGTTCATCTTAATAACCATTGTAATTCATTAAAAATCGTAAAAATAGTTTCCTTTCAACATTTAAATATGATAAGTTTCATTATTATCATCATTGGGTTCACTGTGAGAAAAAATAAAATATTTATTACAGTTTTAGAAAATATTATATTGAAAAATGTTATATTGATGTTGTCATTGATTATTTGTGTAAATGAAAATATGAATGAATAAATGGTCATTTTGAAGATCAAAAATAATATTAACGATTGTTATAATAAATTTATTATATAACATATAATTTAAAATATTATTATTTATGAGAGTTAATTTATCATCATTTATATATATATAATTGTTGAAAATATTTTTTTGTTACTAATTATATAACTGATGTCAAAAAACCACATCATCGGTTATAACATTGGTTATATTAGTAATTTTCATCAAAACATATATACTAAAGGTAATTTATATGGAAAACCAATGGAATAAACCTTGCCATGGTGGTATTTACCATAACTTATACAAAATATCATGCTTAAAGTAGTCATTCACATGAAATGGAAATGATTTTTCAATTTACCAAAATAAAATATTTTTATATCTTCTCCCTTACAAATTTTTATATCATATTCATTGATTTACATTTACTATGAGTATAATTTCTGTCTCCTTCCTTCTAACATTCTTATATTTTTCTCCTTCCATAAAAATATTCTTTCATCCACAAATTCTTCATTCTATAATTTTTATAGCTATATAAACAATTTATAGAATTATTTATAATTTAATGAACTTTGTTAATTATATTTTCATTTTATTGTTTTTTATGATAATAATGACTTATCTAATAGGGTATAAATTTTATAGAATCTACATGAGATATACCTATAATAGTTTGAGACACCATACTATTTATATAATAATATGTAACATGAATGTTTTTAATCAAATATAAATCAATATCAAAAAATAAAGTTTCTATTCAAATAACATAATCACAATAAATTAAAGAATCCCTATAATTGTGTCCCTATTACTTAATTACATTTGGTTTCAAGATTTTTTATGTTCTTATAATTTTTTATTCTAATGGATTTATGTTTCTTGAAATATATAATATTAAACATGTTAGACACCTTCAACATTGGTTATCATAATAATTAACATCAATGATCATTGAATTTCATCAATATAAATACTTGAAGGTGAATATATATAAAAATTGTAATAAAATATATAAAATATTGTATTTATTTCGATTAACATCATAAAAACATTTAATTGTAAACAAATGTAAGTTAAATGGTATTTTTATATAAGTTACACTAAATCAGCACCCCAAATAAGGACTCATTAAAATTATATGACATAAAAATATTTTAAACTAATCTAATCCTAATTCCATGAATCTATTTCGGTTATTAACATTAAATTAGAAAAATATAACAACCATAATCCATCATTATCAATGGATAAAAAAGATGTATGAAGTGTGAGAAACAATTAATGTTAGAAATAATAATTCAAATGATAATAATTCAATTTATTTCATTATCTATAATACTATCTAAATCTAGTTCTAATTTAAGTTTTTTTATATCGCTCCTCCAGCATGTTAGGGAAAGGGATATAGAAAAAAATACTCTAAAATCATTAATTTATTTTAAAGGGGGAAGAATTTTTCTATTATATATACAATATTATCTCAGTAATTAATTAATTAATTTCTAAGAAAATTAATATAACTCTCCAATAAATTTATTATATTAAAATTCTTCTAGATCCAAACATAATATTTGTCAAATTTCATGAATGTTTTTAAAAAATAATCTAAATGATTTATTTTTGATCCACGTCTTATCAATGATGTTGTTTAATCTAAATGACTCAAACATTTTCTCCTAGTTTCATATTGATTACTCAAGAACACCTCTAATTCCACAACCACAACCCAAATATTCTTCAGTACTTATAATTTCCATCCAAAAAATAAAAATGATCAATCCACATGTAGTTTTATTTTATTCTTGATAATAAATTATAGAGATTAAAATATATTTTTGGATAAATCTATTAATCACAATATGATTCACCAATAAAAAATGAACTACATGTTTCAAAAACTATAAAAAATATATTTTCACATCTGTATAATTCAATAATTCACGAAACAATTCTTCTAGGATAAAATAAAATATCTAATTTTACAACAATTTAATCAATTGAAAAGAAAAAAAATCATATTACCCATGTAACTATAAGTAAAATCATCTAATATAAGCCAAAAATGTCATACACATATCGATTTCATATTTCTAAAAAAAATATTAATTTCATTTTATAGAAAAAAAACATATTGATAATTTTATTCAATACAGACTTGAAACATAACTGGTTTTTATAAAATAATAAATACAAAATATCTATCATTTTTAGTCTTTTCATTAATTAAATTTCAATATAAAAATAAATATTTAAAAAAAAATTTTAAAATAATTTAAAAATTATATTTAAATCAATAAAATTAATTAATCATAAACCAATATCTGTTTTTAAAAACTAACCCATGAAATCCATTTATAAACATTTTTTTACCACAAAAAAAAATTTCGAAATAAATTTCATTACATCAAATTTTTCTAATATTTTAAATAAAACCACATATATGATAAATTAATTATAAGATTCAACTGAATGAGGTTATATATTTTTTCATAAAAGTCCCATATTTCTTACTAACTAAAATAAATAACTATTATATGAAATCAAGTAAAATAAACAACTACAAGAATAATGAAACATCATCACTTATCCAAAAATAAATTTTAAAAAATGCTAAAAATAATTATTGAACTTAATATATAATCAAAACATTAAAGATTATATGTCAAAAATCATTTCAATTAGTTGCATATTCAATATCATTACAATAAAATTACCATGGTTAATTAATAATTACAATATAATAAATTTTATATCATAATGTCTCATATATAGTATCATATATCATGTACGGGGATTCTCAACCCAAAATCTCACTCAAATCTTGATTCGTTACAGAAAACACTATAAATTTTTGATAAAATTTGAATTCAACTAATTTTATCTAGCTATCAACTCTAATAATCTACCACCAATGTATAAATATCATATCTCAACCTGTAATTATAATTTTAAAAATTAAATAGAAACCATAATACGATTTTATACATTATTCCATGACACAACAAAGCGATGGGAATTATATAGTTTTATATGATATTAGGCATATAAAAGGATAAACATATGAATACTATTAAAGTACATTTTCATAAATAATAATGGGTAAAATATAGCATGAATTGGAAAATCCTTATAAATCATTCCTAAATTTATAATCAATTTAGAATGCCTCCTATTTTTTATGATTATATCCAAAACATATAAAGATGTAGAAAGGAGTTTATAGTATTCTCATAGTAAAATATAAAAAACTTAAAAGTATATATGACAATAATTAACATATAAATGAAAAAAACCAATAAATTTACATAAAATTAATATTATATAAATAAAAAGATACTGTCTTGAATAATACATACATTGTTTAAAAAAAATAAACAACTTTTTTTTTCATAAATCATTATTTTCATACCATCATCATAAATCTGATTCAAGTTCCTAATTGATTCAATATTCTTCCAAGATAATTCATTGTACAAAAATGAAATGTATGGTATACCCATTAAATATTTTTTTTGTTTTGATACAGATGAACTACTTGGATTCCCACACTCAAAATATTTCACAAAGTTGTTGTGATTATGTGAATGTTTGTGTAAATATCTATTGAGTGTAACAAAAATCACTTAAAACATTACCCATTATTCTATTAGAAATACATTCAATTGTTTCATCATATAAAAAAGTCATACACAAGATCAGAATCATACATGAATGACCTGACATAGGTTATGTATAGTATCCAAGTTACCCATGAATATAATTCACTAAAATCCCAAATATTTATAATGCATTTTCACTCCTTTTTTAAAAGCGAGTATCTCTTAGTAGTAAAACTATAATTGTTTTTGACATAATCATAAATACATAAATAATCCATCAATATTCTACCTGCCTATCAAGTAATTAGTATAAAAATGTATTACTAAAAAAATTTAATAAAATATTATATTTTATGGGTTTAAAATCTGTTCGACTATCATTTTATATTGTAAATAGAAATGATAACATAAATTGGAAATAAAAAGGGTGTATAATAAAAATATCAACTAATAATAAAAATCACGATAAAAAATAGCTAAAAATTGATTTCAATAATATAAAATATGTACTTATATATAATTCCATTGACTAAATTATTCCTTCAATCAAAACAAGATATATCATCCAAATTACATGAATGAATCTCCATATCTACCCTAAATATCACATATATTGATATAATGTTAATCCAAAAAAATTAATTAATTTGAAACTAACTAAACCATGAGATATTACATGTAAAATAAATACATTTGAACCATAAAATATCATGCATTGAGTACACAAATTTATTTTGGAATCAAGTATAATGAAAACACAGATATAATGTAGTTATTTCAAATTAAATTATTACGATCACCTGTAACAACCTCCCTTGACATATAGAAACTGAGTGGTTCATAGTTAGAATAATTTTATTTAAGAAATCATGTATTCCTCATGAACACTATAGGCTACATATTAGTAGCTGGGGTCTGGAGTATCACTCTTTTGATACTATATAACATTATAAGAGTGAAACAATTCAATGATGTAACCCAACATAAACAATAATATTAATAATGTTTGTGTCATAATATATTAAAGAAGATGTTGTAAAAAATGAGAGTGCATTAGAAATCAGTGACACAAATGAAGGGTCCTTCAATCACACAATTACAACCCCCCCACTAGGTCAATAATAACTATAATAAATAAAATATAATATTTTTGGGATATACTACAATCATTGTTCCATACCTTATTTTCATCATATCATTATATATTATATATTGTTTAATAATAAAATAATTTACATTTACCCAACATAATCTTTTAATTTTCGAGGTCTCTTTATGTCACTAATTTCAATGGATTCCTTCGTAGGATGCGAGCGAAACATAGTAAGGAACCACTAATAGAGTCATATACATAAATATAAAATGTAGTGAACGTTAATGTGATTTGATCATAGATAAAATATGGACTATGTAATCATAAATAAATAATTATTATGGTTCCTTATTTTATAAAAAATAAAATAAAATTAATTATTCATAAATCGTCAAATATTGTGTGTCTCAAAGCATTTTATAGGATCGTACCAACAAATTTCAGGACTGTGGATGTTTCATACATGTGATTGTTACAGAACCCAATAGAACCTGTTCCAATAAATAGTTCCATGGATCATTTCACCTAAATCATACCATATGAATTAGACCTGATATCTATATCATTAGATAAAACCCATGAAATCCCTTGTGACATAATAAAACATGGTGATATGTATATCAATCCAAATCAACTCATAATAGTCATCTCATAATGGTTTTCCCACAATCAAATCCTTTCCAATGAAATCATTGTCGGTATAAGAATCATAAGAAGAAAAAATATAATTATGGCCATATATTATCACAAACTGAATATGTGTTATAAGATTATTAGTAATTTCTCCTTTACCCATTACCCACACAAATTATTATTGTTCATACCATATTTTTGCACCAACTAGGTCCCCTAGGTAAAAACCATACACAAGCCCCCAAAATATATTCCTCAGAAATAATCTCTTATACTTTGAATTTATTATCACATGAGGGGAATAGTTTACTTGTGTGTACTATTGATGGAATCCCAATATCACTATCCTCTAAAGGGAATATAACCTGTGATTTTTCTCAATAGATGGCAATGGGACCACCTCACATTATAGGCCATCTACTGGTTTGTCTTATAACTAATCATTTACCCAATTCTCTAATGAGTATAACAACTAATGTAATGATGTCATATTTTGGAATAAATTATAGCTTCACACTCAAATAAACTAGATCTATGTTTTATCCCAAAACATTATTGTAAAACATATAAATTTAAGAAAAAATTCTTCATCCATCACACAACACCAATCAAGTGATCAATTAAAATCTATCTTTGGTTCCCTAATATTATATAATCTATTTATGTATCACCCCTAATGATGTTATCATAACATGGAATAAATCTCTTATTATATAATTTTCCATCATCATCTAGGGAATCAATCAAACACATAAGGTAACTTCATGGTCCATGGAACATCATGAAGTTACATTATAACCATTTATTCTAAACATATATTACTTTATTAATATAATATTAATTCACAAACAGGTTTTGAAATAGAATACTAAGAATTTTATAAATGCATTATCTAAAGGTGGTCTCTTGAGTGACCACCTACCTCAAATGAAGAAATCCCATTTTTTAGTTATGTTTAAATATCTTACCATATTTCATCCATGTTTTGAATGAAATAATGAAACTTATCATGTACATTAATTTAAAATAATTTACAATCAGCGCGTGACAAATTTAAAATTCATTTATATTATATTTTAATTGGAATAAGTACCTAAACTCTAGTCGTTGATAATATCTCCATAAATCCTCTAAAAATTGGTTCTGATCCATTTTTAACATGCATATGAATTTACAACATACAAAATATTTATAATTCAATAATGCTATAATGTCCAATTTTATACAATTTATGAAAAACCAAAACTAATATCACAGTATTTTGTACCATTAACGAATTATTTTCCCATAAAAAAAGATTATAATTCTTTGACATCATCTATCCATCACATAATGAAGACCCGTCATATTATATTATTTTTCCATTATTTTTTGTAAATAATCGTCCAAACAAATTATGGTTCTTTAATGAATGGTATAAAACGAGAAAAAACTATAATGGTTCAATATAGAATATCTCACTATAAATCATCACCAATTTTTCATAAATCCAACCCCGAATAAAATGTGGTTTATAGATATAAATGGAGGGTCCCTATACAGTATGGATTTCCATATGAGATGAAGAGAAAGAGGCCTAATACATTCATATACAAATATTGTATAGACATTTCCACCATTTTTGGAAATTTAGGATGTACCATGAGATATATCATTGAATTCTATACATTATGGTGTACCTATATTAATCGTCCAATGGTCCCCTAATTTTATCCTTGTCCTTGAATAGAGAATCCTAATTGAAAATCCTAGATGGTAGATCTTTATTTCACTACATTTTGCCTCAGTCATAGAGACCATAAATAATGTTGACTGAATTCCTAGAAATAAAATTTTGATGGAATCTTTAAATTTGAATCCACCTCATGGAACAAAAAACCCCACATGATTGGAGTCCATGTGAATATATCAAAACATTGACCATTGTATCAATTTATTGTTGTACTAATCATTTTCCCCCCGAGCACCCTCTATGAAGTGGCCTCCAAAACAATGTAATGTACTCATTTTCTCAAATATATAGAGAAAAATATGAAACAACCACCATAATATAATAAAGGGTTCGTAACATGGTTCCACAAAGAGAGTCACTACATAATATACCCCTTTACATGTGTTGTCAATTTCTTCATATAGCTAAAATTTCAACTAAGGGAACCCAAAACTGCCTCTAAAACATATTTGAGATCATAAATTTAAAAATAATCCTCATTATCTTTCCTAAATATATCATTAACTTTTTCATAACCACAAAAATCCATTTATAATAATGAATTTAAAAACCACTCGTACAATTGGATAAAATTCAAATTCACCTTAGAAGGCAAAACTCTTAATTGAGTGGGAATTTAAAACATCAAAAGAATAAACATAAATAAAATTTTTAAGTCATTTGGAAACCATATCTTCATGTTATATTCTTGAACATTAGTTATGATTCCAATATCTAAATCCAAACATGATCCACATTATACCTAACAACTAGAGCCACTCACTTATTGAATCCTAAATTCTAAGGAAAATCATTCCCAATAAGATATGTCACTCAAAATCATACTTTAATCAATTAATTAATTATAATGATAATGGAACAACTTATTATAAGACCTTACATATAAAAATAAATTCTAATTAGTGGTAATATCTACATAATATTCGTGTATAAAAACGCATTCCCAATAGTATAATGACATGATTAGTGCATATTTTATTCCAATGAACCTTGTTTCAAATGAAGACACTATTCAGTACCCCTATGGTGGATGATTATCCAAATGGTTACCCAATGATGTGTTAACATATTACTCCTTGACCATGATTATATAATACTCAATGATATATTAGATCATTCAATAACCTATACTGATTTGAGAACCCATCTCCTAGTGACATTCGAATTTTAGATACCAGACCGACTAAATAATTCATCATGAAATATATTGTGCATTGATGAATCCCTAATATGATTAAACCTTATAACACACCCATATAAAACTAATCCACATGCCAATTCATGTACTCTAATAATTATATCATCTTTGTCTAAGATAATGTATTTTCTATGGTACTAGATATTAGTGGATCATGTCACACACTATAAACTCAATACCTTATCAATGGAAAATAAACTTCTTTCATAACATCCACTACACGCACAAAATAAGGGTCATACTCCATGGATAATGATCCATAAAATACCATAAATAAATATTGACTAAGTCTATGTTACTCATAAACATGTGAAAACATGAAACATCAATCACTAAAAATTCCCATGTCACCAGAAATATTATACACAAAACTGGCTAAATTTCTAGATGTAATGTGGATTTTGAGATACAAATGTTTACAGTGTAATTCACTTGAATGAAATTCACTTATACCACACCTTGATTTAATCATCATCAAATTATACCATCACCAATCCCAAAAAAACAAAAAAACGTCAACACTCTTGAAACAATAGCCAAACGTGACACACCATTTCAATTTCTCTTTCAACAAAAAACATACTCTTGCTAATAAAGAATAAAATTGAATTGCTTGTAACCATGAAATTCTACATTAATCTCGTCTGATTCTAATAGGTTTACTGTCCAACATCAACAACTCTTGGAAGATGAATCATAATCAATATATTATCACACCATATAATAGTTTCATGGAAATTACTCTAATTGTATTTTCAAATGAAGATAATTTTAAATTTGTTTACATCTGTATATGTGATCCTACAATGAAAAATAAAAATACCTTATAATTTAATAATTAATACATGCATGTCTGATGTGAATTACAAATATCACGATTAACCCTCGACATTCCTCTCAAAAATCAATCCTTTATTATATTACTCGACTACCATAAAATCATAAAAAATATAGTGAGTCTTTCAAAAATACACAAATAATCTATCCAAACATAATCAATAATAGACATGACTATAAATGATCATGATCTTTAATCACATTGTGAATCAAACCCAAAATAATTGTTGCATGCATCATTATTAAAAATTTATCCACACCTAATCCTTGATAAAAAGGTAACATCGATTACAATACCTTGATATTCATGAGGAATATTCATGCCCATATAATATAATCGGTAACTTATGATTACTTATCTCTTAACCCATATAAAAGAAAAATTCTTCCATCTCTATGGAACATCTAAAATTTAGTTAATCCCTCTCATGAGTTATAAAAATATAGGAAAACAAATTTCGACTATAAATCCATGGAAAACTACAACATAAGAAATATCACAAAATTAATTCTTTATAACCTATTCCATAATTGAAATCTCATTAAAACCATAAATCATGGGAAAACCCTATGTATTCTTATATCAAACTATAAATGGAAAACCACACAATAAATACCTATTATAGGGTCTTCAAGTTTATATATATATTAAGATACACATTAATAGTTGTCATAATATTTTTATAATTAATATCACCTAGTATCCACATATTAGACTATACCCTTGAGGATCACAATCTCAGAGTAATCATATATAGAGATTCACATACCAAAGCTACTGCCTCTAGGGTGTATTTCTCATCTATCTATAAAAATATATACATAATGAAATTTACATATTCAATCTCGGAAGAGATTAGTTTAATTACATGGATTGATTTTATAGGATTTCACTATGATACAGTATTGAAAAACCCCATATAGGTTAATGAAGAAATATTTAAAATTGATCCCCTTTCTCTTAAAAGAAGCATCACAACTAAAAAAATTGTTGATCAAAAAGGTAGGCAATGAATTTATATAAATATATGGTTAATTATGTATCCCATATGGGAGGAAAATATTTTCCATTAATTGGGTGAATCTCTATAAATAATCAACATATATATATATATATTAATTAGATGAAAATATATTGTCGGGTAGCTGAGTAATGTTTAACATAAAAATCATGTGGGAGAAATAACATATTAGTTTTTTATAAATATAAATTTATGAGCTTTATATTGTTTGTTATACTAATAACACAGAATCATAAATACGCCATGTGAGTCTTACTAACCATGAATAATGAATCTACACATGTCTATTTTCAATGAGACATGATCCAACAAAACAATAAAACATATATCTCCAACAAATAATATGATCTTCAATTTAAACTATAATCATCTCTACTATTATATAAAAAACAAGGAACATAAACCTTATAACACAGTAACATTGAATTCCATTTGATAATGGTATCTGGGACTCTATTAATATGTTCAATAACATTCCCCATGACATTCCTATGTCACATGTTTATAATTTCCACAAATATTAATACATAACAAAATAGTTCTTACACACATCAATGTTTTAGTGAAATATTTTCAAATAAAACATTGTAATCACATACAACACTCCATGTTCGTTTAGTAGTTCCTAGTTTGGAGAATTATATACATAATCTCAATAACACCTATCCTTATTTTGCAAGCTTCAAAATAGACATAACGGTATAAAATATTGGAATTTGGATATAATAAACCAATGTAAAATTTACTATATAAATTTAATAACCATACATTCCATAAAATAAATCATATTATACTTGGATGAATAATATATCATGCTGCAAAAAATAAAAATAGGGAATTATGTTTTAATATAGACTTGTAATTTGTGATGAAAAAAATTCCAACCACCAATAGGTCTTGTGAAAATAAAAATAAACAATAAAAATAAAAATAATAAATGTTTCAATATTATAATTTATTGATACATTGTATATATCTAGACTAAATCCAAGCGATCCATGTGACTAATAAGATATTAGGCCTTTATCTTTTTTGATCCTGTATTTAACGTGGTCTTTTCTGGTACTCAAATTCTATGATCTCCAATGTAGGGTACGAGTATTAATATTTAATTCACCACTACAAGGATCCCAATCACTCTTGTTAATAGTGAATAAGTTCATTTTATTTAAACATAATATATATATAAATAAATAAATATATATTTTTTTATAATGATCATTGATCCTCATTCTCTATCATGATACATGAAAATTATTATTCTGTCTTTTGATATTTATGGGGAATCTATGACCACATCATTGGTAAGATCCATCAAAAATAAGTCCCCTGATATTTTACGAGGAGAATATATTAGGAAATAAAATAACATTTATATTGTTAGTAAAATCGTAGTTGAAATTTCTAGGAGTCCAAAATTATGCAGTTTAATCAGTGGTCATGGTGACCCTCAAAAATAATATAAAAACATAACTATCACTAGTGGAAAGTGAATAACTATTATTTTTTCACATATTATTTTGATCATTAATGGGGAAGTGAGTATCTAAAGTATTATTTTAGATATACATCCTTAAACGGTTCAATACATATATTATACCATTCAAATTTTAGCAACCATCAATTTAAGACCCATAATAGAAATCTCAGGTATCCCATATATCTAAAAAATATTGATTATATGTTGATCCCAACCAAATAACAACATCAGTAGAAGACATGAAGGCTATTGAGAAAATAAAGTGTATCCTATTGATATCAATACATATTGATTAGAAATGATTCCCACTAGAATACTTTTAAAATATGAATATCATTACAATTATCCCATGTCCAAACTCATACTAAGTAGTCATTTCATACCTCTCTTGATCTTAATTAACAATCCTCATTGTTTCCATATAGATATAAAATTATTGAATTAGGATTTAAGGTGAGGCCAATAATTGTTAGTACTATTTACCTCCATAAATGATCTTAAGGATTATAACTCACTAGGTCACCGACATCGGCCCCCCAATTTATAGAAAAATACATACCGCCTTCATGGGTTCTCCAACCACGGAATCAAGTAACAGTCCATTACTATTTCATGTACAAAATAACATCTTTATTCAATTCAATTACATAGAACCATCATCTATGTACATTAAGATAACTTATATTCATGGTTTTGGAATATCAGTAACATCCTTATCATATAATCATTATTCTTCTGTGTAACATTGAATATGTTAATGTATCATGAGTATATATTGCACAAAAAGGTCATAGTAGTTCCCTGTTATTATGGGTACCTTGAAATACTATGACACTATAATTTGATATATGATATATGGTTATATGATATCATTTTAGAGACACAAATGATACAAGATATCTAGGGCCGAAAATCATAGGAAATTAAGGCACCATTTCATGGAGTATGCCCCTTACTGATATCTAGTAGGATATAATGAGAACGAGACCCAATTGTAAAAAATACACATTTATATGTTTCATGGTATCTTCCTATATGTGGTTGTGTGTTTTGTTCTTTATACAGTAAAAACATTATTAATGGGTATTATGAGTCATGTACTTTTTTGAATTGATAGAAACTATGATTAATATGTTTGTGGCGATGTATGATACATTGGGTATATCACGAGTAATACTGCATAAATGAATAATTAAAGAAAGGAATTATCCTATATGTTTACTAAAAAATGTTAATATCTCAAGCCCTTTGATAAAAATAATATAGACATAATAAGTTTATGGATATGGTGTTCTATATGAATGTTCCATTTAAAGAATGTCAAGTTAAATATATCGAGAATATAGGTTGAAGACACTGGAATGCAACCTCCTCAATTAGTGATACTGTATTAATGTGTTTTTATTAAATGTAAATTTTTGTATGATGTACCAAGACATTACAGAATTAAATTATTTCTCTATGGGATTCATCACATGATTCTAGATGCTAACCATTGACATTATTTGACTCCTCCTAATTCAAATGATAAAGAGTCCTAAAGGGCCAAAGAATAAGTGTATCTAGAATATAAGTTAAATAATTTATTATTTAACAAATTGAATATTTTTTATTCCATTTTATAGAGGAATAATTTTTTATATATGCCTGATCCCATTTATTCATTCACTTGTAATTTGAGAGAATATATTGTTGGCAGAATAATTAATAAATATTAAGGTGGATTGGGGGATTGAGAATAACGGTCGAGTGAAAAATAATTATGTTTATTATTATTTTATTATATAATAATTAATAATAACTCTCATGATAAGATAATGTAAGGATATAATAATATTGTTGATATTTCATGACATGGGGGTTTTTCTACGTCTAATGAAATAATTAATGGCCCTGGTGAGAATTATTTTAGTATTACCCTAGTGAAATAAATTATTGGTTACATTATTCTATCCTTGGGGAAAGGAATTCCAAGTAACACATATTCGGTTGTGCGCATAATTTTGTAGAAAACCTCTCAATACTAGAGTTATTTCCACTCAAAGAATTCTATGAAAAATGTGAGTGATCCTCCTCCACCAGATCAATGAAAACTACATCGATACTATTATCAAGGTGTTCGAATGAGCATGATGCAAGCCTAAGGATAATTCATGCTAGCATCCATAGACTTCTTCGGAGACATACTGAGAATCGTGTGACACATATGGATCACCTATAGATGAGATATATCATTGATCACTACAAAAAATGATAGAGTACTGCATATCTATGGACAAACTCATCAAAAAAGAAACAATAAATCATTGAGGAATTTTTTTTAAATTTAACAAATTATAAATATTATATCTTGATCTTCTCTCATGGTTCAAGGATATTATTCCATTGTCTTATATTATTGATTCATTTTTTAGATCACCATATTCATCATCTCATTGATCCTAGATTGTTCATTGAATGTGGAAAAAATCATTATTGAGCACTCTCCATCTCGTTCATCCAATGCACTTGGAAACTACAAGTTGTATCAGAGTGGAATATTATTATTTATAATTATTAAAAAAATAATGGATTTGCACATTCATACATTATTTTTTCAATTCATGTTTAATCATTATTTTGATCTAAATTATGAGATTTTTTTCTTCCTCTATCATTTATCACAGGTCTTATAGAAACAATCAATTTTATGATTAAAAAAAATTATTAAGGCATTCGATGTTGAAAGGACTCTTCCTCAATAACAAAGTATCACAGACCATGTAGTTGTGATTAATTCATCAGGAGTTAATTTTTAAATTACCCACCCATGTGCATTAGAGTCATGTGGTATAGTTAATTTTTATATTGGGTGTCAGCCTGGATAGATTGCTACTTGTTCTTCTAGACTACATACACTTTGGCCCACATGACACATTATATAGTCCCAATTGGGTCAGGGAAGGGCCGTGTATCCCGTACATTCCTTAGACAACTACTAATTGTGTATCGTGGAGTCATCACAATGTGTGTCCCATTCGAAATGTTTTTCACTAGATGAATTTGGAGGTATTCCTCTATTGCTTTGTCCCTAGGGATGTAATTCCGATTAAAGTTAATTTTGTACATGCTTGGTATAATGGATCTATATGTCTTGTACTTTTACCAAATTACACATAGTTAAAACATTAATATCTCTATAATGTTTTGTTCAACATATCATGTATATGTTTTACATTAGTTATTATTCTACCTACATTAATGTCGGAAATGTTACTGATAATTCAAGTAATTCATGTAATCATCCAGGATGTATATGTCTTGAATGTACTCGATAAATCTGGAATGAAATATATCACAAAGAATAAGGTTTATAAATGTTTAATACATGTTGAATATATTTCGATTTGTATTAATGGGGTTACCTTAATGTACATTTATGTACATTGTTAATATTAAATGAGTTATAATATATTTAAAATTATAATGGATGGTATTTTCATGTAAATTCAGAAAGGGATAAAAATAAATAGATTTATTAATTAAATATAATAATTAATTAATTAGAGCATGATTTATCTTAAATAAGAATTATTAGATAATTCAATGCTAGTTTCATTAAATGTGTAATTAGTTTCATTCATGTGGATGAACATGATAAAGACTAGGACTTTGTATGTGATCAGTTTTATTTTAGTTTATTAATAAATTAATTTTTTGGAATGTGTTCCTTCTCTCCTAATTTATATGTAGGGATTGCAGTCCCATGGCTTCTTTTATTTAATCACAATTTTACCCCACACACGTGTGTGAGTAAAATAATATGTAATTGATGGAGCATTGATGATAGTGAAAGAAGATCTTGTTATGATATGGGTAGAAACCCATCCAAGAAGATGAAAAGGTGTACGCGTGGAATTTTGTAATCACAAACCTTAAATGGTTTAAGGTGTTTCTCCCATAGGTCAGAATATATATTATCATGTTCTAGATAAAATATAAATCAGAACAAGATCATGATCATAACAATTATTTTTTTATGTTTGATGCATGGTTTTTCATTATTGATGTTTTTTTGTGATCACATAATTAATGATGTAACATGCATGCATGATAAAACTAAAATAAACCAGTTTATATGTTAATATTATCTAAATTCATGTTACGTCACTTTAGTATTCCAACAAAATGTTAACTATCATATGATAAGGATAATAATTGGTTATTTATGCATAAAATATAAAATACCTCAATAAAATATTATGTCTTTATAACCTTCCATTAATATAGTTATAACAATACCATAGTTCAAAGTGATTGACCAGCCAATGTTGGGGTAAATTCAATTATCAGGAAAATTTTAAAATGAGTAATTTGGATGAAATTCCATAGTTCAAATCAATAGATGACTTTAAAATTATGACTAGGTGTATCATAGAAGAAAAATATGAGGAAATCTAAATTGATGATTTCAGGATTGGGGAGTCCACTCAATGGATCATGGAACTATGAGTTAATGTAGCTGGAACTTGGAATTCAAACCTAAAACCTTTAATTTTTCATGACTAACCATAGTTGTGGTCTTGATAAAGAGAATATGGATCATTTCAACTTCACTTTCCTAGAATCAAGACATTTTAATGAAAATATTAAGGTCTATTGGGATTGAATAAAAATTTTGGAGACTAATAATATAATATTTATTTATTTTTCCAAACATTATCAGTCAAATTTAAAAAATTGAGCTCACTTTAATTTAAAAAACAACAGAATAAATGAAAACCAACATATCAATGTGATCAATACTTGAGAAGAAAAAATTGTCACAAGTACTAATTTCTATTAGATTTGGGCCCTCATATTCCAAGAAAAAAAGTTATATGTTCTAGAAGAGATTTTACAGTTACAATTGGATATATGGAGACAAAATAAGATCTGTCTATATATTATTAACATCCAAATGATGTTATATATGTTATGTTCTTCATGATATCATCTAGGTCATGTGATCTCTTAATAAAACATGATGTAATGGATTCTTATATCATGATGTTTCACCATCCATATCACTACCACTAGAAGGAGATACAAGAGAGGTAAGAGATATCTAATTCTTTGTTCACGTATATTCATGAAGAGTCTAAGAAATACGGGCCACATGTAGTCATTATTGTTAGCTAAATTGAGTGTGTTGACATCTTAGAGATTAAATTCATGGATTTGTTATGTACATATCATATACTTACATCAACACCCAATACCATCTCTAGTTTTATTGTGATAAATAACATGAGTAAAAATGAGTAGTGTCTATTAGACCTTCTGACCACGATTCATCTAATAGATAATGACATGGGGTGTGATAAATATAGAGTCCTTATAGGTAATATGAAGAGGAAAGACAAGGGAAAAAGGCCTATGACTACGAAACATCCTAATTCCCCCATGCACCTTCTAACCAAGAAAAAAAGATCCAATGCAAGGCAATTAAAATGAGGCAGTATGTATTTACTAGGGCAAGTCAAAAAACTAGAAGAAGAAATAAACTCATAGGTGAGGAGAATTCAATGGTTTATTTTTTATCATGTGAAATCATTACATCTCTACATATGGGGTATTAGATACAGTTTGTTGTTCTAAAAAATATATTCAAATTAGTGAACCACATAGATTTAGGAAAACATTTGGAGGAGAGGTGGATCTACGATCTACCAATAGTGAAAGACTATATGTTATTTCCATTGTGTATTACCACCATTCTTTTCTAATGGGAATTAATATTTGGTTTTCATGATTTTTATTATGCATCCACTCTTCCCAAAAAAACTTAAATTCTACATCATGTATATATATGGATGGGTTTGTTTTTATATTTAGAAATAAAATATGTTTATTTTTCTATGAAAACATATGTTATGGTATGTCACATTTAAATAATGGTTTGTATTTATAATAATATGAAAACCAAGTGTCAGAAATTAATAATGAATCATGTTGAAATGACTCATTTATCACATAGTTTCAGCATCATCATCTTGGACATATAAATGGAATGAATTTTATAACTCTCTGTTAATATGAGTACATAAAATTTTCTTCATACAACCACATGATATATGTCATTATTGTTTAAAGGTAAAAATAACCATACCACTATTCAGTGGAAAAGTACAAAGGGGAACAAATCATCTCGAATTTCTACAATCTACTTACGTGAAACATTTAAAATAGATGCTAGAGGAGGATATTATTACATAATAACATTTAATAATGACCTGATTAGACTTTTATATGTCTAAAAAATTATTTATAAGTTCTACTGATTTGAGAAAGTCACATAATTTAATAATGATGTTAATACTCTTTATTGTAAAAAGATAAAGAAACATCAATCAGATCGATGTGGAGAATAAATTAAAAAAATTCGTCATCTTTATACGAGAGTATGGAATCAAATTTCAACTCAGACCACCATATACACTAAAGTAGAATGGTTTTTGGGAAATGTAGAACTATACCTTGTTGGAAATGGTATGGTTGATGATGATTCATACAGATATTTCATTATTATTTTGGGTATATGAGTTACAAACTATAATAGAAACATATAACTGGTTACCAAATAAATCATAAAATGGTAATCCTTACAATTTATAGAGTGGGAAGAAACCTATTTTGTTGCATACATGTGAATAGGGATGCGAGGCATTTGTTAGGGATATCTCATGAAACAATAAATCAACCCGGGGCATGAAATGTATCTTTATAGGGTATCACAAGTAAATGAAGGGATACTAACTATTCAGCCCCTCAAGCAAGAATGTGACTATCACCAGATAAGTTTTAATTCATGAGATGGACCATATCCTCAATGATGATAGAGGGAGAAAGATTAAAACATATAAAGTGGATTCTCATGATACACATGAGTTGTTATAGGAACATATTCCACCTGTCCCAATAAAATTTGTAGATCCTAAAAATATGTACTAAAGAGGATTGTTAGATAGGAAAGGGAAATACTAATATTGGGTTTTCTAGTCACTGAGGATGCTTACTCACTATTGATAGGAAATAATGAAACTCTCTCCTACAACGATGTCAGTAGAAAGATTATAACATACATGATGTCTATAAGATATGAATTCTTGGATGTATTCAATGTATTATAACCATGTTTTGGTTCATGTATATTGGCATGTTGATGTAAATATTGTTGGATGAAAATGGGTATTCAATAGAAAACTGGAAATGAACAATAAATTTAGTACCTATAAACAAAATATATTTTTTAAATGGTTGAAACAACTCAAATAATTGACTAAGATGATACATTTTTTCTTGTTTTCATGTTTATGTCCATTAGAATAATTCTTTCCATTGAAGCTTACATTGAATATATGTTTTGGAATATGGATTTCAAAACTACATTCCATAATGGTATCCTTTTGGAATATATCTATAATACTCAAATCGAAGATTTTGTTACTTTAGGAGATTATATAAGTCATTATATGTTTTAAGTATCTATTAATTTATTGAGGAAAGAATCCATGTCATGGAACATTCGATTTGATGAATCTATAAGAGAATTTGATTTTATTAAAAACAATTTTGAGACATTTGTTTACAAAAGGTTTAGTGGGAATATGATCATTATTCTAGTTGTATATATTTATGAAATATTACTTATTAGAGTCATAACAGTCTTACAGTCAGTTAAGGACAAGTTGAATATGTATTTCTCCATGAAATACATAGCCAATGAATCCTAAATTCTAGCGATCAAGATCATTTGTGATATATCTAAGAGGCTACATGGACTATGTGGAAGTATTTTTATTGAGGACTTAATAAAGATATTTAGTATGGAACAATACAATATTGGATTGTTTCCAATGTCATAGGGCTTATATATTTCTTCTAAAATGGTTCAGTAGTCATAACAAGAGAAAGAGAGAATGAGTAAGATCCCATATTATTTAGTGATTAGATCAATCATGCATTCCATGTTATGTACTAGACATGATGTTTCCTATTCCCTAAGCATGGTAAGTAGACATAAATAAAACCAAGGAGGACAACAATGGACAACTGTTAAGGCTATCTTTATTTATGGAACAAGTACTATGGAAATATTCATGGTCTATGAAGGATATGGGAGGTTTTTCATTATAGGGTATGTTGATGATATTTTATAGATATTTTAGAAGGATATGGAGTAACAATCAGAATTTGTTTTTAATATGGATAAGGGATATTGAAAAATTAAGAGTTCAATGAAACTAGTTGTCACTAATTCTATATCGTATTAATAGTATATAGTGACTTTTGATGCATCCATGGAAAACACATAGATTTAGAAAATCATCTAGAAGTTCAATGTGGTACCTATCAGTAAAGACCCTATCACACTATGTTGTGATAATACTACAACAGTGGCTCTTGGAAAAGAGACAATGTCACATCAACAGAAAATGAAAATACTTTAAAATTATCACATCTTGTGGTAATTTCATCATAAGGATAATTTTTCTGTGATCAGTGTATCCATGGAATGAAATGTGGTAGAACCCTAAACTAAAGGAATATCTCAATATAATTTGAAGTATAATGTGTGGGATATGGGACTATAAGTCGTTTGAATTTGGATCTTGTGAAAGTATGATTTTTTGCGAGTTAGACCCCTAGTAACAACATATATGTACATTATGATAACTTATATTCATGATTTTTATATATAAATATACTCCTAATAAAATTGTTATTGTTCTTCTATGTAACAATTTATGTGATAATGTCCCAAGAGTATTTTGTACTAAAAGGGAATAGCAGTTCCCTACAATGATGGGATACCGAAAGAGATATGATACTCTTCATAGATATACATTCTATGGACAGATGATAGCATTATACTAACACAAATGATACGTGATATCAGGGTTTGAGACTAATAGTACATAGAGGGACCATTTCATGTTGTTTTACCTTAGGGATATCTTATAAGATATTATGAAAATGATACCTGATTTTAGGAAATCCACATTGAAAAGTGTCATTGGATGTTCCAGTATGAAAACATTTGTATAGGTCCTCATACATTAAGATAACAATTAGTTGATACTCTCAGTCATATAAATTGATGTATTGATGAAAACCGTTATGGTAACCATTTTTTGTAATGTATGATACATGTATATCATAAAGAGTAATACTGAAATAATGTATAATGTATGAAAGGATTTATCCATTTTATTCACTAATAAATGTTAATATATCAGTCCCATTGATGGAAATGATATATAATAAACAAATTCATGTCTATGATGTTATATAAAATGTAATATTTCAAGAAATTCCAAGAAAAAGATATAGAGAAAATTGGTTGATGGTACTTGCATGAAACTCTCTTTATTAGAGATATTCTAATAAAAAGATTATATCACATGGTGAACGTTCGTATGAGGGTATATGTATTTGTGTAATTAAATTCTTTCATTATTGGTTCTTTGGAAATTTGAGAGATGTTAACCATGGACCTTAGGCTACTCCACCCAATTCCATTGGGAATGATTCCTTGAAGGCCACACAATTTGTGTATCTAGAATATCATTTAAATAATTTAATATTTAACATGTTGAATAAATATTTTTCCTAATCTTTGTTTAATTATTATTCATAAAGTTTTTAACTCATTTATTATGTCACTAGTTATTCGAAGGAATATATTGTGGTTGGAATAATTAAAAAATATTTTTGTGGATTGACAAACCAAAATTAGTTGTCCATTGAGATATAACTATATTTAATATTGTTTTATTATGTAAAATTTAATTATAACATTCATATTATGTTCATTTATTTAAATAATAATATTTCTGTGATTATATTAAATAGGGGGTTTTCTATGCTTAATTAAATAAATAACTGTTCTTGTGAAAATTATTTGTTATTACCCCAGTAAAATAAATTCTCAGTTATATTATTCTCTAATTAGCCGAGGGAAATCTAAGAGACTCTAATTTTGATGTGCAATAAATTTTAGAGAAGCCATCTCAAGGTGAGAGAGTTATTTCTTCTCTATGAATACTCTTTGGAATGATAGTGATCTTCCTCCACCAGATCAATAATAATGCACGGGATGTGGTTCTCCTGGCCATTGATGGCTGACGAGTCAAGAACATGGATCTTCCATGCTATCACCCAGAGGCTCCTTTATAAAATCCCATATATTTGTGGAACACAAGTGGATCACCGCTATAGGATATATACCCATGATCTCTGTAGTGAAATGATAGAGCACTATAGATCAGTGTCTGAACAAATCATCAAAGAAATAACAAACCTTGGATGTAATTATTCTTTTAATATAATAATTATAGACTATATAGTTTGATCCTATCTTTTGGTTCTAAATTTATATTCCTTTTTCATATTTATTCAATTAAAATCAATGGATCACAGTGTTAACCGTCACATTTATCCCATACTTTCCATAGAATATGGAAAAAATCAATTGTGGGAACCATCCCTCTAATAATCTCACTATAGAATAAAACTATAACCCCACTATTTTGTCATAATATCAACTCAATATCACTATCCTCATAGTAAATTTTTAGAAATATGGTATTATGAGATGGAAAATGGGATATCTATCATAAATGGTAATATTATAATTCTATAGGCATATAACTTTTCCATCAATCTCCATAGTGTCTACCCGCCTACGTTATCAAATTATTGTGTTATTGGAAAACTATCACAACAACAAACTAATATATCCATCATGCAATATTGAATTTCATGTTTTCAATTTCATATTTCAGGAAAAAGATTCCCAATTCATCACACATCTATATTTAATAGATATATGGTAATCAATCCATGCCCACTATGTTCATGTAATATATTCAAATACCAAAGATCATGGTCATTTTTTCATTAGACATCATTTATCATCGATGAATTAACCATTACTAGCCATGGAATGAAGCCTATGTACATGGATATTTCATGGTAATTTTTACGTTTTGAAATTAGTTCCTATGAATTTATTCATATATAATAAAATGAATGTAGGTAAATGGTCCATCTCATTAAATCTGAGATATCACATATTTTGTGACAAAAATCATATTTTCATTTACAAAATTAGCCATTATCGAAGGATCTCCACCCTCAATAATTATTAACCACATTTATGTATAGAAAAATATCAATTTTCTATGGTATCCAAGTATCCCATCACCAATGAATCAGATATATTATTAAATTAAGCGTAAAATAACTAGAATAATTATCAATTAGTATTACCATTGAGAATTGTTTTATTTGAATATCCAAAAATGAAAAAGAAAATTATGAAAACACCAATATACTGATATTTAGGCAAATTTGGTGCAGTAACAGGAATTTAATTTAATTATATATTTTATTAACATCATTATCCAATAATAAAAAGGTCAATTTTTATAATCTTAGTAAAAATAATAAATAAAATATTATGATGTCCTATAATAAATGAATCAATTTATATAATGTGAAATCATATTTTTGTTACATTCTTTATTCATTGTACTAAAAATCCACGTCATTTAATTGGTTAATAAATGTTATCTAATGAAAATCAACATAAAATCTTTTTTGTGTTAAAAACATATATTTTAAAATATAAGAACTAAAATTAATGGAATGCAAAAGAAATAATGTCATTTTCCACATATATCACAAAAAATACACTACCAATTGAATAGGGTTGAGAATGATGAAGTGGGACCCCCCATGGTTTAATTATCATTTTTAGTTGTAGGTAAACTATAAAATACCATTAATAAATTATTAAGATTATTATTTTGATTCCACAATTTTTAGAATGATTTTATTCAACACAATAGTCACAATACTAGTCTTATAATGTACCATACCCCTCATCATCCCATGAAGATGACCCAATATTACTTGTCACTAGGGAGAAGGGTTTTCCAATTCATTTATTAGCACCCAGTATATAATTATTTTTTTATGGGGATTATCATCATTTAATATTATTGGGTATCCCTCCAAAAATTCATATTTGGTGGGAACCACACTGTAATCGGTGAACTTTATTCTCTATGGTGCCTCCTTCATACATTATATAACTAATATCAACCAAATTCCAATCCCTGGAAATTTTATCGATATGTTTCACATCAATGATATCCTTGGAACCACTTTAAAGTCGAAAAGGATGAAATCATTATTGATCTATTAAAAATACATCCCATTTTATACTATTGTGTGGGACAAGGAGTTTCTCCTCCCAAGAACCCACCATTATAAATCCATGACTAAAACATTATAACATCCCTCCCACACATGTATATAGAATCAACTATTATATGGGTCCTAGTTCTGTATAAATTTCATTCACCCAATAATATTTATATCATTTATAATATTTATCATCTATTTTTTGGCCGACTACCTAATTATTAAAAATCTAATAAGTGACACAATAACATTTTAATAAACCTCAGAATGTTTGTAATCCACCAATCGAGTATCAGTCCACTTTTAATGTTTTTATATTTTTATCCTGTTTGAATTATAACCTTGAGCCGAACTCAACAAATAATCTATCAGAAAAAAATTAAACAATCAAATTACATATATAAAAAATAAAAAATAAAATATTTTACTTTAACCTATACCCTAAAAATAAGATCCTTGTGTGATAATTCACCTTGTCTAGTATAACATTTGAATAATATTCAAGGGTATATAATCTATCATTACCAAGAAATATAATATTCATATATATATATATGGCCTATTAATAAAAATCACTATGTACAATTTTTCTACCGAGATACCAAATATCAATACTAACATTAATTATCTCTCAAGGTTATATCATAAACCCTCGTGTTTTTATATAAATTTCCTAAAAATATATTTTCTACAAATTAATAATCCCACTCCACATATAAGACAAGCCATGTAACTCTATGTAACCTATGAAATAATTATCTATTACAATGGTGAAACCAAATACCAACTAATTATGAGATCATTTACCCTTATTGAATGATCAGAACCTAAATATTATCTCCGCACTATATTCCCAATCCATCAATAAAAAAATTATAATAACTCTGATATTTTTCCACTCAGTGTTCATTCGAACACTTTCACCATGTTATGTTACATATATTATACAACACATAATACGATGGTCACCCCCTAACCCTATTAAACCCAATATGGAATCTCCGTTTTACAAGATGAGGAATCCTATAACAACACTCAGTGTCCTTGGTGATTTTGTGAGTATTAAAACACCACATTTTATCCATTTTATATTCTATATTTTATAAAGTCAAATGACTATAAATAATCCAACTAAAAATATAATCCTTTATTAAAATACCCCATATTATAGGGACAATATTACATTAGGTTCCTACAATATTATCCATTTGAATATAATATGAATCTATAAATAATCAAAATATAAATCCTAGAAAGAACACATGAATCAAATATCTAATAATTTTTATCACCACATAAACATGAAGATACCATATATTTAAAATAAATTTCCATATTTTAATAAAATTTACAATTAAAAACCTATTTTATAATCTATTAAAAATTTCATCCTATTCAATTATTACACACATGAATTTTGTGGAAAAATAAAATGAAAATAAAATAAGTAACATACATTATTTAAGGTTTTCAAAATCCATATTCAAATATAAAATATCCAAAAAACCATTAATTTAATATTATTTTTCAAAATCAACCATTACATAAAATTGAAAATAAATTTTAAATCATTTTGTTATGAAAAATATTTTAAATCATTATCATGGGCCTCTTATAAATATAAAATATAATCCACTACGTACTGTTTAACCAATAAACAATCTAATGATCTATTTATCCAAGTAAATATTTCACTTATGTGGCTATAATGAAAACAAAAAACCCTCCCATTTAATAATAGTAATGAACTTTATAAAAATTTTCCAAATACAGTTAGTATTTTATTAGTTAAAAAAATTAATTGACTTTTAATGAAAATACTGATAATAGAAATTGTTAATCTCCAAATTCCAACTATCTCAATTACATAATATAAATACTAATATCCTATCATCAAACCCACACCCAAAAAAATAAGGATTGATATCATTATTAAATAAATAATAATTAAATACAAAAATAAGAAATTTGAATTCTAAAAATGATATAATTTTATATCACGTTGGGGTACAACGTTGTTGAAATAAAATGAAGCAAAATTGTTGACCACTCCAAAAATAACCCTAACATAAAACAAGTAAAAACATAAAATTTATAATTCTCTGTAAATCCTAAAATTTATTTTATTATGATAAAATCATTTAATATTATCATCAATAAATATACAACCATTGAAAATTAATGTTATCTAGCGAGTCCATCATTACATATATTATACTACTGAATACACAAAAAAATATAAATCGTAAGAACATGATTCCATATTCCATAAATGGAATAAAGCATCATATCCTTAATCCTAAAAACAAAAATCAATGAATATATAATAATAATATTGATGATACTGATATTAATAACAATAGTAATTAATGAAGAAGATGGGTGAATTATTTCATTGATCTATGACATTATACTATACAATTTCTTTTATATATTACATAGAGCTTTCTAACATTCACTACACTCAAATCAAATCATAATCAAAACAATTATATATTTTTGACAAAATATTATTATTTATGTCTACCTCTAAAACAATATGTAATTTAATTTATAATAATTAAAAACAAAACACTCCCTATTAATTAATTTTATATATATAATAATAGATTATTTTTATATAAATTAATGTCAATTTTTTGACACTAAAATATAAATAATGATGCTTTATTTTTTCGAAAAGTATATTCATAAAAAACATTCATTTATATGATATGAGTTTCTATTGTCAAAATAATTTTATTAATGAAAATTTATGTTTGAAATTAATAAATGGTAAACACAAATTAATGTAATAGATGATATGAAAAAATAAAAAAAATGTTCTATTTTTGAACATTTCATTTTCCAATAAACTAGGATTTTCAATTATATTTTATATTTTTGATTAAAATAATACCATAATTTCATAATTTATAAATAATAAAAAAATTTGTATCCCTTATATAAAAATTAACATTATATGAATTTTTAAACTTTTTATAAAAATGTTACTTTCTAGTGAAATAGTTTTTTTTTGTGAAAAATGTAATTTGTATGAAATAAACATTATATAATAGTAACAAATAATATTAGAAAAAAAATTATTAATCAAATATATTTTTTAGAAATAAATCTAATTGTCCCGACCCATCCCCTGGGGCCCGTGTCGTAACAACCCAAAGCCAGCCTTCCAAAGGCCAGGGGCTGACAATTAGCACCAAAGTTGTAATATCCCTAAACTGGGAAGGAATTTTCCTTATAACTGCAAAGAAACACAACTAGAGAACATGAAGAAGAAAAATCTAAGTAAAAACTGAATACAAAATAATTGCTGGAAAGTACAAGGGCCAAGAATACAAGCCCAACATGAAAGTACAAGGAAAGGAAAAACATGTACAACTAAAAAGAAAAACAGCTGGAAGGTGCCTAGAAACTCCTGGATTGTCCACCACAGATCCTACCTGACGGTTAGGTATAGATAGCCTCCTCGGTGCTCCACGTCCGTCCGTCTCGTTCAGGTAACTACTTAGCACAAGGTCCACCTCCAGGTACCGTCCAGTCCCCGTACACTCCGCCTTGGTCAGGGATATCCTTTATCTACATCCAACATAATGAGGTGCATGCATATCCTGTGCAGGGGTGAGTATAACGTTACTATATAGGGACCCTGAGGCTCTCACGGTCTCACAAAATCCACCATGGTAAAATCACAGTATAAAGATACAATCAACAATTATCAACAAACCCTACTTAGGTATATTCCCATACATATACCTAAGCTATCAATCATAGTCCGGCTCCAACTCTTGAGCCCAAGAACAAACCATTCAACAAAGGATGTAAAGTTAATCACCACGTTGATAATGGTTGAAAGACATGACTGAACTCACAAAGGTATACAACTCCTGAAGAGGGGTAGAGATGATTAGATGTATCCTCTTAATCGTCTCCTCTGTTGAACCCACGTAGGATCTTGGAACAATATCAGTGTTGTCGAACCCACATAGGATCATGGCAGAGAAGTCATCATTTTTGAACCCATGTAGGATTCCGGTACAGTAGTCATCACTGTCAAACCCACATAGGATCCCGGTAGAGAAGTCACTGTCGAACCCACATATGTTTCCGGTAGATTAGTCGTCACTATCGAACCCATGTAGGATTTTAGTACAGTAGTCATTGCTATCGAACCCATGTAGGATCCTGGTACATGTGTCACTACTATCAAACCCATGGAGGATCTCAGTACATAATTCGTTGCGGTTGAACCAACGGAGGATTCTGTCATCTCAGTTGCAGCCACCCCTAGGGTTCCCGCACACAGCACGCTCGATTCCGTGAGGGTCCACACCTCGACCCAAGGGTCAATACATCAACTATCATGATGTCTTGAGTTGATGTATCATGTAGTTCCGTCTCATCAAAATAAATCCAACGTAGTTGACGACACGTCAATCGGACGTCCGATCCTTATGTTATAAGCGTTTCTGCTCTGAGGGCCCAGTTGGTTTTAGGTTTGATCCAACCCAGCAATACCCAATCTTCACAAAAACCTTGAGAGTGATATACCGAAATGACCGCTTCATCCAAGGAATCATACGCAACTAACGGTGCATTGATAGGAGGTCCGTAGCTCATGTTATGGGTGAAAAAACCAAAAGTGGTCCGAAGAGGGGGGTTTGTGTCCGGTCCGACCTGGCCCAACCCACCCTGGGTCGGCCCGAACTGGGGTGACCCATCTCGGATCCATGTCTGGCCTGGTAGAGCACGACATGGATGAGAGGGCGTGGCCTGGCCCAGTGGCTGCGGCCTGTCCCACGCGAGGGTGGTTTGGCCTGCACGACAGGTGGCACGATCGCGGCTTGGCCTGGCTGGCCGAGTGCGTTACGCGTAAGTAGTACAGTGCGGGGAGGGAGGGGGTGCAGCCCCCCGATGTCCCATAATGACGGTAGTGGCTGGCACCAACCATCCTTCCTAGAACCCACATATGTGGGTTCCGCTCCACCATCGAAGCTGGTGATGTGGCGGCCTTCCTCCGACGGCGCTCGAGGGGCGCCGCCACCCCCAGGCGGCCGACCAGTGCCGGCCGCCACGCTGACACCCCTCACCGCTGCACTCCTCCACGGGCCAACAGAGTTATTCTGGGGGTTTGTTTTGCCTCTCGTCTACGCCTACGACTTCTTTGGTTCATGTTCTTCACTGCGACGACCTCAACATAAGGTAACATTCCGTTCACCCATCTCTCATCAAACCGCGCATCAAGAACGAATTAGAGGAGGGTCCGGACTTGTTCGTTATCCCATGCCCTCCGCTTTAGAGGCTCAAATTGTAATCCAACATATAATTGAACCAGAAGAAACCCCATCTTAATTTCTAACCCATCCTGCAATCAACATCCGTTCTGCAGATCGAAATGTTCGGGGGTCGATCCAAGGTTGTTGTTTTTATCCAAGGGAAATTAAGAACATAAAAGAAAGGAAATCAATCTTTAATTCAAAACCCTACTTCGATTGTCATTGACCATTGACAAAGTCGTGGGATATCGACATCATTTCATTGACATTGGAAGGAGGTGACATCGTCCTTGGTGACGTTCTTCACGGGCAGCGTCTTCTCCTTTGAGGCGGAGGAAGAAGAAAGAAATTGAGCGTTCTTCATGGGTGTCTCCTCACTTTCTATCCCCGGTTGAATAATGGTGAAGATGATCGAGTTCCTTATGTTCTTTGCTGGACATGGTGATGTCCTCCCAATCCCCCCAACAAAAGAAAAGATTAAGCCCACCCAACCATAATAACATCACTCATATTATTTTCTTGAGAAAATGAATTCAAAAAAATTCAAACACACAAATTAATTAATTAAATCATTAATTTGTTTTTTTGGCACCATAATGGAGAAGCCCAAGAGTTTTCCCTATTAATGGGGATCTCAAGGGGTTCAAAAGTTTAGTTTAAGGGTGCAGAGCTCATGTGGTCCCCACCACATAATATCCTCCAATGGGAGGTTATGTGGGAGTGGTCCCCACCTCCATCTTCACTTTGGATAAAATAACCACCATTGAAATAAAAATGTGTTACACACACACATTTTTATTTTAACTTTTATTTCTAATTAGAAATACCAATACATTACATCCACTCCCTATAAAACACAACTACAATGAATGTCTCTTTAAGCGAATATCGGCGCTGCGATTTCAGTAGTGCCCTCGGATTTCAATTCCCTATAACGGTTCAAAATATATTAAACCCGCACGTACGTTTACTGCACGTACCCGAACACAACATCAGAAATTGATTCCAGGCACACCAGGCCTCTGAATCAGGTGCCTTCAGAAACCACTAACTCATAAAATTACCTTGTATAAAAAAAAATTCAACGGGAATTTTGGGTCTTTTCGTTTTCCCCATCTCAAGGATGTACGTCCCCAAAAGAAACAACTCATAAAAAGGAAACAAATGGGGGTACGAAGCATGCATCTGAGACTCCCGCTCGCATGATCTCCCCTAGACGTTCCCGTGATGCCAGAGAACACACACCAGAGGAATCAACCGTCCACGTAGGACCCACTCTTGTCGATCCCTAATCACCACTGGAACCTCCGTGAAAGTTTCCCGATCATCGATATCTAGGTCCTGTGGTTGATGATGTTTGACGGATCATGCACGTATACTATCATATGAGATAGGAGGATGACGTCGTGCACCCGATGCAACTGAGGTGGAAGGGCCAAGGGATAATCCACATTTCCGCCCTTTATGAGGACCTGAAAAGGTCCGAAGAATCATGAATATAACATTCCGCCTCAGAGAAATCTTTGTAGACCTCACCAAGGTGAGATCCGTAAAATTACATGGTCACCATCCTCAAAATCTTGAGGTCTCAATCCCCTATCAGCATATGAATTTTTTCAGATATGAAAAGTCTTTATCTACTCCTGGATGACCTGCACCTCCTCTGTGGTAGATCTTACCATCTCTGGTCAGTAAGAAGTTGGCCAACTTGGTATGTCGGTCGACGATCACCCAAATCGCATCGTGTCCCCTAGACGTATGTGGAAGGCCCGTCACAAAGGCCATGGATATCTCATCCCTATTCCACTTTGGTACCTCTAAAGGTTGAACCAATCCTGATGGTACCTGATGATCCCCCTTAACTTTCTGAGAAGTGAGGCATTGAGAGAAAAACATTGCTACTGCCTTCTTCATACCTGGCCACCAATTCTATAATCGAATGTCCTAGTACAACTTTACCACTCATGGATGTACCTATAAAGCGGATGTGTGAAACTCCAGCAACACAGCCTCCTAAATCAAAACGGTTACCATGGAACGTCCTATGAAAGGAATAATGTGCTCCCCACCTTCAGAAAATCCTTCGGGTGGCTGCCCTGAGGACATATGAGCACTTCCTGTCTCGTACTCAATGTCCCCATGTTGTGCCTCCCTAACTCGATGATGAAGTGGGGAAGTGACTGTGAGAGACTGTAGAAAGGCTACTCCATCCCAATCAACAAAGGATATTCGCAATGTGGCTAGCTACTCTGTCACCTCTCATATAAGATTAATGCATTTTCTACCACTAATAGCATCACCTACAAAGTTCCCCTTTCTAGGATTATAGAATATCTCGAGGTCATAGTCCTGGATGAATTCAAGTCATTGCCATTGTCATAGGTTTAGGTCCTTCTGAGAGAAGATATACTTGAGACTCTGTTGGTCAAAGTAGACTGTAAATCATTCTCCCAAAGAACTATGGGTGAGACTAGACAATTTAAAAGAACTTGTATACACCCTTATTCTTCTATGTCCTACAAGAGGTGCTAATATTACTCCTTGGCTAAAAAGAGAAATCTGGTCTCATCCTCTCGATTAACCACACCCATTTCCTAATACAGTCTATCCTGACATGAACAGTACTAATTCATTCCATGGACGACATCTTAAGGCCTCTACTGTACTACCAAGAGATCCAACTGTTACTCTCGCCTTAAGGGTTGAGTCACATTGTCGGCATCAGTGTGTGGTCATTAGGTCTCCTCTTATAGGAATCTCGAATGTGAGGGTCAAGTAAACGGCTTTATCTGGAATCTCTTAGTATTATCCACACAAAAGGCAGGAAATCATACATCATAAGGAAAAGTGTCTTTTATTACTACAACTCAAAGTACATAGACACAATGCAACCCCAAACACAGACATTAACGAAGCTATAAGCTTCATGAACTAAGGACTCTATGCTTGGAACTAGTCCCACTCATGTACACCTGCTCTCGGAGCACTATGGTCAAGGGCCTCAATAGCCTGAATCTGAGCTCTCCACTATCCACCTATTCCCTGTGGTCAGGGTGGGCCTCCTAGTGGTGGTGGTGGTGGTAGGGCCTCGATACATCATCCACCACCTACTGTTTGGCCAGCTCCTCTTCCATATCCACCTTCTCCCAAAGGACCACCACGGTTAAACCTCTGCCTCTTCCTTGGAGGTCCCTCAACTGCCTTCTACTCACTTACAGGGTAGGTCGGGCAGTCTTGGGCCATGTGACCCTACCCCCCGCATGCATAGCACTTCCTGCTCCTCGTATGGCTTGCTATGTCTTCTGTGCCCCAGACGACCGAACTTGAGTCGTGCGGTCGACCACCTGTGGGTCTGGTCCTCTTGGACACATGCGTCATCTATCCACTGCCAGCTTCAGATGACTCTGGCGCGTGTCGACTAGTTGTGGGTATCACTACTAGAGTTTTCTCAGTAAAGAAACTATCCACTAGGAGGGCTTGCTTTAAAACCCCAATCTGCATCGAGATGTTGAGGGAGATCATCGAATCCCTGATCTTATTCTGGAGTCCCTGCTCAAAGGTCCAGACCCTGAAGAATGGGTCCCATACCATATCTGTGGAATAGCAGGAGAGGTCGGTGAACCTTGTTGAGTACTTAGTTACTGTCATGCTGACATGCTGCAGATGAAGTAGCTTCTGAATCTACACCACATGAAGGGTTACTGGTACAAACTCTGCTCGAAATAGGCTCTCAAATTCTGTCCAAGAGTAGTGATGCCTTATCATGCACCTAGAGTATCAAGATTAACCGTCTGTCTACTGTTGCCTGCAGGAGACTCGCGGAAAGGATCACTACGTGGTCGAATGGTGTCCCTACCAATATGAAAACTCTCACAACAGCCTCCATCCAATCCTCATCTATATGTGGGCCTGTCTCTCCCCAGAACCTAGGCAGTATCTGGCATTGGAACTCATGCAACACACTCAGATGGAGTGCACTCTCTACTGCTGGAGCTGGTGGTATCCGTTGCTCAATGGGTAGTGGTACCAATAGTACATCCTCTGTGATGGGGCCCTGCACCAAAACCTCATCACTCCACAGGATACCATCTCTTACAAAACTCAAAACCCTAGCTGGATGCCTTTGTGGGGCCATCCTGAAAAGAAATAGGTGCTCCATGGTCAAAACAATATACCTAGTGAGCTGACACAATGTAATCACGAAAAAAACTTCTTCAGGAAAACACACACTCAATAAGTGTTTTTGTACACTGAGTCAGAGATCAGAAGTCAGAGTCCTAGTGTATGGATACGTCAGTCGTCGCACCAATACCGGTTTCCGTAAACTGATAACCACACTCAAAAAACTTAACACTATTACTGTTAAAAGAATTACATTCCATGTTCTGGAGTAGAAACGACTCCTCTGATACCAATTTTTCATGACCCGTCCCCCAGGGCCCGTGTTGTAACTACCCCAATCCCTCCTTCCACAGGCCAAGGGCTAGCGACTAGCACCAAAGGTGTAAAATCCCTAAACTAGGAAGTCATTTCCTTTATAACTAAAAACAAACACAACCAGAGATCAAGGGGAATCAAACACTAAGTAAAAACTAAATATAGAAGAAGTGTTGGAATGTACAAGGGATTGAAATACAAGACCAACAGTAAAGTACAAGGAAAGGAAAATAGGTGCAACTAAAACAAAAAATAGCTGGAAGGTGCCTAGAAGCTCTTGGATCGTCCATAATAGATCCTACCTAAAGGGTAGGTACAAATAGCCTCCTAAATACTCCACTTCCTTCTGTATCCTCTGGGTACTGACTCTTCATGAGTTCCACCTCCGGGTATTGTCCATTCCTCGTACACTCCGCCTCAGTCAGCACAGTCTATCCTCTGCATCCAAAAAAATGAGTTGTGAGGATAGCCCAAGCAGGGGTGGGTATAACGATACTCAGTAAGGACCCCAAGACCCTCAAGTTCTCACAAATTACACAAAGGAAAAAACCACAATAGATAGATACAATCAAAAAGTATTAACCAACCCTACTTAGGTATATGCCCATACATTTACCTAAGTTATGAATCACAGTACGAATCCAACACTCAAACCCAAGCAGAAACCATCCCACAAAATAAGTAAATCCAATCACAACATTGATAATTTTTTAAAGACATGACTCAACATACATAGGTATACAACTCACAAAGAGGGGTAGAGATTATTAGATTTAGCCTCATAATCATTTCCTCTGTTGAACCCACGTATGATCCTGGAACAATATCAGCGATGTCGAACCCACATAGGATACTAGAACCGAAGTCTTCACTATCTAACCCATGTTGGATTTCGATACAGTAGTCATTGTTGTAGAACCCACATAGTATCCTGGTACATAAGTCACTATTGAACCCACAGAGTATTCTGATACAGTAGTCATCACTGTGAAAATCACATAGTATTCTGGAACAGTATTCATCACTATTGATCCCACGTAGGATCTTGGTACAAAAGTAATTGCTGTCAAACCCACGTAGGATCCCGGTATAGAAGTCTGCGTTTTCGAACCCATGGAGAATTTCGTAATCTCAGTCACAGCCAACCCTAGGGTTTCCACACACAACACGCTCGATTCCATGAGGGTGTGCTTCTCAAGCCAAGTTTAAATGCATTAACTGTCACAAAGTCCAGTTGATGTATCATGTAGTACTTTCTCATCAAAAGGAATCCAACATAGTTGACAGCACGTCAATCAGACATCTGGTCCTTATGTTATAAGCGTTTCCGCTCTGAGGGCCCGGTTGGTTTAGAGTTAGAACCATACCAGACATACAAAATATTTTCCAAAACCATGAGTTTGATATAAAATAATGAACATCTCGATGAAAGGAATCATACGCAATGGACAATGCATCGATCGGAGGTCTGTATCTCATGTTATAGGCGAAAAACCAAAAGTGGACCGAAGAGGGGGGTCTGGGTACGGTTCGACCTTGCCCAACCCGCCCTCGGTCACCCCGAACCGGATCAACCCAACCCGGATCTAGGTCCAGCCTAGCGGGAACGGCCTAGCCAGTGTGAGGGAAGCCTGGCCCGTGCGGTAGGCATCCCGGATTGCGTGGCAGGTGGCCCGACCCGCGTGCCAGGCAGCTCGGTCGTGGCCTAGCCCGGCCGACCGAGCACTTTGCGTGTGTAGCACACGACATGTGGGGGGGGGGGGTCACTGTACCATAATGACAACACCAGCTGGAACTGCCCATCCTTGCCAGATCCCACGAATGTGGGTTCCGATCCACCACCACGACCAATGCCGCGGTGGCCTTCCGCCAGTGGCGCGTGGGGGGCACCGTGGCGGCGGCGACCCACACCACTGCGCTCCTCTCCGGGGCACCAGAGTTATTCCTCTTGCCCGTTTTGGCTCTCGTCTACACCTATGGCCTCCTTGGGTCCTGCTCTTCATTGCGATGACATCTAATCAGGCATTCCATTCCGTTCACCCATCGCCCATCAAACTGTGCAACAAGAACAAATTGGAGGAGGGCCCCGACTTGTTTGTTAGCCCAAGACATCCACGTTAGAGGCTCAAACAGTAATCCAACACATAATTGAACCAAATTCAAACCCCAGATTAATCTCTAACCCATCCCACAATTAAAATCTGTTCTATGGATCGACTTGTTCAGTGGTCGATCTGCAGTTGTTGTTTTTATCCAAGGGAAAAGAAGAACATAAAAGAAAGGAATTCAAACTCAAATTCAAAACCCAACTTTGATTGTCATTGGCCATTTACAAATTTATAGGACAACGAAGTCATTCCATTGACATCGGAAGGAGGTGATGTCATTGTTGGCGATGTTATTCATGGGTGGTGTCTTCCCCTTTGACGCGGAGGAAGAGGAAAGAGGATGAGCATTCTTCGTGGGCATCTCCTCACTTTCATGCCCCAGTTGAAGAAGGGAGGAGATGATAGAGTTCCTTGTGTTCTTCACTAGAGAGGGTGATGTCCTCCAAATTCTCCCAACCAAGGAAAAGATTATTCCCACCCAACCATAATAATATCACTCATATTATTATGTTGGAAAAATGAAATCAAAAGAATTCAAACACACAAATCAATTAATTAAATCATTAATTAGTTGTGTTGGCACCATAAATGTGAAGCCCAAGTGTTTCCCCTATTAATGGGGATCTCAAGGGTTCAAAAGGGGAGTTTAATGGGGTTGATCTCGTGTGGGTCCCACCACATAATATCCTCCAATGGGATGTTATGTGGGATTGGGCCCCACTTCCACCTTCCCTTTAGAGAAAATAACAACCTTTCAAATAAAAATTTGTTACCCACAACTTTTTATTTTAAATTTTAATTTTAATTAGAAACCCAAAAACATAACATCCACTCCCAATTAAACATAACAATGGTGATGGTCTCCTTAAGCGAATATCGGCACTGAAAGTTCATCATTGCCCTCAGATTTCAATTCCCAGCAACAGTTCAAATGATATAAAACTCGCACGTACGTTTACAGAATGTACCCGATCAAAACTTCAAAAATTGATTTATGGTTCACCGAGCCTCAGAATCAGGCGCCGTCAGAAACCATAAACTTGTAAAATTCCCATGTATAAAAAAAATTCCACGGGAATTTTGGGTCTTTATTGTAATCATGTTAAAATATGTATTAATCATTGAAAAACTAGAGATATTTTGTATCTAATTAAAAATTTTCATTAATATAATTGTTATGGAATTAAAATTAAATCAATTATTTTCAATTATTTATTTGGTTTTTTATTTCTATTGAATACTAATAAAATGTATCAAAGGACTAATAAATCTATTTATTACATGAAAATAAATATCGATGATAATTATATCATATATATTTTTGTCTTAATAAAAACATGTTCTACATGATAAAGTTTATTTATTATAAACATAAACATTCATAAATTTATTATTTTATTATTATATTTTATTTATAATTTAATTAATCAATATAAAAAATGATAAATTTTGAAATCTTAGTCATTTTCAATAAAATTTTCTATGAATTATTAAATTTCAGTATCAGAATAATATTTCAACAAGAAATATGTGTCTATCCTCGAATAACAATCAATTTTTTAAAGTATCATTGAATTTTATAATTAATATTTGGAAAAAATGTAATATATCTTATATAAATTTTTAAATTCTAGTTTCTAAGGATGATGAAACGGAATTTTTATATTAAAAAATGTAATGGTTTTTCCTAAATATCACTTATTCTCACTTAAAAAAATATACCACTACCATATTATAAAAATAAATATCACATATTAATTAAAAAATGGATATTTTATTCATTTATTCTCTCTATAACTATATTACAAGTACATATTCTCTTTATTAGTCATATATATTATATGACCTTAAATTTAATCAATATATCAATGTAAATTTCATTCCCTATACGTGACTACTATCTACAATATAAACATTCATTTCATAACCATTTTTTCATGTGTACAATTAAAATAGAAATATATTAATTTAACTTCATTTATATATATTAATGTTAATATTTTATGTTGATTTATATTTTTATTTCATAAACCCCACACATAATAACAAATAAACATTCATAGCTCTTTGTGGGGACTACTATCGAACCAATATAGCATGTTTTGTTTTCTATCGTTTCCCCTCATTAATTTATTTAATGATGGTATTGAAGGATAATTTTTATTTATGTAATTGTTGTTATGGTATTAATATGTATAGATTCTATTAATGATATAAGAAATCAATTATTACTGTTAATTCAATCATATTAAACAAGTAACGAAAAAGGTAATTGATCTATAATTAAAAGTAATAACTTTATATATATTATCATCTGATTATTCATTATTCCGATTCTGATATATCAAACTAATAAACTCTGAATAAGATAAATATTCATATTTTATAATTATATTTCCAAATACTATGTCATACTCATCCACTAATCATTATACGATGTAGTTTGTGTTGGTTTACACCACCTACATTAGAAATACTAAAAATTTATGTCTTGGATAACTATGATACAATTTTTACTGGTATAACCTCATATAAATAATTAAATAATGATATTTTTTAATTTTATTATTCTAATAATTTTATTATTATTTGATTATGTATACAACATTTGATCATTAAGATTTGGAAAAAACATACTCTTTTTTGAATAAATATTAATTTAAAATACTAAATCACAGATAATAATGTTTATAAAATAATAAATAATTACTAATAATCTTTAAATATATCAATAATGATCTAATAATTTTAATTTTTGAATTAATAATCAATATTGAATCCACTTTTCCAAAACATATATAGACGATCAAGGCTACATACACCATATGTGGAAAATTGGATGAATTCATGATGAGAATAACTAATTATGAATAATATTTATGAAAATGAATATTATTGAGGTTTAAGATTAAATAGTAATGAAATATATGTTTCTAATAAATTTTTTTAATTTATTTTTTTATAGGTAAGGGTTTTCAACACAAATTTCCATATTTGAGAATCATTTTTTATTATTACAAACATTCTTTTATTATGTTAATATACCAACAATGTTAGATATAATATCATAAATTATCCTTATATAATTTCATTTTTAGTTCAATTATAATTCTTATATTTCAAATTTTGTAACACCCCAAGCTTCCACGGTACACTTCTCTTTAAATAATACAGTAGCATGTGTTGTACACAACTTTAAGTTCTAACACAGACCACAACCAATCAAAGTAGCCGTTATGAATAGTAATACCCACTTTTTGAAATTATATAAATTTTATATTTCAAAATAGACTTCATTTTTGTATTCAGAATATCGAAATTATCCTATGTTTATTTTTTTTTTATTTTCTGAGAACTTCCAATTTTTTATGAATAGTGAAAAATACTAAAAAACAACTTTTTTAATCCAAATAATTTATAGTGATAAATTATACTATTGAGTGGTTTTAAAGTATAATTAGAATATATTTTTACCATTTTATCCAATGGTGGTCATTAGAATTAATTTCACTTTGAAATTTGACACAACCAATTGTCAATCTTTTGATATATATTGTTTGTTAAAAACATGCTATTTGTTGTGACTATATGAATTAATTATAAAATTAATTACTGCAACTTATATGTTTGGAAATTTTTAAAATAGAGATCATTTTTGAATTCGGAATATAAATTACAGATTAGGGTGAAATTTTGGCATTGTTCTGAAAAACATCAATTTTTTATGAATTGTGAAACCACTAAGTGGTAGTTAAAAAAACTGATTTTTCGTTTAAATGAAACTTTACCGCTTCTGTGAATTGAATTTCAAGAATCCGACAAACATAATTGTCATTAAGAAGTAAAATTTGGTTCAATGGGATTAAAATAATTTTTGGTGAACAATAATTTTTAAGTTTTATTAATCGCGATTAAAGGTAATTAGTGAAATTTAAGGTAAAAATGATATTATAAAAATATAAAATTTCATTTACAATTGTCCTACCCTAATTTTATGAGTCATGGCCGAAAACGAAAATCCAGGGGTCAACTTGGGGACCCCATGGATCCACTTGGGGTAATAAAATGGCATTAATAACTTTTTATTTAATGTAAAAATAAAATTACACAAACATGTGTTATTTTAATAAAACAATTATTACATGGGGTTATATAAGTTAAAATTTCGACTAAAAATATTCATTGAAAATATAAAAATATTTCCTACATCATGGTAATTTTTATATAATTTTTATACATTAAATAAATTAAATTGTTTATGACACAATGATGATGCAACAATTACCTCATTAATTAATGATTTAAATAAAATGAAAAGATAATGTAAAATCTAAGACGTACACTTGTCTAAAACCTATTGGATGAGTATATTTCGAACCCTTATCACCTTATCCTAGAAATATATCATTTTGGGACCTTTAAAATCCGAAAATAGTTTCATAATAATGTAACATTTCATGACTTTCCAAGATTTCCCCTCCTCTCCTCTTATAAAAGGCCCCCATCTCTACCACCTTATTCACACTATAAAAGCCATTTCGCTTGGAAAAACTCGGCCCAATTACTCTCCCAACATCCCTCTATTACTCATATAAGCCTCAATTTTGGATTAAGTCATCCCATGGAATAATTTTGCTCAAATCAAAAAGAGTTACCCGATTTTAACGGTAATGTATTCACCTGGGTTCTTTTGTTTTATTTTGCTTCTCCAACCCCCTAAAATATTTTTATTCCAATATTTTGTAACAAACCTAGTATATTCAATATACTAGTATGTTTTAATGATATGTATTCGAGCGACACTTACACACACCTCCGTCTAATGGTTAAAGAACATACAGTTTTCGTGGATGGCGAATTACTGCCTCACGAAACGATGATTGTTTAATCTTGTTTTAACACCTCTCATGGTGGAAATTATGATGAAACTATTTCTATATATGATATATATTATATTTATTTTTTCCTTATGCTTCTTTATTTTTCATTTATGTCATAACTTTATGATTCCCATTATGGGTAAACGCGATAATTTCATTTTAGGAAGTGCCGACTACCGCCCCCTCAAAGTGATTTGAATCGTTAATGCCATATGTTGGACATGTAAAGGATGGAGTAAATGATATTATATATTATATTATACTGGGATTCTAATACACCCATATATCATTATGATTTCATTCCATTAAATATTAAATAGAAATGAAAGTAGTGTTCATGCGTACGTACGGCTTACCGTCTCCATGAACGGTGCATTTTATTTCTTACATCTAAATGTTACGTAATATTATGAATGAATGTATATAATGGATATATATGATATATATGATATATAAATCATGAATATAATTCCAGATATAATGGATATTTTACCACATGAACAACTTGTAATTATAAGAAATTTATTTTTGACTCAAGCGCCAAAGATCGACAAAATGACCGTTATTAACTTAAATTATTACACAATGTTCATAAAATGGCAATAAGTGATATAAAAGACATAATTAACATGAAAAATGTTCTTAAGCAAATATAAATTAACTCTATTTTATTATTCATGAGATTAAATAACAATCGAGTCAAGTCGGACACGAGGTAAGGGAACTTCTGAACCCAATTTCCGTTCTTTGGGTTGATCCCCTACTTTCAAATTATGTCATGATATTATTATGTTTTATCTTATATTTGTACTTACTTTGTGTGTACTTATAGTTAATACAAATAATTGGTCTATTTTATTTAAAAAAAGATCTTTGTAAGGGACTTCGTCTCAATCTCCTTTCATTGAGGCATATTTGGTTTTATACACAACTTTATTGTATACGGTGTATAAACCCCTTTGAATTTTACATTTATTCAAAAGGAATCATTTTATACGAGGAATTTTACTAAACGAAAAAAAGGAATGTTTTTTTGTCATACGTATGCGACGATAATGACTTCTCCAGCAATGTGACAATTATTTGAGTTTCAGCTTCCTCTACAAGCCATAATTTTATTTAAATAAAAAATAAATACCAAGATTTAATTTTCTTTTATTTTTGTATTTAAAATGGTTTTGGAAGTGTTTTTTTTATATCAATGTGTTGTATTGATATCTTGTGATTGAAATGTGGAAATGTTATGTTTCATTTATGCATGTTTTATGTGATACGATTACGTTATGGTATATGATATGTTTAATACTATTCATATGAGGAATGCATTGGACTTAATAAGTGACGGGTGGAGCCCACTATAGCTCCTCGAAGCATTGGTAGGTCTAATGAGACAAACTAGTGTCTTGGCACGAGGCCTTGAAAAAATCTTATTTGTAGTATTGGCATGGGGCCTTGGCTACGTGGTTATGATAGTCTGGCATTATGAATTCCATCATTATGAAAGTGGTTATTGATATTTCATGTGATTATTCGACTAGTAGAATATCCATGTGAATAAGTAAATGGAATTATTTCATTTTATTTTTTCCATATTATGCTGAAGTTCAGGTTTAAAAGGCTTTTGTTTTAGTTATAAATTGTCTTAAATGTTTATGTTTATTTATGAATGATTCCGCTGTATTGTTATCCTTACTGAGCATCTGAGCTCACCCCTTTCAATGTTTTAATGTTTCGAGGATGTGATGAAGTATATTATGAATGACCTGTAGGGATAGTATGAGGGGATATGAATACATGATGTTTTTTAGTTTTCTTTTACTTTATGATGTAATGTAAGACTTATGAATGTATATACTGTTTCCAAGGCTTCTAAACTAATTGGTCTTTCGAGACTTGATCTTTTGTGATCATGCTAATGTTACACAATAATGGACCGACTCTAGGTAGCTGGGGTGGGGGCATTACAGTTGGTATCAGAGGAAATTTTGTACTAACCTTGGAAGCTAGATTTAGAAAAAACTTTGATTAGAGCACATAGCCATAAGATAGACTTTGATGATTAGTATAGAAGAACATCCTAGAATTTTGGTATTATAGAGTTTTTGTGAGTTTTCCGAGAAATACATCCCTATTAGGATACAAGCAAGTAGAGGCGGCTCTAGCACAAATGTTCCTTGGGGTAAAACCAGAAAACACCGCTTTGAGCTAGACTCCAATGGGATCTGGTGCATGACAATGGGCCTTGCTTCACTCTTGGTTAAGACACTCCCGGGGGATATGCTTAGGATAATTCTCATTTTCTTTACAAACCATTATGAAGGGTTTATGAGTATATACTTCCTAAAAGATTTGTTTTTATGATTATAGTTAAATTTATGTTAAGTGTTGTAAAAGTATGGAATTATGTATTTTGATTCATAAACTAATATAGTTTATGCCATTGTTTAGAAATGGCGCCTAGTGGGAGGAATGGAAACCATATCAATGAACACACTCCATGTAGGGATTGTCCTCCTGCTCAAGATAATTATAATGGAGCTAAAGATACAATTGGTTCTGATCAACTTATCACCATACTGGGACAACACACTCAAGTTATGAATAATAACCTTACTCGTATGGAGCACCCTGATCCGCAACGTGGAGGATCAATGTTAGAGCGCTTCATGAGGCAACAACTGCCAACATTTAATGGGGGTACAAATCTATTAGTCACTGAGAAATGGATAAAATACTTAGAGAAAATATTCCACTCCTTGGGGAGTAGCAAAAGGGAGAAGGTCATCTTGGCAGTTACCACCTCACTGGAGATGCCGATCAATGGTGGTTGCTAATTCAAAACACAAAGGAAGGCGAAGAAGTATCAAGTATGGAATGGAGGGAGTTCAAAGAGATTTTCTTAGAAAAATACTTTCCTCGTGACCATCATGCAGATATGGAAAGGCAATTTCTGAGTCTGAGGCAAAAAGAGGATGAGAATGTCACAAAGTATGAGTCTAACTATACACAGTTAGCGAGGCATGCTGCAGATTATATACATAACCCAAGAAGTAAGATCAAGCGTTTCTTTGATGGGTTAAAACCGTTTTCTCCGTCGAGTATTATTCTCACAAACCTTCTCATCGTATGAAGATATTGTCTCGTGTGCTATCAAGACGGAAAAGGAATTCCTTAAGTCTTATGACTTTAAAGCAAAGAAAGAGAAAAAGGGATCTACTGATCAATCTAGAAATAGGAATAAGGGGAAGAAGGGAAAAGTTTAATATCAGACTTGTAGTAAATGTGGGAAGAAACACCCCAGTTCTTTCTTGAAGGGAATGAGAGTCTGTTACAAATGTGGTGAAAAAGGCCACCAAGCTCATGATTACAGGGGAAAGAAAGTTACTGTCAATGTGGAATTCTATAATTGTAGAGAGATGGGACATTATGAAAATGAATGTATTAAGCGTTCAGGGAACTAACCTCAGAAGAGGCCAAGGGATCAAGGCCAAGATTATGATATCAATACTACTAAGGTTGAAGCTCCGAAAGACAATGTTGGACGGTAATTTAATGGTTTCCTCAAGTTTAGAAAATGGATTATTTGATTATGGATCATCACATTGTTCCATATCTTCCTAGTTTGCTACGAAAATTAGATATTTAGAATTTGATTTAACAAGAAACTTTTCAGTCAAAACTCTTAAAGGAAGTATCATTGCAACAAAGTTTTGTGAATCAGTCCCCATTAGAGCACCTAAATGTTCTTTATCCGGTGATCTCATTGTCATACGTATGATTGAGTTTGATATAATACTCGGTACAGAATAGCTTTCAGAGCATGATGCAAATATTTATTGTAAGAAGAAGGAGGTTATTATCTTTGATGATGATGATAATGAACACCTTATCTTTAGAGTAGAATCATCACCAACAAATTATTATTTAGATCCACCCCCAATAGCTCAACTAAATTCAATTATTGGGGAGGAAGAGATTGAAATGACTGGGGTCGAGGAAAATAATGTTCAAATAGAGGATGTACATATTGTGAAAGAATATGTAGATGTGTTTCTGGAAGATTTACCTGGACGTCCTCTAGAACGAGAAGATGAGTTTTCCATTGATTTAATTCCTGGTGCAAGTCCTATATCGAAGAACCCTTATAGAATAGCCACTGAGGTATTAGTTGAACTAAAGAAAAAACTAGAGGAATTGAGTAATTAGGGATTTATTCGCCCTAGTGTTTCTCCATGGGGAGCCCCTGTCCTTTTTGTTAAGATGAAAGATGGATCTATGAGGTTGTGCGTTGACTACAGGGAGATCAATGCTATAACAATAAAGAACAAGTATCCCCTACCTCGCATTGATGATTTATTTGACCAACTGCATGGAGCTCAATACTTTTCAAAGATTGACCATTGATCTGGATACCATCAGTTTTGTGTGAAAAAGGAAGACATTCCGAAGACAGCATTTCAAACAAGGTACGGGAATTACGAGTTTACAGTAAAGCCTATTGGATTGACTAATGCACCCTCTTTATTAATGGATATAATGAATAGAGTTTTCAAGGAATATCATGATGATTTTGTGGTTGTGTTTTTTGATGATATCTTGGTATACTCCAAAAGCTATGAAGATCATGAAAATCACTTTCGCATTATCTAGAAGACTCTTAGAAGGCATGAATTATATGGGATGTTTAGCAACTTTGAATTTTTGCTTTAGGAGATTTCTTTTCTTGGCCATATTGTCTCTAAGGATGGAATTTCCATTGATCCTTATAAGACCAAGGCAATCCAAGAACGACCAGCACCGACGAGTATAATTGAGGTACGCAGTTTTATTGGTTTGGTAGGTTATTATCGATGTTTTGTCCCGAATTTTTCTTGATTGTCTAACCCATTAACTGATTTCAATAACATGAAATGTAATATAATTATAGTGTGGTTGTATTGTCTCATGTTTTTAGAGTGGGTCATATTCCTAACATGTTTTGATTTTTTTAATATTCCCGTTTAGAACATTTCTTTTCATTATTATTGATTCATAATTTAGAGAGACCCATTAACCCAATACATTGTTTTTAGATGAGTCTCAATGGTCAGAATGATTCTATGGAGTCTAGTGTTGGATGATAAAGCAATCATTCCAGTGTGTGTATACTCGGGAACATTTTATGGAAAAGATGTGGGGACTCTTATGTGTAGCCATGAATCCCTATTGGTTCACTAGAAATGGGTTTCCACCCTAGTTATGAGGGTGGAATGGTCTTATGAAATCTTTTATGTTTTAATAGAGGATATTCATTGGGTTTCAACATGGTTTGATAAACTATGTGGGTCAATCATTTGATTTTCCTCGTTTGGTAGTGCATGTCACTGGATTTTTTGGTGGTTCGATAAACTATGAGAGACAATAGTGTGCCTAATTGGAAGAGGGATAATTAGAAACTTAAACCTCCCTTATTATTTGATCCTTCTCCTCATTTACCCCCTCTTTCATCTATATGCACAATGGGGTACATCCCCCAGTATGTGTTTATCCAATCATTATTTATTTACTTTGTTCTTAAAATCGTTAGTTGTGTTGGAACTACATTGGTAATGCCTCGAGTCCTCTTGATTCTACTCAAAATTTCTCTCTCTATATCATGTGATAATACAAGCAACCCATTATACTCTATTTTCATGGTATAAATCTAAAACCATGATTTCATCCAAATCATCTTGAGTTTGTGGCTAATATCGAAAGAGTTAGTGTCTACCACATTAGGTAGGATGTTTTTATCTTTCATGGTGATTTCACTATTGTTTCATTGGTGTAGCTATGAGTAAGTCATTAGTCAGAAGGGTGACCCTAATAATATAATGGTTGGATTTTAATTTATTTACTGAACACATGGGATACTAATGGGAATGCTCAATCATGTACTGATGTGCTTTGATCTATGTAGGATACTTTGGATCTTATGATGATTAGGTCAGGTTTTGGTATTTATTAAATTTATTTATTTTAGATTAATTATATTGAATTGTTGAGTTCGAATAGAATTTGATAGGCTCAACAGAAGGATTGATATGGATATGTCCAACAAGAACGAGGAAATATAATTGTCCGGATGGGTGTGGATATATATATATATATATATATGAGTGATGTCAGTCACTTGTAGGGTGACTCAGTCATCCAATTGACGTAGCATCATTGTCAGGCTACAAGTGATGATCTAGTGTTATTATATGGAGATGGTCATCAGTTTGAGATACATAGTCGATGGGGCATAATGTGGGAAATGATTTGGATTTGGTAGTTGTTTTGGTATTTCTCCTCACTTATGTTGTTCAATTCCCTATATGGATTCATCCTCAAATAGTGGTGCTCATATTAGGAGGTATTACATTATAATTACATTGATATAGTTATCCTCTAGATTAGACATATGATGATTATTATAGACACTTTCTATATAAATCCATAATTATAATGAGGATCCCTCAGTTGAAACTAATTAGATCATCTATTGGGGAACTGGCTCGTCAAACATGAGGTCATTGGGGAATAACTTATTTTAGTGGATATATATTATACTACATCAAGAAGTGAGTCATTTAGATGATAGAGATATTTCATAGAGGGTAGGCCCTTCAGTGCCTTGAACACTATTCATTGACTTGATAGAATTTTTTATATTATAATGTTCATGAGACTAAGTATTTTATTATTTTTGTGTGCCTTCGAGACATTAGAGATTGTTGGGCTCAAGGTGTCAATTCACATGAGGTGTCGGGTTATATTATTATAGTTGGAACCCAAAGGTTCACATGGGATGATTTACATCATGTGATGCCTCTGGATTAGGCTAAGGATTATCTTCTCTATAATAGTATTACCTAGAATAAAGAAGGTGAACGGTCCATTGTCACTACATTCTACAAGTGGAATGGATTATTGTTTTTTCATGTTCAATGCAATGTTATATTAGTTACTCTTAAATGACTTCTTTCTCTCAGATATCATATTGGCACACGTTGATGGTGACTACTAATATTTTTCCCGATACCTTACAAAGGCCCTTTAGGACATATATATGCATTATGTATTTGAGTTTAAGTAATGATTCAGATTTAGGATCTAGAAATAATACTTCAAATTGAATGTGATGGACGAATGAGGACGATTGGTTCATCCTAAAATAGAGCATTCATTGTTTTCTCAATGTTTCGGTATGGTATTACAAATGTATGTGCTTTTGGTTGACCATGGGTGACCCATTATTTATTAATTTCTTGTATTAACTGAACTGTATGCATTTCTGTTAGTATTTACTAATGGTATAATGTGTTATTTTATGATGAAAATTATATTCACCTTGTTTGTTATTATTTCTCCTACCCATATTACATGTGAATCCTCTAAATGCATGTTATTAGACCAGTGACTTTTTGGACATGACTTACACTATTATAAATATTAGATCATTATTATATAATGACAAAATTGAATAGTCTCCCAACTATAATCTATTTACACCATCACGTTTAGTCGAATATATTTGGCATATGAGGTGTGCCTAAGTCTATTGGAACTCAGCTCATATAACAATTTGGTTGGATAAACAGGTTAAACACTAAAAATTATATCAAATGAATTTTTTTACCACCTTTTCATATTACAATTTGAGGTATGATAGAACATATATTAGTATGTTTTTGGAACAATATTTAGAACACATACATGGGTGTATTAATACCCATTCACAAGGGAGGCTCCATTTTTCAAGGGGTGGGAATTGATGTTCTTCGATTACCTTTTTATAATTGATATTATTTATGCCTCAAGTGGTATAGGTGGGTGTGACTGTTATTATTTGTGGCATGCTACCCTTGTCCAAGTATGGCATGGTAGGATATGGTCACATGGACTGATCTATAATGGGTTTGTTCTTATGAATGTATTGTATTTAGCACTTAAAATGTTTTAACTTTATATATGCATGTGTTGTGATAAATTCAATGTGAATTTCATAAGGAGACTGTCTTTCATTGAAATGGTTTGGGTTATTTATATTGTCGAAAAAATGAAGCTAAAAATCATTTTTTTGAATTTACTCTCTTTGGTGGAATTTTACTCAACGATCCCTGCAATGTGGATCCATGGGAACCATTATGTGATATGTGATATAAATATGTGAAATATATGTGAATGGGCATGAATTAATTAGGATAATGAAGAGATGATGTTGATCACCATATTGGGTGACATGTTTACCAAATTGAGGTAAAATGGTTCAATTGGATGAATGTGGCGAGTGACAAATGGGTTATCTATACCTGATACGGGAATGCAAGGGGCCAAGAGGTTGGATGTAGTTTTACATAGTGCGATGAGGGAGAGAAAAGGTTGTGATATTATGATTCCTATTACATTTTCCCTATTTGGGTTATATATATGTTATGGTGGATGTCAGATCATGGTATTGAGAAGAAATTTTTTCAATATTAATATTTTTAAAGATCATAATTAAGAAATCTAATTTATATTTTTTATTTTTAATTGATAAATATAATTCATATTTATAAAAATTATTTTTAACTTGCGTTAAATAGTTTTAAAAGAGAAATAATTAATTTTATGCAGTAGTAATGGTTTTAATTAGATGTTTTAGTTGATGTTATTAATAATTTTTAAAAAAAATATATAATTAGTATAAATTAGTAGTAATTAGTTTTAATTATTGTTATATAGTTTTAATTATGAGTAATTGATGGAAATATTTATAAATTAAAATTAAAAAATAGAAAATAGTAGTAAATAATATAAATTAATAGGTATATGTAATGATTAAAGAGAAAATGTATATATTAGTGTCATTTTTTTAAATTAGAATTAATTAAAAATTTATCAATATTTATAAAAAAGTATCATTAATTATTCAAAAATTACAGTTTATAGTGAAAATTAGTGGTAATTAAATGTACTAATGAAAAATTAATATTAATTAGAAACACTTAATAAAATTATGTGGAATGTTGTATAATTTTTTGATAACTACTATTAATTAGAAGTTATTAAAAAAATTTCTGATAATTTTTTTATAATTTGTAGATTTTAGAGATAATTAGTGGTAAATGTAGAAAATTTATGGTAATTATCATTAATTATTAAATATTGTCTGTCATTACTAAAAAATAATGGTCAGTAGTAATAGTTAGCAATAATTAGTAATAATTATATGTAATTAGAAATAAATTATACTAATTATTTATAATTTAGGGAAATGAGTAGTGATTAATAAAAATTATCAATAGTTACAAAATATATTCATTTTTTTGTGGGAAAAAGTAAAAAAATTCAGTAATTAGTGGTACATAGTAAAAATGAATGGAAAATAGTAAAAAATAAGTTTAATAAGATATAAATATTAATGTTTAATAGTAATTATTAGAAATTCTATTTAATTTTTTCTAATTTGAGGTAATTAGTAAAATATTGTGGTAGTGAGTGAAAATTAGTGCTAATTGAGAAGAAATTTCTGTAATTACTATAAATGGATTATAATTTGTAATATATTAAGATAATTAATAATAATTAGTGGGTAATAATCAATATTTATGGTAATGACCGGTTATTACAAAAAACAAGAGTTAATTGCAATGAATTAACATTAATTCAAAAAACTATTGTTAATTACAAATAATAGACGGTAAATAGATTTAATTTATAGAAATTAGTTATAATTTGTTATTATTAAAAAAATTATGCTATAATTAGAAATAAATGATAATAATTGGTAACAAATAACGGTACTTTATAAAAATTTTCAGTAAATTATAAAAAGTAGTGGTAATTAATAACAAATATAACTAATTTGTAATAATTAGTACTAATTAGTAATCATTATTGGCAATGAGTAAACAATACTATTAATAAGAAAAATCTAGTGATATTTAGTAAAAATTAGAGGTAATTTGTAATAATTAGTATTAATTGGTAATAATTAGTAATAAATTGGAATAATTAGTATTAAATAATGATAATTAGTAATAACTTATATTAATTAGAGGTAATTAATAAATATTATTCTAAATTTTTGGCACATATTAAAAATTAGTGGTGATTAGTAGTAATTATTAAAATTGAAAGGTTCATAGTAAAAAATATTAGTAATTAGTGGTTCTTAGTAGAAATTAGTTTTATGTAGTAAACATTTTCCATACATTGTATTACATAGTAAAAATTCATGATGCTTAGTAATAATTATTCATAATTTGGGGAATTAGTAAATTTAGTGTTAATTTATAAACATTAGTGGTACTTAGAAAAAATTAAAGTTAATTAGTAAAAATTAGGGGTTCTTATTACATGTTTAATCCAATAAATACTTTTTTTTGTAATTATTATTTCAATTGAAAAAATCATAATTAGAGGAACATAGAAACGATTAGCTGTAATTAGCAACACATACTAATAAAAATTGTTAATTATTAAAATCTAGATGTAAGTGGTAATAATTATCAGTATTTTGATCTAAATAGTTTCAATTAACAATAATTAGTAACAAATTGTATCAATTAGATTTAATTAGTAATAATTATCTTTAATTATTAATATTTAGTTGTAGTTACTAATAAATAGTATTAATTAGTAGTAATTATTAATAATTAATATTAATTAATAAAAATTAGATAAAAATAATAAGTAATGAGAGATAATTTTTAATAAATAGAAATAATTAGTATATCTATAATAATTAGTAACCATTAGGGATTGTTAGTAATAATTAGTGGTAATTATCTATAATTAGTCTTAATTACTAATTTATATTTTTAATTAATTTTAAAAATATCTCCAATTTAAAAAAATATTGTCAATTACAAATAAATTATCATTATCTATTAATAATTTATAATAATTAGTTATAATTTAAAGTAATTAGAAAAAATTAGTAGTAACAAGCAAGACATAATAAAAACTACTGATTATTATTAGAAATTAGTAGTAATTAGTAGTAATGACTTTTAATTAGTAATAATTAGTTGTATTTATTAATAAACGGTGGTTATTGGTGAAAAATAGTCAATTTCTAAAATTTTGTAGTAATTAGTTTAAAATTTAGGTGATTATTCAAAAATAACTATAATTAGTAATAATTTGTTTTAATAAGTAATAATTTATTGTAAGTAGTAATAATTTAGTATTAGTAGTTTTGATTAATAAAAAATGATAATCAGTAAAAAAAATAACTGCTAAAAATAATCTTTAAATAGTGATAATTAATAGTAATTAGTAATAATTATCACCAATTAGAAAAAGAAATGTTAATTATAGAAAAATGATTTAAATGTAAATCTATATTTTATTATTCTTTTATTATTATAAGGATTATATTTTTCATATATCAAATTAGTCATAAAATATTTATTAGCTATTTTTAAAAAGAAATATAGAATAAGGAATTCAATATGAATCCTTATTAAATTATCATGATTATATAAATCATCGTATAAATTAAAATGATTCTTGTATTAGTATTTTATATTTTTTGGCTAGTGAATCATTTTTATCATATGAATTAGTAAAACCATATTTTTTTTGAAGAGAGAAAAATGTTTCTATATAAGGAATTTGATATGTGGATGTTTGAAAATTTTGAAAAAGTTTGGGTTCATCTATATCGTTTTGGATTTCTAAATTTCTAAATTTATTATCTCACCATGCTTAATGTTGATCTTGGGAGGATAATAATAATTTTTTTCTAGATCCATTATAGTTTCAAATTTTAGTAAATGATGTTTTTGGTTCATCTATTCAAAAAAAAGGAACTCATGGTGATATTGATTTCACTCTTTTTTTAGAACAATATCAATTTTATGATTTTTTAATTTTTTTAGGATTTATTATAATATTTTTTTAATATAATAAGTTTTTATGTGGTTGAAAAATATATGTATATTAAATCAGATAATGGAATGTAAAAACTTTATTTCGATCAGATATTTTATTTGGTTAAAACAATGTTACCTAACGTATATGTGTTAACTATTAATTTCTATAATAGAAAAAGGCCCACATGTATTTTGGGTCCTGTTTATATGATGATTAATGATTTTGAAATGATTTTATCTTATAATATATTGTATATGAGCCACATGTTTGTTATACTACATATGGGAAATCAAGGTAAATGTAGATTCAAATAAGATAGTATGGATTAATTCCTACAAAACAGTTGAGGTATTTTCCACAAACACCACAATTTTAGTTTTTATTTATGACTCAGAACATAACATAATTGAGGAAAAGGAACAAAAAAATATTTCATGTCATAGAAGACTAAATCATCATTTTGATGGTGATTTATGAAATAACTTTGACAATACAAATCCGTCATTTTCATTATAATAATATAAATGACGACTGGGTCCTTTTACTAATAATATATCCATTCAGTACATTTAATATTTAATATTCTTACCGTCCCATATTTATATCTATGTATAACATATATCATAGAATGTTGATGAATTTTCCATATATATTTTTGAACTTAATAATTCTATGACACCCAAAATATTATACCAGTTAATTTTTTAATCAATTGATTAATGAGTAAAATTTATTATGGGATAATGTAATTTGTACGTTTGATGTTGTCGAGAAACAAATAACCTAATGAAAGTAATATTAATGTGGACTATTAGAGATTTCCCAATATATGGTATGTTATTTGGCTAGATTAATCTTGGTCTAAAATCATGTATGTATTTTATGAGTAATAGCATAGAGTTTCTTCCCATTACTGGGAGAAAACCATGTTTTTTGAACATTCATCACATATTAATTCATATGGATCATCGATTTGTATGTAAGAAAGTCCATTTCAAAAAAGAATAAATTGAATAAGATAGACTCCATAATCTATAATTGGTATTTTTTTCAATTTATCTCATATTAATTATATCCCATTATACTATGGTCAATGATAAATGAACAAAAAATATTTTAATTTTGGAATGATCACTATCAATTAAAAATAATTATTATTTTTGGATCTTACATATTTTACGGATTTGTTGGTTTGTCACATGTCAGAAGTCATGTATATTAAGATGAGTTATTTTTATAATATATTTTATTTAGTTTTGGAAACAAAAAGTAAATCCCAAGATAATTTAAAGGCCGGATTATAACATTCCATAATTTTTAGGAAACCATAACTTGTGTTGTTATAGAACATAGAAGTAAATGAATCTAAAAATGAATTTTTCACTTTCCAATGAATACCAAATTTTAATTTCTCAATGGATTTCATATTTTACACTAACCAATTATTGTATTTCTATGTTTTAAATATGAGTTAGAAATATTCATATTAACTGATTGAAATTTTTTAATTTCTATGTAAGATTGGAATGAAACGTTTTTATTGGATTTAGTGGTTTCTTAAGTTTTTCAGTTTGGGATGAAGAAATATAAATATATTATTTTTCTAAGTAATATGTGTGGAAAAAAATATTCTATGAGCCACTAAGTATGATAAAATTTTATGATGTTTTAAATTTATGTAAACTGATAAAAAAATTCAACATATATCCTTAATTAAATATAAAATTTGAAATTACATTTTTCATTTGATAAAAATGATGGGTGGGACTATATAGATCTAATGGATTATCCATATGAGATATGTATGTAGAAACTGATGAAAAAGTTACACAATAAATATTCAAATAAATGTTACAATTTATAATATTATATGTTGGAGGAAATTACTTTTTTCTTCTCCCATTATTTCTAACATGAATATCGATCAAAACATAACTAAATGGGTAAGAATGAGGGATATGTTTACAATGAACTGATCACTCAGTTAGAAATTTATAATCAAACAGAACATGGATATGGTGGGAACGATGAATGAAAAAATTCAGAAGATGAAAATTACATGGCTCATACAAATGATCTACTCAACTGTGAAGAAATGACGGGATTTGAAATGCTAGTTCTACTAAAATATATTTTATACAATAAAAAATAAGGTAATATTATATTATTTTCATATTATATGATGATTCAATTGACAAATAGTGTCCACAAGTTACATTAATGTATCTGGAGGAATATCAAAAACATAACATTTCAAACTACTTTCAAAGGCTTCAATTATAAATTGTTCATGGTATAATATATGAAATCAATTTATTATTTGTAATGATTTTAATTTATTTTCAATTAATGAAGTATCAAAAAAGTTATATAATATTTAAAATTTATTATTGTTATTTAAAACCACCCCATCGTAAATGGATAAATATTATATTTTATATTAGTTGAATGGTTTCAAATTAATCAGAAATATCTATGTTGAATCAAAAAAACAAATAATTGTGGGGTCTTATTGAGACGATATCATCATATAAGTGGTAAAGTTTACATTTATTTAGTACATGATGAATTATTTGATCAATGATATCCATAAAAAAATTGTATATCATTGAATAAATTTCATTGGTTTGATATTGACTGTGTGATGTGTTCCCATTCATGCCAGAGAATAATTGATATTACATATTAAATAATTCTTGAATAAAATTACCCAGATTTATTAGCTCATCAAGAGTACTAATTATGTTAACAAAATTATTAAGATTTTTTAAGGGATTTTATTTATTTGTGGATAATTATATAATATATAAATACACTTAAATTTTTTTATGCCACGTTTATTTTGTTCAATTAATGTGCAATGAATTATATTTTTTCAATATGTAAATCTAAAAAGCATATTTCCAATTAAAGGTCATGAATATCAATGATGAAAAATAACATTTATAGGTAGATTGTAATGCAACACTTAATGATGTAACAAGATATTTTGAATTAATAACTATTGTGGAAGTTGAAACTGATTTTTATATTGAGAATTATAAGGTGGAAGATGAATGTTTAAAAACCATAGTATATATATTTGAGGATGATGAAAAAGAATGACAAAATTATTCTTTGTTTTAGAGAAAACAAATATATATATTATTAACACTCATTTTAAATTATTGGATTATAACATTGTTTTAACATTTCAAAGAATGAGAAGACTTGCGATGATATCATCTACAGCCTCTTCGAGGTTATACTACATGATGAGAGCATAATGATTTGTCATCCAAACCTTAGGATGTAATCTATTCATCATTGACTCAGTGGTGTCAAGGTCTTGTGATATTAATGATCCTAAAAAATATTCTCTAGAAACATCCCATCATTGAATTCTATCTATGCATGCGGATGTATGATAAGTTATGTATTTTATTTATTTTTCATTAATTTTCATTAATTTAGCTATGTACTTATTTCCTGATTTTGTGTTCTCTTTTTTTCATATAATACTAATATTGCTATTGGATATGGGTTTTTTATTTTGTGGAACTATTTTATTAGAGCATGGATGACGTGGTATAAGATTTTTTTTGACGTTGGACAGCACATATTTTATCATTGGATGGTATGTAGATAAATCAGTGTTATATGGAAATTTATTCGAATATTAAATTTTTATTATTAATTTATTAAAATATTTATTGTATCTCTTCAATGATATCATGAAAAATTTAATATAGGTGTCATGAGAGGTTTTTGTACACGATTATTTTTGTCATTTTTTTGAGAATCTAGGGAGGTCTGCGATGAAGAATATATGAGTATTGGATTTTGATATGTCTCGCTACACACACTGACCAGATTAAATATAAAATAATTTTTGGGTTGGATTTATTTCATTCTATATGTGAGAAAGATTTTCGAGTAAGAACTCATTAGGTCGGTCAAACCATGGGTGGAATAAGGTAACACATAGAGCTATTAGTTTTATATTCAATACTCATCAATGAAATACGGTATGTGATTTTACAATAACTTATATAAAATCAAATTTAAACAATTTATTTTGTTCTTTTATAGAATGGTTAATATATAAATGACATTTTGTTTGATGTTTATAACAAGATATAAAATGATCCTTTCGCATGATATATTATAGGTGGTCTCCAGCATCATATTTTGGAATGCAAAATTATTTTTTAGTTTTTAAAAATAACTAAAAATTAGATTTTAATGATTTAAATTTTAAATTATATTTGAAGGAGTCATATTATTATGAAACTTGTAATACAAATGATGAGGTTCTAGATGATACTGAGATTTATACCACTAGTGAGGTATTACTTAATGATGTAGCATGTATGAAAGTGACTCATTATACTTTCAAGAAGAGTTCAGTGGTCTATATCAATTCACTATTAGATGTTGAAAATAATTATGGTACTTCTAAAGTATTAACATACATATTAAGGATATATTTCAGAGAGTCATAAACATAAATAACATAGAATGAGGATAAAAAATGAGCATAGTGTGATTTTATAGGGGAAATTATTATGGAGCATGATGTTCTCCATCAAAAACACAAGGAATATCATGAGAACAAGTGATGAAAAAATCATATGGAACATGATAAGATAATGGAGAACAAGCGATGGCTGGCTCAAGGTGTAGGGATGATGTTTCCTCCCACATTATTCCATATGTACTTCCACCACCTTAATCTCCAATAGAGTGATATAAAAATTCATTATGTTAAAATTTGAATGCAAATATTTTTATATTATATTATTATTATTTTAATGTTTAAAGTTTTATTTATTAAATTAATTTTTTTCTATACTCATTATTTATTTCATAGTTATATTTAAACATATATTCCATAGGTTTTCCACCCATCACAATTAAATTTTTTAATGGGTAGATTGTCTTATCGCAAATAAATAATTAAATATTATGATAAAAACAAATTTTCAATGGAAAAAAGTCATATATCTAATAATAATAATTTTTGATGTGTCGTAGAAAATATTACTTTTGGGGAAAAATTTTCTGTGACTAAGAATTTTCAAAGTGATAAAGTACAATATTGATATTTGTGATGTTGTCCTATAACAAATACACCATCATAAATAATATTTATATTATTTTTTGATTATACATTGTACAAAATTATAAATACCTCAAGTTCCAGAAGAAAGTTACCTATTTATTCAATCCTTCATTCACATTCACAATATAATAAATTTAAATGATCATACCCATTTATTATGATCAGTTAGGGAATTAGATATATTCTATGAAACATTAATAGTATATCAAAAAATGTTATCACAAATTTTAGAAAATATATAAGAAATAAGTGGTTTAGGATGGACTATGGGTGGCTTCGTAAATACATCAAGAAGACTCAACCAGTCAGACTCTACTTATTCCACCCGAAACTGGATTCCAAGTGCAAAAAAAATTTAAATTTACTTATAATATTAAATCCTCTAGAAGGATATAAATCAAGAGCTAAATATAATGGGTGATGGGTTCCTATGATCTCCTTGGACATAGATATAAAAGAACCAAGTTTAGGTTTCATAAAAAAATATTCATTGAGACCCTCATTATTTGTACCACACTGAGCATACCAATCTATAAAATTTGAAAAAACTATCCAAACAATGTTTGGCATGTTGAAAATAAATTGTATGTGAATATTGAAAATTATGATCTATGATATTAACTGGATTAAAAAAATAATGATCAGATCCCTATTAAATCGTAGGATACCTTTAACAAAAATCATGTTGACACCTAGGTTGAGTAAAACCAAATTTATTATAGTTTAAATAAAAATAAATCCAGACATAAAACATAAATAATCTTATTTATATTTATTTATCACTGATTTAAATATAAATTTATGATACTTCAATATTATATAATTTATCCTCAACATTTATATGAGTTGTGATAAAATTAAAATAATAACATGTCTTATATTCAAAAAAAAATTATAAGCCATTTGATTTGTGAAAAAATCAAAGGAGTTATAGGTTATAATTCATCAGGGGTAATATAAGGGAATATTAGAAGAAATCCATGTTTGGTGGATGATGATTCATGATAATGACAATTTTGGTCATAAAAGGAGATATAATCACTACCCACTATGGCGACATGGATCAAATGAAATAAATTTAATGTTAATTTTAGATCATGAAACATATCAAAAAGTTATGCATGTCCATAATCCCAATAAATAGTCATTATTTCACTCCCCTAGAATATGAATAAAAATCAATGAAATTCATCATCAATGTATCAAGGATATCCTAAATGATATATAATTTACTAGTAAAATAGATAATTTGAAAACCTAAAATCTTTATTCATAATGGGATGTTTTGGGGGGTTCCATCATTAGATGAATCAATTTTAGAAGAGATAAATATACCAGGAAAATTTGGAAGAATATTTCTATCCATGGATAGTAGGATGACCCAAGGATATCCAATCCCACAATCACTCCATGAAGGGATATATAGAGAAATAACAACCAATATCATTAATGCCGATATCTTCACAATCACCATCTACTATTCCACTTCCATCAAGAACAAGGGGTTATCAACATCTAAAAGCAATGTAATATTTTATAATGTTGTTGTGTTTGTCGTGGTTAAAGTAGAATTAATAGTGTATGTATTTTAAATATACCAATATTTACTTATTACCTAAAAATATAGAAAATTGATCGTGTATAAATTAAATATTAATCTAAATATGAAGAATATATATATTTATTTAAAAAATTGATTTCAATGCATCAATATTTTTTTAAAATTTACCTTTCCGTACCACATATAACATTTTTGATTTTTTAAGAAATCTAATGTTATATATATATATATATATGGTAAATAATTCGATCATAATGGTATATTAATATTGATATATGTGTTATCGATCTTACTTAAATAGTATCTTGTAAAATAATCTGAATAATGAATTATATAATAATAATATATAAGGTGAATCATTGGTTTATATTATATATTCTACATTAAAATTTTATTCTATTAATAGAAATATAGTTTTATTTATATATTAAGACATGGAATGATTCATACCACATAAATTTTATATATGTATATATATTGAAAATAATTGACTTTTTATAGAAACATAATAAAATCATTTTAATAAATAAAATTGGCATCATTCATATTTAATAAATTCTCATAAACATATATTTTAACCTTAATAATATATAAGAAGACCCTACCATATTTAAATGGTCTGATTTATTTATATGATTATATATATTGGAAAAAATTTTAAAAAACCAAATAAGAATTTATTTCACTTATCATAATATGATTCTATATATACAAATGATATAATAACCTCATGGTATTAAATAGAAAAATACATAAAAGAGTGGGGTATATAAAATTCAATGTAATAGGATAATTAAAATAAATATAAGAATGAGGTTTGATAAATATAAAATAACTTATCATGGGATCCAAAAAGATATGGATGATAAATTCACATATGAACATGGTATATGAGTAATGTCCTATTAGGATACTAGTTTTCTTTTTAATAATAACAATGTGTCACGATCATAACACTTGTAATTATAAAAACAAATCAAATCCTAATGAGAATATAACGAGATAGGTTAAACGACAAGTAAACCTATATAATACCACATTATATACTAGAATTACCATATTGATTAGTATGAATAATAATAGTATTCCACTTATTTGATCACAATTTTTAATCACTTTGCATATAATTAAAAAATACCATTTTAACCATAATCATGAAATATACCAAAGAAAATGAAATGAATTAATTAAAAATTTCAAAATGATTAAAAAATAAATTAATAACATAGATTACTTATAATAGAATATTTATATAATATAATTATTCATTTCAAATTGTGATGAAAATGAGAAGAAATAAATCTAATGAATTTCTATAATGATATCCTTCACAATAATTTTAAGGATAATGAAAATTCATCAATTAATGGAAATAAAAGAAAATTATGTTACAAGATACATAATGAAAACCATGTAAATATTTAAATAATAACGGATATTTTAAATAATGTAATAATTTTTTTAGAGTAGTAAAAACTAAAGAAAAATAATACCCCAAAAAGTGTCTCTTTTATACAAATAAGGGTTTGATATAAATGTAATTATTTTCAATTGAAATTAAATGGCATGAAAATCCATTAAATTAAAAATAAAAAAATACATTATAATACATTAATAAGGGTTTAAAATAGATTATAGAATAATCATAGTTGTGACAAAAGGAAAAATATTTTATAATAAAAATTAAAAGAGATATTTTATAATTTATCCATTCATGAATACAGTAATTTCATTAAATACTCAAACATTTTGAATAACTAAATAAGAAAATAAATAAATATTAAATCTAATTATTATTGATAAAAATTTTAATTATTCAATATCTAGTATTTGTACAATTATTTCATATATTATACATTGATGGTATAAGGTTCTTCATTAAAAATTTAAAAAAACATCAATACACTCGAAATACACTATGTTTTTGGGAAATAGTTTCATAATCTATAAAACTATAATGATGAAATTTATTTTAAATATTGATTTATAAAAGGTAAATATTTAAATTTATAAGACATAATGATTTCAACTTATTAAACACTACTCAATGATATCATTTAATGATATTAATAATAAAATTATTTTTTATAAAAAAGGTCTTTAAAATCCTAACAATTAAATTAAAAAAAATATTTAAAATAAAATTAATATATTATTTATATTATATTTTTATATGAACATGATTTCAAGAACCACATTTAAATGAATAAGGTAAGTTAGAACATCATATTTAATAAACATAGTATAAATTTATAATGGGAAATAAATGTTTTAATAGACAAAAAAATAGTGGAAAATTATTCAATATATCATATATAGGAAAATATAAGGATTGTTTATAAAACAATGTAATTTTTTAATTATTTTTTAATATATATATATATATATATATAAATATAAATTAATATAATAAATGAAATAAAATAATTGATATTTTCATTTCATATATTACAAAATAATATATACCATTTAATATTAAAGTAATGACACCATGGAATGATAATTTTCCATAAACTAAAATCGCAATAATGTTCCTATTAGTGTTTATTAAGCGAATTTTATTATTATTTGATTTTTGTAAAATTTATATATGGGAGGATAAATAGAAAATGGTTGTTGTTATATATATATGAAATGGATATGGATTTAATTTTTGTCTAGAAAAATTGAATAGGTCATCACTTATAATGTGGTTAATCCATGTTTACCCAAACAGATTCTCCCAAAAAATTTGTATTCAATTATTAGTATAATAATTGAAGGAATGGAATAAATTCATGTCATGAGACAATAAAAAAACAAAACACATGGAATAAGAGGTTTAATAAGGTCCAATCACTCTTATAATCAAGTGTAGAGTAATTTTTAAGAAATTGTAATGATTTCAATACCTGTATTCTTATGTTATTATATTCAAGTACAATTAATTGAGTAAAAATATTATCATAACCTATAAATTCAAGAAATAATTACTTGATTATTATTATAAATAAATATCCACTTCCAAATATTAAGGGCCTTCCAAATATAGATGACATTTTTACCCTTGTTAATCTCTTTAGTATTTTCTAACATACCCCTATAATATTCCATATAATTTATATATAGAATATAAATGATTCATTATTCAATGATGTGAGAAACACATTTTTGTTTTCTGTAACACACTTTTACAATATAGTCTCACCTAAAACACTAGTTTTGGTTATCATGTCATCCATATCTGTTATTTATGTCTATATCTACTCCATATATTTCAATTTTCAAAATTAAATATTCCCATAGAAATATATCTATAATTAAAGCACCATAAAAATGAATGTGGAAGGAGATAAACCTTTAAATTTTTGGAACATTCATTATCCTTACGGTGAAATTATTGGGAGTTTCATGGTAATTCAAAGGTTCGGGGAATTGTGAATTTTTCAGAAAGACATTTTAAATGTGTTTCATATCATATTAATATTAATTTTTATGTTCTGGAATTTATTGTAGACATTTTTTGAAATATTTCACTTAAGATGATTTTTTAATTAAATGTAATCCAATATATTTATTTTAAATATGTTTGCTAAAATTTTTATTTTAGTAAAATATATTAAATATAATAAAACATATTAAATAAGTCAATAAATATGTATATTTACATGTGTCATGTTGAAATTAAACAATTGAATAATTATGTGTGTTAAAAAAATTATATATACAAACACACACATATGTATATGTATATCGGCATATTCGTATAAATATATATTATAATTCCATATGTATATTTATATATAATGATATTATATGAAAAATAAGAGTTATTATTTATGTATATAAATACATACATGTGAATGGGAATGAAAATATACATATATATATATTAGAAATTTGTATATATATGTGTGTTGTTATATATATTTGAATATACGGGGTTACGATAAACGTGGTGGATGTAAAATGATTTCATTAATAATAACAACTGTAAAATGCGAGGTGTACAAATTATAAATGTTTGGATTTTAATTGAATATGATAAAGAGATATTGTAAATAAAATATGACTCATTAATGGATGGTGTGTTTCACAATAATAATTTAAATGGGATTAAATGAATAAATAAATAAATTGGATTGATAATAATTAAAAAAATAGCAGTTATCTTTGAATTTATCACATTATAATTATTATTTTATTTGGGAAAAATAATTGCAAAAAATTTAAATTTGTTTTGTTTAAGAAAATTATAAAATATATTATACATAAAAATAAATACCCTGCGTATTGGGTTTTGGTATAATTTGACACTCTTGATGTTAATTATTTCACATGTCACATTCAATAATTAATATATACTTGAATATATATATATATATATATATATATTTGAGTTTATTTTGAATTAATATTTCTCAAAATTACTGGGCATTGAAATGATTTTCTTATATATATATAAATGCATGTATGTATAAAACTATTTTTATATCACCCTGTTATATATATATCTATATTATATATTTATATTTTTATATACTATTGCATTATTAAATATTTAAATATTTAAAGATATATAAATATATATATATCATTGGAATGTCCAATGTTTAAAAATAAAGATAGTGTTTTTGTTAAAATATCTTTTAAATACACAATTGATTAAAAAATAGTAAAATTGTTTTTTATTAACTAATTAATTATATTAAATTAGAAAATAATGAGGGTGTTATATAAATGTTACAAAAAGGATTATTGGATAGAATTTCTCATGTAGAGTAATAAGTATAGAGGGAGTTTACAAGAATATTAATATGTTATAAAAATTAAAAACCAAAGAATGGGAAGAGTTGCGGCATGCAAGAGGGTAGGTACACCAAGGGGGTGATTCATCTAGTTAGAAAATATGATTAAAAAAGTAAATTTAAATAATTATATTCAAATTCAAATATGTAAAAACTTTTTACTATATTTTGTTTTATAAATTAAATTAGGTTAATAATTAAATAAATAATAATAATAAAATGAAACCATATAAAAGAGAATGAGAAATGTGGTGTTTTAATGAATAAAAATGTGCTTTAAATTCATAGATTAAAAAGAGTGAAATCCAAACCAAAAAATAATATAATAATTGTTTAATATGTTTTAAATTAAATGGTTGTATTAAATTTATCAATTATGTGAGGGAATTAAATATAGGAATTAATTGTGAAAAATGATTTGATATATTAAAATTGGGTGTATAAATAACCAATATATATAACATATTTCGTTTATATAACCATTAATATTAATAAGATTTACTTCTTTTTGTTCAATCTTTTTTTTCATAATTAATGTAAGGTAGGGGAAGTGTTTTTTTCAAAGGAATAGAGTTAAATTTTCTATATTTAATTAAATCCAAATTTTAACATTTAAATTATTGAATATGGAGAATTGGGGAATTAGGAGTTCATATTGGCCCTTGTGAACATTTTTTAACATCATAGTTGGGTATGTAAATATAGGTTTGGGAATATTCGATTCTCATTTAGTTGAGCCATGAAAATAGGGTTTTTTTAATTTGGAAAAATGGTTGTTAATCGATAAATAATGATAATAAACTGATTCAATTTAAACTATTGAGGAAGTGTTTTTAGATTTTATGATTTTATAACTTGTGATTTATAGTGGTTTTTTATTATAATGGATAAATTCCCCATTTAATATTTTGGTTTATAGGGATTTTATTTTTATAATATTTGATATTTTATGAAACATATTTTGTATGATGTTTTTAAGAAATAGAAAATTGGATTACCAATTTTTTCCAGTTAATAAAATGTGTTCCCCAATAAAATTACTTTTTGTGTGAGAATTCCCTTATAATAAATAAATGAAATTAAATGTAATGATATATATAATAATGTGAAAAGTAGACATTCAATGTGTGTTCTTGTGTGTTGTTATGATGTGGTGTTGTTGTGCTTGATGTGATGATGTGTTGTTTTATGAAATGATATGAAATGAAAAAAGAATTAATGAATTTAATTGATATGTATGTTTAATGATGATGATGATTATATGTGATATAATTTTCTAGAAAATTCTTGTTTTTTAAGAAAAAAATATGGTAAATTGGTAATCATGAAAATCAATTATTTGAAATTAGATGTGGCTAGTGGCTTGTGGAATGTTTATGTGTGGCAAAAAATGTGTGAATTCTATGAAATGATTAGTACCATGGTTATGTGCCCATGGGACAGGATTGTGAGTCTTAATACTATATATATATATATATATATATTATATTCTTGTGATTTTCTATACACACCCCAACCCCACTGATCACAAACATTACACACATATATATCACATGTGAGTGTTTTTTTTTTCAACTTCCTGATTTGACGATTGATGGACGGATACCAATTTTTTCCCACTCCCACTTCCAAAAGATGTGAATGAAATTCATAGGCTCTGGTGGCTAGAAAATAAAATTTCATCTTCTGAGGACTTACATGATAATATATGATAAACTAGATGTGTTCAGGTGATATTTGGTTGGGATGTCATATGGTGGGGATCTTGCATGTTTAGAGAATGGAATATGGGTTATGTCTATAACATTCATGATAGTCTACTAATAATAATTGATATATGATGTGATATGATGGTCCATGGGTGGGATTGTTGGATATTAAGTGTTATGATGTTATTTGGAAGAGGGGGACAATTTGGATGTACTATGTTGGCATGTGCGAGCATAAAATCGGTTATAATTTTGTGTGTGATAACTTATCATTGAAGTCATTCATATTATATTATTTTTCAATGATATTTTATTTGGTGAGTGATCCATTGTGAGGTATTTTGTTTTTTTTCATTTGACCTATTTAGGTGTTGTTTGTTCTATTTTTTTACTCATATATACATTAATATGCTCTTTTAACATGTGCATAATATACCATGGGTTTTTAATGATTATAATTTTATAGACACCATATTTATATAAAACTATATTCTCTTTTTCTAGGAGGACTTATACGAACATGATGGAAATTACAAAATTTAACATTTGGATTTGTTATGTTTTCAGTGCATTATATATTATTTTCTAACATTCATTTGGATACTTTTACCAATATCTATATTTTTATACATGGTTTGATGGATTATTAATTGTTTATTTATATTATTTCATATAATTTTTTTCTATGGATTCATTATTTTTCACAATATAGTATTATCATAATGGAAACTCCCTCCCATTTCACGTGAGTTTAATACCATATATTCTAATCTCTTACCCATGTGTTACTAGGGGAAGGTCTCATTATGAAATTACTCTCTCCCCTCATTGTGTTATCATAGGTGGGAGGGGTTCAATATAGAGTGTTATAAAAGACGATGGATGAGGGATAGGGTGTTGTTTGGAGTTAGAAAATATGAGGATTTCATGTGTTGGTAAAGAAGTGACATTAGTTGACCTTGGTACATGCTATATTCTAGGGAGGACTAGATTAAAACTATATTTTAGGGCCTCTATGATTCAATTAAAGGATAATGACTATACAAATGACAAAGGGAGGTGGAGTCACATAAAATGGTTAATAAAATATGTGTCCATTCTTTATGATTGATTCTATTTTTATTTGAATTGGGTGATCATTGGATTTTAAATGAATTATATAATTCATGTATTTTTTTTGTATTTCCTTTAAATTACTAAAGATATTATTTATAATAATCTAGAACCATTTTTTGGATATTTTTTTATAAAATTATGGGAAATAGTAAAATTATTGTTAACTATATTAAGCCATTTATTTTAAACCATGTCGATGTTTTAATATGTTTATTTTTAACATGTAATAGTATGACTCCTAATGGAATTAAGTTTATATTATTAAATAAAAAGCAACATTCTATCTAGTTTTCATAATTTTTGAAATAGTTAGTGAAGAATGTTTTATATTTTTTTTCACAGCTGTTGAATTTTTAAATGATATTTGAAGAATGTCACATGTTGTAGATTTCACTATGAAATGAAAAAATAATGTATTTGGAAAAAATTATTTGAAGAATTATGCCTCACATGTTAGTTAATATACCATGTGTTTCTAACCATTATAATTTATCATGCTCTTGTTTTTTGGACATGGTGTAAAACATAGTTTTGGACCATTAAAATTATAAATTTTTATAAAATTTCAATATTTAATTTTTATAATTTATTTTATTTTGGAAACAATAAAAAAATTATTTCTCTCCTTACCATTCCCTGATTTATATACTAAAAAATAGATATAGTAATAAATTTTAATCATGTGATTGGATGTGAACTCTTGTAACCTTATTTCAACAATTTTGGAAACATATGATTGTGAATTTTTGTAACTTTTTGATAATGGAAACAATTAATATGATTAAACTTATACTTTGAATGAATAATAAGAATTTTTACCTACCAAATAAACCATTTCTCATATGTTATTTCATAATTGGTATGTTTTTGAAATCAGGACTATTGGTTAAAATTTTTTTGTGGTAACCATAGAAGTTATATTATGTTAGACATGTACTTGTATCATGTTTAATTTGTTGTATATAAATATTGAACTCGAATCTTGTTATCCATATTTATTTATATAAAAGTGTTTTCATGATTCTCTATATGATTAAAGAATTTTTATATTGAGTATGAATAAACATGAAATATATTAATACAAAATTTTATTTTATGATTTTTTTGAATGAAGTAATTTCTTATTATCATAATTTTGAAATGAATATTCTGCATGTAATGAGGTCCGTGAATTGAACATAAGAACCTAGAATGTAAAACTTTTTTAATCACATTGTAAATTTGTGGTTTTTTTGTCGCATTATTTGTTTTTCATTAAGTTGTTCTTAGGACTTGCATAATATAATGTTTTTTGGAATCATTTTTCTACCTTGATCATCATTGATTACGAAACCATTGAATTGAATAGTAATGTCCTGACCTGGGTGCAATGTGATGGTGCCCTGAGTCGGTTCACAATATGACCTCAAGTGTGTAACATCCAAGGATAATAAAGAATATGGAATTTTCATTTTTATTATGAATAGTGAATTAAATTTTAATTTAACATTAAAATAAATTCTATGTTTTATGGCATACCCAATAAGAAACAACATGTATCTTTGAAATCTTATGTTGCACACAACTTTGAGTAATAAAGATAAATAATAAAATAATAAAATTATTTTAAATGGTAGTTAACAAACTTCCATTTAATAAGTGGGAATTAATAAAAATAACTAATATATGATTACAAATGTTTTTTACTTTTTTTTACATTTACCCAATAGAAGTTAGACGCTTGAAATGTGAATGAATCTAATTTTATGAAAAAATACTATGATATTTTTTATAAGGTCGATTTACCGCCTTTTGATGCAGAACCCTATTTGAATATAATTTTTGTCAAATTTATATATTCTATGTGATAAAATAAAATTCTTCTTTATAATCGGGAAATCAAAATTTACTTTGGATGAAATTTTGGTATTTCTCGGATAAATTTATTTTTTAATGAATAGTGAAAAAAACCACATATTAATTCTAAACCAAAATATAATTTAATTAATTTATATATTAATATTATTATTTTTATTTGTTTTAATGTTTAATGGGATTTTATTTTAACCATTTATATCTATTTTTGTCATTGGAAGTAATTTCACTTTAAAATTAGATATAAACAAGTGTCAGTCTTTTGATAGTGGTTAGTTCATAAAAATAAGATTTTCTGTTTTGACAGCCAATATTAATTTTAAATTAATTAATTAAAAATATATGATATTAAATTGATAAAATAGATATCATTTTTGGATTCGGAATATGAAAATTATCTTTGGGTGACTTTTTGTTATTTTTCTGAAAACTTTCAATTTTTTATGAAGAGTGAAAAACACTAATTAGTAGATAAAAATACATGATTTTTCATTAAAATAAAATTTTAGTGCTTCTGTGAAATGAATTTATAAAATCCCACATACATGGTTCTAATTAGTATGTAAAATGTGGCTCAATGGGATGAAAATAATTTTTTTGAATAGTGAATAGTGAATTTTATTTTTTGTTGTTTAAGGTAAAAATGGTAATTTAAGGTAAAAAAAATAGTATAATAATATAAAATTTCTTTAACAGTTTCCATAGCCTTATATGATGATTCATGACTGATAAATACAATCATTGGGTGAGACATTTTGTAGAGACCCAAAACATGACGTACATGGACAATACATTACTTTTGCGGAATACTTAATACATAACAAAATAGACACACAAGGATCATAATAGTTTACTGTCTTTGGAATCTTGGAATAAAATCTTCTAATCGTGGTGAAATATCTTCATCATCTCCAAGTAAATATCTTCCCCCTTTTTTTTCTTACCTAAAACCTTTCTTTATATCCTGGGGAAAAGAAAACATAAAAAGGGTGAGCTCAAATGCCCAGTAAGGGTAAACAGAGAGAACATAAAATAATCCATAAACATTTTAATCCAAAAACTTGAACATAAAATCTAAACATTAAAATCTTGAGCAAAGACATAAAACTTGGAAGTACGTAATCCATATATCATAAGGGAACATAAATCATGATAAAATATCATGGGAATAAAACATGTAATTGTGGCAACCATTAAGCACATGATATGATTTCCATAGTAGCCAAGGCATTGCTGCCAAGACCGTCTTAGTGGACAAAGTCCCTTTCTGAATCGAGTTCAATCCTCGTTCCAGTCCTATATTACTGAACCGGTTTAACTTGTTGTTCCAGCCATGTCTATCTCATGAGATATAAATCTTTACCCAATTCATTGGAGGGAGATATAGGTCCCACCCATATCATAATGAAATCATTTTTACTTGTTCCACAAAATAAACTTACATCATTCATAATATCCCAATAATGAAATGGGTTTAATAAACATCATCCTATTATCACATAATACATATAAATGAAATGGATATCATTTCTTAATAAGAAAAGTAATACCATTTAAATCATAGAGACATTATACTTGAAACATACACATATGAAATAACGTCATCTTATATGAAAAATGGTTTTGATAAAACACTTGAAATGAATTCATGAGGAAAATATCCTTTCTTCTTCAAAATAATTTTATTTTCACAAAATGTCATGAAATTTTAAAAGAAAAGGATTTTTTTGAAAATATACATGAAATATTTTGGGTGAAGCTTCAGGAAAATAAAGCTTTATAAAACCATAAAAATCCGTTCATGCCATATAAGTTAAAAATAACATTCTTCTCGTACTTTTGTTCGAAAAGTCAAAAAGTAACTCGTAACGTAAACAAAAGAAAGATTCCTTAAATAACATTTAGTAGAAGACAAAATGGGTAATAATGACATTAAACATACATAAACACACTTTTATAAAACATGGACTAGGATGATAACAATAACCCCAGAAAATACTTACGAATAAACAATCTTGGATAAGAACGAGATTAGAAAGGTTATCCCTTAACTTAGGTCCGATATGCTTCACACCTATCCGAACCTCCTGTATAATGATTTATATAAAGTCATTGACTTATTATAGAATCATATTCATTGTTATGATATCATATATGTTTCACTTATGACTTTATATTACCCGTTGTTTTGTAAATTCCATGTTAAAGATGCGTTTTGGGTAAAATCATTTCATTTATCGTATGTGTTTCGACTTGATGTTCATGATATTAATACTTATATCCTGATTTACATAATTCTATAATGTAAAGCATGATTTATATATAATATATATTCATCATATACACATATATATTATTGATCGATAAAAGGAATGAAATACACCATTTATGGAGACGGTAGGCCGTACGTATGCATGAACGCTGTTTTCGTTTCCTAATTGAATTGAATGAAACTAAATAGATGACATACATATATATATAAATAAATACAGTAGAATTATTATTTCATATATTTCATTATTATTCATTATATAAACTTTATGATCATTCATGTATGGTTAACATGGAGAATGAATCTCATCGCGTCGTGGAGACGGTAGTCCGTACGTACGCACGAGCGATGATATCATTCCCATAATTATTGAATAGAATTGGAGTGGATGGTATAATATATCAAAATCAATATGATTTTATAATAACCATATATAGTTATTCTTTACACCATTATACCCATCCAATTAAGGTGTTGGTGGAAAAACAGATTTCACCACGGCGTGGAGACGGTATTCCATACATACGCACGCGTGGTGATTTTGTTTTCCATAGGATGGATAAATGGTGAAATAGGGTTGTTTCATACTTATAATAACATATAAGTATATGATTTATACTTATGTTAATACTTCATAATGAAACAACTAAATAACAAGAAGAGGAAGAAGAAATAAAGTTGAAAGAATCGGTGACGGACATTATCTCTTCTTTGAAGCGCCTCTTTGAGACCTCTTCATAGGGAACTAAAATTGGTCTTTGAAGAAGAATAGAACCTCTAGGATGTTTCTATGGAAATGGATAAGAGAATTTGTCAGGGGTTTACTAAGCTTGAAGGCTCAATGTGGAGTTAGGAAGAGATGGAGGAGGTGCCCTTTTATAAGGGAGGAGAGGGGCACCTTTGGAAAAACACAAAATATTATTTTTTTATAAAGTCATATTCGGTTTTTAATAGCTCCAAATTGATTTATTTAGAATCTAAGGTGAGTATGGGTCTAAATACTCTCATCCAATAGAATTTAGACAAGTTTATGTCATTATATTAACCTTATCGTTTAGTTTTAACTCTTAGTTAATTAAATTGACATTTACCATGCCACTTTGTATTTTTATATTATATAGTTAATAAAATTACCATATACATCCAAGAGACCCCCATGTGGCCCAATAATGATACCCCTATCATGATATAAGTATCGTGGATGATCCTTATATTTTTAGGAATATAATAACTATTAATAATATAATATTTGTTTTAAAAACTATTTTTTGTAAATTTTGACACTATTTGGTAATTAATTTTTGTGAAAATCATAACAGATCGATTAGTTCGAAAAGAGATAATTAAATCAACACTAACATGTCATATTAACATATAAAATTATTTTAATTCATAAAAAGTCTCAAATTACATTTATTTGGGTATTTATAACATCAATTATGTCAATATTTCATTAATAAGATAATTACTGCATCATCATTGTGTCATATATAAATTAAATTATTTAATGTCTAAAAATTATAAATAAAATACCATTATATAGTAAATCGTTTTAGCTTTTTAATTAATATTTATAGTCGAATTTACTTTATATATAACCCTATATTAAAAATGATTTACTTATTAAACATTGATTTTAACTATTTTAACACTTCTTTAAATAAATTAATATTAAATGTCCTAATCTAATCCACGTGGACCTAAATGGTCATTTTTTATACCTAAGGTTGTTTTTGGTAGAATTACACTTATCCAATAGAATTAGGACATGTGTTAGGATAATAATAATATCATTTTTACCCTTAATTAACCTATTTACTTTTAACCATGGTAAATAAAAGTAAAAAGTTACTATTCATCAAAAAATATTTTCATCTCATTGAACCACATTTTAGTCCTTGATATTAACCATTTCTCTCGGAGTTTTGAAATTCCTATCACAGAAGTGGTAAAATTAAGTTTTATGAAAAATTTAGTTTTTTAACTACCACTTAGTGGTTTCACTATTCATTAAAAATGAATTTTTCCAGAAAAATACCAAAAATTAGGCCTAAGATATATTTGTTATTATGAATTAAAAAATAATGTCTATTTTACCAAATTCAAAAAATATCAGTTTCATTAATTAATTTAAAAATTAATTCTCGTCGTCAAAACAAATAGCGTGTTTTTAAGAGATAATAATTATCAAAAGATTGACACTTGTTTATGTCTGGTTTAAATGTGAAATTACATCTAATGACCAACATTGTATTAAATGGTAAAAATATATTCTAAATATACTTTAAATCCACTCAAATTAATAATTTATCACTATTAATTATTTTGATTAAAAAAATTTTTTTTAATTAAAATTTAGTAATTTTCACTATTCATCAGAATATGAAAGTTATCTGAAAAGTACAAAAAAATCACCCTACGCTAATTCCAATATTCCGAATCCAAAAATGAAGTCCATTTTGAAAGATAAAATTCATAAAATTTCAAAAAGTGGGTATTACTATTCATAACTGCTAGTTCAAAATAATATTATAATAATATCTCATTTAGTGAAACTCGGTATTGCGTAATACACACGCTATCGAGGAAGGGCTTTATTGCGTGTAATGCAATCCAAGTCAGGGATGTGTGTTGTGCAAGCTCTTTTTGGTGTAGCATACAAACAAGAAATTAATGAAATTAAAAAGATTATTTTTCATAAAATCTCAGGGTGTTACACTTTTGGCCTTTTAAAGGTGTTTGGGTAAGATAATGACATAAATAACTTATTTATTTAAAGTAAAAAAAATATTATAAACCTGTATTGTTTTACGAAAAAATATAATGTAGTTTTATATAATTGATATTTTTTACAATAAATAGTAATTATCAATAAAAATATATTTACTACATCATGTTATTTTATTTAAAATTTTCCGACATCAAATATATAAATGTACTTATGACACAATGATGATGCAATGATTATTTTATTAAGGAATGTTTTAAATAAATGAGATATTAAATATTAAAATAATTTAATTTTTATACCTTTTCATGAATCCCAAAATTTTATTTATGAGTGGAACTTATTATCATGGAATTAATTATTGTGTTTTTGAATGAATCAAGTTGGTTTGGATTTTATTAAATTTCGTGATATGAATAGAACAAAAAATTACATAAATGGGTTTCTAAATTTATAAATATTTAATTAAATGATAAAATAGTCCAAAAAATATAACATTCATCCAAATGACATATATGATGTTATAAATTTCATTAATGATCCATTTTGGGTCACTTGTAATTTTATTGTAAATATTTTAACCATATAGTATGAATATAAAAGAATACATGGTGACAGATAATTTTTTTAAAGGATGATGGTTTAACCTAAGTGTCCAAGGCACAAAAATTATTAAATGAAAGATTACAAGAGACAAAAATACGGGATTATCTTACAATATTTAACATGGAAAGGAATAAGAGCAGCAGGCAGGTCATCGCACCAGGTCATGTCTTGATTAACTCCCAAGTTGTCAAAGCCATCAGCAACTATGACTGCTTCCCGATAGACATGTGTGATGATGTAGTTTAGATCGGTGAGTGAATGGTTACATTCCATCTAATGGGTGGTAATCATCCAAGCTAGATGAGTTACACCATTCCAAATATCTTGAACGATTGTTGTCGTGTCTCTTTCAATCCAAAGGGTGTTCCAACCAAAGCTCATGGAAAATTTTATCACATGAATCAAACCCAACATCTCAGCTTCAAGGGAGGTGGAACTACCATAATGACCCAAGAAGAAGCCTAGGTTCTAGACTGGATGATTCCGGAAGAGAACACCACATCCTACAGGCCCAACATTACCTTTGGAGGCACAATCAATGTTGATTCTAATCCATCAAGGGAGATGGGCTATCCAAAACACCTCGAGATTCTGATATGGCTGAGAGAAGTTGCCACTGATTTGAAGACATTTTAGTCTTACAAAGTCAGGCACGAAATTGTGGCAATGAACTTTTTGAAACAAAGCAGCTTATTTTATGGAAATGAGGATTCAGGTCCGACCTACATTAATATTGAGAGAGTAGTTTCTTTGAATTATAACATTTAGATCATACCAAATCACATGGTGATGTTTAGAAGCTGTAGTAAGGAAGAGATTCTGTATTTGCTAAGAACCCCGCATCTCAACGAATTTCTTATGTTGAGTTTTAATAGAGTCAAGAATCAACCATCTGGAATAAAAGATGTGAAAAATAAGGTTTCAAAGAGTAACAGTAGTAGCACAACAAAGGAATAGGTGGTTAGAATCTTCTCTGTGAGGGTTACAGATTTTACATTTAGAGCGATGATGAATTCCAAACGATTGATGAAAAACAACAGTGGGAATTCTATTGTGAGAAAGTCTAAAGATGGTAATGAATCTTGATGGATTTATCCAAGGTTTGTTGAAGTGTTTAATCTAGCTGATGTCACACTCTTTGTTGTAGCACGTGTGGTTGTAGTAATGATATGAGGGGAGCATACCATTGTGATTAGGCTCCCAAATTAAGAAATAAGAGTTTTATGAAAAAATATTGTTGTCAATGATATTCAAAATAAGAGTAGGAAGATGATCATGTTGAGAAATAAAAAGGTATTTGATAGAGGTATTTGTGTTTTTAGGAATTTGATCAAGAGGAATCACATAGATTAGAGGTGTACCGGTCCAATTGTCTAACCAGAATTTCATAGAGTAATCTCTGGAGACCATCCATCTGTAATTATTCAATATGTTAGCAAAAGAGAGTATGAGGATGGGCCAAATGGAAGAACTAATGTTGGTCAAGATTCCATTCTTATGATTTTTGATGAATATATAAATACGAATGGTGATAGAATCATAAGTATTGTGAAAATGATTCCAAGTTATATGAGCATAAAGAGCATCATTAAAGCACATTCAATTTTTTAAACCAATTCCAACATTTTCAATCAAAATGGAGTTACACGACATAAAGGTAACATCTTCCATTAAATTATCTTCTTTTATTTTAATTCTTCACACCATATGCTTTTATTATTCTTATTATACATGAAAAAATGGTAGCCTAAATATACTAGGTTATTTTAGGAGAGGTATTTAGACTACATTTAAAAACAGCTCTGTAAAAATTTCAATGAACATTGTTTTTGTGGACGACGAACTACTGTCTCATGAAACAATGATTGTTCAATTCTATCCAAACACATCTCATGGTGGAAATTATGAAGGCTCTATAATTATATATGATATTTATGATAATTATTTTATCTGTATTATTTTGTAATTATAATTTTTAACTTACATTTATGTTTTTCATGTTGTATATATTCGATAATTAAATTTGAGAATGAGTGGACTTCCACCCCCTAAAAGTGATATGACTCGTTCATACCATACATGTAATGTATAAAGATTGGTGTTAATTAATATATGTAACATTTATAGAATATTATATTATATATGAATAATAATATAACTATGTATGATTTGATTTTTATTCCTTTAAAAATGAAAAATTGAAATGAATGTAGCGTACATGCGTACGTACGAATTACCGTCACCATGAAAAGTGAATTTTATTTACATTCATTGAAATGAAATAGACTATTATAATTAAATATGTATTGGATATATATATATATGATATATATGATATCCAAATTATTAAAATCTTTCTTGAGATAATTGAATTTTGACCCCATGGACAATTTGTAATGATATCAAATTCATTTTTGACTCAAGTTCGGAACATCATCCCAATATCCTATATGAACTAAAATAATTATATAATTGTTATATCATGCTAATAAGTGATATAAAAGGAATAATAAACTTGAAAATAGTTCTTAATAATGTCTTAATATAATTATGAATATTATTCAGGAATAACAAGGAACATACAAGACAAGTCAGACATGAGGTAAGAGATTATACCTCACTTTTTATTATCGTGAGATTTATGCAATATTTGCCACTATTTCCACTTTATGGTGTATGTAAAACCCATGAATGTATTATTTGTGTTATATAATATAAATTTATCCGTATTTAAATCTTCATTTTATGATCCTTCATTCATAGGGTGTATGTTTCATACGTTTCCAAATCAGTAAGGTATGTTTTTAACCCAATTTCAGTTATTGGAGTTTATCTTCTATATCATAATTATGTCCTGATATGTTTATGTGTAGAATAACTGTTTATTTATTTATGTTTTAATTTCCACTCCCCATTTTTGGAAATACTATTTAAATACAAAATCACCGAATTGATAAATTTTACCATCATTTATACGATCTTTGTAACGATACCTTTCACCATACTCTTCATGTCAAATAATTCATTTATGTTATGTATTTAAAATTAAATTCTAAAATGTGGGGATATGGTCTTCTATATCCTGATTATTGTAAATTTTATTTCCAGGTGATGAGAGTACCTTTTCACTTTCATAAAATCATTTTTTTTAATTTTTATGTGACGTCGTTCGGCTGCTGAATTTTGGTAAGGGAACTTCTTAACCCAATTTCAAATATATGTGTTAAACTTATTCTTCATGATTATGTCATACTATGAATATATGTTAATGACCTATTCTTGTTTTACACATAATATCCACTTATATTGAGTTCATTCGTATTTGCCACACATCATTATGTCATTGATTTATCCTTAATCTAAGGATACGATCTTTGTAAGGGACATTGTCTCAATTTTTATTCAACTGAGTCATATTTGTTGTTATACACCAACTAAATTTTATGAAGTGTATTTACTTTTATTTGACATATTATATCATGAATATAATTCTAATCATGATATTTTAGGTCATAGTTATATATAAATGTCCTTCACTTGATAATATTTTTATATTTTATAATATTTATCACCTATTTTTTGTCCAACTACCAAAATAATAATAATTTTCTACAAAGGGCCACAATAACATTCTAATAATCATCAGTAAGATCCTAATCCAACAATCAAGTTTCAGTCCACATGTAATTTTTTTAATATTTTTATACTCATTGAATAATAACCTTGATACCAACTGAATAAATAATCCATCATTAAGAAATAAAAAAACAAATTACTTATATAGATAATAAATTATAAATGAGTGTGCTTTAACAAATCCACTAAAATTAAGATCCTGGTATGATAGTTTTCCATGTCTAGTATGACATTCTAATTAGATTCATGGTAAATGACATATCATTACTAAGGAATATAATGATGATATATATGACCTATTAATAATAATCGCTCTCTAATATTATTCTATCTAGATCCCAAATATCAATACTGAAATTAATTAGCACTCAAGGTTATATCATAATCCCTAGTGCTTTTATATAAGTTTCCTAATAATATATGCTCTAGAGATTAATAAATCCACACCTCATTGTATACAAGCCATGTCACTCTATATCACCTATGAAAAAAATTATCTATTACAATGGGGAATATAAATACCCACTAATTATGAGATCATTTACCCTTATAGATTGATCAAATCCTATGAATTTTCCTTCCACTTTTATCCCGATCCATCAATAAAATTAAATATAATAATTCAGAAATTTATCAACTCAGTGTTCATTCAAACAGTATCACCCTATTATGTTACATATTTTATATGACACTAAATACGATGGTCATCCCATAACCGTATTTAAACCCCTATGGAATCTCCCTTTTACCTGATGAGAAATCCTATAACAACACTTAGGGTCGTTGATGATTTTGTGAGTATTAAAACACCACATTTTATCTATTTGAGCCTCTATAGTTTATAGAGTCATATGACAAGAATTAATCATACTAAACATATATTCCTTTCTTAAAATACCAAATATTATAGGGACAATAATTCATTAGGTTTATACAATATTTTCCATTTTCATACAATATGAGGCTATTGATAATAAAAATATAAATTCTAGAAAGAAAACATGAATCAAATATCTAATAATTTTTATCACCACATAAAGATGATGATAACAATTATTTGAAATATATATCCTTATTTTAATTAAATTAACAATTAAAAACATATTTTATAATCTATTAAAAAATTCATCTTATTCAATTATTATACACATGAATTTTGTGGAAAAATAAAATGAAAATATCATTTGTAAGTTACCTTATTTATGGTTTTCAAATTACACTATCAAATATAAAATATCAAAAAACACATTAATGAAATATTATTTTTCAGAATCAACCATTCATTAAAATTAAAAATAAAATTTACACCATTTTGTTTACAAATTGACTTTCTAATCATTATCATGTGCCTCTTTTCAATATTGAAGATAATCCACTGGGTACTGTTTAATAATGGAACCATCTAATGAATTGTTTATCCATGTAAATATTTACCTTATGCAGCTATACTGGAAACATTAGACCCTTAAATTCAATAATAGTCATGATATTTTATAAAACTGTTCAAAATACCATGAATATATTATTAGATAAAAAATTAATATACAATCAATCAAAATGCTGATAATAGAAATTATTAATGTCCAATTCATTTCGGGATCAATTAAATAATATAAATACTAATATATTATCATCCAATAATAACCAAATAAAATAAGGATTGATATCATCATTAAATAAATAATAATTAAATAGAAAAATAATAAATTTGAATTATAAAAAATGATATAATTTTAAATCACGTTGGGGTACTACATGGTTGTAATAATATGAAAAAAATTGTAGAACACTCAAAAAATAACTCTATCATAATAAATGTGAAAACATCAAATTAGCAATTCTCTATAAATCGTAAAATTTATCTTGTTCGGATAATATCATTGAATATTATCATCAAGAAATATACAATCATTGAAAATTGATGTTATGTTGGGAGCCCATCATTTGATAAATTATACTACAGAATAAACAAAAAATCAAAATCAAATAACATGATTCTATATTCCATAAATGGAATAAAACAAAATATCCCAAAACCCAAAAAACATCAATGAATATATAATAATAATATTGATGATAACGGTATTAATACCCACCAACCTCAAGCCCGCCTTCCATAGGCCAGGGGATGGCGACTAGCACCAAAGGCATAAAATCCCGATAACTGGGAATGCATTGCCTTTATAAAAGAAAAAAAACATCACAGAGTACAAGCGGAAGCAAAACACTAAGTAGAAAAGAAATGATGAAAAGTAAATGGGCCAGAATAACAACCCAAAAGAAAGTACGAATACAACCGAACAAGGTACAATAGCAAAAAGACAAACAGCTGGAAGAAGGAAGCAGCTCCTGGGTCATCCTCCTCGAATCCTACCTGAAGGGTAGGTACAGATAGCGCAGCTCCTGGTCGTCCACAAAGGATCCTACCTGAAGGGTAGGTACAGATAGCCTCCTCCACGCTCTCTTCCGTCAACCTCCTCTGTGAGTCGTCACGTCGTGTAGTCCACCTCCGGGTACTGACTCATCATGTAGTCCACCTCCGGGTACTGACTCGTTGTGTAGTCCACCTCCGGGTACCGTCCAGTCCTCGAACACTCGGCCTCCGTCAGCACTGCCCGTCGTCTGCAACCAACACAACGAGGTGCGGGCATAGCCCATGCAGGGTGAGTATAACGATACTCAGTAGGGACCCTGAGACCCTCAAGGTCTCACTAAACCAACAAGGATAACCAAAAAGAAGATCTCAACATATAACCTCTACTTAGGTATATGCCCATATATATACCTAAGTTATCAAGTAACCCATCTCAATCATGAGGAAACACAAGGATTGTGAAATCAACGGATAACCAATACCCATGTATATGCATTTGTCATGACCCGTCCTCGGGGACCGTGCCGTGACTACTCCAAGCCCGCCTTCCATAGGCCAAGGGCTGGCGACTAGAACCAAAGGCGTAAAATCCCGATAACTAGGAAGGAATTGCCTTTATAAAAGAAAACAAGCACCACATAGTACAAGCGGAAGCAAAACACTAAGTACAAAAGAAATGATGAATAGTAAATGGGCCAGAATACAAACCCAAAAGAAAGTACTACTACAACCGAACAAGTTACAACAGCAAAAAGAAAAAAAGCTGGAAGAAGGAAGCATCTCCTGGGTCGTCCTCCTCGGATCCTACATGAAGGGTAGGTACAGATAGCGCAGCTCCTGGTTGTCCACCACGGATCCTACCTGAAGGGTAGGTACAGATAGCCTCCTCCACGCTCTCGTCCGTCAACCTCCTCTGTGAGTCATCACATCGTGTAGTCCACCTCCGGGTACTGACTCGTCGTGTAGCCCACCTCCGGGTACCGTCCAGTCCTCGAACACTCGGCCTCCGTCAGCACTGCCCATCGTCTGCAACCAACACAATGAGGTGCGGGCATAGCCCGTGCAGGGGTGAGTATAAAGATACTCAGTAGGGACCCCGAGACCCTCATGGTCTCACTAAACAAACAAGGATAACCACAAAGAAGATCTCAACAGATAACCTCTACATAGGTATATGCCCATACATATACTTAAGTTATCAAGTAAACCATCTCAATCATGAGGAAACACAAGGATTGTGAAATCAGTGGATAACCACTACCCAGATATATGCTCATACATATACCTAAGTTATCAAGTGACTCATCTCAATCATGAGGTAAACACAAGGTCAAAAGTCTCAGCTCAAACCTGGATTTTTATTATCGAAACCGTAACTGCTGAAGAGATCCATCTCTGGAGTGTACAGTGGTCCTGTCACGACTCTGAGGTACTGCTCACTAACCTAAGACTATGAGTTACTCCTCCTGTCGAGTATCGCGGACCTCCCACCTCACACAGTAGTGCTTCCCGCCGGGGTCTGCCACCCAACACAGTAGTGCTCCCCCCTAATAGCCTACAGAGGTACTCCTCCTGTCGAGTACCGTGGGTCTGCCACCTCACATAGTAGTGCTCCTCCGCTATGGGTCTGCCACCTCACAATGTAGTGCTCCCCACTGGGCTACCTAAGTCACTCCGAATCGAATCAGACAAGAAGTCTTCAGGTCTCGGCCGGCTACACGGTCTCCGTACTCCGTACGCTCGTCTCTGGGAGGGTCCAGTCTACGAGCTACAAGTCGATACTCCAAGTATCTCAAAGTCCCAAGAAGAAGTATCTCAAAGGACTGCCTCGTCATAGGGGTCTCAACGCAACAGACGGCACGTCAATCGGACGACCGGTCTGTGAGTTATGAGCCTTTTCATCCTAGGGGCCCGGTTGGTTTGGTGAGCGAACCAAACCCGGCCGTATCTCAACTGTACCCCGAACTGTCATAGGGTATACTCATAGGGCCCGTTTCTCAACGATATCACCAACGCCGCTGACGGTTCGTCAAACGGACGTTCTGTCAGAAAGGTATCAGCTTTCCCGTTCTAGGGGCCCGGTTGGATTTCGGTGCGATCCAACCCGGCCAATATCCATCTGCATCCAAATCTCGGGCGGAGGATGCCAAAAGTTCCGTATCGTCAACAAGAAAGCAACCAGACAGACGGTGCGTCAATCGGACGCTTTGTCTGTGAGTTATTGGCTTTTTCGTTCCAGGGGCCCGGTTGGTTTCGTAAGCGAACCAACCCGACCGCACTCCGACGACATCCAAACCTCGAGCGGAGTAATCCAAAAGATCCGTCTCACTTAGAGGAACTCAACAAAGCTGACGACACGTCATTCGGACGTCCGTAACTCAAGTTATGAGCGTTTCCGCTCCGAGGGCCCGGTTGGTTTCGTGTACGAACCAACCTGGACGAACTCAAAGTATTTCAAAACATTGAGTGCGATATACCAAAACGACCGTCTCGATCCAAGGATCGCATCACCGCTGACGGCGCATCATTTGGAGGTCTGTAGCCCGAGTTACGGGCATTTGACCGAAAGTGGTATGAAAATGGGGGAATTATTATATTATAGCAATGAAATAACATTATGATATATGATTTCCATTTTATATGTTATGGTGTTCTATAACATTCACTACACCAAAATCAAATCACAATCAATACTATAATATAAGTTGACAAAATATGATATTTATGTCTACCTCTAAAACAACATGTAATTTAATATCTATTAATTAAAATGAAAACACACCCTATTAGATAATTTTTTCTAGATTATAATTGGTTATTTTTATATAAATTAAAGACTATTATTTGAAAATAAATTATAAATAATGATGCCATTTTTTTAAAAGTATTATCATAAAAAAATTCCTTTTATATGATATTAATTTGTATTTTCAAAATAATATTATTAACATAAATTTCTGTTTTATATAAATAAATTGTAAACAAAAATTTATGTAATAGATGATATGAAATAATAAAAATAAAATTTTATGTCTGAAAATATCATTTTCCAATTGAAATGGATTTTAAATTATATTTTAGGGTTTTTATAAAATAATATAATAATATCATAATTTATATATAATAGAAATAAATATAAATTTTTTATCCCTTATATCAAAATTGACATTGTATGAATTTTTCAACATTTTATAAAAAAGTTATTTTCTGGTGAAAAACATTGGTTTATGTAAAACATGTATTTTGGATAAACTCACCATTATATAGGATTATCAAATAATATTAGAAAAGAAAAATTATTAATCAAATATAAATTTTGAGAATAAATGTAATTGTATGAAAATATTTATTGATCCTTGAAAAACAACAGATATTTTGTATATAATAATAATTTTACATTAATATCATGTGTATAAATTAAAATTGAATTGAGTATTTTCAAATATATATTTTGTTTTTTATTTCTATTGAATACTAATAAAATGTATCAAAGTTATAATAAATCTATTTATTACATCAAAATAAATATCAATGATAATTATATCATATATATTATTGTATTTATGATATTTTTTACATGATAAACTGTATTTATTAAAAACATAATCATTAATAACATTATTATTTTATTATTAATTTTTATTTAGAATTTTATTAATCAATATAAAAAATTATAAAATTTGAAATATTAATTATTTTCAGTAAAATTTATTATGAATAATTAAATTTCAGTATCTGAAAAATATAACAATGGGAAATATGTGTCTATCATAGAACAACATTCATTATTTTTTTAAATGTATCATTGAATTTAATAATTTAGATTTATATAAAAAACATAATATTTCTTCTATAATTTTTTAAATTCTAATTCCAAAGGATGTTGAATATGAATTTTTATAAAGAAAAATGTAATGTTTTTTCCAAATGATCCCTTACTCTCACTTAAAAAACAATATAACACTTCCACCTTTTGAAAATAAATATCACATATGCATTACTCAATGGATATTTAATTCATTTAATATCACTATAACTATGTTACATGCACATATTCCGTTTATTATTCACATAAATTTTATGACCATAAATTTAATCAATACATCTATATAAATTTCATTCCATATATATGACTACAATCAACAATATAAACGTTCTTTTAATTATATCTTTTCATGTATACTATAAAAATAGAAATATAATAATTTTAGTTCAATTAGAAAAATTAATGTTAATATTTTATGTGGATTACACTTTTTCATTCATAAACCCAATACATAATGAAAAAAACATTCATAGCTCTTTGAGGGGACTACGACCTAACCAATTTAGCATGTTTTGTATTCAATCACTGCCCCTCATTAAAGTATTTAATGAATGTATTGAAGGATAAAAATTATTTCTTATATGTAATTGTTGTTATGCTATTAATAATTATGGAACCTATTAATGATATTAACAATTAATTATTATCATTAATTCAATCTTATTAAACAAGTAACGAAAATGGTAACTGATCAATAATAAAAAATAATGACATTATATATATTATCATCTGATTATTATTCATTTTGATTCTGATATGTCACATTCATAAACTCTAAATATGATAAATATTCATATTTTATAATTACATTATGAAAAAACTATGTCATAAAGATCCTATAATCATTTTACGATGTAGTTTGTGTTGTTTTAACCACCAACATTGGAAATACTATACATTTATGCCATGGATGACTATGAATATTTTTTTACTCATATAACATAATATAAATAAATAAATAATGATATTCAATTATTTAATTTTTATAATGAAGTTATTATTTTTTAATTAAACAAACAACCATTGATCATCGTGATTCATAAAAAACATACTCTTTTTTGATTAATTATTCATGGAAAATACTAAAACAGAATTTAAAACATTAATATAATAATAAACAATTAATAATAATCTCTAAATATATCAATATTTATTTAATAATCTTAATTGTTGAATTAATAATCAATATAAAATCCACTTTTCGAAAACATATACAGACGATCAGGGCTATAAACACTAGATATGGAAAATTGTAATATTTTATGATGAGAATAACTAATTATGAACAATATGAAATAAAATAGATATAATAGTGTTTGAAAATTAGATAATAATAATATATATGTTTCTGATAAATTCATTTAATGTATTTTTTCAAAAGTATGGGCTGTCAACACAAATTTCTCTATTTGAGAATCACTTGTTATTTTTACAAAATTTATTGTGTTATGTTAATATGCAAACAATTTTTGATATGATATCATAAATTATCCTTAAATAATTTCATTTTAGGTTTAACTAAGATTTTTATCATTCAAATGTTCTTTATTGTAATTATTATAATTACAATAGGGTTTTTTAAGTTCAATTTTTATTATTAGAGATGTATTACATTTTGTGAACAATGACTTCATTGATTAGTGAATTCACTGCCCAAATATATATTTTTATCATTCAAAATATAATTAATATGAATTAATGGACAAAGAATATTCATTTTTTCATTTGTTTTTGATTTAATCGTTTCCCTTATTATTATTATTTTTCAAAACTCATCTATCATTTATTGATAGATGGTTATTCTCTTGAAATGATTAGATATGTGTTAGTAATATCATACCATTTAATAGTATATTATTGTAAAATCTCATTTTTTTCAAGGATGTGAATTCCTATAACAACAAAATTTGAAAAAAATAATACATAATAGGATATTTTTTTTAATAAAAACATACTACTTCAAATAATTGATTAAGATCATGTTACTCTGGAGTTTTCATAGACATAAACGTGAGTCTCTATGTGATATAAACAATATATTTTTACATATTTATGATGGATTATTTCCACCTATAAATAAAACAATTTTAAGAAAATATGGAAATAATTTTTCATTTTGTACATTGTAATCAAAAAATAGATGATTATTATAAACATGACAACATATCGTTTAACCATGAACATATTTTATGTTAATTGGTTTTGACATTTTATCACACTTTTACGAGAGTAAATGTCTTGATTTTCTTGATGAATATCGTAACATCTTTAATATATGAAAATAAATCTTGTAAAATATTTTATTTTCTTCAATTGCTTAAAATATACGCCACACTGTGTTTAAACAAACCATGATATGATATTAAAAAATTATTTTTTGTGATATGTATATCCAATCTGTTAAATTTTTGGGTATTTATAGGATTAAATACTTTTATATATATATATTTTTATTTAAAAACAAATATATATATAAATTTAATGAAATATTCATAGGAGGCTATCACTAAATTTTAAGTGAAATAATATTATTCTCCAATAATACATTTTCATAAAAATATATTTGTATTAGTTTTTTTGGGAAAATATTATGATTAATTTAATAAAATTTTTAAAAATTTATTCAATAAAATTAAATTAATTTTTTAAATCATGATATTTTAGTTATCATAGGATTATTTTTTGGATGATATATAACATATTTATGTTCCAATAGATAGTAAACAAATACTTATTTTTTTTTGAAATTTGTGTGCAATGGATTATAATTTATTGTAAAACTATGTCAATGTGAAAATATTTTAGTCATATTTTGAATAAATAAATTATGTTTCATAGAATAAATATTATTCTTCAATTTAGAATATGAACATTTTTATAGCTAAAACTACATTTTCATTAAAATATAATTTTTTGTAAAAAAACAAGTTTTCAACCTAATAAATTAATGTCATAAATATTGTTGAATAATTTTAATGATCTTTTTTTATTATATACAACAACATATGATATCAAATTAATCAATTATAATTTCAGTCATGGATTAGGAATAATTATGGTTTTAAAATTGAAAACTGTATTTTTCTAAAGGGTGGATGTCATCAAATTTTACCCAGTTATATTAAAAATAATTTCATCTATATACATATAAATATATTTAATTTAATAACATGTGCCCCAAATTTTAAATCATAAATTTCAAATTACATTAATATTGAACTTTTATTCTTGTTCAACATATTTTGTAAACCATTAAAATTTATTCACCTTGATAAAGTGTAAATAAGATTAATTGAGGTTATAACTATGTAACAACCCCATATTGTTTTATCCAAAATATGACTGGATTATAATAAGTGTTCCTATATCACCCTAGTCTCTAAATGAGTATTCTACTCGACCCCTTTTTGTGAAAATTATCAATTTAATATTCAAATCAATGAAAGATGCAAAATTTCACTACCTTTGTTTTAAATACCTCATATGTATCAACATATGGAAAAAAATATCACGAATGAATATTGTTTACTATTGTGATCTTAATTAAAACATTGTCATCATATACATTTATTTTTAATTTTTTTTGTAAATTATAATGAATTTATATTCATGTGGAAACCTGATGAAATATTTCACTAATTAGTAATAATATATAATTAATTATTTCAATAATATTAAATGTATTATAATTGTAGTGACGTATTATTGTCTCATGTTTTAAGAGTGGTTCCAATTCCTCACATGTTTGGAATTTTTGAATATTTGAATGTAGGACATTTCATCCCAATATTATTGAATCACAATTTAGATAGATCTATTGACCCAATACATTAATTTTAGATGAGTCTCAATGGTCATAATGATTCTCGGGGTTTCTGTGGAGTTTTCAGTCTAGTGTCGGATGATAACCCAAAAATTCCAGTGTGTGTATATTTGGGATCATTTTATGGAAAACATGTGTGGACTCTAATGTGTAACCATGAATCCCTCTTGGTGCTCTAGAAATGGGTTTCCACTACAGTTATGAGGGATTAATGGTCTTATATAACCTTTGATGTTTTTACTGGAGCAAATTTTCACGGTTTTAGCATGGTTTGACAAACTCAGTGGGTTAATCGGGTGATTTTTCTCAATAGGTAGTGTTTCTCACATCGTTTTTGCATGGTTCGCTAAAATATGAGAGAAAATAGTTTTCCTAATTTGTATAAGGATAAGTAGAATTTTTAACCACCCTTATTTTTTAATCATTCTCCTCATTTCTCCCTTATTTCACCTATATGCACAATGGGTTTCTTCTCACAGTATGTGTTGATCCAAACATTGTGTTTGAACTAAGTTTATAAATCCGTTTGTTCTATTGGAACTGAATTAGTATTTCCTCGAGTCCTATTCATTTAATTCATCATTTCACTCTCTATATCATGTGATATTACTGACAATAAAATTTACTCTGTTTTCATGGTGTTCAACTAAAACATTTACGTCATCCAAATCATCTTGAGTTTGTGGCTAATATCAGAAGGGTTAGTGTACAAATCATTAGGTAGGAGGTTTTTATATTTCATGGGGATTTCACTATTTTTTACAGGTCTATCTATGAGTAAGTCCCTAGATAGAATGGTGACCTTAATAATATAATGGTTGGATTTTAATTTATTAATTTAATGCAAGGGATGCCAATGGGAATGATCAATAAAGTACTGATGTGGTTTGATCTATGTGGGTTGCTTTGGACCTTATGATGATTAGGTCCGGATTTGGTATTTATGAAATTTATTTATTATATATTACTTAAATTGAATTTTTGAGTTCCAAGGTAATATGATAGTTTGAACTAAATGAATGATATGTAGATCACCAATAAGAATGAGGTGATATAATTTTCTTGATGGGTGTGGATATATATATATATATATATATATATATATGAGTGATCTTAATCACTAGTAGGGTGACTGAGTCCTTAGATTAAAATTGTGTCATTGTCAGGCTACTTGTGAGGATTAGGTGTTATTGGATAGAGATGGTCATCGGTTTCAGATACATGGTTGATGGGGGATAACATTCTGAATGATGTCAATTTGGTGGTTGTTTCAGTATTTCTCCTCAGTCATGTTGAATAATTATCTATTTGGATTCAGGATCGCTTGGTTGGTATCATATTAGGAGGTACAGTTGACCAATTACATTGATATATTTATCCTCTAGATTCTACATACGATGATTATTATACACACATTCTATAGAAATCCATAAGTATATCGAGGATCCCTCAGTTGAAAATAATTAGATCATCTATTGGGTGAACTTGCTTGTCAAACATGAGGTCATTGGTCCATGAATTGTTTTTATGGATATATATTGTACTACCTCAAGAATTGTGTCATTTAGAAGACATAGATATTTCATATAAGGCATGTACTGTAGTTCCCCAAACACAATTCATTGAGCCGACATTGTTTTTTATCTTATAATTTCCATGCAACGAGGTATTTGATTATTTTTGTGTGCCTTCAAGACATCAGATGTTGTTGGACTCAAGGTGTCTATTCGCAAGAGGTGTCATGTTATATTATTAGATATGGAACATGATGGTTCACTTCGAATGATTTACATAATTTAATGCCTTGGGATTATTCTAGGATCATTTTCTCTATAATATTCTTACCTTGCCTAGAGTACATGACCGATCCATTGTCACTACATATCACAAGTGGAGTGGATTATTGTTTTTGTCATGATCGATGAAATGTTATATTAATTACTCACAATTGACTTCTTTCTATAGGATATAATATTGGCACAAATTGATGGTGACTAAAAATATTTTTCTTGACATCTTACAGGGACCCTATGAAACATATGTAGACTTTATGGATTTTTGTTTATGTAATGATTTGGATGTAGGATCTAGAAAATAGTACTTTAAATAGAATTTCATGGATGGAAGGGGACAATCAGTTTATCCTCAACTAGAGATTTCATAATTTTATTAATGTTTCAGCATGCTATTATATTTGTATGTACTTGTGGTCGGGCATGAGTGACCCATTTTTTAGAAATTATGTTTATAAACAAAACTATATGACTATTTTTTGTATTTAAAAACAGGATATTGTATTATTTTATTATGAAAATGGTATTCAACATGTTTGTTACTATTAATTCCACTCATATTACTTGTGCATCCTCCAAATACAGGTTATTGGACCAGTGATGTTTTTGTCTTTTCTTCCACAATTATAAATCATAAACCCTTATTATATAATCAATAAATCATATAGCCTCCAAAATATCATCTATTTACACCATCACATTTAGTCCATTGCCTTTGGCATACGAGGCGTGCCTACGTATTTTGGCCCTCTGCCCATATCACAATTTGGGTGGATAAATAGGTTGATCACTATAAATTGTACCAAAAGAGTTTATTTTATAACTTTTTCATATTACTATTTGGGTTATGGTAGAACAAATATTAGTATGTTTTTTGGAACAATATTTAGAACACATACATTAGTTTATTAAGCCCCATTCATAGGAGATGATCCATGTTTCAAGTAGTGGGAATTGATGTTCTTTGATTATTGTTTTATAATTGATATTATTTATGACTCATGTCGTATAGGTCGGTGTGGATTTTATCATTTGTGGCATGCTAACCTTGTCCTAGAATGGCATGGTAGGATATGGTCACTTGGACTAATCTATACTGGATTTGTTATTATTTATGTATTGGATTTGGATCATATAATTTGGTAACTATATATATTCATGTGTTTTGATGAATTCAATGTGAATTTCATAAGGGGATTTTCATTCATTAAAAGGAGTTGGGTTATTTATAGTGTCAACAAATGACACTAAGAATAATTTTTCTTAATTTACTATCTTTGGTGGAATTTTACTCAACCATCCCTGCTATGTGGATCCAATGTAATTACTATGTCATATTTAATATAAATACGGGATATATATGTGAATGGGCATGGATTTTATTGGATAAGGAAGAGATGATGTTGATCACCATCTTCAGTGACATGGTTGCTGGATGGAGGTAACATGGTTCAATTGGACAGGTGTGGCCAGAGACAAATGTGTTAACTAGATCTGATACAGGCATTCAAGGGGCCAAGTTGCAGGAGGTCGTTTTATCATAATGCGATTAGGGAAATAAATGTTTGTGATATTGTGATTCCTATTACTGTTTTCCCTATTTGGTTTATATATATTTTATGGTGGATGTTTGACCATCATATTAAGATGAAAAATATTCATTGTTCATATTATTAAAGAACATAATTAAGGTATTTAATTTATATTTTTATTTTTTAACAGATAAATAAAATTTAAATTAATAATAATTATTTTTAACTAGTGTTAATTAGTTTTAAATTATAATTAATTATTTTAATTTTTTATTAATTAGTTTTATGTAGTTGTAATGTTTTAAATTATATTTATTTAGATGAAGTATTTAATAATTTTTTAATTATACATAATTAGTTTATATTTATAGTAATTAGTTTTACTTATTTTTATAGTTTATTTATGAGAAATTAATGGAAATATTTATAAATTATAAGTAAATAATATAAAATAGCAATAAATACAAAATATTAGTAGATATATGTCATGATTAAAAATAAAATGTATATATTATTGGTATTTTGTTTAAATTATCAGTAATTAAAAAATAATGTGATATTTATAAAAAAGTATCATTAAATTAATTATTAAAAAATTTCTATTCATTGTAAAAATTAGTGGTATTTAAATGTAATAATTAAAAATTAATATTAATTTGTGATACATAGTAAAATTATGTGGCATGTTATTAATATTATTGGTAAATACTACTAAATAGATGTGATTAAAAAAAATTAGTTGTAATTTTTTATAATTTGTAGAATTTGGAAATAATTAGTGGTAAATAGTGATAATTTATGGAAATTAACATTAATTATTAAAAAATAATGGTCATTAGTAATATTCAGTGATAACTAGTAATAATTATAGGTAATTAGTAATAATTTATGCTAATTATTTATAATTTAGGGTAATTTTTGGTGGTTGTTATATATTAGTAATACTTACAAAATATTATCATTAATTTTTGGGACAATGTAAAACATTATGGTAATTAGTGGTTCATAATAAAAATAAATGGAAAATAGTAATAAATAAGTTCTAATAAGATATATATTTTAATTATTATTAGTAACTATTATAACTTCTATGTAATTAATACTAATTAGTGTTAATTAGAAAAACATTTTGGTATTGAAGGAAAATTAGAGTTAGTTGAAAATAAATTGATGTAATTACTAAAAATGGATTATAATTAATAATATATATAGATTATTAATAATTATTAGAGGATAATGGTAAATAATTTTTTTAATTATCATTTTTTAGTAAAAATTAGAGTTAATTACATTGAATTAACATTAATTACAAAAAACTAGCACTAATTACATATAATAGACTAAAAAATACAATTGATTTCTAGTAATTAGTTATAATTAGTTATAATTAGAAATAGTTAGATGTAATTAGAAATAAATGATAATAATTGGTAATAAATAACAGTTCTTTTGAATTTTTTTTGGTAAATTCTAAAAATTAGTGGTAATTAGTGACAAATATATCTAATTAGTAATAATTAGTAGCAGTTAGTAAGCATTATAGGTAATTAGTAAACATTAGCTGTAATAATAATAAAATTAAAGATAGTTACTAAAAATTAATTTTAATTAGTTATAATTAGCAGTAATTAGTAATAATAATTAACAAATAAGAATAATTAGTATTAAACAATGATAATTAGAAATAACTTATAGTAATTATGGGTAATTAATAATAATTTTTTTTGTACTTATTAAAAATTAGTGGTGATTTGTAGTACCTATTAAAAATGATCAGTATATAGTAAAAAATATTAGTAATTAGTTTCTCTTAGAAAAAATTAGTGTTATGTCGTAAAAATTGGTCGTACATAGTAGTAAGTAGTAAAAAATCAAGATGCATAGTAAAAATTATTCATAATTAGGGGAATTAGTAAATTCATTGTCAAATTATAATCCTTAGTGGTACTTAGATAAAATTAAAGGTAATTTAAAAATTAGGAGTAATTATTACATGTTTAATCCAATTAATAATAATTTTTTGTAATTATTAGTATATTGGAAAAAGGATTAATCATAAGAACATAGAAAAAATTAGCTATAATTAGTGACACTTAGTAATAAAAATTGTTTATTTTTAAAAACAGATGTATGTGGTAATATTAATTAGTATTTAGAACAAAATATTTTCAATTAACAATAATTGGTAACAACTAGTAATAATAATTATTAATTAGTAATAATTAGCATTAATTACTAACAATTCTTGGTAATTAATATTAAAAAGTTGTAATTAGTAGTAATTATTAAAAATTAATTATAGTTAATAAAAATTAGATGAAAATAATAAGTAATCAAGTATAATTTTTAATAAATAAAAATAATGACTATATTGATAGTTGTTAGTAAACATTAGGGGTCGTTAATAATAATTTTTAGTAATTATATGTAATTAGTGTTAAATATTAATATATATTTTTAATAATAAAAAATTATGTCTAATTTAAAAAAATGTCAATTACTAAAAAATTATCATAATTTAGTAATAATTTATAGTAATTTGAAACAACATAATGTAATTAGTAAAAATTAGTGGTAACTAGCAAGACATAATTAAAATGATTGATTATTATTAAAAATTAGTAGAAATTAATAGTAATTTATTTTAATTAGAAATAATTAGTGGTAGATATTAATAAGTAGTGGTTATTAGTAAAAAATAGTCATTTAATAAAAATTAGTTGTAATTAGTATAAAACTAATGTGATTAGTAAAAAATAACTATAATTAGTAAAAATTTGTTTTAATTAGTAATTATTAATAGTAATTATTAATTTTTTAGTGTAAGTTGATGTGACTACAAAAAAATTTGAATGAGTAAAAAAATAACATTTAAAAATAATTTGTAATTAATGATAATTATAATTAATTACTAATAATTATCACCACCTATAAAAATCAATAATAATTATATAAAAATGATTTAAAAGTAAATTTATGTTTTCTTATTTTCCTATTGTATTTAGGATTATATTTTTCATATATAAAAATTAGTCATAAAATATTTATAATCTATATTTAAATGAAATATAGAATAGGGAATTCAATAAGAGTCTTTATTAAATTATCATGATTAAATAAATCAACATACAAATTCAATTTATTTTGGTGTGAGTATTTTATATTTTTTGGATAGTGAATCAATTTTATCATATGAATTATTAAAACTGAATTTTTTTCATAAGAGAAAAATATGTTTCTATATAAGAAATAAGATATGTGGATGTTTGAAAATTTTGAAAAAGTTAGGGTTAATCAATTTTGTTATAGATTTCTAAATGTCTATGTTTTTTACCTCAACATGGATAATGATGTTCTAGGGAGGATAATAATAATTTGGTTCTAGATGCATCATTGTTTAAAAATTTATTACATGATGTTTTTTGGTCCATCTATTCAACATAATTAAACTCCTATGGATATTTATTTCACTCTTATGTTAGAACCATATAGATTTATTGACTTTTTCATCTTTTTAAGTATTATTATAAATTTTTTGTTATATTTTAAAATTTTTGTGGCTGAAAAATTTATGTCTATTAAATCAGTTAATGGAATGTCAAAAAGTTTTTTAGATCAGATATCATATCTGTTTAGATCAATGTTACCTAATTTATATGTGTTAACAATTAATTTATATCATAGGAAGAAGACAACATGTATTTAGGGTCCTATTTATCTGAATATTAACAATTTTCAAATGAATTAATCTTATATTATGTTGAATATGAGCCACATGTATATTATCTTACATGTGGGAAATTGATTTACAATGAGATTCAAATAGGAATTTATGGATTCATTACAACTAAATAGTTGAGGTATTTTCCACTAACACAAATATTTCAGTTTTTATTTATGTCTTAGAAATCAACATCATTGATGTAAAAAACAAAAAAATATATTTCAACTAATAGAAGAGTAAATCATCCCTTTGATGGTGATTTATAAAATAATTTTGACTATATAAATCCATCATTTTCATTATAATACAATAAACTATGATTTCTTCATTATACCAAAAATTTACATTTATTTAGTTAATTTAATTTTGAATATTCTTATAGTCCAATATTTATACCTATGTATAACATATCTCTTTGAATGTTGATGATTTTTTCATAAATCATTTTGAACTTTTTAATTCTATGATATCCAAAATATTATTTCAATTAATTTTTTAATCAATTGATTTATGTGTTATATTTATTATGGAGTAATTCTATTAGTATGTTTTATATTGTTGAGAAAAAATGTTTTAATGAACTTTATATTAATGAGGGATATTAGAGATTTCCCAATATATGGTCTGTTATTTGGTTGGATTAAATATTATCAAAAATCATGTATGTAATGTATTAGTAGTAGCACATATTTTCTTCCTATCATAAGGAGAAAACCTTGTTTTTTCGACTTTAATGACACATAAATTCCTATTAATAAGCTATTTTATTGTAATAAAATTCATTTCAGAAAAGAATCAATTGAATTACATATAATCCAGAAACTATCTTTGGTATTTATTTAAAATTTATCACATATTTAATACAACCGATTATATTCTTATCATCTATAAATGAACTAAAAATATTTGAATTTCAGAATGATCACTATCATTTCATAAAAATTATTATTTTTTCATGTTAAATATTTTTCTTGTTTATTGGTTTGTCACATGTCAGAAGTCATGTATATTAAGGTGATGTATTTCTATAATATATTTTATGTTGTTTTTGAAAAAAAAGTAAATCCCAAGATAATTTAAATTCCTAATTTGATCATTCCCTAATTTTTAGGAAACCATATCTTGTGTTGTGATAGAACATATATGTAAATTAATCCCAAATTGTATATCGCACTTTCCAAGGAATACCACATTTTAATTTCATAATGGATTGTATATTTTAGACTAACAAATAATTGCGTTTTTATATTTTATAGATGCGTTAGAAAAATTAATATTAAATGATTAATAAATTTTCATTAGAATGTATGATTAGAAATAAATATTTTTATTAGATTGATTGGTTTCTGGAATTTTTTTGGTTTGGGATGAACTAATATATATATATTATTTTTTCTATGTAATATGTGTTTTAAAAAATATATTATGATCCACTATATATAATAAAAGTTGATGATGTTTTAAATTTATGTAAACTTAGGTAAAATTCACCATTAATGTTTAATTGAATATAACATTTGACATCAAATTTTTCATGAGATGAAAAATATGGGGGGACTATATATATCGGACAGATTTTCCCTATGAGATATTTATGTAGAAACTGATGAAAAAAGGTATGAAATAAATATTCAATTGAATGTTAAAATTTATAATCATAAATGCTGGAAGTAATTACTTTTTTCTTCTACCATTATTTACAACATTAATATCCTATAAAATATAACTAAATGGGTCATAAAGAGGGAAATGATTACAATGCACCAATCACTCAATTAGCAAATTTTAATCAACCTGAACATGGAAATGGTGGCGTAGATGAATGATGAATTTCAGAAGACGAAAATTACATTGCACATTCATATGATATACTCAACTGTGAAGAAATTCCAATATTTGAAAATCTAGTTCAACTAAAATATATTCTATAGTATAAAAATAACATAATATTGTATTATTTTAATATTATGTGATGATAAAATTAACAAATATTGTCCACAAGTTACAATAATTTATCAAGAGTAAATTAAAAAACATAACATTTTATACTAGATTCAATGACTAGAATTCTAAATTGTTTATGGTATAATATATGAAAACAATTTATTATTTGTAATGTTATTAATTTATTTTCAATTTTTGTTGTATCATAAAATTTCAATAAAAGTTAAAACTGATTATGGGTATTTGAAACCACCCAACTTAAATAGATTAATATTATATTGTATATTTGGTGGATGGTTTTAAATTTATCAAAAATGTATATTATGAAGAAAAAAACAATGAATTGTGGTGTGTTACAATGACTATATCATCATAAATATGGTAATTTTTAAATTTATGGAGTGTTGGATGAATAATTTGATCAATGATATCCGTGACAAAATTATGTATCATTGAATAAATGTCATTGGTTTGATATAGATAGAGTCATGGGTTCCTATCCTTACCATATAATTATTGATATTAAATATAAAATAATTCTTGTATTAAATTTCCTAGATTTATTAGATCATCAAACATACTAAATATGTAATTCAAATTATTAGTTTTATTTAAGAGAGTTTATTTATATTCATAAAATTATATAATATAAATCCAATGAATTTTTTTTACACGACGTTTGTTTTGCTCAATTAAAGTGCAAGTCATTAATTTTTTTCAATTGGTAACTATAAAAACATATTATCAATTAAGGGTCATGAATATTGAGGATGAAAAAAAACTTTTATTGATTGATGGTGGTGCTAAAGTGAATGATGTAACAAGTAATTTTGAATTTATATCTATTGATGAAGTAGAAACCCATTTGTAAATAGAGGATACTAAGGTGGAAGATGAATATATTGAATCCATTGTATATAGATATGAGGATGATGATAAATAATGACACAATTATTTTTTGTTTTAGTAAAAATAATTAAATATATTTTTGACACTCATGTTCAATTATTATAAGAAAACACAGTTTTTTCATTTCAAATGGATGACAAGACTTAAGATGATATCATCCATACCCTCTTCAACGATATAACCCACGATGAACCATAATGATTTGTCATTCAACCATTAGGCTTCTATACATTCATCATTGACTCAATGGGGTTTAGGTCTTGTGATATTGATGATCCTAAAAAATATTCTCAGGAAACGTCCAATCATTGACTTCTATCCATGCATGAGGACGTATGTTAAGTTATGTATTTTAGTTATTTTTCAATAATATTCATTAATTTAGCTATGTACGAATTTCATGATTATGTGTTCCCTTTTTTCAAATCATACAAATATAGCTATTGGAAAGGGGTATTCTATTTTGTGGAACTATTTTCATGGACGTTGGATGATGTGGTATAAGACTCCCGTTGAGGTAGGTCACCACATATTTTATCATTCGATGATATTTAAATAAATCATTGATATTTGGATATTTATTTGAATATTAAAATTATATAATTAATTTACTGAAATATTTGTTGTATTTGTTCGATGATATCATTAAAAATTAAATATAGGTAGTGTGGGAGGTTTTTTTACAGGATCATTGTTGTTAGTTTTTTGAAAATCTGAGGTGGTTAGCCATGAAAAATATGGGATTTTTGGACGTTGATATGTCTCGCTACACACACCGACCAGATTAAATCTAATATCATTTTTGGGATGGATTTTTTTCATACTATATGTGAAAAAGTGCTTTCTATATGAAATCATTTGGTTGGTCAAACCATGGGTGGAATGAGGTAACACATCGAGCTGGTAGTTGTATATTCAATACTCTTCAATGAAATATGGTATATAATTTTTTAATAAATTATAAAACTTTAAATTTAAACAATATATTTTGTACTTTTATAAATCGGTTAATATACAAATATCATGGCATCTAATGTTTATAAGAGGATGTAAAATGATCCGTTAACATGAGATATTATAGGTGGTCTCTATCATCATATTGTGGAAATTATAATTATTTTTTAGTTTAAAAAGTAACTAAAAATAACATTTTAACTATTTTAATTTAAAATTATAGTTGAAGGAGTCATACTATTCAAAAACATGTTATAAATATAATGTGATTCCGGATGTGGCTAAGGTTCATACAACTTGTGAGGTTTTAATTTATAATGTATCATGTATTAAAGTGACTCTTTATTCATTCAAGAAGTATTCAATGGTTAGTATCAATTCACTGTTAGATATTAAAAAAATGGTGATACCCCTAAAGTATTAAAATCCATATTTAGGAGTGATTTCAGAGAGTAATAATAATAAAAAACATAGAATGAGGAGAAAAAATGATTAAAACCTCTATAGGGATAAAAATTAGAAGTCAAATATAATGGTTGATGGGTTCTTATAATCTCTTTGAACATAGAAGTAGAAGAACCATGTGTAGTTTTAATCCAAAAATATACATTGGAACCCTCATCATTTTTACCACAATGATCCAAATAATGTGTAAATTTTGCAGAAACCAACCAAACAAATGTTGGCCTCTTGAAAATAACTTGTATATGAATATTGAAAATTATGATATATGATACTAACTCGATTAAAAAATCATTAACAGATCACTCTTTATTAGTAGGATACCTATATGAAAAATCATGTTGACACCTAGGTTGAGAGAAACCAAAATTATTATAGAAGAAGTAAAAATAAATCCATGATTAAAACATCATTAAATTTATTTAGACTTATAACTCATTGATTAAAATACAAATTTAATATACTTGAAGAAATTTTTTTTCTTCATCACTAATATGAGTTGTGATAAGAATAACAGAATAACATGTCTTATATTCTAGAAAAAATTTGAATCCATTTGATTTCTAAAAAATTCAAATGTTTGATATATTCTAATACATAAGGGGCCAAATAGGGAAATATTAGAAGATATCTATGGTTGGGGGATGATTATTCACGATAAATTCAATTTGGTCATAAAATTAGTGATAATCACTACCCACTAAGGCGACTTGGATGAAATGAAAAATCAAATTTTCTGTTAATATTAGACCACAAACTACATAAACAAGTTATACATGTCCATAATCCCCATAAATATTCATTATTTCACTCCCCATGAATATTGAAAAAATTAATGAAATTCATAACCCATGGTTCTATGAAATCATAAATGATCAATAATTTATTATTAAAGGATATCATTTGAATACAAAAAATAATTCTTCAAAATGAGATGTTTGGGGGGGGGGGTGGGGTTCTATCATTTGATGAAACAATTTTATAAAATATAAATATATCATGAAAATTTGTAATAATATATGTGTCCTTGAATAGAAGGATAACACAAGGATGGTCAATCCAACAATCACACGAGGAAGGGATTTGTAGAGAAACAGTCTCCGCTATCATTTATTCCCATATCTTCACCATCTCCATTTACTATGCCATTACTATCAAGAACAAGTGGATATCATTTTCAAAAAACAATGTTATATTGTCTAATGTTGTGGTGTTTGTTGTGGTTAAACTAGAAGTAATAGTCTATGTATTTTAAATATACCAAGAATATACTTGTTAGCTAAAAATATATAAAATTGATCTTGTATAAATTAAATATTAATCTATAAATGATGAATATAAGTATTAATTAAAAAACTAGATTTTCATGTATTAATTTTTTTTTAAAATTTACCTTTCCCTACCAAATATTTCTTCTTTATTTATAATGAAATATTACATTATATATATATATAATCATTTGATCATAATGGTACATGATTATTGATATATGTGTTACCGATCATCCATAAATAGTATCTTGTAAAATAATATGTATAATTCATTATTGAACAATAATATATAAGGGGAATCATTGGCTTATATTTTATATCCTACATTAAAATTTTATTCTATTGCCCAAAATATATATTTTTATATATTAAGATAGGGAGTGATTCATAAAAAATAATATATATATATATATATATATAAAATATTTTTTAATGAAACATAATAAAATCAATTTAATAAATAAAATTGTCCTTATTCATATATAGTATATTCTCATAAACACATATTTAAACCCTAAGAATTTATAATAAAACCAAACCATATTCAAACGGTCTAATTTTTTTGTGTGATTACATATATTGTTAAACAATTTTAAAAAACTAAATAATAATTTATTTCACCTATCATAATATGTTTCTATATACGCACATGTTATTATCAACTCATGGTATATCCTTGAAAAATAAATAAAAGAGTGTGTTTTATAAAAATAATATTAAGGGGATAATTAAAATAAATATAAGAATGAGGTATGATAAATATTAAATAACATAACATGGGATTCAAAAATAAGTGGATGATAAATTCAAAAATGAACATGGTATAGGAGTATTTTCATATTAAGGGGCAAGTTTTATTTTTAATAATAAGAATCTGTCACAAACATAACACTTGTAATTATAAAAACCAATCAACACCTAATGAGAATATAACGAGATAGGTTAAACGCCAAGTAAACCAATATAATACAACATTTGATACTAGAATTACCTTATTGATTAGTATTACATATAATAATATTCCACCTATATGATAGAAATTTTTCAACACTATTCAGTGAATTAAAAAAATATAATATTAGCCATAATCATGAAATGTAGAAATGAAAATCAGATGAATAAAATTAAAATGTCAAATAGAATAAAACATCAATTAATAACATAGATTACATTTATAAAAATAGAGTATATAATATAATTATACATTTAAAATTGTGAATAAAATAAGAATAAATAAATATAATGAATTTTTATAAGGATCTCCATCACAAAAATTTTCTAGATAATGAAGAATCATCAACTAATGGAAATAAAAGAAAATGAATTTATAAGAAACATAAAGAGAACCAATTTATTTTATGAATAATAATTGATCTTTTAAATAATGTAATAAAAGTATTGTTTTAGTAGTTAAAACTAAAGAATAAGAATACCTTGCAATGTGTCTCTTTTATACATTTTAGGGTTTGATATAAATGTAATTATTTTCAAGGGAAATTTAATGGCATGAATATCCATAAAATATTTTTTTTAAAAATGTAATATAATACATTAATAAATATTAAAATTGATTATAGAATATTCATAGTTGAGGCATAAGGAAAGACATTGCATAATCAAAAAATAAAAATTATATTTTATAATTTTTCTAATCATGAATACAACAATTTCATTAAATACACTTTTAACATGTTGAATAACTAAATTAAAAAATAATTAAATATTAAATCTAGTTATTTTTTATAAAAAATTAAAATTATTCATTATCTTGGATTTATGTAATTATTTCATTTATAATACATTGATAGTTTAAGGTTCTTCATTCCAAATTTAAAAAACAACTTCATTACACTGGAAATACAATATTTTTTGGTGAAATAGTCTCACAATCTATAAAACTATAATGTTAGAGATTAATATTAAATATTGTTGAATAAAAGATAAATATTTAAATTTATAAGACATAATGGTTTCAACTAATTAAACACTACTCAATTTTATCATTTAATGATATTAATAATTCAATTAATTTTTATAAAAATGTCAATAAAATCATGCAAAAATAAATTAAAATAAAATATTTAATATAAAATTTATTTATTATTGATAATATATTTATATATAAACTTGATTTGAAGATCCACTATTTAATGAATAAGGTAACTTAGAACATCGTCATGCAATTACATAGTATAAATTTACAATCGGAAAATAATGTTTTAATAGACATTATAAAAATAATTGAAAAATATTCAATATATCATATATAGAAAAATATAAGGATGATTTATAAAACAATGTATTTTTTTATTGATTTTTTCATGTATATAAAAAATTTAATAAAATAAATAAAATAAAATAATTAAGATATTCATTTAAAACATTACACAATGATATATTCCATTCAATATAAAATTAATGACACCATGGATTGATAATTTTTCATAAACCAAAACGGAAATAAAGTTATTATCACAGTTTATGGAGTGAATTTTACTATGATTTGATTATGGAGTAATTCATAGATTTAAGGAGAAATAGATGGTGGTGGTTGTTCATTATATATTAATTGGATATGGTTTAATTTTTTTTCTAGATAAATTGAATATATCACCACTTATAATGTGGTCAATCAATGTTTACCCAAATAGGTACTTCCATAATAATTTGAATTCAATTATTAGTATAATTTTAGCATGAATCAAATGATTTGATGTCCTGAGATAGTAATAAAATAACACACATGGAATAAAACGTTTAATATGTTTCAATCAATCTTCTAATTAGGTATACAATCATTTATAACCAATAGGAATGATTCTTCAATATGTAGTCATATGTTTTAATATTCACGAATAATGAATTGACTAAAAATATTGCCATAAACTATAAATTCAAGTAATAATTACTTGATTAATCATGTAAATAAATATCCACTTCCAAATATTAAGGGCCTTCCAAATATGGATGACATTTTCACCATTTTAAATCTCCTTCTTATTTTCTAAAATCCCATTATAATATTCCATATAATTTAAATACAGAATATAAATGATTCATTATTCATGGATGTGAGAAAACTTATTTTGTTCTTTGTCAAACAATATAACAATATAGTCTCCCCTAAAACATTTATTTTGGTGATCACGTAACACATATCTGTTATTTATGTCTATATCTCCACCATATATTTCCATTTTCAAAATTAAATATTCCCATAGAATTATTTTTATAATTAAAGCACCACAAAAAATGAATGTGGAATGAGATATACCTTTAAATGTTAGGAACATTCATGATACTTTCATTGTAATTATTGGGAATTTCTGAGTAATTACAAGGTTTGTGCATTTTTTAATTTTTCATAAGGATATTTAAAATGTGTTTGATATTATAAAAATATTAATTTTGATGTTCTGAAATTTATTTTGGACATTATTTTAAAATATTTCTTTTAAGATGATTTTTAGTTAAATTGAATTAAATATATTTGATTTCAAATATGTTTCCTAAAATTTTTAATTACATAAGATATATTAAATATTATAAAACATATTAAATAATTATGTAAATATTTATATTTACATGTGTCATGTTGTAATTAAACATTTAAAAAATTATCTATGTTAAAAAAATTATATATATGAACACAGACATATGTATATGTATATCAGCAATTTTGTATACTTATATATTATAATTCTATTTATATATTTATATATAATGATATTAAATGAAAAATAAGTGTTATTATATATTTATATAAATATATACATGTGCATGGGAATTAATACACACACACACAGACACACACACACACATATATATATATATTTTTGTTTTATATATATGGTTGTTGTTTTATATATATGAATATATGGGGTTAATAAATAAGTTGAGGATGTAAAATTATATTATTTATAATAACAAGTGTAAAATTTGGGGTTTAATAATGATAAATGTTTAGATTTTAATTGAAAAAAATAAAGAGAAAATATAAATAAAATATGAATCTTAATTGTGGGTGTGTTTCACATTTATGAATTTAATGGGAGAAAATGTGTGAACGAATAAATTTGATATATAATAATTAAAAAAATAGAGGTTTTATAGGAATTTATCACATGAAAATTATTAATTTTTTTGGAATAAATAATTACAAAACATTTATAGCGGTATTTTAGAGATTATTTTAAAATATAATATACCTAAAAATAAAGACCATGCGTATTGGGTTTCGTTAAATTTTCACACTCTTGATGTTAATTATTTCACATGTCATATTAAATAATATATATATACCTGTATATATATAAATAAATATATATTTTTTTGAGTTTATGTAGGATTAATATTTTCCAAAATTACTTGGCTTTGAAATTTTTTACATATATATATATACATGCATGTATCTATAAAAGTATTTTTATATCATCGTGTTATATATAGATAAATAAATTATTTTTTTAAATTTATATTTATATATACTGTTGAATTATTTAATATTTACATATATATAATTATATATGTCGTTGGAATGTACACTGTATAAAAAGGGTGAAAGAGTTTATGTTGCAATATCTTTTACAAACTCAATTGATTAAAAAATAGTAAAATTATTTATATTACCTAATTAAATATATTAACTGAGATAATTATGAGGGTGTTATATAAATGTAATGAAAAGTAATATGGGATAGAATTTATCAAGTGGAGTAGTAAGTATAGTGGGAGTTCACAATAATATTAATATGTTAGAAATCTTAGAAACCAAAAAATGAGAAGAGTTCTGGCATGAAAGAGGGTAGGAAAAACAAGGGGGTGACACATCCAGTTAGTAAAAGATAATAATAATAAAAAATAAAATAATTATAATCTTATTTAAAAATTTAAAAACTTGTTATAGTAAATATTTATATAAATTAAATTATATTAACAATTAAATTAATACTAATAAAAAAATGAAACCAGAAAAAAGGGTGTGGGGAATGTGGTGTTTTAAAGAAAAAACATGTGTTTTAAATTCATACATTAAAAAGACAGAAATAATAACCTAAAAATTAGATAATAATTTATTAATAGATTTTTAATTAAATGATGGTATTAAATTAATCAATTATATTATGTAATTAAATATAGGAAATAATTGGGAAAAATTAATTGATATTTTAAAATTGTGTGAATAAATAACCAATATATACCATAATTATTTCATTTACATAACCCTTAATATTAAACAAATTTACTATATTTTTGTTCAATCATTTTTTTATTAATGAATATAGGGTAGGGTAATAGTTTTTATAATGGAATTAACTTAAATTTTCCATATTTAATTAAATCCAAATTTTAACATTTAAATTATTGAAGACGGAGTATTAAAAAAATATGACTTCACATTGGCCCATGTGATGATTGTTTAACAACATAGTTGGGTATGAAAATATAGGTAGGGGAACATTTCATTCTCATTTAGTTGAACCATTCAATTATTGTCATACATTTTTTCAAATTTAACAAAGCTGGTTGTTAGTCGATAAATAATGAAAATAAAAAAATTTAAATTAAATTATTGGGAATGTGTTTATAAATTTGATTCTTTTATAAATTTTGAGTTATTGAGGTTTTATATTATAATGGATAAATTACCACACTGAATATTTTGGTTTATTGGGGTTTTATTTTCATAATATATGATATATTATGTAATATATTTGGAGTGATATGTTTAAAAAAAATATTAATTAGATAACCAATTTTATCCAGTAATAAAAACGTGTTCAGCAATAAAATTAATTATTCTATGAGAACACCCTTATAATAAATAAATGTAATCATATGTATTGATATATATGAGAATATGTAAAGCAGATGTTCACTGTGTGTTCTTGTGTATTGTTATGATGTGGTGTTGTTGTTGTTGATGGGACGATGTGTTGTTTTATAACATGAGATAAAATGACAAATGAATTAATTAATTGAATTGAGATGTATGTTTTATGATGATTATAGTTATATGTGATATAATGTTCTATAATTTGCATGTTTTCCAAAAAAGGAAACTAATTGGTAAATTGGTAATCCTGAAAATCAACTATTTAAAATAAAATATGGTTAGGGGCTTGTGGAATGTTTGTATGTGGAAAAAAATGTGGGAAATGTATGTAATGATTGGTACCTTGGTTGTGAACCCTTTGGATTGGATTGTGTGTTCCCATATTATGTATATATATATAACTTTTATGTTCTTGTCATTTTCTATACACACCCACCCCCCACCAGTCACAAATTTTAGACCCCTACATAACACATGTGGGAGTTTTTTTGTAACCTCTTGGGTTGGCGATGGATGGATAAATACACATTTTTCCCACTCCATCTTCCAATCTTTGAGAATGAAATTCATAGTCTGTGGTGTCTAGAAGATTAAAGTGCATCTTTTGAGGTGTGACATGATGATATATGATGTACTTGATGTGTTCACGTGATATTTTGTCGGGATGTCATATAGTGGGGATCGTGCATGTATAGAGAAGGAAATATGGGTTATTTCTATAACATTCATGATATCCTACAAATAAAAATTGATATATGATATGATGTGATAGACCATGACAGTGATTGCGGGATATGAAGTGTTGTTATGTTATTTAGAAGAGGGAGAAAATTTGGATGTACAATGTTGTCATGTGAGAGCATAAAATCTCTGGTAATACAGTGTGTAATGACCCGCCAATTCTCATTGGCTTTATAGTTCCACGAGTCATTACTTGGCCTTAAGAGACATCCCCAAGGCACCAATGGCTGGAAATAAATGTCGAAGGGTTTCAAGTACAAGTGGGGGATGGTTTACCCTTTAAGAAATAAACCCATTAACCAACCATAACAAAACATTCACTATATGCTTCTTGTAAAAATGAAAAACAATCTAAAAAACATCATTTATGTCAAACCACATCAGAGTACACAACAGCGGAAGACCAAACCAAGTATCAAAGTGAACAACTGATAAAAAAATCAATACTCTCAAAAGATACAATTACTCCTTGCTCCCCACTCTCTAAGATCAACAATATCTCCCAATCATCACCATGATCCACTAGCAATAAGATGCTTTACTTTTACCTGTGTCCCGGAATACAACATCTGCAAAAGCACCAATGTGCCAATGCAGGGGTGATTATAAAACTCATTAGGTTTTCCCTAATGACTTCCTTACTCATGCCACTAGGGTATAAGAGTTAGACACATTTATATAAAAAAAGTTTATATTAAACATTTTCTCAAAAGCAGTTTATAACTAAATATAAAAAAGTTTCCAAAACCATTCATAATCAAAAGCATCCATGTTCAAGTGAAATCAATTTTCCAACATGTTATTTTTCCAGAAAAATAACCAAACAAGCTTTCAAACCATTTCACAAAAGGTCCCGTTTTGGCATACCCAACCCATTCACAACCCGTGAAATCAACCACACATGATTTGTTATGACAATTCCATACTCATGAATGGTTTCTCATCAATCTACCAAGCCGTCACAAGGTAAATGTTTCCCATATGCCATTACACCTTTGGCATTGAGCACAACATCATATTTAAACCAAGCCTCTTACTTAAAAGTCCCATGTTCCATTAAACATTTAGCACCAAGAACAAGGTCCTATTTTAACCAAGCCTCATACATGCAACATGAACACACACCACATATTCACAAAAATCATTCAAAAACAATCCATTCAATAAAATAACATTTATTGAAACACATTTCCACCGAAACCAAGTGTGTTCAACCATTTCAATCCATTTTAATAAAATTGTACTTTTATTAAAAACCAAAGAATGATCCAATTTCAGCAAGCCATTTCAATACTAATCCTTTTCAATAAAACACCCCTTTTTATTGAAAACCCATATTTCATCAAACCATATACCATTACATCAAATACGTCATTTAAAATCAACATTTTAAATTCAAGAAGCAAAATCACTTTTCCCAACAATTCAAAATGATTTTACAATTTCATCGAAACCATAAATCATCACTAAAGATGATTTATTCCATTCTTTTCAAAATCAATTTCATTCAAATAACCCAATTTTAATCTAAACCAATCTATTCTAAAAGAGGAGTCGAGAGTGAAGCCACTTACCTTAACAAAATAGGCAAAACCAACCAACATATGAAGAACACCAAAAAAACCGAGTCAACTACTCCCTAAAGCCACCATAGATTCCTTCCCCTAGTTCCAACACAACCAAATACAGACTTAAAATTCATCCAAATCCATAGATCTACCCACCTAGGGAGTAGATCTAAGGATCCATCAAGAGTGAAGAAAGATATCTATGAAAACTAAAGGAAACAAGACTTACCTCAATCGAATGACCTCTAAATGCCAAGGCAACCCTCCAGATCGCTGACAAAACGCAGAGTAAGTGTTCTCCCACCTTCACCAGAGAGGAATCCCAAGTTAGGGACATCTAGGAGAAAAAACGAGTGGGTTTAAAGATAAAATGTATTATATCCTTAAAAATATTATCTATGTTGGCCCTATGCACAGTTAGTCCACACAGTTAGTCAAATCGTGTGCTAACTGTGCTATAGTCACTGCTTGGAAGGGGTGCTCTGCATGGCCTCCTCGCATGGTTTGCCCAAACCATGCACACACTGTGTGGTCTCCTCTATCCGAAGTGAAACCACCTGCATGGCTTCCGCATGGTTTGGGAAAATCATGCAAATCAGGTGCATCACCACCTTTTTCCCTTTGACACTTGAAAAGTCTAAAAATTATCCCCATCCTTTTCTCATATGATCCATGTACTTAAAAAGCATAAAACAAGGGTTACATACCAAAAACCCGAGGTACTACTTTCTCCCCACAATTGGCCTTTCTGTCCCCATAAAGTAGAAAACTATCGCTTGTCTAAATGAGTTATGGCCACTGCTCTTTCATTTCTTTCTCGCGCTCCCAAGTATCATTCTGAATTTTACCATACTTCCATAAAACCTACACTAGACCGATGATTTTTCCACACAAGACTTTCTCTTGCCTATCAACAATCCATACCAGGATATGTATCAACGAAGCATCTAGCTCTAGGTTAATGTGATCCCATGTGATCACATGGCCAGGATCAGGAAGATACTTTTTCAACTGAGATAAATTGAACACATTTTAAACCAAAATGAACCTTGGTGGTAATGCCAACAGATATGCCACCTCCCCAACACGTTCCAATATCTCAAAAGGGGAAATGTATCTAGGAGATAATTTGCCCTACTTCCCAAAATGATGATGTCCAAGACTCAGAGAGATTCTTAAAAAGACATGATCACTCACTATAAACGACAACGGTCTTCAGTGATGATCGACATAAGATTTTTGATGACTCTATGTTGTCTCCATCCTCTTTTTTTATCAATTGAATCTTCTATGTTGTTTCTTGGACAAGGCTCAACCCAAATAGTGAAGTCTCACCTATTTCCACCCAGTATAGTTTAGAATGAAAAGGACTCCCATACAATGATTCAAATAAATCCATGTGTATCGAGTCTTGATAACTATTGTAATATGAGAACTCCACTAAAGCTAGATTCTCTTCCCAAGAGCCACCAAAATCCATTACACTAGCCAACAACATTTCTTCCAGCATCTGTATCGTCCTTTCGGATTGTCCATCCGTCTGAGGATGATACGTCGTACTCATATTCAACTGAGTTCCCAGGGATTTCTATGAGGATCACCAGAAACAAGATGTGAAACTCAGATCTCTATCTAAATGGATTCAAAATAGTATTCCATGTATCTTTACCACTTCATGGATATATATTTTTGAATGATCTTCCATCGTATGAGTTTCACAAATAGGGATGAAATGGGCTGACTTGGTTAGACGATCCACTATCACCCAAATGGAATCGTGTTTCTGGACCGTTCTTGGAAGACCTGTAACAAAATCCATTGCTATTTGATCCCACTTCCACATTGGGATAGGTAAAGATTGCAACATACCCACTGGTCGTTGATGTTATGCTTTAACTTGCTGACACATTAAGCACCGTGAGACGAACCCATCCCCCTTCTTTTTCATGCCGCTTCACCAAAACTATGCCTTCAATGCCTTATACATCTTCTGTGTACCTGGGTGTAAAACCCATCTTGAATGGTGGTAATAATTAGAGAGTTGTTCTTAAATACCCATAGGTACAACCATCCGATCTCTAATACATAGAACTGAACCCCCATCAAGTTTCCATCCATCAATGGTATCCCCACCATTGAGTTGTGAACTTACAACCATACATTCTGAATCAGATGTTTTTCCCTCTTTGATCATCTTTAATAAATCAATGACAAGTGTATCTGAAAATAAAACTTCCACATCATCTTGGTCTTCACATTCCACAGGCATGTTAGCTAAGAACTACATTAACTGCCATTCATGTGAAGCTACTATCGCTAACTGAGTGTATGAATTTCTACTCAATTCAGCTGCCACTGAATTACATTTTCTTATTTTGAACATCAAGTCCAAGTCAAAAATCTGGAGATACTATATCTACCTTCATTGCCTCAGATTCAAATCTCTATATGAGAAAATGTGTTTTATGATTTTGTGATCTGTAAATATAGTAAATTTTTTACCAAAGAGATAATGTCTCCATGTTTCAAAGCATAGACAACTACAACCAACTCCAAATCATGTGTTGTGTAGTTCTTCTCATGAACTCTCAAATTCCTTGAACCATAAGCAACAAAATGATCTCTTTGCATGATAACACAACCAAATCTTGATCACGAAGCATCACAACACACTACATAATTGTGTCATTATTCTGGAAAAATCACCATGGGTGCTGACGTAAGGAAGACTTTCAAATCTTGATCTCTGACATTTCTCAGTCTATTGAAATGAATTGTTCTTCTTTGTCAATTCAATCATAGGCAAAGATAGTTGTGATAAGTCATGCACAAATTATCGGTAATAACCAGTTATTCCAAGAAAAAATTGAATTTCAAATACATTCATTAGAGGTTTCCAAGAAAGAACATCTTCTATCCTTTCTGGATCCACTAAAACACATTTTTTCAGAAAAAATGGCATAGAAAGCATACCTATTATATCAAAAAATTTCACTTTGAAAATTTGGCATACAAACGATGATCTCTTAAGATTTGTAACCATGTTTCCAGGTGCACCTCATGCTCAATATTTGTTCTTGAATACACCAATATGTCATCCATAAACACCACAACAAAAGAATCATGATATCGCTGAGATATCCGACTCATTAATTCCATAAAGTCTTTTAGTGCATTCTTAAAACAAAAAGGCATGGATACATAATCGTAGTGGACATATCTGCTTGTGAAGGCTGTCTTGGGAATATCCTCCTTCAGTACTCACAATTGGTGACATCTTGACCGCAATTCAATCTTAGAGAACCATTTAGCTCCCCTCAATTGATCAAACATGTCATCAATGTGTGGAATTGGATATATATTATTTATCATAACTTGGGTATGTTCACGATAATATTCACATAGCCTCAAATTTCCATCTAATTTCTTTACAAACAAAACTGGTGCTACACACAGAGACACGCTTGGATGAATTAAACCTTTGTTTTCCAGTTCTTCCAACTGCACATTCAATTCCTGTAACTATATTGGTGTTATCCTATAAGATGGAATGGGAAATATGAGTTGTCCCCAGAAGGATATCAATCATAAACTACACTTACTTTAGAGTTGGTAACCTTGAGAAGTAGTTGGGGAAGAAATCTGGAAATTGATCCACAACAGCTGGAAAACTACTCTCTTCAATCTATTGCGTTGATTCCAAATTCAACGCTGTCAGTTGGTAAGAGATCATTCCCACCATTGGTTCCAACCAATCAATACCCAGGATCAAATAATAGACATACATTTCCAACATTGAGTAGACCCATTTTAACTCAGCTCCATCCATAGTTATATCACATGCTCTACAGAAAAAGGCTTGAAATTCTTTTTCACCAAGAGGAGTTTTTAGTGTCAAAATAGAAGGCATCATTTCAAGTCTAAAACATAGAAAGTCAATAGCACCAAAAGCAATGGAGGAATGAGATGCACCAATATCAAACCAAAAATTCACAAGGGTAGAATTCTAGAGAATCATACCTCTCACTGTAGATGGTCCTACCTGATCATCCACAATCATCTGCTCAGCTCTATACAATTGCTTCCTCGCTACACTGTTCTCCTTGTTGCCTTGTTGAGTGTAACACCCCGAGCTTCCATGATACACTTCTCATTCAATAATGCAATAGCTTGCATTGTATGCAACTTCGAGTTCTAACACACCGTGACTAATCAAAGTAGCCGTTATGAATATTAATAACCACTTTTTAAAATTATAGAAATTTTATAATTCAAAATGGACTTCATTTTTGTATTCGTAATATCTAAATTATCCAAAGTTGAATTTTTTGTAACTTTCTAAGAACTTCCAATTTTTTTATGAATAGTGAAAAATTCTTAAAACAACTTTTTTAATCAAAATAATTTATTGTGATAAATTATACTATTTAGTGGTTTTAAAGTATAATTATAATATATTTTTACCATTTTATCCAATGGTGGTCATTATAATTAATTTAACATTGAAATTGGACACAAACAATTGCCAATCTTTTGATATAAATTGTTTCATAAAAACACGCTATTCGTTGTGACAGCGGGAATTAATTATAAAATTAATTAATGAAACTTATATGTTTGAAATTTTTTAAAATAGACATCATTTTTGAATTCGGAATGTCAATTATAGCTTAGGGTGAAATTTTGGCATTGTTCTGAAAAACTTCAATTTTTGATGAATAGTGAAACCACTAAGTGGTAGTTAAATAACTGATTTTTCGTTTAAATGAAATAGTACCACTTCTGTGATTTGATTTAAAAAAATCCAACATACATGGTTGTCATTATGAAGTAAAATGTGGTTCAATGAGATTAAAATAATTTTTTGGTGAATAGTAACTTTTAAGTTCTTAATCGTGATTAGAGGTAATTAGTGTAGTTTAAGGTAAAAATAATGTTTTAAAAATATGATATGAGCTTGAAAGTTTTCCTACTCCTATTGGATGAGGCATGGACGACCAAGACAATCCATGGGTCAACTTGGGTACCCCATGGAGCCACTTTAGTTTGAAAATGACATAAATACCTTTTATTTAATGTTAATCTATAAAATGACACAAACATGAAATTTTTTACTAAAACAATTTTTACATGGGGTTATACAAGTAATATTTTTGACTATAAATATTAATTGGAAAGCTAAAAGGATTTCCTACATCATCGTATTTTTTTATAATTTTTATACATTAAATAAATTAACTTATTTATGACATCATTATGATGCAACGATGACCTCATTATTTAACGATTTTAATAAAATGAAACGATAATGTACAATCCAAGGCTTACACTTGTCCAAAGACTATTGGATGGGTAGCTTTCGAACTCTTATCACCTTAACCACGAATTATATAAGTGTGGGACCTTTTTAATCCGAAAATCATTGTATAATAATGTAAAATTTCCTTACTTTCCAAGAGTGCCCCTCCTCTCCTCTTATAAAAGGCCCCCACCTCTACCACCTCATTCACACTTTCAAGCCATTTGGCTCGGCCAAACGCTGCCCAAATACTCTCCCAACTTCCCCCTCTTACTCCTAGAATCCTCACTTTGGGCAGAACTCTTCCCAATGAAGCCTTTGGCTCAAATCAAAAAGAGTTACCCGATTTTGAGGTAATTTCTTCTCTAATATTGTTTTGTTTTATTTTTCTTCTCCAACCCCCTAAACTCTTTTTATTCATTTCTTTTGTAACAACACCAGTATAGTCAATATACTAGGATGTTGTTATAATAAGGATTCGAGATACACTTAAACACACCTACATCTAATGGTTAAAGAACATACGGTTTCTGTGGATGGCGAATTTCTGCCTCACGAAACGATGATTGTTCAACACTCATATAACACCTTCAAAGGTGGCCATTAAGTTGTCACTATATTTATATATGATATATAATATGTTTATGTTTTACTTATGCTTCTGTATTTCTCATTTATGGCATACTTTATGATTTCCATTATGGGTAAACGCGATAATTTCATTTTAGGAAGTGCGGACTACCGCCCCCTCAAAGTGATTTGAATCGTTAATGCCATATTTGGGATGTATAAAGGATGGAGTAAATGGTATTATACACTATATTATACTGGAATTATATTATACATTTATATAATTATGATTTCATTCCATTAAATATGAAATAGAAATCAAAATAGCGTTCATGCGTACGTACGGCTTACCAAGTCAGCCCATTACATTACTTTTGCGGAATACTTTGTACATAATAGAAACACACACACAAGGACCGTAATAGTTTAGTGCCTTTGGAAACTCGGAATATAATCTTCTAATCATGGTGAAGGATCTTCAACATCTCCCATAAAGATCTTCTTTTTTTTATAAACCTAAATCCTTTCTTTATATCCTGGGGAAAAGAAAACACAAAAGGGTGAGCTCAAAAGCTCAGTAAGGGTAAACAAAAAAAATATCAATCACATCATATTCATAAGAACATATCTTTTGGAAATCTTAACCTGCAAAAAAGAGATCATAATTTCATAACATGGGATAAATCATAGTAGTGAAATGTAATACCAATAATCATAACATAAAACATGAACCTTTGTGGCATACACAAATAATCATAGAGAATCATTTTTTATTAGTCAAGACTCATTACCAAGTCTATCTTAGTGGACAAAGTCCCTTTCTGAACCGAGTTCACTCCTCATTTCAGTCCTGTTTCACTGAACCGGTATAACCTACCGTTCCAGCCATGTCTATCTCATGAGATATAAAATCTTTACCCAATGCATTGGTGGGATATATAAGTCCCACCCATCTCATAATGATATCATTCATATGTGTGCCACAAAATCATAAATCATACATCATTGCATAACCCATGTAACAAAAATGGGAATCTTAAACATCATGACTTCATAAAACAATTCATATAAGATAAAGGAATTTATATAAATATTTCAATCACAACATAATCAAATAAATGTAATAATAGGGATAGAAATAGAACCCTATATTATCTTAGATGGAAAATAATTTTGATAAAACACTTGAACTCCATTTTTGACGAAAATATCATTTCTACTTCAAAATTTTTTTACTTTCTTAACATGTCTTACAATTTTAAACTAAAAGAAGTTGATTAAAAATAAACTTGAAAACTTTTAAAGGAAGCCTTTTGTAAATAATGTTTTAAAAATCCATTCATGGCATATAAGTTTAAAAAAACATTCTTCTCGTACTTTTGTCGGAAAAGTCAAAAAGTACCTCGTAAGAAAAAAGACAGAAGATTCCTTTCATATCTTTTACTAAAAACCCACCGAAGGGTAAAATTGGATATAAACTATTTTATAATGATTTAAGTATTACATATTGAGGAAACTTGTATGTGGATGATAAAATGCACCCCAAAGTATAAACAATCTCGGATAAAAATGAGATTGTGATATTTCCCTTACCTTAGGTATGATTTGCTTCGTAAGTGTCCAATCCTCCTGTATAATGATTTAAATAATCTCATTGACTTATTCCAGAATCATAATCATTGTTATGATATCATTTATGGTTCACTTATGACTTTAAATTACCCGTTCTTTTGTAAATACCATGTTAAAGAGTGTTTTGGGTAAAATCGTTTCTTTTGTCGTCCGTGCTTTGACTTATAATTATTCATATGATTACTTAGATAATGATTAATTAATTAAATAATATAAAACATGATTTATATATAATATATATTCAGAATATACATATATATAATAAATCATTAAATGGAATGAAATACACCGTTCATGGAGACGGTAGGCCGTACGTACGCATGAACGCTGTTTTCGTTCCTCTTTTGAATTGAATGGAATTAAGTAAATGACATACATATATATATATCCAGTATCATTATTATGTCATATATTTCATGATTACTTATTATATATACTTTATAATCATTCATGAATGGTTAACGTGGAGAATGAATCTCACCGCGTCGTGGAGACGGTAGTTCGTACGTACGCACGAGTGATGATATCGTTCTCATGATCGTGGAATTTTATTGGAGTGTATGTATACTATTTCAGAATCAATATCACTTTATAATAATCATATATAGTTATTATGTACACCATTATACCCATCCAAGTAAGGTGGTGGTTGAAAATACATTACACCACGGCATGGAGACGGTATTCCGTACGTACACACGCATGGTGATTTCATTTTCCGTAGGATGGATAGATTGTGAAATAGGGTTGTTTCATAAATATAATAACATATCCGTATATGAGTATACTGATGTTATTACTTCATAATGAAACAAGCTAAGAAGAAGAAGTGGAAGAAGAAATAAAGATGAACGAATCGGTAATGGACATTACCTCTTCTTTGAAGCGCCTCATTGACACCTCCTCTTAGGGCACTAAAATTGGTGTTTGAAGAAGACCATGACCTCTAGGATGTCTATAGGGAAGTGGAGAGAAGAAATTGGTAGGGGTTGGCCAAGCTTGAAGGCTCAATGTGGTGTGAGGAAGAGAGGGAGGAAGTTCCCTTTTATAAGGGAGGATAGGGGCACATTTGGAATAACAAAAAATATTATTTTATTATAAAGTCAAATTCGGTTTTTAATAGCTCATAATTGAGTTATTTAGAAGATAAGGTGGGGATGGGTAGAAATCCTATCATCCAATAGAATTTGGACAAGTTTAGTTTAGTATTTTAACCTTATCAATTAGTTTTAACTTTAAGTTAGATAATTTTACTTTTACCGTGTCTTTTTGTGTTCTTACACTATATGGTTATTAAACGTACTATAACAAGCCAAAAAAACCCCAAGTTGTTTACTATTAATATATATAACCTTATCTAAGTCATTTGGCTGAAAGTTAGATTTTTAAGAATATAATAACAATTAATAATATAATATTTGTTTAAAAAACTATTGTATGTCAATTTTGACACTATTTGGTAATTGATTTTTGTAAAAATCATAACCGAATTATTAGTTCAAATAAAGTTAATTAAATCAACACTAACATGTCATATTAACATATAAAATTTTTTTAATTCATAAAAAGTCTCAAATTACATTTATTTAGGTATTTATAACATCAATTATGTCAATATTTCATTAATAAGATATTTACTGCATCATCATTGTGTCATAAATAAATTAAATTATATAAAGCCTAAAAATTACAAATAAAATATCATTATGTAGGAAATCTTTTTATATTTCTAATGAATATTTATTGTCGAATTTATCTTATGTATAACCCTATAGTAAAAATAATTTACTTATTAAACTTTGATTTTAACTATTTTAACCCTTCTTTAAATAAATTAATAATAAATGTCCTAATCTAATCCAAGTGGGCTTAAATGGTCATATTTTATTCCTAATGTTGTTTTTGGTAGAATTACACTTATCCAATAGAATTAGGACATGTGTTAGGGTAATAATAATATCATTTTTACCCTTAATTACCATATTTACTTTTAACCGTGGGAAAAAAAGTAAAAAGATACTATTCACCAAAAATTATTTTCATCTCATTGAACCAAATTTTAGTCCTTGAAATTAACCGTGTCTCTCGGAATTTCGAAAGTCCACTCACCGAAGCAGAAAAATTATGTTTTATGAAAAATTCAGTTTTTTAACTACCACTTAGTGGTTTCACTATTCATCAAAAAATGAAAGTTTCTAGAAAAATACCAAAAATTAGGCCTAAGCTATATTTGATATTATGAATTAAAAAATGATGTCAATTTTATCAAATTCAATACATATCAGTTACATTAAATAATTTAAAAATTAATATCCATCGTCAAAACAAATAGCGTGTTTTTAAGAGATAATAACTATCAAAAGATTGACACATGTTTATATCTAGTTTAAATGTGAAATTACATCGAATGACCAACATTGTATTAAATTGTAAAAATATATTCCAAATATACTTTAAAACCACTCAAATTAATAATTTATCACTATTAATTATTTTGATTAAAATAGTTGTTTTCAATTAAAATTTAGTAATTTTCACTATTCATCAGAATATCAAAGTTATCCGAAACGAACCAAAATTTCACCCTAAGCTAATTTTGATATTCAGAATCCAAAAATGAAGTCCATTTTAAAAAATAAAATTTAAAAAATTTCAAAAAGTGGTTATTACAATTCATAACAGCTAGTTTTAATAATATTTTAATAGCATATCATTGTTTAATGAAACTCGGTATTGCGTACGACGCAAGCTATCGAGGAAGGCCGCGATTGCGTGTAATGCAAGGAATGTCAAGGATGCGTGTTGTGCAAGCTCCTTTTGGTGTAGCATACAAGACAAGACATTAAGGAAATTAAAAAGAAAATTTTTCATAAAATCTCAGGGTGTTACACATGTGGTTTATGTGCATCTACATTCTCCGCAGCTTCATCGGGTTTGTTCTGATGATGCCTACCAGGTGCCATTTTCTAAACCAACAACAACCTCCTTCAATATCACTCTCTAGAAATTGATGGCTTAGCATTTCAAATTCTATCACATCATTTATCACAACATTGTTTTAAAAACATCCTTTTCCCATGTTCAACCATATTTGCAAAAATTCAACATAATTTTTGAAAATCCACCCATTTTCAAAATACAACAAATACCCTGTTCTCAAAGTCTTTCAGTTGTAAACAATTTCTGATTTTTTTTCAAAACATATCACCTTGCACAAAATCCTTACTTGTTACTCACAAAGAGATATCCAATCCTAGTGGGAATTCATTCCTCTACAATGCATGTCATGATCCTCTCATTGGCTAAACCCATGACAATGATATTTCTAAAATTCTAGAGGTGTATCCAAAACCCTTATGTACCCAACACCCTAGTAACTTGAAGTTCAGCATAAACGGGCTAGCTACTTTCTTTTATGCTATACATTTCATGTTCTAACAATCCTACTCCTATCTATTATTTTGACCCAATGAATAGACACGAATGAATTTGAACTCCATGACCAAGAACATCGACGACCACTTGTTTGTCAAGGACCAAAAAAACTGATACCATTTGTAATGACCCACCAATTATTCTTGGATTGAGAGTGCCACAAGTCATTACATGGCCTTAAGAGACATCCCCAAGGCACCAAAGTCTGGAAATAAATGCCATAGGGTTTCATGTACAAGTGGGTGATGATTTACCTTTTAATAAATAAACCCATAAACTAACCATAACCAAACATTCACTATATGATGCATTAAAAAATGAAAATACAACTAAACAAACATCATTTATGTCAAACTACATCAGATTACACAACAATGGAAGGCCAAACCAAGTATCAAAGTGCACAACTGAGAAACAACTCAATACTCTCAAAAGGCACTAAGACTATGTGCTCCCCAAGATCCAAGATCCTCAACATCTCTCCAGCATCACCACGAGCCACTAGCAATAAAATGCATTACTTTTACCTGTGTACCAGAATATGACATTTGAAGAAGCACCAATGTGCCAAAGCAGGCGTGAGAATAATACTCAGAAGATTTTCCCCAATGAATTCCCTTCTCACACCACTAGGATAGAAGAGTTAGCCACATTTATATAAAAACAGTTTATATAAAACATTTTCTCAAAAGTAGTTTATAACTAAATAAAAACATGTTTCCAAAACCATTCATACTCAAAAAAAATCCAAGTTCAAGTAAAATAAATTTTACAACAAGTTATTTTTTAAGAAAAATAACCAAACAAGCTTTCGAACCATTTCACAAACATCCCGATTTTGCATACCCAACCATTTCACAACCTGTGAAATCAACCATGCATGCTTCGTTTTGATAGTTCCATACTCATGAGCAGTTTCTCGTCAATCAACCAAGTGGTCACAATGTAATTCTTTCCCGTGTGCCATTACACCTTTGGCACTGAGCACAAAGTCATATTTCTACCAAACCTCATACATAAAGGTCCCATGTTCCATTAATCATTTGACTCCAAGAACAAGGTCTTATTTCAACCAGGCCTCATTTATGCAACATGAACACACACCCCATATTCACAACAATTATGCCAAAGACATCGTTTCAATAAAACAACTTTTATTAAAATCCAATTCAACCAAAACCAAGTGTGTTCAACCATTTCAAACCATTTCAATAAAACCATACTTTTATTGAAAACTAAAGAATGAACCAATTTCATCAAGCCTTTTCAATACCATCCCATTTCAATAAAACACCCTTTTTATTGACAACCCATATTTCATCAAACCATTTACCATTATTGAAAATCTATAATTTAAAATAAACATTTTAAATTAAAGAAGCCAAATCACTTTGCACAACTATTCAAAATGATTTTACAATTTCATCAAAACTATAAATCATCAGTAATGAAGATTTATTCCATGATTTGCACAATAGATTTCATTCAAATAAACCAATTTGAATATAATTCAATCAATTTTAAATGAGGAGTCGAGAGTGAATCCTCCTAACTCAACAAAATAGGCGAAACCAACCAAAGGATGAAGAACTCCAACAAAAACGAGTCAACTACTCCCCGAAGCCTACTTAGATTCCTTCCCCTAGTGCCAACGAAACCAAAAAAAAGACATAAAATTCATACAATACTTTAGATATACCCACTAACGGTGTAGATATAAGGATCCATCAAGAGGGAAGAAGGAGATCTAATAAAACTAAAGGAAACGAGATTACCTCAATCAACTGACCTCTAAACGCCAAGGAAACCCCCCGGATCGCTTCCAAAACGCCTGGTAAGTGTTCTCCCACCTCCACCAGAGAGGAATCCAGAGTTAGAGCTTTCTAGAAGCAAAAATGAGTGTGTTTAAAGATAAAGAAGATTATATCCTTAAACATAGGATCTATGTTGTCCCTACGCACGGTTAGTCCACACTGTTAGTCAAATCATGCGCTAACCGTGCGGTAGTCACCTCTTGGAAGGGGTGCTCCACATGACCTCCTCGCACAGTTTGACCAAACCGTGCGTACACGGTGTGGTCTCCTCTATCCAATGTGACACAACGTGCACGGCTTCTGCCCTGTTTGGGAAAACCGTGCGAAGCCAGTGCCTCCCGAACTTTTGCCCTTTGACACTTTATAAGTCTCCAAGTATTCCCCAATCATTTCTAATATGCTTCATGTACATAAAAAGCATAGAACAAGGGTTACTTATGAGAAACCGGGGGTACTAAAAAGTGTTTGTCACCTAATCATCGATGTGATTCATATTAAATTATTTTTCAAAGATATGTTATTTAGTGAGTGATGCATTTTGAGGAAGGGTTTTTTATCATTTGACCTATTTATGTGTTTTTCGTTCTATTATTTACTCATATATAGATTAATATTCTATTTTAAAATGTGCATGATATACCTTTTGTTATAATGAGTATAATTTTATATTCACTATATTTATATAAAACTGTATTCACATTTTCCATGAAGACATATACAAACTTGGTGGAAATTACAAGCATGGAATTTTGGATTTGTTGTTATTTTAGTGCTTTATATATTATTTTTTAATGTTCATTTTGATTATTTTATATATATATATATATATATATATATTTGTACATTGATTTATGGATTATATTTTTTTACTTATATTATTTCATATATTTTTTTTCTATTTATTCATAATATCTTAAAATCTTGTTTTATCATAAAGGGAAATGTCTCCCATATTATGCGAGTTTAATCCCATAAATTATAGTATATTACCCATGTTTTACTAGAGGTGGTTCTCATGGTGAAATTAATCTCTCCCCTCATTAAGTTATCAAAGGTGGGAGGGGTTCATGATAAAGTGGTATCAAAGCTGATGATAGAGAGATAGGGTGTTGTTTGGAGTTAGGAAACATGAGGATTTCTTGGGATGGTAAGGTAGTGACGTTAGTTTATCTTGGTATGTGCTATATTCTTGGGAAGACTGGATTTGAACGAATATTTTTGGGCCATGTGATGAAATGAAAGGATAATGAGTGTATAAATGACAAAGAGAGGTGGAATCACATACAATGGAGAAAAAATAGAGATGTTCATGCTTCAGGATTGTTTTTATTTTTAGATGAATTGAGTGATAATTGGATATAAGATGAATTATATAAGTTATGGGGTTTTTTTATTTACTTAAAATTTCACAAGATATAATTTGTAATAAACTGGAAATATTTTTTGAATTTTTTTGTATAAAATAATTTGAAAGAGTAAAAGGATGGTTAACTATATTAGACAATTTATTTTAAACCATTTCAATGTTTTAATAAGTTTATTCGTATCATGTAATAGTATGAATCCTAACGAATATAATTTAGTATTCTTCTATAAAAGACAACATTCCATATTTTTTTGATAATGTTTGAAATAGTTAGAGAAGATTGTATTTATTTTTTTACAAGTGTTAAATTTTGAAAAGATTTATGAAGAATGTCACATGTAGTGGATTTCACTATGAATTGATAAAATAAAGTATTTTCAAACCATGATTTGAATTATAATACCTCACATGTTATTTAATATACCATGTTTTTCCTATCATTGTAATTTATCAAGATCATGTTTTATAGAAATGTTGTAAAATGTAGTTTTGAACAATTATAATTATTAATTTTTTAAAATTTCAATCCTTATTTTTTATAATTACTTTTAATTTTGAAACCCTAAAAATATTATTTTGGACCATACATTTTCATGATTTTTATACTAAAAAACTAATATATTAATATATTTTAATATGTGATAGGCTGGAAACACTTGTGACCTTATTTCAACAAATTTTGGTACCTTAAAAGAATAATTTTTTGTAAATTGTTTATAATAGAAACAATTAATATGATTATAATTATTATTTGAATGAAAAATAAAAAATTTTAACTACCCAAATAATCATTTATCAAATGTTATTTCTTGATAGGTTTGTTTTTAAAATCATGACTACTAGTTAACAAATTTCTATTGTATCCATAGATGTTATATTATGTTAGACATGTTCAGGTACCATGTTTATTTATATGAGAATGTTTTTATGATTTATTATATGATTAAAGATTGTTTAGATTGAGTATGAATAAGCATGAAACATATTAATACAAAATTTGATTTTATGATTTTTTTAAAGAATGAATGTTTTATTATGATAATTATGAAGGAATATTTCGTATGTAATGGGGTATGTGAATTGAACATACGAACCTAGAATGTATAAATTTTCCAATCATGGTGTAAATTTTTTTTATGTTGCATTATTATTTTTTCATTAAGGTGCTGTTATAAATTTATTAATATAATAGTTTTTGGAATCATTCTTGTTCTTTTATTTTCATTGATTATGAAACCAATGAATTTAATAGTAATGTCCTGACCTGTGTGCAATGCGATGGTGCCCCGAGTCGGTTCACCACTTGAACTCAAGCGAGTAACATCCCCGGTAAATAAAAATATGACATTTTTTATTTATTAATATTTTTGAATTAAATATAAATTTTACTTTAAATGAAATTGTATGTTTGATGGCATACCCAATACGCAGTAATGAGTTTCTTTGAAATCTTATGTTGCACACAACATTGAGTTATAATGAAAAATTATAAAATAATATTATTATTTTAAATACTAGTTAACACATAGAAATTATATTAGAGGGAATGATTAGAACTAACTAAAAAATGATTACACATGTTTGTTAATTTCATTACATTTATCCAATAAAATTTAGAGGCATAAAATGTAATGAATCTAATTTTAAGCCTAAATACTCTAATATTCTTTATAAGGTTGATTTACTTCCTTTTGATGGAGAACCATATATAAATATATTTTTTTTCACATTTATACATTCAATTTGACAAAATAAAATTCTTCTTTAGAATAAGGACATCAAAATTTACTTAGGATGAAATTTTGGTATTTTTCTGATAAATTTCATTTTTAATAAATAGTGAAAAATACTGCATTTTAATTAAAAAGATTGTAATAATTTAATTTATTTATATTGTTATCTTATTATTTTTGTGGGTTTAAATTTGTAATTGGATTTTATTTTTACCATTTAATATGATGTTGGTCATTGGAGATAATTTAACATTGAAATTTGGCATAACCAAGTGTCAATCTTTTGATAGTTATTATTTCATAAAAATAAGATTTTTGGTTTTGACAATTAAAATCAATTTTAAATTAATTACTGAAACATCTATGTTATTAAATTGAAAAAATAGATATTATTTTTGGATTCATAATATACAAATTTTATTTGTGTGAATTTTTGGTAATTTTCAAAAAATGTTCAATTTTTAATGAACAATCAAAAACAATACCTAGTATTTAAAAAAACTGAATTTTTAATTTAAATGAAATTTTAGTGATTTTATGAATTTAATTTTAAAAATAAAACATACATAGTAGTCATAAGTAAGGAAAATGTTGTTCAATGTCATATAAATAAGTTTTATTTGAATAGCAACTGTTGAATTTTATTTATCATGGTTAAAGAAAAATAAGGTAATTAATAGTAAAAATAAAATTATAATAATATAAAATTACCATAACACCTATATTAACATTATATGATGATTCATGACTGACCTATATAATCCTTGGGTGAGGCTATTGGTCTTTGAAATTCATTTGGGTATGATAATGACATTAATAACTTTTTTTATTTAAAATTAAAAATAAAATAATATAATCATGTATTGTTTTAGTAAAACAATTTTAACGTGCTGCTATATAAATTATATTTTTTTAATATAAATATTAATTATAAATAAAAAAATATTTAATACATCATGGTATTGTATTTTTAATTTTTATACATAAAATATAGAAATTTAATTATGACTCAATGATGACGCCATGATATCTCGTTAAGAAATGTTTTAAATAAATGAAAATATAAATATTAAAATAAATTTATTTTGATATATTTTTTCAATCCAATAATTTTATAGAAGAGGATAAATTTTTATCCTGGATTTAATGATGGGTTTTTTGAAAAAATAAGGTTTGTTTGGACTTTTAACAAAGTCATGATATTAATAATATAAAAATTCACATTAATGTGTTTCTAAATCAATTAATTTTTTATTAAATGATACAATAGTGCTAGAAATTTAAGATTCATAAAAATGAAATATATGATGATTAAAATGCCAGTGATGATCCATTTTGGGTCATTTGGAATTTTATTGTATATATATTAACCACATTGTATGAATATACAGGATGACATGTTGAATGTTAAATAAGTTAACAAAAGGGTTAAATAAAAACAATAAGAATTATAAAAATAGCCAAAACATGTCCAATTATTATTGGAGGACTTTATTTCTAATTATATTACAATTATATTTTATGTTAATTATTTTATTCCCTTTTGAATCTGAAAATCAATTTATAATAAAATAATACTTTCATGCATTCCTAAAGAGCCCATCCCCCCTCTTAAAAAAGAAAAATACCTCTATCCCATTACTCACACCTCTGAAGCCCCATGGCTCATCGAAATTCTTCCCAAATAATCTCTAAGAATCTCTATATTATTCTTATAATCCATACATTAAATATAAGGAACATCAATAAAACATTTTGGGTCAATCCAATGGCAGTTAAACGATTAAACAGTAACATTTTCCCTCAAAGTTTCTTCTTTTATATTATCTTTTCAATCCATATGATCTTATTATTCATAGTTTACATGAAAAAAATAGTATCTTAATGATACTAGGATGTTTTTATGAGGTTTATTCAAAATAAACTTATAGAAACAGTTGTCTAATTGGTAAATAAAATATTGTTTCTGTGGACGATATACTACTGCCTCATGAAACAATGATTTTTCAATTTTATACTGCCACATCTCTTGGTGGACATTATGAAGGCACATTGATTATATATGATATTTATTTTAATTATTTTATCTCAATTATTCTAAAATTATCATTTTTAATTTACCTTTTTTCTTTTCATGTTGTATATATACGATAATTTAATTTGAGAATGTGTAGACTACCACCACCTCATTATGATATGACTCATTCATACCGTATAAGGAATGTAAAAAGGTTGGTGTTAATAATGATTTGTAACATATATATAATATGATATTATACTGTAATAATAATATACCTATGTATCATAAGATTTCCATTCATTTAAAAATGATATAATTGAAATGAAGGTAGCGTTCATGCGTACGTATGAATTACCATCTCCATGAACAGTGAATTTCATTTTCATACATCCAAATGATATAGACTATTATAGTTTCCTATATACTGGATATATATATGTTATATATGATATATAAATCATGAAAATCATTCTGGAGATAATTTAATTTTGACCACATGGACAATTTGTAATTATAAGAAGTTCATTTTTTTCATAAGTTCCGAACATCAACAAAATGTCCATTATGAACTCAAATATTTATATAACTGTTATTAAGAGGTAATAAGTTATGTAAAAGGAATAATTAAATTTAAAATTGTTCTTAATAATGTCTTAATTAACTTATGAGTATTATTCAGGATTAAAAAATAATATATAATACAAATCGGACATGAGGTAAGAGTTTTTCATCTCACTTTTTATTCCTGTGAGATTTTGGCTATATTATCCACTATTTCCATTTGTGTGGTGTATTTACTACCCACGATTTTATTATTTTTTTAATATAATTTAATTCACTGGTTTTTCCATCTTCATTGTATGATCCATCATTCATGGGTTGTATGTTTCGTACCTTACTAAATGAGTAAGATACCTTATTAACACAATTTCTATTATTTGAGTTTATCTTCTATTTTTTATTTATGTAATTCTATGATTATGTGTAGAATCACCGTACATTTAATTATGTTTTAATATCCACTCCCATTTTTTCGGATATTCTATTTATTAACATAATCTCCCAATTGATAAATTCCACATTCATTTATACGATATTTGTAAGGGAACCATTCACCCTTCTCTCATAGCCAAAGACTTCTTTTATGTTATGTATTTTATTTCAATTCTAAAAAGTTGGGATATATTATTCTATATCCTCATTGTTTTAAATTTTATTTACATGTTATTATTGACAATTTTCTATCTCATAAACTCATTTTTTTAATTTTTATGTGACGTCATGCAGCTGCCAATTTTTTTAATGAAACATCATAACCGAATTTCAATAAAATGTGTTAAACATCATCTTCATTATTATATTGTGATATGAATATGTGTGAATTACCTATGATTTTTTACACATGATATCCACTTATATTGGGTTTTTTCTTATTTTTCACACATAATTATGTCATTGATTTATCCTTAATCTATGGATAAGATCTTTGTAAGGGACTATGTCTCAATTTACCTTTTATTGAGACATATCTGTTGTTATACAAAAATTCATTTTTTTAATGTGTATAAACATCTCATTGACATATTATATCATGAATCTCCTTATTCTAAAAATATTATATTGACTTTTTTTGTTATTATATTATTATTTTTATTCAACTATTTTCTCATGTGGTAAGGGGCTCTTTATCTAAAACATTTTTTAAATGTTTTAATAATTTATTCTTATAAATATTTCTAATTAATAACCAAGTTTTTAAAATGCTAATAATGATTTATTTATGATATTTTAATGTTTCAAAATTCTAATTCCCATAAAATCTTCAATATGTTAAGGGAAAATTTGATTCAAAAATCTATTTATTAATTTTTTTTAAATGGTATTGGAAAATGTTTGATAAATCATTGATTATGTTAATATCTATAAAATGATATATTTTGATTACAAATTGGAAATTTTTTCATTATTTTATACATGTTTTGTGTGTTATGAATATGTCATGGTTATTTGGAATTGATTATATATATGGGTGGTTCGTGATAAACCTAGGGATACTGAGCAAGAGAGAGCTCTCCAATGCATTGGGTAATGTGACAGAGGTAAACCTTAATATTTCCCATAAGAGATTTATAGAATATACTGTGATAGGTATTCCAAACTGAACTCTCTTCATAGATATGAAAACTACAATGTAAGTATGATATGGATTTCACAAGTTACCTTTATGAATTATGATTTCTATTTGTTATTCATAAATATGATGATTTTATTAGGAATGTTAAAGAGCATATTTTTTATGTGTTTATGTACTAATGTTTTCTTTCTTTATTTTTTTTATCTCTTACGGATTTTTACACTTATCCCATGTTTTTGAAATGATTCCCACAAGACATAAAGATGAATTTTGTCAAGGATGAGATCAATGAAAATTCATGCTGTATAATACATGGAACTAGACATGTTCCTTTTTTTATGAGTATTTATTTTATGAAAAAATGGATACTGAGTAAAAGTTCCTACATGTAATATTCAATATTTTTTGTATATGTTATAACCTAATTCTAGAAATCTCTAATAATGAAACGATCATCAATGTTAATTCTTGATTAAACTCAAGTTTAATTAATATTTTAAGGGAGGGGATTTATAGTTGGTAACAAAGGTCAATTTAGATAACTTTAGTGGTTAGGGTGTTATTTATTCATATGATACATAACCCTATGGGTTAGGATATTATAATGATTCATAGTTATTTTAGAAGTGATAAATCGTAATTACATATTGTGATAAAAAATGAAAGGTATTAGATAACAATTACTGTTAAAATAAGTTATCGTTATTTTTTAGGAATTTATCTATTTTTTTGGGAATATTATAATATTATAATATTTTTGAAAAATGGAAACTTGGAAAATGTTTGACAACCTGTCACGTCAGACCAAGTTGTGAGAATCGAACACACAACCAAAGTGCGAATTGAATTTATCACGCACCACAAGCCTATGAGATGTCCACAGTATGTATAACTTTTTCTTCTAGTTAAATTATTTTATGGATGAAGAATTAGTTGAGTTTTGGAACATCTGTTTTATCAAATGGATATACTTTGTAAAGGGAAATTAATTGGTAATTAATTGATAAAGGTTATTTTTGAAGATTATTTCTCTTTTGGTAACACTATATCCCTAACGAAAATATAATACTTTAGTTGTTCATTTTAAGAGTAAAGGTGGAATTTTATTTTGGGAAGAATATATATTCTTATTGTGAAAATATGGTGATTTTGGTTATTTATGGAAATGATTAGCCTATCAAAGAGAATATGGGATTATGTTAATTCGACTTTAGTACGAGACTCTAAGAATAGTCGATGTTACTTAGTGATAAACGTTACGATTTACAATGGAATACTAGGGGGTTAACTTCTTCTAATTTTTGTGTTTCAATAATATTTTTAATTATATTAAATAATTTTTACAAACAATTGTTTACTAAATGGTCTTTGTTGAACTTAATGTATTGCTTGTAGATTTTTGATATTAAGAGTAGTATTATTTTTTTAACAGATTACACATTTTTTGTATTATCTGAACTTTTACTAAACATTTGGGTATTGGTTAATTTATAAAGACATGGAAAATATAGAGTTCATCTCTTATGGATTATGAGATTCTATAGAATATGATTCTAGTGATTTTGAAGTTACCTAGTCATCTTGAACAATCATTATTGGGAGAAAAGATGAGTTTTAGTAGAAATGGAGTAAAGGATGAATGATCACATCAGAAATATATTTCCTTATGTTCCTAGTCATTATCATAAATAGATTTCAACAAAATTATTAAAAGTAAAATAAAAAATTGTTGTTCAATTACTTTTCATATAGGGAAATCAATGACCGCTTAACCTATCACACGTTTTTGTTATTCTGGTTGTTAGTTTTTTCACAATCAATTTTCTATCGCTCTCCACCATAACTTGGAATTTAGTTTTTCTTCCATATCCATGTCTTATTACATGGAATCCATGAATGTCATAAATTGAGTGACCATTTTACTTCTCTTACATTATTTTAAAATGATATATTTATAGACTATTTTTCTGATGTGGGACTTTTACTGATTTTTTCGAGCCCAATTTTAAAATTGCGGGGATGCACTTCCCAAAATGGGGGACGGATGACACATCACAGGTAAATAAATATTATTAAATTTTTATATTTATTAATATTTTTGAATTAAAAAATATGTTTACTTTAAATGGGAGGATATATTATATGACATACAGATACACAACATAATGTTTCATTGAAATCTTACATTGCACACAACATTGAGTTAAAATGAAAAGTAATAATATAATATTATTATTTTAAATGGTTGTTAACACATAGTCGTCTTATTTTGTGGGAATGAATAGAAATAACTAGAATATGATAACACATGTCTGTAATATTTTTTAAATTTATCCAATAAAATTTAGAGGCTAAAAATGTGAATAAATCTAATTTTAAGCCTAAATACTTTAATATTCTTCATAAGGCCGATTTACCACATTTTAAAGGTGAACCATTTTTAAATATTGTTTTTGACACTTTTATATGTTATATGTTACAATATAGAATTATTATTTAGATTCAAGACATCAAAATTTAATTTGAATGAAAATTTTGGAATTTTTTGGATAATGTTCATTTTTTAATTAACAATGAAAAATACCACATTTAAATTCAAAAATACCATTCAATAAAATTTATTTATTTAGTTATATTATTCTCTCTATGGGTTTTAATTTTTAATTGGATTATATTCAAACCATTTAATCCAATGTTTGCCATTGAATGTAATTTCACTTTGAAATTTGATATAAACAAGTGTCAATCTTTTGATTGTTATTATTTCTTAAAAACATGTTTTGTTGGTTTTGTCAATGGAATGTAGTTTTAAATTAATTAATTAATCCTATATGTTATTATGTTTGTAAAATATACTTCATTAATGAATTTGAAATATCAAAATTATATATGGGGATTGTTTTGTATTTTTCTAAAAACATTCAATTGTTGATAATTGTGAAAAACACTACCAAGTAGTTAAAAACCTGAATTTTTTATTTAAATGAATTTTTACAACATTTGTGATATTAAATTTCAAAATTCTGGAATTCATGTTTGTCATCAATATCTAAAATTTGGATCAATGGGATGAAAATAATTTTTTAGGTGAATAGTAACTTTTGACTTTAATTTACCTTGGGGGAAGGTTTATAGGGTAATTCAAGGTACAAAATATTATTATAATAATATAAAATTACCATAACACTTGTCTTAGCCTTATTATATGAGACATGTACAACCAATACAAGCCTTAGGTGAGACATTAGGCCTTTGAAAGCCATTTCTCTAAGATAATGACATTAATAAAATTTTATTTAATCTAAATATAATAATATTAAAAATATGTATTGTTTTGCTAAAAAAATTAATGTGGGATTATATAATCAATAGTTTTGACTATAAATATTCATTAGAAGGATAAAAATATTTCCTATATCATTGAAATTTTATTTATATTTTTTAGACATCAAGTAAATAAATTTACTTACGAAATAATTATGATGCAATTATTACCTCATTAATTAACGTTTTAAATAAATGCGAATATAAATATTAAAATAAATTTATTTTCAATTTTTTCCATCCACGAATTTTATAGATGCTAATGACTTTTAATATTTGAATTAATGAATGTTTTTTGAAAAAATGAAGTTGTTTTAGATTTTTTTTTAAAAAGTAATGACTTGAATAGTATAAAAATTGACAAAAATGGGTTTTAAATCAATTAATATTATATTAAATGATAAACAGTATTAAAAATCTATGATTCAGACCAATGAATAATATGATATTACAAATGTCATTATTGATACATTTAGGGTCACTTGTCATTTTATAGTAAATATATTAACCATATACTATGAATATACAAGATGACATGATGAAAGTTAAATAAGTTAAAAAATGGTTAAATAAAATAGATAAGGATAAATAAGTTATCCAAAACATGACCACATCTAATTGGATGATTTTATTTAGATTTATATTCATATTATATTCGAATTCAATGTGTTTTGGATCCTTTAATGCTGAGAATCATTTTATATTAAATAATACTTTAAAACATTCCAAAAGATCCATTCCTCCCACATATAAAAGGACACCTCATATAACCCATTTCTCACACATGTCAAGCCCATTCTCTCATCCATCCTCATCCCAAATAAGCACCAAAAATCTCTATATTATACCTATATGCCATACCGTAGGAAGAAGGAACTTCAAGAAATATTTTTGGTTCAAAACAAAGGGAGTTACCCGATTTAAAGGTAACATCTTCTCTCAAATTATTATTTTAATTTTACTTCATCACTCACGATGCTCTTCATATTAATTGTTTACATAACAAAAATATTATCCTATGTATACTAGGTTGTTGTTATGATATGTATTTTAAATACAAATACATACACATATGGATAATGGGTACTGAACTTATAGTTTCTCTGAACGGAAAACTACTGCCTCCTGAAAGAATGATTGTTCAATTATCTCCTACCACCTCTCATGGAGTCCATTACGATGGAACTGTAATTATATTTGACATTTATTGCATTTATATTGTCTCTATCTTTCTGTAATTCTCTCTTTTAAATGAAATTTATTATTTTCATGTTGTATGCATACAATAATTTCATTTGAGGAAGTGAGGACTACCACCCCCTCGAAGTGATATAACTCGTTCATACCATACATGGAATGTATAAAGGATGTTCATAATGAAATTATGTAACATATATTGAATATGATATTATAATGGATTAATAATATACCTATGTATAATTGGATTTTAATTCCATTAATAATGAAAAAATAAATGAAAGTTGTGTTTATGCGTACGTAGGACCTACCATCTCCCTGAACAGTGCATTTCATTTCCATATATCCAGATGATATAGACTATTATAAATACTTATATATATATGATATATATATATAATATATGATATATATATATATAATATGATATATATATAATATATGATATATATTATATATAAATCATTATTATCATCGTGTAGATAATGTAATTATGACCACATGGACAATTTGTTATTATAAAAAGTTCATTTTTGACTCATGTTCTAAACATCAAAAAAATGTATGATATGAACTCAAATAATTATATACATGTTATAGAAAGATAATAAGAGAGATAAAATAAATAATAATCTTGTAAAAGGTTCTTAATAAAGTATAAATTATATTTTGTTTATTATTCAGGTAGAAAAATGAATATAAAGGACAAGATAGACTTGAGGTAAGGGGTTTTCGTCTCAGTTTTTATTCCCATAAGATTCATGATATATTTGACACCATTTCAGTTAATTTGTTGTTTGTACTGACCATAATTATAATTTTTTGTTAAATATATTTTAAATTATTTGTATTTAAATATTTATTGTATGATCTTTCGTTCATGGGGTGTATGTTTCGTAAGTTAACAAATCGGTAAGGGAACTTTTTAACAAAATTTCCATTATTACTATTAATATTATAATTCATAATTATGTAATTATATGATTATGTATGGAAACACTATTTATTTATTTATATTGTAATTTCCACTTCTCTTTAGGTTGATATTATTTTTATACACATAATCTCCCAATTGATAAATTCAAGCATCATTTATATGATCTTTTTAAGGGAACTTTTCACGATTATCATTTAGTAAAAGACTTATTTTTTGATATGTATTTAAAATTCCATTCCCAAATGTTGGTACATGTTATTAAATATCATAATTTTGGTATATTTTATGTCTGTGTGATGAGAGAACCATTTCTCTCTCATAAACTAATTTTTTTAATTTTTATGCAACACCATTAGGCTGCGAAATTTTTCTAAGGGTACTTCCTAACCCAATTTCAATTATTTGGGTTATACTTATACTTCTTGATTATGTCGTTCTATGAATATATGTGAATGAAATATAATTATTTTACACATAATATCCACTTATATTAGGTGTATTCGTAATTTTCACACATAATTATTCTTTGATTTATCCATAATCCAAGGTTATAATATTGGTAAGGGACTTTGTCTCAAATTACATTCCATTGAAACATATTTTTTTTTATTCCACAAATAAATTTTATATGGTGTATATACATCCCTTTATAATATAATATCATGAATTTAGTAATTATCATGATATTATAAAAAAATTAATGTTATTTAGTATTTTTTTTTAATCAAGTATTTTTTTCATGTGGTAAGGGAATCTTTAACTAAAAAATCATTTTAAATGATTTGATGATTTATTCTTATAAATATTTATCCTTTATGACCTGGTTTTCAGAACGATTTTAAATATTTATTTAAATAGACACTAATGTTTTAAAATTTTAATTCTTTTAAAAGATTAAAATTGTTATGGGAAACTCTGATTCAAAAATCTCTTTCTTAAAATGTTTTAAATGGTTTTGAAAATGGTTTGATAAAGAATTTATTATGTCAATATCTTTAAAATGATATATTGTTATTACAATGAGGAAATTTTATCATTTCTATATTCTTGTTTTATGTGTTATGATTATTTTATGGATGTTGAGAATTTTTTTCATATATGAGTTGTTTGGTGATAATACCAGGGTGGGTGAGCCCGACATAGCTCTCCAATGCATTGGGTAACATGACAGATGTAAATTTTAATGTTTCTCCTACGAGATGTATAGAATATACTATGATGGGTATTCCAAGCATTACCCTCTATGTATCATTGAAATATATAATTTATTTATGATATGTATGCCACAAGTCACAATTTTGAATTATGATTTCTATGTGTTATTCATAAATCTTATTATTTTACGAGGTATGTTAATGATCTTATGTTTTGTATGTGTTGATAAAATAATGTTTTCTTTATTTATTTTGTATCACTTAATAAGATTTTTTATTCTCATCCCACGTTTTGGAAAAGCTTTCCACCAGACATAAAGATGAATAGTGTCATGTATGGGATTAAGGAAAAGTCATGTAGTCTAAAAATGGAAGTAAACATGTTTCTTTTTATAATAGTTATTATTATATGAAAAAATGGATACTGAGTAGAACTGTCTACATGTAATATTGAAGATGTTTTATATATTTTAGGACCTAATTATATAATTCTCTAAACATGAAAAGTTCATCAATGTTAATTCATGATTTAACTCAAGTTTAGGTAATTATTTATGGTTGGCGCCTTATAAAGTGTGCCTCCTCATCTTCTAGAGGCTACTGATAGGCATCAATAGTCAAGTTAGTTAGTCATGTGGATATTATACCCTCGTTTAACTGTGTAATACACTATTGAAAATAAATAAACAAAACCGAAAATATATATAACTATAAAAATACTCATGTCACAAGATAACCAAACAAGAAATATGATAATCATCTAAATGGGAAAACATGCTATTCCAATATATGGTTCATGTTTCAATAATGATACTGAAATTAATGACACTATAACTCAACAATATCATTCCAAACCATATACAGTCCCATAATAAAATCTCCATACCAAATTAGAAATCCACCCCTGGTTTGTTTCCCTTATCATTTCCGGCAACAATATAATATATCGTGGTATTGATCTGGAAGCCTAAATAATTTATGAGTACAACTAAGTAGGCCACCACCAATGGTGTCCAAAACTAATATAATCTATATATATTTAATTATATTATATAATAAAGAATTAAAATATATAAATAATGAGTTATTACATTATCATGTATTCTTATATAACAACATTATATCCAGGGATCCTAAGAAGATTTGTACCCTAATACAAACTCCATCTCATACCGGAGAAAGAAGCGTTCTCTAGGTTAAATCATAACTTAATACCTACTTTTTTTTTAATATTTACTTATTAAAATGTGTTATGATATATCAATACCTAATTTGTATTATTCCATACTTCAAAATATTCTTGTTTGAGGTCAAAACTCAGAGTGCCATATTTTTTATTATTTAATTTAGCATTTTGAAGACACATTATAATAGTTACCATTTTCATAGACCTATGTAAGATGACCATGTTAAAATGATTTCTACTAAATAGAATTATCATGTTCCCATTATCTTACTCATAATTACAATGACCATTTTACCTTGTATACTTCTCATTATAATAACCATTTTCCCATTCTCTTACTCATAATTATGATGGAAATGTTACCATTTTTAGTTCTCAATTTTTAATGACCATATTCCCATTCGTTCACACATAATAAATTTATAATCAATTGTCCACATCAATCCCATTACTAATCCTACAATTAGTTAAATACACAAAATTCATTAGTTAAATCAACAATTAACTAAAAAATTAAATCATCAGTAATTATGTCAGTAAATTAATTAATACATGTCACGATTCAGATCCCAATAATTAACATTCATATAATTAACTATCAAATTCTATATATCAACTAATTATAATAAATCCTACAATTTTTTACCTATATTACAATATCAAATAACATAATTAATTCGAAATTAATTATCACGACGTAACCAATTTGATATATCATAATTAAACCACTTATTAATATTCTAAATTAAAATCCCTAAATCTAGTAATCAATTTCAGGAATTTAATATACAATAGTTCATCCCCTTAGTCGCATGATTAATTCCTCAAAAAATCATTTAATTTAACAATGATTCGATAAATTAATTTGTGAACATAATTAACCCAAATTATGATAATAAATTTGTGAATGATTCTATAAATTCTACATTATTTCATAAATTTATCAAATCCACGACTATGGGAATTACATTTTCGACCACCAAACTCAATTAATTGACAACCATTCATTCAATGGAAATCCCCAAAATCCATATAGCAAAGTGATGTAAATATGGGCATCATGTTCTTAATCAATAAATCAAGATCCCAATAAAAAGATACAATCATCCATGATCATGAAATCCAATCCTAGATATCAATCACACTGCATTGGTTTAGATCTAACCAAATGGAAAAATAATGAGAGAGGAGAATGAATATAAAATGAATTGGGATGTGATCCACATACCTAGCGAAGAGATGATCTTCAATTCAAGGTTTTATTATCAAGAAACAAGGCTTTTTTGGCCTTATAATCCATCTAAAACAATGATATAACATTCCCTTAATATTTGGAAAGAAAAATCTCATGTTTTTGTCACATATGAGGTGAAAAATGTCATTAAATGTTTAAAATTAGTTACATACACAATTTTTATATCTTATTATCAGCTCATGCATAGTTTAGACAAACCATTCCATAATAGTGCATTAGCCACTACTTCATTGGGAGACTAACATGGATTTCTCACAAGTCCTCCAAAACTATACCAAAGATACTGCCTGAAAAGACTAGATAGTGCATGGTTTCTCATAGACAACACCATGGTTTGTATAAAGTGTGCCCCAACTATATACAACCATTTTTCTACAAAGGATTCTTAGACTCCATCATAATGCACCCAAAGGCATAAATCCTATAAAATGTAATTATTTAAAAACAAAAATTACTTGAAATCGTTGTAACTCCCTGACCCCAGTTACCCAGAGTCGGTGCATTATTAAATAACATTGTCATGATCACAAGAAAGATCAAGTCTCAAAAGACCGATTAGTTTAGTAGCCTTGGAAGAACTAGATATATTCATAATGTTTACATTACATCATAAAATGAAAACTACAACATTATAGTTTCCACAGTCCACACTCTTATCCCCTCATACTATCCCTGCAGGTCATTCATAAAATACTTCTTCACATCCTAGGAAAAATAAAACATATAAAGGGGTGAGATCAAATTCATAGTAAGGATAACAATATAGTGGAAACTTTCATAAATAGGAATAAACATTAAAGGCAATGTATAACGAAAACAAAAGCCTTTTAACCATGAACATCAACATAATATGACAGAAATAAAATGAAATAATGAAATTTAATTATTCACATGGATATTCTACTAATCGAATAATCACATGCAATATCAATAACCACTTTCATAATGATGGAATGCATAATTCTAGACTATCATAACTACATAGCCAAGGCCTCATGCCAAGACTACAAATAAGATTTTTTCAAGGCCTTGTGCCAAGACACTAGTTTATCTCATGAGACCTACCGATGCATAGAGGATCTATAGCGGGCTCCACCCGTCACTTACTAAGTCCAATGCATTCTGCATATGAAAAGTTTTAAACATAACACAAAAATTCATATAAAAACTAGAATATGAAATGTTAATACTTAATCCACAAACCATGAATGGTATAAAAATAGCACATCCACAGTCAAACATAACTCATTTGATGCAATATGGAAGATTTTTTTGTATCATAATAACCTCAATCGAGAATAATGAAGGATATTGACATAGATGAAAATAATCATCAAAACTATTTGAGAGAAATATCCCCCTTTTCCTTGATATCAATTAAAAGTCACACTATTTGTGAAAAAGCCATTTAAAAATAGATTTTTGAATCAAAGTGTCCCATACCACTTTGAAACTTTTAAAAGGTCTTTTAATTTTAAAACTTTAATGTCCATATAAATAAATCCTTAAAACCATTCTTAAAACATGGACATCAATGTCCTAGATTTAGAAAAATAAGTCTTTAAAACATTTAAAAATGGTATTTTAGTTAGAGTTTCTATCCAAAATAGAGACACTTGAATACAAATAATTGAGGTAATCAAAACTTTATAATATCATGAGAATAAAGGGATTCATGATATACTATGTCAAAGTACATTATATACACCACATAAATGTGATTTGGTGTATAACAACAAAGAAATCTCAATGGAATGTAAATTGAGATGAAATCTCTCATAAAGGTTGTATCCTTAGGTTAAGGATAAATCAACTACATAATTATGTGTGAAAAATAAAAATACACTAAATATGGTTGGAAATTCAGTGTAAAACAATCAAAGGACATTCACACATATTCTTGTAAAAACAACACCAATGAATTGGATGTTTATCTCAACAAATCGAGATTGAGTAAAAATTACTCTTATCAAGTTCATACCGATGAATTGAGAATTTATCAATGGAGTGATTATGTGTATAAAAATTATATCCATAGAACTAGGAGTGGAAATTATGACATAATAAAATGAAAAGTTATTCTACACATAATCTTAGAGTAAAATAATCAATGAAGTATGCGTAAAGCCGAATGAGTGGAAATTGAAATTTCAAATTCCCTTATTGATTTGGTAACATACAAAACATACAACCATGAAAGAAGGATCATACAATGAAGATGTAAATATACATGAATTAATGTATATTACACAATTAATACAAACATGGGCAGTACACACACCACATGTAATAAATATGTGGTGAACAATGGAATTCTCACGGAATGAAAAGTGAGATTAGAAACCCCTTACTTTGTACTTTTTCCTTGGTCGACGGTAGGTTAACCTCCTGTATAATGGTGAAATAATTGTTATTGAATTATAAAAGAATCATTTCCATTAATATGGTATCATATATGATCTTTTAACATTGATTTGTTAATAATATCTTAGTATTATCGTCATTCCGGCTGTTAGCTTACTCGTTTTCCTTTATATTCATTGTTACGTAAGCCGTGTTTGTTATGGATATGTTGTATCTTATTCAAATAAAGAATTATATCAAGTCCTTAAACATTATTTTTAATCATCAAATGAAAATTATACTTGAATGGATATGATGGAGAATGAATCTCATCGTGTTCGTGGAGACGGTAGTCCGTAAGTTTCCATGAGCGACAATATTATTATTTTGATGTTAAAATAATATATAGTTGGATGGTATATCATATAGACAGAATAATTATCATGTTATATTTATTATTTACATGAATTACACATCATTATTATACCCATCCAAATAATAATATATTGAATGACAATTACACCATGATGTGAAGACGGTAAGCCGTACGTATGCACGTATGTTGACATGTCATTCAAAGGATGGATAGAATACTGAATATGGTTGTACCATATTTATAATAATATCAAATTATATAGAAGATACTAGAGTTATTATTTTAGACTATAAATAACAAAGAAAGAATAAGTTGAAGAAGAAAGGAACTTGAAAGAGGGTTGTGAAAATATTACCTCTTCTTCGGGTTCTTCATTTTGATTTGATCAAAAGGGCTCCATAGGATGGCTTTCTTGATCAAACTAAGGCCTGTAGGTTGTATTTAGAGAATCTGAGAGAGTATTTGGGCAGGGTTTGGCCTATCAATAAGGCTTTGAATGTGTGAATTAGTGAGAAGGGGTGGTGCCCCTTTCTAAGAGGGGTGAGGGGCACCATTAAAAAAGCTAAAAATATTATTTTATAATAAATTACTATTCGGTTTATAAAAGCTCCAAAGTTGGTTATTTAAAGGTTAAGGTGGTGATGGGTCGAAAACCACACAACCAAAATAATTTAGACAAGTTTGGGTCATTATATTAACCTTATCTTTAAGGATTAACTCTTAGTTAATTAGATTTACTTTTACATCATCTCTTTGTATTTTTATATTATATGGTTAATAAACATACTATATACATCCAAGAGACCCCCATGTGGTCCATTAATGATACACCTAGAATGATATAAGTCTCTGGGCCCAACCTTATATTTATAGGAATTGAATATAAATTAATAATATAATATTTGTTTTAACAACACTTTTATGTCAATTTCGACACTATTGAGTATTTTGTTTTTTATAAATTCATAACAACATTATTACTTCGAAAAAAATTTGTATAAGCAATCCTAATATGTCATATTAACCTAGAAAATTAGTGGAATTCATAAAAAGTCTCAAATTACATTTATTTTGATATTTATAATATCAATTATTTTAATATTTCATTAAATAGGTAATTACTGCATCACCATTATGTCAGAAATAAATTAAATTATTTAATGTATAAAAATTATAAATAAAATACCATTATGTACTAAATCATTTTATCTATCTAATAAATATTTAAAATCGAATTTATCTCATATATACCCTTATATTAAATTTTTTTTAGTAAATAAACTTTGATTTTTACTCTTTTAACTCTTCTTTGAATTAAATAATAATAAATGTCCTAATCTAATACAAGTGGACCTAAATGATAATATTTTTTCCTAAGGTTGTTTTTGGTCGAGATACACTTGTCCAAAAGAATTAGGACATGTGTTAGAGTAATATTAATATCATTTTTACCCTTAATTACCCTATTTACTTTTAACCGTGGTAAATAAATGTAAAAAGTTACTATTCACCAAAAATTATTTTCAACTCATTGAACCATAATTTACTTCATGATATTATCCGTGTCTCTCAGAATTTCTAAAATCCACTCACAGAAGCGGTAAAATTAAGTTTGATGAAAAATTCAGTTTTTTAACTACCACATAGTGGTTTCACTATTCATCAAAAAAATGAAAGTTTCCAGAAAAATACCAAAAACTAAGCCTAAGATATATTTGATATTATGAATTCAAAAATTATCCCTATTTTACCAAACTCATAAAATATTAGTTTCATTAATTAATTTAAAAATTAATTCCAGTCGTGAAAACAAACAACATGTTTTTAAGAGATTATAACTATCAAAAGATTGACACCTATTTATGTTTGGTTTAAATGTGAAATTACATCAAATGAACAAAATTGTATTAAATGGTAAAAATATATTCTAAATATACTTTAAAACCACTGAAATTAATAATTTATAACTATTAATTATTTCGATTAAAAAGGTTGTTTTTAATTAAAATTTAGTAATTTTCACTATTTATCAAAATATGAAAGTTATCCGAAAAGTACCAAAATTTCACCCTAGGCTAATTTCGATATTCCAAATCCATAAATGAAGTCCATTTTGGAAGATAAAATTTCTAAAATTTCAAAAAGTAGGTATTACTATTCATGATGGTTAGTTTGATTGGTTGTGGTGTGTTAGAACTTGAAGTTGCGTACAACACACGCTACTATATTATTCAGAGAGAAGCGTACCGTGGAAGCTTGGAGTGTTACATTCTCCCCTAATTCTATAAATTGCATCCTTGCAATTTTTAATATTGGGCTTGGGAATATAATGGAATGTCCCACATCGGAAAAAGAGTCAATAAAACTATCACATTAAAAGAAAGGAAGAGAGGTATAATGGTCACCAAAGATAACCCCTACCAGGATTCCATGTAGGTCAACATGGATATGGACAATAAACTAAGTGTTATGTTGTGATGGGGAGGGATAGAAAAAATGATCAGGAGAAAGTTAACAATAAGAAAATCACAAATAGTGTTTGGACAAACGGTCATTAGTCTCCCAGTAGGAAAAGTAAAAAGACAAAATTTTTTGTTTTAAGTTACCTCACATAAGGACAAGGAATTCATTTATGATATTGACTATGAACATAAAGAGATACACGTACTTTTTAAGTGGAGCTTCATTATTTAATAATTTTTTACCAATAACTCATTTTTTTGAACAATGAGTATTCCGGAAGACATGGTCATAATGGAAGAGCTAGAATAATCATCTACAGAAATACATGATCCACGTAGGATAAACTATATATTTACCTTGACTTTAGAGATTAATCAAATCCAAAATGGTTAGTAGATTATCTGATAATCCCCTAAATTGATATTCCATTAAAGAAAAAAACACTAATCTTAATTTCTAAAATTAAACTATCAATACCCCATAGTTAAATAAATTCCACCCAATAATAAATTGTCCTTAAAATCATTCAATATAATCCAAAATAATATTAAAAGCAAAAACTTATAAGAATATAGTCTTCCACATTAAATTGTTTCTCCAAATGAAATTAATTACTCTTAAAGTCACGTACTTAATAGTAATTAACGTAATCATTTCCATAAATAACCCAAATCACTATATATACATAATAAAAACATAGATAAAAATTCACCAATTCTCCTCAAATGAAATCCCATACTATTCTATTTTCCTTGGGCATATATTGTTCACAACAAAGTAAACAACTTCCAAAATAACATTTATCACTTAATCACCAAATCATTTTCCTATACTAAGGGTATTCATTTAATAAGACATAATATCCCCAAATCAAATTATTATTGGTAAATAAAATCATTTAACCAAAAATAATAGTCACACTAGCCAGGGACTTCATGTAGTCCAGTGGTAGGTGATAAATCTCAATCGCACTTCAGTTGTGGGTTCGATTCCCACAGCTTTGTCCGACGCGACGGGTTGTCACACGGTCAGTGTGTTGTCCTTTTTAAAAAAGTATATTTTATAACATTACCAAAATGAGATAAATTCCTGAAAATAACCATAACATAATTTAATAAAAAATCATATATCATACCTTTCATTTTCATCCCAATATATAATAACTTATAATTTCCTCAAACCCATTGATCATATAAAACAAAATGGTTATTTATAACTATATCCACAAGAGAAAAGATAATTATTCCTCAAATATCATTCTCACATGGAAGACTACAGGGTTAAAAATACAAGAGAAAATTATTCCAAAGTAAACCAATCAACAAGGAGCACTAATACTTTTTATGATTTTCTCCAACCATTTATTTCCACATAGCTTCTTCTTTTACCAGGAAAATATCCTATAGAATAGGGTATTCACTTGCGTCATGGCCAGGTCCCCTACATTTATGAAAAATGACTATAAATGGATTATTGGGACTATTTTTATCTTCTTCCATAGTACTCTTCATTTTTCTTCGGCAATTCTTCACTTTATTTCCTTCTTTCCCGCACGTAAAGCATTTCTTGGTCCTATTGAGACACTTTCCTGGGTGTCTCCTTCCACATTTCCTGCATGATGGAAATTGAGGATTCCTTTCTCCATGGACCCCACTACTGGATCTCTTATCATTCATCACCTTTCTCTTCTTTGTTGAGTCCGGGAATTGGTTAATATATATATTGTTGATCATATTTTTGGAAAATTGATTTTGCATGAAGACGATATCTTTTATGCCTATAAACATTACATTTTGTTGCTCATTTACACCACCGTTCCCACCTTGTAAATCATTCTCAAAGTCGTTATGACATCCTTGGAATCCAGCCATTGACTAAAACCAGAAAGCATTGTGTGAGTAACAGTAGTCATAAAATTATTTAGAGAATATCATGAAACCATATTCTTAATTTGAAACACCTTAGTATTAACCAAGGTCATTTACTCTCAACTTATATATAATTTTTCAAATCGGTTTGTAATGAAAATGTAAATTATCCTAAGCATATCCCCCGGGAGTGTCGTAACCAAGAGTGCAGCAAGGCCCATTGTCGTGCACCAGTTCCCGTTCGAGTCTAGATCAAAGCGGTGTTTTTGGGTTTTACCCCTAGGTACATCTGTGCCAGATCCGCCTCTACCTGCTCATATCCAGACAGGGATGTATTGCTCAGAAAACTCACAAAATCTCTACAATACCAAAATTCTATATAGTTCTTCTATTCTAATCCTCAAAGTTCATCTTAGGTCTACATGCTCTAATCAGAGTTTATCTAAATACTTCTTCCAATGTTTGTACTAAACTTCCTCTGATACCAACTGTAATGCCCTGACCCCGGTTACCCAGATTTGGTGCATTATTACATAACATTGGCATGATCACAAGAAAGATCAAGTCTTGAAATACCGATAAGTTTAGTAGCCTTTGAATAACTAGATACATTCATAAAGTTTACATTACATAATAAAATGAAAGCTACAACATTATAGTTTCCATAGTCCACACTCTTATCCCCTCATACTATCCCTGCAGGTCATTCATAAAATACATCTTCACATCCTGGGAAAAATAAAACATAGAAATGGGTGAGTTCAAATGCCTAGTAAGGATAACAATATACAAGAAACTTTCATAAATAGGAATAAACATTTAAAGCAATGTATGACTAAAACAAAAGCCTTTTAAACATGAACTTCAACATAATATGGAAGAAGTAAAATGAAATAAAGCCATTTACTTATTCACATGGATATTCTACTAATAGAATAATCAAATGAAATATCTATAACCACTTTCATAATGATGGAATTCATTATGCCAGACTATCATAACCACATAGCCAAGGCCTCGTGCCAAGACTACAAAATATTTTTTGTCAAGGCAATGTGCCAAGACACTAGTTTGTTTCATGAGACCTACCGATGCATCGAGGAGCTATAGCGGGCTCCACCCATCACTTACTAAGTCTAATTCATTCTTCATATGACAAGTTTTAAACATAACATAAACATTCGTATTAAAACTAGCATATGAAATGTCAATACTTTATCCACAAACCGTGAATGGTATAAAAATAGCACATCCACAGTCAAACATAGCTCATTAGATAAAATATGGAAGATTTTATTGTATCATAATAACCTCAATCGAGAATAATGAAGGATATTGACATAGATGAAAATAATCATCAAAACTATTTGAGAGAAATATCCCCCCTTTTCATGAAATCATTTAAAAGTCACACTATTTGTCATGAAGCCATTTAAAAATAGATTTTTGAATCAAAGATTCTCATACCACATTGAAACTTTTAAAAGGTGTTTTAATTTTAAAACATTAATTCCCATATAAATTTAATCCTTAAAACCATTTTTATAACATGGACATTAACGAGCATGATTTAGAAGAATAAGTATTTAAAACATTTAAAAATGGTATTTTAGTTAGAGTTTCTAACCAAAAGAGAGACACATGAATAAAAATAATTGAGGTAATCAAAAATTTGTAATATCATGAGAATAAAGGGATTCATGATATACTATGTCAAAGTACATTATATACACCACATAAAAGTGATTTGGTGTATAACAATAGAGAAGTCTCAATGGAATGTAAATTGAGATAAAATCTCTTATAAAGGTTGTATCCTTAGGATAAGGATAAATCAATGACATAATTACGTGTGAAAATATAAATACAATAAATATGGTTGGATATTCAGTGTAAGACAATCAAAGGATATTCACACATATTCATGTGAAAAAAACACCAATGAATTGGATGTTTGTCTCAACAACTCGAGATTTAGTAAAAATTACCTTTATCAAGTTCATACGAATGACTTGAGAATTTATCAATGGAATGATTATGTGTATAAAAAGTATATCCATAGAAAGGGTAGTGTAAAATATGACATAATAAAATTAATAGTGATTCTACACATAATCTTGGAGTAAAATAATCAATGAAGTATGCGTAAAGCCGAATAAGTGGAAATCAAAATTTCAAATTCCCATATTGATTTGGTAACATACAAAACATACACCAGTGAAAGAAGGATCATAAAATTATTTTGTAAATATACATGAGTTAATGTATGTTACACAATGAATACAATCATGGGCAGTACACACACCACATGTAATAAATATGTGGTGAACAATGGAATTCTCACGGAATTAAAAGTGAGATAAGAAACTCCTTACATTATAATTTTTCCTTGGTCGAATGTAATTTAACCTCCTGTATAATGGTGAAATAATTGTTATTTAATTATACAAGAATCATTTAAATTAATATGATATCATATATGATCTTTTATCATTGATTTGTTAATAATATCATATTATTATCGTCATTTCGACTATTCACTTACTCATTTTCCATTATATTCTTTGTTACGTAAGTCGTGTTTGTTATGGATAGGTTGTATCTTATTCATATCCAGAATTATATCATGTCCTTAAACATTATTTTTATTCATCAAATGAGAATTATACTTGAATGGATATGATGGAGAATGAATATCATCCCGTTCGTGGAGACGGTAGTCTGTAGGTACGAACGAGCGACAATACCATTCTTTTGATGTTAAAATAATATATAATTGGATGGTATATCATATAGAAAGAATAATTATCATATATATTTATTATTTACATGAATTACACATCATTATTATACCCATCCAAATAATAATTTATTGAATTACAATTACACCACGACGTGAAGACGGTAAGTCGTACGTACGCACGTATGGTGACATGCCATTCAAATGATGGATAAAATACTGAATATGGTTGTACCATATTTATAATAACATCACAGTATATAGAAGATACTAGAGTTATTTTTTTATAGTATACCTAACAATGAAAGAAGAAGTTGAAGAATAAAGGAACTTGAAAGAGGGTGGTGAAAACATTACCTCTTCTTCAGGTTCTTCCTTTTGATTTGATCAAAAGGGCTCCTTAGGTTGGATTTCTGATCAAACTAAGGCCTCTAGGTTTTAGTGATGGAATTTGACAGAGTATTTGGGCAGGGTTTGGCCGATCCAAAACGATTTGAATGATTGAATTAGTGAGAAGGGGGGGGTGCCCTTTTATAAGAGGGGTGAGGGGCACCTTTGGAAAAGCTAAAAACATTATATTATAATAAATTAATATTCGGTTTCTAATGGCTCTAAAGAGGATTATTTAAATTTTAAGGTGGGGATGAGTCGAAAACCACTCAACCAATATAATTTAGACAGGTTTGGATCATTATATTAACCTTATCTTTAAGTATTAACTCTTAGTTAATTAGTTTCACGTTTACAATGTCTCTTTGTATTTTTATATTATATGGTTAATAAACTTACCATATACATCGAAGATACCCCCAAGTGGTACATTAATGATAAAAATATCTTGATATAAGTCTCTTGGCCGATCCTTATATTTTTATTAATTGAATATAAATTAATAATATAATATTTGTTTGAAAAACTCTTTTATGTCAATTTTGACACTATTGGGTATTTTGTTTTTGATAAATTCATAACAGCATTATTACTTCGAAAATAATTTATATAATCAATCCCAATATGTCATATTAACCTAGAAAATTAGTGAAATTCATTAAAAGTCTCAAATTACATTTATTTTGATATTTATAATATCAATTATTTTAATATTTCATTAATTAGGTAATTAATGCATCACCATTGTGTGATAAATAAAATAAATTATTTAATGTATAAAAATTATAAATAAATTACCATTATGTAGGAAATATTTTTATCTTTCTAATGAATATTTACAATCGAATTTATCTCATGTTTTACCCTATATTAATAATGTTTTAGTAAATAAACTTTGATTTTAACTCTTTTAACTCTTCTTTGAATTAAATAATAATAAATGTCCTAATCTAATACAAGTGGACCTAAATGATAATATTTTACTCCTAAGGCTATTTTAGGTAGAGATAAACTTGTCCAATAGAATTAGGATATGTGTTAGGGTAATATTAATATCATTTTTAGCCTTAATTACCCTATTTACTTTTAACCACGGTAAATAAAAGAAAAAATGTTACTATTCACTAAAATTATTTTCATCTCATTGAACCAAATTTTACTCCTTGATATTAACCATGTATTTTTTATTTTCGAAATTACACTCACAGAAGTTGTAAAATTAAGTTTTATGAAAAATTCAGTTTTTTAACTACCACTTAGTGGTTTCACTATTCATCAAAAAATGAAAGTTTCTAGAAAAATACCAAATATTAGGCTTAAGCTATATTTGATATTATGAATTAAAAAATTATGTCTATTTTACCAAATTCAAAACAAATCAGTTGCATTAATTAACTTAAAAATTAATTCCCGTCGTCAAAACAAATAGCATGTTTTTAAGAGATAATAACTATCAAAAGATTGACACTTGTTTATGTCTGGTTTAAATGTGACATTATATCCAATGACCAAAATTGTATTAAATGGTAAAAATATATTATAAATATACTTTAAAACCACTCAAATTAATAATTTATCTCTATCAATTATTTCGATTAAAAAAGTTGTTTTTAATTAAAATTTAGTAATTTTCACTATTCATCAAAATATGTACGTTATCTGAAAAGTACCAAAATTTCACCCTAGGCTAATTTAAATATTCCGAATCCAAAAATGAAGTCAATTTTGAAAGATAAAATGTATAAAATTTCAAAAAGTAGGTATTACTATTCATGATAGCTAGTTCGATTGGTTGTGGTGTGTTAGAACTTGAAGTTGCGTACAACACACACTACTGTATTATTCAGAGAGAAGCATACTGTGGAAGCTTTGGGTGTTACAATCGTGACAAAGAAAACTCCAAAAATGTTTAAGATCTTTTTTTCTCCCCACCATTTAACTACTAATCCTGAAGATATACTTCCATAAAATTATAAGATTATATGCAATAAAGATAGGGCCATTCATACCTCATAGTTACTTTTCATGCCCATGTTACGTCGTATAGACGTACATGTTTCCAAAATGCATGAAATATCACCACAATATTTCTCGAAACCACTTTCTCAGTGTGATCCAAGACATACATCAGATGATCCTAAAACGATGCATGAATAATATGTTAAACCCCATCAATATTTGACCACATGAGATGAAGAGGATTGAAGATTTTGAATTTGTGATGCATGGAAAATATCATGCATATCAATGTTTCTCTATGGAAGAGACAATCAGTATGCCATTGACCCAATTATCTCCACAATATGAAACTTCCAAAAAAACATTGTCGCCAACATGCCCTCCCACCTTATCCTATGGTGGCCCATCCTAGTTTACACTTTCAGGATAACATGATCACCCTATTAAAATAATTGGGGCATGATCCATATTTCACATACAAATTCATTCTACATTGTGCTATAGCCAATTTTTATTTAATCAATTGTATCTGCTCTAATGTCTCGTGCATGAGACTTAGTCCTAACCAATCTAACTCACCTGCCTCTATCCAGTATAGCGATGATCCGAATGGCATACCATGAAGTTTCCTATATAGTAACTTATGTATATTTTCTATATAACTCTTGTTATATGAAATCAGTAGTAAATACTTATGGATTTCCAATGAACCACCTATCCCAAGAACACATGCTCGAAGAATTTCCAATAAACATGTATATTGTATGTTCTGACTGCCCATAAATCTGTGGGAGGGAACCTATACTCAATAATACTTGTGTGCCAAGATATTTTCTCATTCACTTATAGAAGCATTAAATAATGAATGAATCAAGATCTGAAATTGTATTCTAGGGAACCTGGTATATAAATACAATCTCCTGAAAGACTAGTTCTCCCAACTATTCTACTATAATGGTTTTACTTATAGGTAGGGAATGTTCTCACTTTTTCTGTCAGTCCAAAATTACTTAAAAATTATCATTATTCTTATGATTCATCATGAGACCCAAAAACAATCCATGGTCTCTACATCCCACCTCCATTAAAGGATATGAAATGGTTGTAGTAAATCACTTGGTGTTTGATTCTCTGCCTTTACCATCTTATAGGTGAAGAGTCTTATCAAAAACATTTCTATCTCCTTTTCTATTCATGTCCACCAAAACGGACTTCGTAGGTCACGGTACATTTTGGATACACTTGGACTCACCACCCATTTAGAGGAAGGAATTTCCCGACTGAGCTCCTCTTTCATGCTCATAATAACCATGAGTCAAGTCTTCATAGAGACGACACATCCTCATCTATCGACTAGTCTCATTATATCTATTCTCTGTCAATGATTTCCTTCATGGATAATCACTCTAGATCCTCATACCACCTATTCCTAATCCATATCAAATTTGTAGTCTCCTCTACAAAAAAACCCAGAGTCATCTTCTACTAACTCTATGAAACCACACAATGCATTTCATCCATTAATGCCATCATATTCCCCTTAACACATTAATCTTCAACTATTTGAGTTCGATATTTCCTACTGAAGTAATCAACCAAATATTTTCCTTGGTAGGAATATATGCAGTTTCCAAAACTAAATACATTATATACTAAAGCCATTCACACTATTTATTATTAATATAAAGCTATGAAACAAATATACTTGACACTATTATTATCCATAAATATTGTATCCTTTTCTCCCAAAAGTTAGTGTGTTGAAATCATAAGTGAATAAACCACTACAGATAGATTGTGGTCACGCATAGGGTAGTAATGTTTATATGCCCTCAAATTTTGAGACCCATAGGCCACAACTCGATTTCCCCACATCAACACAACATGGAGTCTGATCCCAAAATCATGTAAATAAACTTATTACTCCTCACCTGTCGTAGGTAAGATCAAAATTGGTGATGATGTAATGTTCTTATTTAAATCATGAAAAGAACTATCAAAATCCCTTAACCATTCAAACATATCTCCCTTTTGGTTAATCCAAAAAGTTTTGATTCAAAATGGGAATGTATAGGATGCATCCCCTTTAGTATCCATCGAATCCTAGGATGCCTCAAATATCAATAACATTATTTAGTGCTCCCAGGAATCCACTTACTAAATCTTCTCAAGGTCCACTGACACAGCTTCCTCTATTATAATAGTCCCCTTGAAGTGTACCTGATCAATCCAAAACTATGATACAAATATCGTGGCGAATACACAATTCTCTATCAGTGTAACCATCTTGATGTCAAGATGTTGGGAATGATCTTCATGAGTTTTGGAGTACACCAACATGACATCCAAAAACTCCCCCATGAATTGAACTAGATTCAAATGAAAGACCAGATTCATTATAGCCATAAACAGTACATGTATATTTTTCAAAAAAATTATAACTACATCAAACTCTTGAAGTCCATTCCTAATTCTTATTGTAGTCCTCGAATTATAAGATGTTCATACTATAAAATGATGATACCCTGATCTCAAATCAAACATTGATTACACATACTCACCATTCAATTTGTCAAACGTACCATCTCTACATGAAATGAGATATCAGTTCTTCAAAGTCATTTTGTTTAACTTTCAATATGAAAATATCAAACATAAAATCCTATCAGCCTTATTTGCGAAAAAAACCCGATGATCCCAAATGTGACGTAATTGGATGGATAAATCCCTTATCCTGCAACTCCTCCCAAAGAGTCTTAAACTCTTGAAGCATTGTCAGTGTAATTATATATGGTGGAATAGAAAATGGATTTCCCCCTAACATGAGATCAATTGTGAATTCTACAATAATATCAGGTGGAATCCCCAAGAATTCATTAGGATATACATCCAGAAACAATTCCACTACTAGTTGAGAGACATCTTGGGAAACAACACCATCATCCAAAAAAATAGAAAATTTATATGTGATATATCTTAGTTTCTAAGTAATTTACATGGTTCGGTCTATCTAGAAATCCCACTCCCTAGGATGTATATACTAGTATCCATTAAAATACCCAAAGGTCATTCTCATATGGTAGTAATCAATGTGGTCTTGATAGGTGACTAGCAATTACATCTATATAATCACATCAAAGTCTGCCCAATCAAGAGAAAAGTGATCCCATAGGAAACCATATTACCCAATATATAGTGAAAATACCTTTCATATAAAGATATCTATATATCGTTCTCCCAATGTGGCATCTATAGTCATTACCATGCTCAAAAACTCCACTATCAGGATCAAACCATCAAAACAATTAGCAGATATAAAATAATGAGAGGAACCATTTTCATACGATGAACTAGTTAATATAGAAGATTCTATATTTTTACCTGTAACTATATATGGAATATCCTCTCTTTTAAATATTTTAGGTTGTATTGTATTTAAATGTGTTTCCCCTCTACCTAGTGATTCTTTCTGACTCCCCTATGTAGAAAGACTATGCTGATGTGGGAGCTCCTTCCCTAAAGCACCACGTCCACTAACTCTTCCACCTTGTCTATTAATACTCCAACTACCAGTCCAATATTGTGTAGATCATCCCCTACCCATAATCTAAACCTACTCAGATTATCCCCCAGTACTATTCCATAACCGCGACATGTAGAATTTACGTAGATGATTCATCTTGTTGCAAGATCGATAATAAAATAGTGGTCGAGAATAGTGTCAATGATAGTGTCCCAACCTACAACACGAATGATAGATCAACCAAGTAAGGTCATTTCCAACCAACCCACTTATCTTCATATTCTTCTTCCAGCTACTTATGAAAATTTTTTCAGAACATCACATCCAGATCATTGAAGCCGCACCTCTTGATCAACCATTTGTAACTAATTATACATCACTAGAATCCACCCTTTGGGTCCCATCAACAATGAGAACCACATCCACCACATTATTAATCTAATTTAGCCTGAATATATTCACCTAGGACATAACCTCACACATAATTCCATCATGAAAACTATTCCCTATAGCTGTGTCATTTCCTGATAAAGATGAAGCAAGGATTTTCATATCTCAATAGCATCTAGTTTAGTCTATCACTGAAATGCTCCCATGTATCAGATACATGAACTCAACATCTTTCTATTGTCTTTTAATCTCTAGATAAATGTTTTCCAATATCCTGTTAATGAATTCCTTAAATAATATACTTCTATTATGTCATGTTCACACCTAAATGACTACCAGTTTTTACCTAAATCCTTTAGCATATATATGGACAATCTGATATTCCTCCTAACAATAATCTACATATTTTTAATATTTTCTCTATGGAATAAACCCATAATTCATCTCCCTCATGTCCAACCTCTAAATTAATAGTTGGAGGGTGTTGAAATTGAATATCCATTGTCATCTCTGTCACACTCTCAACAATTCTCTTTAGGCCTCTTTCCATTAATTACATGAGGTGAGCGATGTTCTCCTAAAACTGATATCATTTATTTTTAACTAGCATGATTAGTTTCTCATGTTCCTTAATATAAAATTCACTCCTAAGCATAACCCTCAGTCATCACCTCAATGATATTCATGGAGGCATACTCTCTACAATTCAAAACACATGTACCATGTCTCATAACACAACCTTATAATAGTTACGTAAAACTGAACATTCTCAAATAGGTCGTGACATGAATTTTTCCCCAAATATCACCATATGGCCAGACTGAGGTGTTATCACTACCCTAAAACAACCTACTCATTTGAGTTTTTTTAATAGGGTAAACACACTACCATAATCATTTTTCTCATTTAGATGCCCAATTATTCCCATTTTCATCATTTTTTAAATCATATTTCAATTCTTAATGGGAACCAATTATCATTTTAATCTCACAAAAAGGAAGATAGTTCATGTTCAAAAAGACACCTCTATCTTGTTTTCCCTTTACTGTGTAGTACGATGCATGTAACAAAAAACATTAGTTCCTAGAATGTTCCATGTAAAGACAACTCTTGTTCCATTCTAGGCCATGAATCAATACCCAAAAACTATAAAAAACAATGATCACATCACAGTACAAGTGTTTCACTAGATAATATTTACCAATAATATATAACAATAATAAAAACCTTCGCACCTGGAGTACATAGGTTTTCCCCCATACATGGGTTTGAAACTTCCAAGCATGACCTCATTACTAATACTTCAATATTTCTTGTCTCGCATCTAAATTTCCCTGAACAAGGAGACAAAATTTAGAAGAAACAATACTAGAGGTATTAATCCACTTTGCAACATCCTTATGTGGGTGATATAAGAGAGTGCCTAGAGCCATTTTGTGACCTGACCTCAGGCACCCCTCCACGTATGATAGAGTCTATAGACTAGAAGTGGGGGTCTGGTATGTCATTTATCAGGAGACTATACTACTATTTATCAGAGTAATGCATCAGTGGAAATAAAAAACAATTCATAATAATATATATATAGATAAATAATCAAGTCACAAGATAAAAATACATGGAATACAACAATAATCTAAAATGTAAAACATGATATTACAATATAAGTTTCAAGTTTCTAAAACAAACTAAAAGTTTAGACATTAAGACTCTCTATGTGGGTTATAAACCATGTCTGGTCCCTTCATTCTAGCTCCATCACAAATAATCAATTCATCCTATATCTACTGCACTTATTTTATCATGCACCAATATAATCTATTTGGGTACTAATCAGGCATCCTAAATCGAATGTGAATAAAACTCAGTACGCCACCACCAATTGTGTTTAAAACCAGTAAAGTCAATAAATAGTGTATGGTGTACTATATGAAATAAGTACAATGCATACATAATTATTTATTACATTATCATTTATTCTTACCTAAGCATATTAACTATAGTGTTCATAAGAGGACCCATGCACTAATATTAAATTCATTACATAGTAAATATGGAAGAATTCCCTAGGTAATATCATACCATAATACCTTCATCGTGCAATTACTAGATGTTTTCAACAATGCTTGGATATATCAATACCTGATTTGACTCAAGATGGAGTTTAAAATATTCTTATGTGAGGTCATAATAAAGTGTATTATTATTTCCATTCTTTAATTTCACATTTATTAGCCACCTGAACAATCTTAACAATATCACAAACATACATAAGATGAACCTGATACCACACATACCCCTCAAAATAATGACCATATTCCCACTATCCTAATCATATGTATAATGACCATGTTAACATGTATACATCTCACTATAATGAAAATGTTACAATTCTATTACTAATAAGTATAATGACCATTTTACAATTTGTTCATATCAACTCTTAATAACCATGTTAACATTCATTGAAATAAAATTAATTCATAATTAATTATCCATATAAATCCCATTACAAATTCAAAAATTACTTAAATAAAAAATATTTTTTTTAAATATACATTTATCTAATCATTTCAATCATCATTAATTAATTCAAACAATTAAAAAATCAATTTCACAATTCATATACAAATAATTAATTTTTCTAGATTTAATTGTCTTATTCTAAATCTCAACTCATCATAATAAATCCCATAATTAATTATGTTTATCATAATATAAAATCACATGAATAATTCATAAATAATTTTCGTAAATTAGAATAATTATGTTTACCAATAGTCATGGATTTAATTTCTAAATTATGAATGATAGTATAAAAATATTCATATACATATCAAATCCATGACTATTGGAATTAGATTTTAATACACCTACCTCTATTCATTGACAAACATTTATTCATTTGAAATTTATAAAAATCAAGTTGCACAATAATATATATATGAGCATAATGTTCTAAATACCTAAATCAAGATCACGATATAATGATTTAATCAATCTAAATATAGATTTCAAAACCTATATCTAGATATAACCACATAGTGTTAGATATATGAAAAAAATTGTATTATCCCCCAAAGGATGATAGAGATAGAAGTGAATGACTAGAAAAAGCATTGGGATGAGATCAACCTATTGAGCGGAGATCCGATCATCGATTCGCGCCTTCAGTATTGAATAAAAGAGTTATTATGGACATTTAATCCCTTTGATTCAATGGGAGAACCTTACCATACTCATTTTATTGAAAAATAATGACATAGGGATGTATAAGAGGTGAAACAGGTTATTAAATGTTGAAAAATATTAAGATTAGAAATTTTAGGATCTTTTATTTTTCCCGCTTAGAGTTTAGTTATATAGTTAAATTACTCATGAAAAAACGATGTTTTTCCACTAAGCTAAGGGGGGTCTATCAGGGCCTCCCCACATGTCCTCTCATATTGTGTATTATCCGTGCCAAAAAAATTCCCTAAAAGACTAGATGACGCACAATTTCTCCTAGACAGCTTCACAATTGGTACAAACCTTACGCCAATCCTACACAAAACATTTTTGAACAAATATATTAGACATCACCAAAATAAACCATATATCATAACTCTAATCAAATATAATTATGTAAAAGTAAAAAATATGTGAAATCATGCCCCTGATAACTCCAATAATAATCATGATCTTACATAAATACAGGGTTAATCTCACAATGCTTTAAATATAAAATCAGTTATATTTGATTAATAAACAATATTCCTATAGAAAAATTTAAAATTTTAGAGAATACACATACATAATAATAATGTAATGTATTGTATGACCATGAATAATTTTGGAGGATATAATGTGTTGTTTGGATGTGTGGATGTTTATGTTGTGTTTTCTTATCAAATGTGTAATTAGTAATGAAAAAAATAGTAAGAGTGGAAAACCTACCACATAATCAAGACACATTAAACAATGACATAATTGAAACCATGTGGGAGAGCAAGTTCTACTCAAAATATTTAATATATCCAAATTGTAACATTATTTCCTTGATATCCATGCTTATAAATTTCATGCATGATTATAGTGGTGATATTAGATTGTGAAAATTTAAAGGATGATACGGAAAATGTGGTTATGTGAAATTATTGGTTAGATAAGGGCAATTAAGTTGTGTGGTGATGTGGTTATGTGAAATGTATGGTGGGAAATTTAATTTGTCAATATGATTGGCCTGATGGTTTTTTCATGCAGTTTTGATGATGTGTAGTGGACAAGACATGTGGTTTTTATGGTGAGATGACCTATGTTGTGTTGCAGTGGTATTATTTAGATGAAATAATTCACCCCCAAAAAAATATTTTAAAAATATAATGTGGGTGATAAAATGAAATGGCCATTTTTTATATTATGTAATTAATGAATACGTGCATTCCTCTCTATCAAAATAAATTTTATAAAAGACATCATGGGAATTTTTACAAATATATTGATGATAGATTTTGTTTTGATTGATCTTTAGACATAAATTTCTGAATCAATTGTAGCTAGTCCAATGTATCCTGGAGGAGACTTAGTCCCAACAAATCTGACTCACCATCCTCTATCCAGCATACTGATGATCTGTATAGAATACCATAAAGATCCTTATGAGCTAAAATCTATATATTTTCCTTATAACTAATGTTATATGAAAACTCTAGTAAAGCTAAGTTCTTTTCTAATGATCCACCAAAGTCAAGCACACATTCTCAAAGCATATCATCAAACACATATATAGTACGCTTTGACTGCCCATAAATTTGTGGGTGTGAACCTGTACTCAATAATACTTGTGTGCTAAGAGATTTTATCATCCAATACTAGAAACGTTACATAATGAATGAATCCAAATTTGAATCTATAGTCTATGGAACATGGTTTATACAACATATATCTGAAATGTATAGTTCTCCCAACTATTCTACGATAATGTTTTCCCAATAGGTAGGGAAGTTTTACCATTCTCAGTCAGTCCACAATTACCCAAAATCCTCACTCTTCTTATAAATCTTCATGATTCCCATAACAAAATCCATAGTCACTACATCCCCTATCCATTCAGGGATTGGCAATGGTTGTAGTAAACCATCGGTTCATTTATTCCCTTCTTTCTCTTACTTACAGGTGAAGAATATTATCACAAACATTTATATCTCCTTTTTTATGCATGTCCACCAAAACCGCCATCATAGGTCACGTAATATTTTGGTTACACATGGAAACACCCCCCACTTAGAGGAATGAATTTCCTGCATGAGATTCTCTTGATTCTCGTAGAAACCATGACTCAAGTATTCAAATAGATGTTCACATCCTCATTTATCAAATTGTCTGATGATATCTCTACTCCTCCAATGATTTACCTCAAGGACAATCACTATAGATCCTCCTTCTATCAATTCCTACACAATCTCAAATATATAGTCTCCACTAAAACACGATCCAAAGTCATTATCTACTGACTCTATGAAACCACCAAATTCATTTATCAATTAAGATCATCATATTCTTCTTAACACTGGAATCTTGAACCATTTCAGTATGATTTTTCCCATAGAAGTCATCAACCCAAATATTTACCTTCCCAATAATAAATTCAGTTTCAAAATCTAAATACTTCTTAGACTTAACCAATATCCACTACTGGAGATTCCAATCAAACTGTTAAAATATATAATTTATGTTATTGTGATCTATATTGATTGTATCTATATCTCCCAAAAGGTATGTCCCCAAATCATAAGAGATTAAACCACTAGCGATAACTCGAGTTTATGCATAGGGTAACACTGGTCATGATGCCTCATCTTTTGAGACCCATATGCTAGAAATCGATCTCCCCGCGACAACCCAATAAGGTGTCCGATCCCAAAATCATGACAATAAAGTGTATAATATACACCATTCGTAGGTAGGATAAAGATTGGTGTTTTTGTTAGGTTCTTATTAAAATCTTGAAATGAACTATCCAAACCGTCTAACCATTCAAACATTACTCCCTTTTTGGCTAATCCCAAAATTGTTGATTCTAAATGAGAATGACTTTGATGAATCCCCTTTAATATACATATAATCCTAGGAAGCCTCAGATATTAAAAATATTATTGGGTGATCCAATGAAACCACAACATGAATCTTCTCTTGGTCCACTAACACACATTCCTCTATGATAATATTCTATATAAAGTGTATGTGATTAATCCAAAACTAAGAAATAGATAGCTTTGTATATACACAATGCTCTCTCAGTGTACCTAGCATGATGTCAAGATGTTGGGAGTGATCATCATGAGTCTTGTAGTACACCATATTTTCATCAAAAATCACCCCATGAACTGAACCAGATACAGATGAATGATTTTATTCATCAAATCCATAAACACTTCTAGTGGTTTTTTCATCCCAAAATTATTTAGGACAAACTCTTAAAGTCAAATCCTAATTCTGATTACAATCCTTGGAATATTAGAAGCCCATAATCTCAACTTTTGATACCCTGATATCAAATCAACATTTAGTAACACATATTCACCTTTTAAATAGTCCAAAATACCGTCGATACTCAAAAAATGATATCAGTTAATTATAGTAATTTTTTTAAACTTTCAGTAAGAGAATTTTAAACTTAAAATCCTATCAGCCTTATTGGTGAACAAACCCGGCGATCCCAAATGAGATGTAATTGGAATGGTGAATCCCTTATCCTTCATCTCCTCCCATTGAGTCTTAAAATATTTTAGAATTGTCTATGTCATTTTATAAGATGTAATAGATATTAGATTATCCCCGAACAAGAGATCAATAGTGAATTACACGTCTATCTCAAGTGGTAGCCTTATAATGTCATTCAGAACTACATCCTTAAACAGTTCTAATACTAGGGGAGTGATATCATTCTCAACAACCGCTTCATCCAAAAAATAAAAGAAACATCATATGTGATATATCCTAGTTTCTATGTAATTTTCCTGGCTCAGTATTCCATGATATCCCTCTCTCCATTTTGAATATACTAGTCACCATTACGATATAGAATGGACACTCTCATATGGTAAAAATCAATGTGGTCATGATAGGGTACTAGCCATTACAACCCTATAATCACATAAAAGTATGTCTTATCAGTAGAATAGAGATCCCATGATAAATTATATTTCCCAATATATAGTGAACATCACTTCCATAGAAAGATATCTCTAGATTGTGCTACCAATGGTGTATCTATATTCATTACACTACTCAAAAACTCCACCATTAGGCTCAAATAATCAAAACATTTTGCAGATATAAACAAATGAGAGGGACCATTATCATATGAGGAACAATTTAGTGTAAAATATTTAAGATTAGTGCCTCTCACTATCTATGGTCTATCCTCACCATATAATTGTGTACGTTGTATTGCATATAACAATGTTAATCAACTTCTTAGGGATTATTTCTGACTCCCCTATATAGAAACACAATGTCATTGTGGGAACTCCTTCCAAAAAGAACCACATACACTACCTCTACCACAATGTCTAGTAAAACCCCAACTATTGGACCTATATGGTGTTGATAATCCCCTAACCATAATCTTAAACTACTCAAATTTTCCTTCAGTGCCTTTCCATCACTGCGACATGTTGAATTTCCATAGATGATCAATCTTCCTGCAAGATCGACACTATAATAGTGGCTATGATCAATGTCGATGATAGCATCCTAGCCTACCAAATTAATGGATGATCATCCTAGTAAGGTCATTTCCAAAACAAATCCTCTTATCTGAATTCTATGCTTCCCACTACTGTTGATAAATTTTTCATAACCTCACTTCTGGATCAATGAAGTCACACCTCTTGATCATCCATTTATAACTAAATATACAACACTAGAATCCACCCTTAGGATCCTATCAACAATGATAATCAGATCCACCTCATTTGTATTAATTTTATTCCTAAATATATTCACATGCGACATAATATCACAGATAATTCCATCAGAAAAACTATTCACCATAGCTGCCTCATATGATGATTATGATGAAGCAACGATTTGAAGATCTCTGATGTGTCTATTATAGTCCATCACCGACATAATCCCATGTGTTAGATACATGAACTCAACCAATTTCAGTTGTATTTTAATCCTTAGATAAATGTGTTCCAATAATAGCTTAATGAATTCCTTCCATAATATAATTTTATTCCATCCTGTTCGCACCAAAATGTACCCCCAGTGATTCTTTAATACCCTTATAATATAAGGGAAAAAATATAAAATTATTTTAGCTACGGTCTCCAAATGTTTAGATATTGTCTCTATGTAATCAACCAATAATTATGAATCTTCAAGTCCACCCTCTCTAGTAATATTTGTAGGGTTCTAAAATTGAATCTCTATTGTCATCTAATTCAAACTCTTCAATAGTTTTCCCTAGGTTTCCTTCCATAAATTTCATAAAGCGATCAATGTTTCGTTGGAACCGATCCCATTCATCTTTAGATGCAATGATCAGTTCCTCATGTTCCCTAACTTAAAATTCATTCATATCCATGCCCCTCGGTCATAACATCAACAAGATTCAGGGATTCATACACACTATAATGTCAAGAACATGTCTCATGGATCATACAAAACCTTAAAACATTTACATAACATTAAACATTCACAAATAGTTTGCGGTAAGACATATCTCCCAAGTACTACCACATGGCCAAACTGCAGTGTTATCACTACCATTAACCATCCTAATCAAAGGCATTGGTAAAAAATTGTAAACACACTATCATAAACATGTTTCTCATTTATACACCCAATAATTCCCATTTTTCATCATTTTTTATAACCTTCCCCCATTCATGTTGGAACCATTTTTCATTTTAATCTCACAACAATTAAGATGGTTCATGTTCAAAAACATACCCATATCTTGTTTTCACATGAGTTCTTGATATGATGTGTGTTACAAAAACCCTGATTGCCTAGAATGATTCATGTAGAATAAACTCTTCTTCCATTATAGGCCATTAATCAATACCAAAAAATTCTCAGACAATTATGACATCATAGTAAAATTGTGTCGCAGAAATTCATATAATATTTACATATATGAGAAAACAATAATAACAACTATCACACCTTGTGTACATTGGTTTTCCCCATACATGGTTTTGAAAATCTGATGTATGATACCATTACTAACCCATCAATCTTTCTAGTCTCTCGTCTAAATTTCCCAAAACAGGGAGAGAAATTAATATGAAAAATATACTAAAACTATTAATCCACTTTGCAACATCCCGACGTGGGTGCCACATGATAGTGCCTTGATCCTTTTTGTTATATGACCTCAATAACTCCTCCACATACACTAGGGCTCTTGACAAGAAGTGAGAGACTTGTAAGTCAGTCATGGGGAGAATATACTATCATTTATCAGAGTAATTCATTAGTTGAATAAAAAAAAATTGTAATAAAATAAAAATAGATCAATACTCATGTCAAAAGATTAAAAAACATAGAATAAAACACTAAACTAAAATTTATAACATGACATTACAATATAAGTTCAATGTTTTTAAAATGAAACTGATTGTATAGACATGAAGACTCCCTAAACATGTTCTGAACCATGTATGGTCCCTTCATCCATGCTCCATCACAAATAAGCAATTCATACAATGTCATTTTCCATTATATAATCATGAAAAAATATAATATATTTTTGTACCAATAAGGAATCCCTAATAGGAAGAGAGTACAACTCAATAACCCGCCACCAAGGGTGTCTAAAACCAATCGTGTCAATAAATATTATTTGAATTTCTATAATAAATATGTAAAATCCTTAAATAGCTAGTTATTACACTATAATTTATTATTATCTAACTACATTAACGTTATTGTTCATAGGAGGACACATACCAAAATACTAAATTCATTACATACAGAATCCTAAAGCATTCCCTAAGTAATATAATATCATAATATCTTTATCTTGAAAGTGCTATATGTATTCAACAATGCTAGGATTTTTGAGTACCTGATTGTTCTCAAGCCAGAGTTCAAAATATTCTTCTGTGAGGCCATAACTCAGAGCACTATTATTTCCATTCATTAATTTCTCATTTATGATCCACACTACCAATGTTACCAATATCAAAAACATAAGTAAGATGAACATGTTACTACACTAACCCCTCAACAAAATGATCATATTAGCATTATCCTACTCATAAGTATAATGACCATGTTAACATTTATAAATCTCATTATAATGACATTGTTACCATTCTATTCCTAATAAGTATGATGACCATGTTACAATTTGTACATATCAATTCTCAATAACCTTGTTCACATTCATTCACATATAATTAATTCATAATTAATTTTCAATATAAATCCCATTAATAATTCAAAAATTATTTAAATACAAATTTTTTTAGTTAAATCAACATTAATCTAAACATTTCAATCATAATTAATTAATTCATAAAATTAAATAATCAATGTCACAATTCACATACCAATAATTAATCTTTCTAAAATTAATTATCCTATTCTAAATCTAAACTTATAATATTTAATTCCACAATTAAATATGTTAATCATAATATTAAATCAAATGAATAATCGAGAATTGATTATATTATCTTAACCAGTTCGATAACTTATAATTAATCTACTGATTAATTATCTTGATTAAAATCCCTAAAAATTATAACCATTTTCCGAAATTAATATTATAATAGTAAATCCCCTTTGTATTGTGATTTATTCCTCAACTGATTGTTTAATTCAACAATGGTTTGATAATTCAATTGGTAAACATAATTAATCCTATTTACGATATCCAATTTATAATTGTTGCATAAAATTATAGAATTATATATTTATATCGAATCCATGAATACTGGAATTATATTTTAATACACCTACCATTATTCATTGACCACCTTTTTCATCAAAAATTTCTAAAATTTGAGTGGAACAACAAAGAATGTAAGAGCTTTCTGTTCTAAATCTCTAAATCAGTATCACGATATAAAGATTTAATCAATCTAGATCTAGATCACCAAAACTATATCTAGATATCACTACCTAGGCCTAGATCTATGAAAAAAGGGTATTCTCCACCAATGGATGAAAGAGATATAGGATAATTAATATAAAATCCATTGGGATGAGATCCACCTACGGAGCCAAATGAGGATATTTGATTCGGGCCTTTAATATTAATTAAAAAAGTTTTTATGGCATTTGAATCCCTCTCATTCAATGTGATAAACTTACCATATAATTTTTATAGAAACATAATTGGTTGGGGATTTATAAGATGTGAAATAGGTAATTAAAAGTTGAAAATAGTGGGATCGACAATATTAGGATCTTATATTTAGCCCGCACTCAGTTTAGATTCACAATTTGATAGCTCCCGCACAAACCTTGTTTTATCCACTAATTCAGTGGGGCCCATCATGGATTCCCCACATGACCTCTCAATTTTTGCATCAACCATGGAAAATCTAATGCCTGAAATGATCATATGGTGCACATTATCTCCTAGATAGCTACACAGTTTGTACAAACTATACACTAATCAAGTACAACCACTTTTTTCCAAAATTTTGTTAGACTCCCCCTCAATAATCCACACATCCTATCTCCCATCACATATATGTATGTATTAATAATCATTACATGAAATAATTACTGGGAAAACTCTAGAAATGATCAGGATATTTTAGTAATCCAGGGTTAATATCTCCATGATTTAAAATTATAATCACTTATATATGATTAATAAAACAGATTCCTATATAAAATTCTAAATTGTGTGATAATACACATAATTAATTATGAGGTAATGTAATTTATGACCATGAATAATTATGGAGGCTAGAATGTGTTGTTTCGATGTGTGGATTTTTATGTTGGGTAGTCTTATGTAATGTGTGATTAAAAATGAAAAGAACGGTAAGAGGGGAAACCCCAAAACATTATCAAGACACATTAAACAATGATGTAATTGAAACCATGTGGGAGAGCTAGTTAAAATAAAAATAGATAATATGTCAAAATTGGATCACTATTTTCTTGATATCCATGCCTATATATTTTATGTATGATGATGGTGGTGATATTTCAATGTTAAAATTTAGAGGATGATATAGAGAATGTGGTTATGTGAAATTCATGGTTTCAGAAGGTTAATTAAGTGGTTTAGTGATATGGTAATGTGAAATGTATGGTTGGAAATTTAATTGGTATGTATGATTGGTCTAATAGTTTTTTCATGCAATTGTGATGATGTGTAGTGGATTAGACATGTGGTTATTGTGGCCAGATGACCTGTGTTGTGTTGTGGTGGTATTATGTTGATGAAATATTTCTCCCAAAAAAATAATTTAATCATATAATGTTAGTGATAAAATAAACTTTACATTTTTTATATTATGTAATTAATGATGGCGAGCACTCATATTATCAAAAAAGTTTCTGTAAAGGACTTTATGGGTGTTTTTTACAAATATATTGATTATAGGGTGTGTTTTTAATGATAATATGTTGATAGAAAGTGTTATGAACTAAAACCTATGAATAAAGGGAAAACATTTCCTACATCAATAGACATTATATTATATTTGGTTTTAAGACATTGTGGGTGAGTTACTGTATCAAAAAGAAGAAAATATCGTGTTTCATTGGACGTGTTCATTTGATTTATAAACATGTGGAAACAATGACCAATTTTATTTTCGTGATTGTTTTGGTTGAAAAAGTAATCAGAAGTTATTTCCATGATTGTACTCCTAATAATTATTTCTTTTGAGAATATATTTATATTTCTTCAAAGATTATTTATTCAATTCATTTGTTATTTTTTTATGTTTCATGTTAAATATCAAATTTTGGACTGTAAAAATTATTTGAAATAAGACTAATGTTTTTAAATAACCACAACAACACAATTTAATTTTTCTTTGTAAATAGACAACATTGAGTTATAAAAAAAAATTATTTTGAAGGCTTTAAAAATATTAGAAGGAAAAAAACTGACATAAAATAATATTTGAATTGATTTTAAATGAATGTTGGTTTTTGAATACATGTACTTTCTAAAAACTATGAATAATTAATTGAGTTGAAAAGATTGTTTTGCATATAATTGGTTGAAATGTATTTTTTTGATACCTTTGTTATAACCATATATGTGGCCCAATTATTGTTTGATAGGTATACCCCATTGGATATTTATATATATATTATATATTTACACATATTTTTTATTGTGATCCATCTGTAAAACATATATCAACAAAAAATGGGAGGTATCTCATGGGATTATTGTTTAGACCATCATTATCTTTCATTTTTTCAATTTTTTTTAATGATAAGAAAATTTTAAATGTATAAATTGTAACGGTCTAGAACCTTTTTTATCCTTATTTTTTTCATTATATGGATTTTATTAGATGTTTCGGTATTCAAATTTTTTTGAAATATTTTGATTGTAATTTAAAATAGGATTGATAATTTATTAATATTAATTTAAATGTTATAAAATTTATTTTTCTTGTTTTTTAAAATGATTTCATTTTGGAATATTTCTTTAATTTAAAGAACATATAAATAATTGAATTTATATATGATTTTAAAATTCTAAATTATGGGTAATATATTACATATTATTTAACATATTATTCCAGGTTTCAATATGTATATTTACACGGGACATGTTTTAATTTATAATATCAAAAAATATTTGGGTTAAAAATGTGATATATATATTTACATATGTATATATGTATATCTACATTTGAATATAAAAATATATTACATTTCAATATATAAAAATTATGAAATCATAAGAATAATATGATTTATTATATACGTATATAAATAATAATATGTTCACGGGAATATATATAAATATATTGTGCAGTTGTATGTATTTGTAAATTGTTATATATATATATTGGGTTAAGATGAAAGGGGGTGGTTTTTAAATGATTTTATAATTAATAATAACGTGAAGTGTAAAATATGTGGTGTAATAATGATAAAAGTGATGATTTGAACTGAATTCATGAGTAAAAATTTGTAAATTACATATGAATCATGAATAGTAAATGTGTGAGAGTTCAGATTTTGATGGGGAAAAACTATTTGAATTAGAATATTGGAGAGAGAATAATTAAAAAAATCAAAATAGAAGGCTCCACCAAATTTAAAATATAATAACTATTATGTTTGTTATGAAAATTATTTCTTAATCATTTTAACGGTATTTTTTAGAGAAAATTGTAAATAATATTATACATAAAAAGGAAGACACTGTGTATATGGGTGTGTGAGATTTTGAAACTCCTCACATTAATGATTTCACACATCATATTTCATGTTATATACATGTGTGTAAATAATATTTATTTTCTGTGAGTTTTGTAAATATTAATCATTGAAAAAATGTTAGGGTTGCGAATTATATATATATGTATATATATATATATATTCTTATAGGTTTAAGAGTAATTATATTTTACTTTGTTGTATATATATATTATAGTTGTTTTATATATGAGTATATATATTATGATGGAAAATTTAATGTCAAAATAGAAAAAATTAAATTTAAAAAATAATATAGTAATTTTATATGTGGAAAAAATATATTAAAATAAGTGGTGGAATTATTTTTAATTATGTAATTATATATATTAAATAAAAAAATAGTGAGGGTGTCACATGAGATAAATAAAAAGTATTTTTGGAGAGAGCATATTAGATGGATTAATAATTATATAAGGATATAATTTTATATTAATATGTAAAACAAAATCAAAAACCAAATTACATTATGTGGTTGGATAAAATAGGGTAGCCACACGATGGGGGTGAGACTCTAATTCAAGAAAAAGCATAAAAAAAGTAATTTAAATTAATTATAAGTGGATTCAAATGTTTCAAAACATGGGTCATTAATAATATTTTTAAATTAAATGAAATTAATAATTATATTAATAAAAATAATAACAAAATTGAAACAACTACAAAAAAAGAGTGGGGCATCTGTTGTTTTAAATAATAAACATGTTGTTTATAATATTAATTTAAACTTAGTGAAATGAAACATAAATATTTTATAATAATTGTTTAATATTTTTTGAATTAAATGATGTAATTAAATTATGTAATTATATATTGGAATTATTTATTCCAATTATATGAAAATATATTTTTGATAATTACAAATCACATAAATAAAGACTGTATATATGTATATATATTCCACTTCATTCTGTCATATATCCCTCACTATTAATCATATTTCTACACTGAAACTTCTGTTAGATTTTTCTAGATGAGTATGAGATAATAGAATAGTTTTTGCATGTTTTTTTCTTCATTTAATATTTATTGAAATTCAAAATTCAAAATTTAAATAATTTATAGTAGAGAATATAAGATTATGGGTTCGTTCCAACACGTGTATACATTATTTCTCATTTTTTTGGTCTGAATATTAAGGTTGTGGGACCTTTGATTCTCATTTAGCTGCATCATGTGGGTGTGGTTAACATTTTATTTTCATATATGAGAAGATGGTTCCCATTGGATAAATAATGAGAAATAAGCAGTTAAAATAAACATGATGTGGAATGAGTTTTTAATCTCTATATTTTATAGCTTTTGATTTATTGTCATTTTTAATTGTGTGATATATATTACGTAAAGAATATTCTGGTTATTGGGGTATGTTTTGGGAGAAATATATTATATGATGGAAAATATTTTTTGTGTGATGTTTTTTTCAACAAAATTAAAAAATTGCTTAACTACTAATATCCAGTTAGTAAAATGGTTACCTAAGAGAATTCTATTTTGATAGAGAATACCCTGATAATAAATAATTTTAATAATATCCCTTTAAAAAAATTTGAAATGGGGTGGTTCTTTCAGTGTCTTTTTCAGTTGCAATGACATGTTGTTTTGTAGGATGTGAAGAGGTTTTGTGATACGACCAAACTTGAAATTGATAATTAAAGAATGAATTGAATTGTGATATATGATATAAGATGTTGATGTTTATATAATAAATAACTTTATAGATAAATAATGTGTCATAACTTATGTAATTGTTTGGTAAATAAAAAATCTCAAAATAAGATAAATTGAAATAAAATGTGGCTAGTTAGTTTTTGGAATGTTTATATTAGGTAAAAAAGTGGGAATTATGATAAATGGTTGGTACCATAGTTGTGTACCCATTATATAGGATTATGTTTTTTGATATTATATATATACATTATATATTCATTTGATTTTATATATGTACCAACCCTAGTCGATCATATATTCCAAAAACCACATAACATATGATATGTGTTTTTCCCAAAATCAATGTGGGATGATTGATGGATAGATATCCTATCTTAATCACTCCATCATCTAAGAGATGAGAATGAAATTCAAGGGTTGTAATAAATAGATGTCAAAATTTTCATTGTCTGGTTGTGGTGTGATGATATGTGATGTCCCAGGAGTGTTCATGTGAGATGTGGGGAGATAGATTATGGTGGGGGTATTTTATGGTTTGAGGAGGGAATGAGTGTTATTTACATCACATTTGGGATATGATAATATTATCCTTATATGATGTGATGTGATGCGATATATTAGGTGTGTGCAGGAGGGATGTTATGTGTCGTTCTGGACCATGTTTGTGCATGTAGGCTGTAATGTTATTCAGAAGAGGTGAGTGTGCCACGATATACAAAATTGTGTTGTGAGAGTAGAAAATTAGTATAAATGTCTTGTGGGGTACCAATTAATTGATTTGAATCACAATATATTAATATACTTCGATGTTTTATTTTGTGACCAACCCTTGCCAAGATCAGGGTTTGGTTAGTTGAAAAGTTTAGGTGTTGTTGGTTTTATTGTTTTCTTATGGATTGAATAACATAATCCTCTTATATGTGAATGTGAGACCTAGATTTTCCAACTGGGTATACTTGTATTCTCAACTAACATATACAATTGTTTTAGTTTTCTCAAGAATATATCATAGACCGTGATGGATATTACTAGCACGTATCTTTTAGCTATAGTTGGGTCACTAATTTACATATGACTTTGTAAAGATTATTTTGATACTTATATTATTTTATGGTTATTTATACATGCATTGTTGGATAATTTTGGTTTTATTTCTATTTTTTTGTGGAATTATTTGTGGTTGATTAATTTTATCTCATATCAGGATTTCATATAATGGTAAATGCCTCAAATATTGTGAAATTTTTATAGCCAAGGTAGTAGTGTCTTACCCGAGTCCTTCCAAAGGAAAGACTTGATGGATCATTATATATATCCCTCCTTTACAATATAATTGGTGGTAGTGGTTCATTAAATGAAAATTACATCTCCAATATTATAAACTATCTTAAATTCACATTTCATCCTCATCCCCATTTGGTAAATCATGAACTACTTTATTAAATCTCCATGTTCTAGAAAATAATTTTATGTATTCATCTAGATTATATAACTCTACATAGTGAACCTATAATTCATACACACTATATCCATTTTCCAATAATGAAATGAAAACATTAAATATTAATTTTAAAAATATATATGAAATTCATAACTTCAAATTTTCTCTTTATAGACAAATTTGATCCATTTCATTCCTCTTATAGAAAAACCCCGTCACCAAATAAAGTAATTGTATTTGTATTTACACAACTATACATGGACTATTTATCTAGATAATCATTCAAATTCCCACTAATCATGGTCCACCATCACATAATAAATTGACTGCACAAATCTTAACTATAATTATAAATACATATTAAAAAATCTATTTTATTCTTATGTTTAGAAAAACATTATTTCTTGAACACAACAGACCTATAAACCTCTTTAATTTTCAACCTAAATTTTTTCATAAAAAAAAATAAATTATTCTTTTACTCATTAATGAAAATATTGTAAAAAAATATCAAATGAAATAACCAACAGTTTTTCTGAATGAATTAACTCAATAAATAATTCATAAACATCATTTAATATGAAGTAAATATTAGCACCATAATATATAATATAATTGAATTCCTCAGAGTTGACATGTATCCCAGTTACATATAAATAATTCATTTTTCCATATTATAATGAATAAAAATTCCCAATTCCTTGATTGTATAATAATTTCTTAAGGACTATTCACTCCCAAAAATTCATCACCTCACTATACTACAAGTTGGACAAAAATCTCCCTTCAAGGGATCAAAAAATAGTCAATTTTTATTTATTTTTATTATCAAATTCAATTCACAAGGCATTGTCTATTGTTTTACTATCGACACAACCAATCATGGCCCACATCAATACCTATAAAATTAAATGCTTTTGCAATATATTATCATGATTTTCCTCTGTTTGATTTCCCTTATAGTCATTTAATGAAATGAAAGGACCTATGAGAAAAAATAGAAAATATACATGGATGTTTAAATATGATTAACACCGAAATAACTATATTTTCATAATAGAATCCATTGATTAATTATTGATCATGATATTCACCATATTAGGATTAATTTAAAAATTATTGAATTAAATATGTCCATTTTTTAACATCTACATAACATAATGACATATGATATCATTGTTTTTGGAGTATGAATTTTTCATGAGAATCGTTTACTAGTTTATTGAAAATTTATTATCACCCTCATTCATTGATGCTGATGAAAAATTCATCTATATGTGTTCATTTTGTGCCTTCATCAGCATAATTTATGTCTTGTGATGGTATAATATAATATAATCGACCCTATTTTAGAAAAGAGTACCGAAATTTTGTTTGTGGAGAGTCATTTGAAACATATTTTCATCAAGAAGAATACACCTCATGATATATATTAAATCACAAAGACAACTTACCAAAACATCCTCTGTATGTATAAAAACATAATAAGATATGATATTGTCATTCCTAAAACCAAAATTAAATGTTCCACTAAAATTGAGCAAAATATATTCCTCTATAATATTATTTTAATCACAAGTATTCCATTTTAAACTATTCAAAATGCGTATCCATAAACATGATGTGAGTTTTTAGTGACATATGTTCTAGAAGGATACTAATAAGTTATGAAACCCTAGGATTTCAATATGTAATTAAATCATAAATAATAATATGTTCAATTTCCTATGATAAATGGAGTTTTAAAAAAAATGTTATGATGTATTGCAACCAAACATTATTAAATTTTAACATAATATTTAATTAAGATTCTGAAATTTATTAATTTTGATTGATTAATGAGATGAAATTAATATAAAATCAATAATTAATTCGTTATGATCAAAATCATTGAATGTTTGAAATAAAAATAAATATATAAATGTTCTTCATTTTTTTAATAAAATGATTTCTTTAAAAATTATCAATATATAAACTATTATAGTAATAATCACATAATTTGATATATTATTAAGAAAACCTTATGTTTAAAAGGGTTATTTTATTATAAAAACTATTTATATATATAATATATTCATTTCAATGAAAAATTTCAAAATTATATATTTTGAAAATTAGTAAATGATGAAACTCATTGAATTTGTCGTTGATAAATTTTTTATTGTTATATTTAGGCAATTTTTGGGAAAACAAGTATTTTTTATTAACGGTGAAAAATATTTATTATATAAAAACAATGATTTTTTTTAAATAAATATGGTATTTAAATAAATTTAATGTTTTAAAACCATTTTATAGACTGAAAATATATTTTAGAAGTAAAATAAACACATTTTAAATATTATGTTGATTTTATCAACGTATGTATGAAATTATAAATCATTTGTTGAATTTTAATATAATAAAAGATCACATTTTAATAAATTAGTTTAATTATTCTTCTAAAAATTCATATTATGTTTTGATTTGTATTTAATGTCACATAATTAATAATATTTTATTCATAAACTAATATATTACACGAGCCTCAATTATATAAATTATTTTGGTTTTAATTTATTCCATCTTATAAATAAGTTCTTTCTAAAACTAATTTCCATTGATTTTAAATTATTTATCTTAAAATATATATTTTTCAAATATATCAACAGAATCATATAGAATGGATTAATTATTTATATATCTAATATAAATATAATGTTATAAGTCACATTCCCTTTATAATAAAAAATAAAATTTTCTAATATAAATTGATTGTCACCACATTTATAGTTAAAAAAGTTAATGGGTGGTTAAACATAGAGGTGCAACATATAATATTACTAAAACTTTTCTACATTTAATTTATTTAACTCATTTAGACCCTATAAATTCCACCCTTCTTATGAATTTCAACATTCATCAACTATAATATGAAAATGTCATTTTATTATTCTGAGGATAATTATATTTATAATGGTGTCAGTCTTCATTATTATGAAATTTCCCCACCACTCCTCACTTATACACATAATGAAATATCCCTTATCCTGGTCATGATATACAAGAAAACCACCGAAAACCTATATCTATAACAGGTGGGTTTTTATCATTGAAGTACATATTTTTGAATCATTAAGTTTTTTATCAAATAAGAGTACACATGAAAGGGATATATGTCCTCGGAATGTTTTTTCATGTTTGATTATTCTTAATAATCCGATAAGTATTATATTAAAAAATAAAGATAATCGAATGTGTATATATACTATAAGTAAGTTATTTTTTGTTAATTTCAAAACAAATTTCTATATCCTATCCATATCATGAAAACATAAAATTTTATTTAGAATACGTGCAGAATACCTCCTCATTGAAGTATTATATTTCTTATTTCATCACCAAATCCCAAAAATGATTATATTGTTGGATGTAATTAATATAAATTTGAATTTATGACATTAATATGATTATTTGAATGAAAAATAAAATTTAATTCCATTATTTTCATTTCATTAAATATTTTAAAATTTTTCTCATGTGTATATCTCCACTGCCACTACTATGAAGCAATTTATTAGATTTTTTATAACATGAACAAATTCCTGGATATAATGATATATTTAATGAATAAATATGAAATTTATTTAATAATTAAAGATTTATAAAGGTAAATAATAATCTAAATTATTTACATTAAGTCAAGTTAAAAATATAAATCTCAACTTTTTTTATATATGTATTATAACATCAATTAACATTTTATTTCATATTTCATAACCACAATTAAGGGATGGTTATAAAAATTTTATTTCTATAGAAATATGAAATATATTAAAATATTTCAATTGTTTATCTCATGGAATCATAGCCAATTTAACACCCTAATATTGTATAATTTTTATCAAATAATGTTTATTTCATGGGTAACATTCACAATACAAAAAACTGAAATTAAATAAATCATGACAAACAATTAAAATATTTAAATGACTTTATTTAAGAAAACATGTTAAATTTGACGGTATGATTTTAAATACTTAATGTATGATGACTAAATTGTGTACACATATTTTAAAAAATTAATTTTATATAAATAAATAATAAATAAAAATAAAAATTATTTCAATGTAAAGGATTTTGTCTAAAAAATATTTTTAGGCTAAAAATGTCATTTTATCTTAATAAATTTTATTAATTTAGTTTTCAGAATATTTATTAGGTGATTTGTTTATTATTATCTACCATCAAATTTTTTTATCACTCATTAAATATTTTTACTATGAATGATTCCAAAATAAGTCAAATTTTTTTTAAATGTTTATATTTTGAAAAAAAAGGTTTTGTTATGTTTTAATAAATTTTTCTATTAAATTTGAAATGATTAGAAATTTTATTTTTGAAAAAATAAACTTTATTTAAAAATAATATATTTCATGATTATCATAAACTATTTTTTTTAATGTGATGAAATTATTGATTTTTTTATGAAATGTTAAACATACTGGTTTTATTTAAAAACAACCTTTATATTTAGAGTATTTGTAGAGATACATATTAGATGAAATGAATTTAAAATAATATTAGTGATTTTTCTTAAAAAAATTATGGATTTTAATAATTTTAATATTTAATATTTGTAAATGGACATTTATTCTATTTGGATATTTTTTCATGAAAGCATATTTTCCATTACATATGTGGGTTTAACGATAAATTAATTTATTCCATATAAATTAATAAAATTGGTTAAAATTAAATCAATATTTGTAACAAGAATAATAATTATTTTTTAATAGTTTTAATTTTTTTTATTAATTGTGAATAGTAAAACATTACAAATTATTTTTCTTAATTGACGATAAAATTATGGTTTTCACCTTAAATGTGGATGTGGAAAAATTAATTTTCCACAAAGAAATGCCTTTTGTGTAATTCATTTTATTTATGATTATGAATTAGTGGTCTTAAATTATCTAATGCGTCTCATTTTACAATTTTATAATGGGATAAATCTCAATGGAAAATAAATAAATAAACTAGATACCTTTGAGAAAAAAATGATTAATTTATCAAACCATAAATGATAAGGAATAAAATAATTGAAATATGTTTTTGGTGATGTTTTTGTGGCTCAACCATATCATTCCACCATAATTTAAATTATCTTTATTAAAGGTACTTCAGTATAGAGTGACTTCTTAGTATTGAATAGTTTTGGGTGTTTACCCAAATACCACAACTAACAACTAAAAATAAACGCCCCACCATTAAATCTTTACACCACACAATAAAATTTGACGGAAAAACCCTACCATAATACATACCAAAATTATCATCCTTGTAATATAAATTTTTTTCATCCAAAAAATCAACCATATGATCCTTAATAATATATGAAAATGAGCGTTTTCAAAGAGAAGTTAATTGTTTTTTACAATCATTTCTTTTTAAATATATTATATTTCCAAATTCATTAATATAATAATAATAATAGGTTAGTAAGTCCACTATCTATCATACACACACACACACACATATATATATATATATTATTTATCAACCTATATCAAACTCTTCTTCCATTAAATTGTAAATTTAATAGTTGACCATGTGTATGGAAAAATACCACCTCACAAACCAATATAACTTTTTCCATTATGGAATCTCATGAATGAGTATAATTTTTTATTTAAATTACAAAAATATTATTCATACCATAATTATAATTATAAAATAATAATACTAAATATAATTTCCATATTTACAATTTATCAGATAATGATTATATTACTTGTGTGTTTTGAGGACTACCTCTTCACGAAGCCATGTGATTCATTTTTTCATTTGATTTCCATTATAATTAATAAGGAAAGATTTAATAAAAAATATATTCATATAACATAATCATGAATATATAATTTTGATATACTCTTAAACATTCTTGAGTTCCATCCATTGTGAAAATTGATAAAACGCTCATGCGCACATACATCCTACTATCTCCATGGACATTGAAATCCAATTAATTCACTAACTTTTATGAATTAAACTAACTAGATTTATCATGAACATATATATTAATCTTATATCATCAATAATATATGTTGTATGATGAAACCATGATCAATGTAAATGTACTTATAACAAAATAAACCCAAATAAAAAATGATTGATTTATTGAAATTATTCTAAATAATGAATTGTTAATAATCATTTATTAAGGCTTCAAGGAATTCATATATGATAAGATAAATATATGTTTTGTTAATTAATTGGTTAATAATATACATATATTTTGTATAAATGTGTTTTTATCTTTTATTAATTAATTTAATAATTGTTGGAAAAGAATTCTATCTCAAATTGTCATATTTTGGACACACATTATATTATAGACATATAATATTTTATGAGGTTTATATAACGAAAATATTGGAAATTATATAATTAATACATTTTTTATAGTTATATTAAATGTGTAATTCAATGTTATATTCCATGTGTATTATGATTCAAATGTTACCAAACATATAAGGGTTTTAGGTTACAAAATCATTTTTATGAATGTTTATAAATAGGTCTCTAATGGTGATATCAGATGATATATCCATTAATAAAATAATATATTTTATTCTATAATGTATATGTTATGGAAAATTGATGTTTTTCTATCATTTCCGGCACTTTATGTGTTGTACAACTTCAAAGAATGTTTTTTTAGGGAAATCTAGTTTGTATCTATATTTGATCAAAAATCATTTCCTTCCACTTACATGTTTTGTTACTAATGTTTAAATAATGATCTTAAAATTATCCAATGATTGTTTAAAGTCAGTAGTAAACATTTTTTCTACGATTGTTTAAAATTAAATTCATTCCCTATTATGAATTCATGTATTTTTAATTTTTACTGAAAATGAAAATGGAATCAATTTTGTAAAATTATGGAATGAAAATTATTTTCCAACATTATGACCACATACATATTTTAAAAAATCCCATATTTTTTCAATATTATTTTTATTTGAAATTTTATACATTAAATGTTTTTAGTTTTTTATAATTTAATAATTTTTTTCAAAATTGTAATGTATTTGTTTCTCCAAAAAATCATTTAACTGATCTATAAAAATAATTTTTTCAGATAAGATGGATTTCGTTGATGTTATATTATTATTAATAAATATATGAGCCTATGTTACATTAATTTTTACTTTTATATATGTTTTATGTTATTAATGAAATAACTTCTATAAAAAAAATATTACATGTTTTATGAAATGATGACATGATGAAATTATAATGAAAATTGTTCCGTTTTCGTATTTTATACTATTTGAAATGTTTATAAAACCCATTTATTTTTATAGGTTATGCTATGAGAATGTTTTTATGATCTATTGGAATATTTATAACATTTTCACCAATATATTGTGGTTATGATAGAATCTACGATGGTGTTTTCATTATTACAAATGATTACGGTAATATAAAAACCATGAACAATGGTTAAATTATAAACAATGAAGGTTGGATCCTATATCAATCTATAATGAATTTTTCAATGATTGACATTACCTAAGATATATGGGCCTGATATGTGGAATGAATCATGTTTAGTAATTGAGTTTATCAAATATTTTATTAATTAGAGTGTACCATGAATACTAAGATGTTTTGGTGAGTCAACAAAATGAACTATGATATTCATAGGATTAATCCTTGACCACAATAATTGTTTGGTGAATCAACACAATTTACTAGGATATTATTTAAAATGACACTTAAATACCAAATAAATTAACTTATATTCCTATATCTATAAAATATATATTTATATATAGATTTATAAATCAAATGTAATGATCTGTTTAACATAGACAAACAAGCTTTTAAAAGTTATAAAAATATGATTTTTCATTGATGAAAATGTGATAACTAAGATTGTGATGTTAAAATAACACCATTAATAACACAAATAAATAGAGGATAATCAAAAAATTTGTAATCATTGAAGAAATGATTTGATAAATCATTTCATTAATCTATTATTTTTCTGATTTTTTATCAACATCCATTATCAGTACTATTTTAGTGCTGATATATAGGCTCTTTATCTAATCTTCTTTCTCGTGGTAATAATATATTTATTTCTTTTTTTAAACACCTCCCATTATTTGTGAATCTACTCACCATTTTCATCTCTATCCATTGCCTTGATCAAATAATTCAGTAAATATTCTTATACATACTCCTCTCTTATACAATGCACATGAATCCCCATTATTAGCACTATAAATATGCTCACCCACCGGTATGTCGCTCGAATCAAACCCAAGGAATGGATTCTACTCTAATGTCCCCTAACAAATAATCTATAATGATATATATTTCATTTTATGATATTTATATATTTTAATATATATTTAAATACATATTTTTATTCATATATTTTTATAAATAATTTTAATTAAATACATTTATAAAATATATGTTTGTGATTGTGTGTGCAGTCATATGTGAGTGATATAAGTATATATATATACATGTATTTTCATATATTAAATATCATTATCAATTTTAATATATTAGAACATAAATATTAATATATATGAATTTATTGATACTCTTATATTATTATATATAATAATTATATATAAATTATTAAAAGTACGCATGAATTCATATATTTTAAAAAATTAAAAAATGTTTAAAATATTTTAAAATATTATACAAAATAAATACATCCATTTGATTTGTATAAAAAAATTAAATAAATTTTATAACATGACATTATATTATGTATTTTGATATAAATTTTATACATTACAAATACATTTATATTTCTATATATTAAGGTATATATTTATAATAATTTAAATAATTAATTTTTGGATTTCATATAATTTTTATATAACTAATATTGAAATATTAAGTATAAATACACTTATAATAAATATTTAATGAAAAAGATATATTTCAAAAATAAAAATTATCGATGATGTATATACAAAATACATACACACATATTTACACACACATGTATAAATTAATATTTTCACCTATACATTCAAATAGTAACATATATGTATTTAATAAATATATTATAATATATACATTAATATGTATTCTTTTTATTCACCCATACATATTTACATATAAACATAACGTAGGTATATATAATATATATTTATTCACTTATATAATTTAAATTAAATATATTTGTTTTATTTTAAATAAAATTTTATTAAATATTTATTTTCATAATTATTACATATTTTTTAATAAATTTTTATATAGATATGTTAAAATCTGTAATTGTACAATACATTTATTATATGTAAATAGAATTGAAATATTCATATATTAAATTATAAATAAAACTACAATATGATAAATGATAAAATATGAAAACAATAATATCTAAATGAAAACAAGCCTTGTGAAAAATTCCTTCACCATTAAAAAAAATAAACTAATCTCTAACAAAATGTTGAAACACATCAAATATTGAAATATATGGTTCCCCAAATAAATATCATGTTATGGAGGAATTCTTCACCCTCTTTTTAAATCAAACAAACACTTACTGACACCCATGGCCACATAGTGTATATATATTTTTAGGATTGCGTTTCGTATATGTAGATATAAAATGGACAAATAGATCAATGTTTATATCCATTTGATGTTTAGGTTATGTTTTCAACATATCTGTGATATTAATTTTTCTATATAATTTATATTTATTTTAATTGTAATTATATTACTAGCTATTAATAGTTATAAAGAAATTATAATAATTTTTTTTCAATTATATTATAATATATTTTTTATTAAATGTGTAAAGACCTAGAAATTCTATGGGTAATTTTTTCATAAATACATGGGAATTTTACGAGTCTGAGAATGTTTACGGCACATGAGTCAGAGGCTCTGTGTGCCCAGAATCAATTTCTGATGTTTTTAGGGTAAGTTCAATAAACATATATGGGAGTTTTTATAAGATTTGAACCAGTTCTCGGAAATGAATTCTGAAGGGAACTATTGACCTCACAGTGCTGGTTTTCGTTTAAGGAGACTTTCACATCGATGCTAGTGAGTCGAGAATAGAATATAGTTATGAGGGATTTAGTGATTGAATTAAATAAAAATAAAGTGAGTCACATTATTTTTATTTGAGCCACCAATGTGGGTGTTGGCGGTTAAAACCCCTACATTGATGTTGGAGGTGGGACCACCACACCTTAACCTCCCATGAGAGGTTATGGTGGTGGGGCCCACCCGAACGTAACCTTCAGTAAGAGGTTACGACTTCGGGACAACATATGGCTAAACCCCCTATTGATATAGGAGAGTAAAACCTCTCAACTCTCCCTCATTAATGAGGGAGAGCCTCTCCACCTTCCCTTTAATTAAATATAGACAACTCCCTATTTATTAATTGTGTGAAAAAATTTTAATTAATTAAGGGGATCCAAGTTAAATAATTATTTATTTTTGAATTTTGTGCCAACATCTAATATAATAGACATCCTACTATTATTTTAGTTGTAATTGTTCATTATGGTGGAAACATTGGGGGTTTTGAAAGGAGAGCTTGGGAGGATTGGAATTCTCCAAAAGAAGAACGAAGAACGAAGAATGTGTTCTTCCAACGAAGAACACAAAAAAGATCCTTCTTCGAATTCTTCCTCAGAGTTTCTACTGATGTGGGACATCTTCAACTGACCTCCTCTCCACATCGTCATCAAAGAGCCGATGCATCTTGGGATTGAAAGCATGCAACAGACATGACAATGATGATATTCTTCATCTAAATTCCACGAATTTGTCCACGAAAGATGAATGATGAACGACGAAAAAAATGTAGGGGATTTATTTGTGTATTTTCAATTTTATTTTCTCATCTTAGGTTGGTAAGGAATCGATGCGAAGATTGAAAAATAATTTTTGTTCATTGTACATTTTTTATGATGAGTTAAATCACCAAATTATATAAATCATGTTACAAAGTGCACATTCCTTTTTGAGAGACATTTTAATTAGAACTCCATAGTTAAGAGTGCTTGGCATGGTGTAGTGATCATGAGGGGTGACCTTTTGCAATGTTTCTTAGGGGGTGTGTGAGTGAGGAAAAAGCACACTAGAAAAGAGATTTGTTGGCCAGTGGGGACTTCCATTAGTCAGATGACATGTTCTCACTTGTTGGTTGACCCTTAGGTGGGGACCACGTGCCTTCTGGGCAACTGGTTGTACCTAGCGGGCAAGGACCCAACAACCATGTTAAGGAGGGGTGTTTGTGTTGTCATCGGGACCTAGTTGTTAGAATTTGGTATCAGAGGAGTCATCTCTACCGAAAAACATAAGACTCCAATTTTTTTGCTTTGAAGCAATAGTGTTAAGGGTACATAGTGTGGTTTTCAGTCCAGGGAGTCCAGTGTTGGTGCGTTGGCCGACGTATCCATACACCAAGATGCTGAATACTGATTTTTGACTAAGGTCACAATAAAACTAATTATGGTTTTGTTTTCAAAATCTTTCGTTATTTCAGCTCAACCTGGTATAAACTTTTTTTTGTGTCGCATCTTTTTCGTTCAGGATGCCTCCCCGCGGATGACCAACGAGAGTCTTAAGAGTTGTACACTCTGATAGACCACCGACAGATGAAGCCTTGGTTTGAGGCCCTTATCTAGCAGAGGCACTAGAAATACCACTTCTCATTGGCCACCAATGACACCATCCCAAGTAGTAGATGATGGACACTACTTGAGTACGCTGCATGAGTTTCAGCACCAGAGGCCACCCAGGTTCAGGGGAGAGATAGACCCGCAGGGAGTTGAGGATTGGCTAGAGGGTGTGGTGAGAGTCCTCAGACTTGTAGGGACACCAGCAGACATCACGTTGTTTGTTACTTCCAGCCTCATAAATGCAGCATCAAGTACATGGTGGAGCCTAATTCTATAGGTAAATGACGATGCAACACTACTCTGGGCATACATTGAGAGCCTGTTTTGGGTGGAGTTTGTCCCAGACACCATACGTGCAGTAGGGATATTCAAGCTACTACATCTGCAACATGACAGTTGCACAGTACTCAGTGAGGTTCCTCGACCTCTCTCGCTACTCAACAGATATGGTACATGATCCACTTTTCAAGGCCCAGACCTTCTATAAGGGACTCAAATGGGAGATTAGGGCTTCAGTGACATCACTTAGCATCCCGATGCAGGCAGTAGTGTTGGAGAGATCCATCATAGTGGAGATTTTTCTTGCTGATCAGTCTCTAACAGCGAGAACCACCACTAGCCAAAAAACATCGGAGTTATCTACAGCAAGAAGTAGACAGATGTTGAAGAGGTCTAAGAGGACCAGATCTACAAGTGGTAAACCACATGACTCAGGATCAGTTTTGCGGGGAACACAGAGCAGAGACATAAATGCCAGGAGCGGGTAGTGTTTCTCATGTGGCGGGCGGGGTCAAATGGCTTGTTACTATCCAACCCACCATTCAGATGAACAGAAAATTTTCGATGGACTACCCAGGCAGAGACAAAGATTTGATTGAGGCAGTTCACAAGGAGTAGGTGGATGTGGAAGAGGATCTGGTTGAGCTGCTGGCGGTGGGTGATGTTTCTAGGTGTTACCACCACCACCACCAGGAGGTCCACCCCCACCACAAGAAGCATGTGGATAGGCATGTTCTCATCTTCAAGAAGCTAAACCATACGACCATGGTGCTCTAGAGATGATTCGTGGTACGATATATGTCTACTCCACCGTAGCTGTAGTTCTTATAGACATAGGTGTCAGTCACATTTTCATAGCCACTGCCCTCTTTCGGTGGTCAGAGATTCTTGAGGGACCTGTTGGCTCAATCCTTAAGGCTAGAGTCTCCAATGGGAGTAGACTCGATGATTATACACTGATGTCAGTTGCGTGAGATTACTCTATGAGGATAGAGCTTCGGTTGGGATCTCCTCGGAGAGGCATCGAGGACCTACAATGTCATCTATGATATAGAATGGTTATCTACAGTCCATGATCAGATCAAATGTATTAGGCACAATGTGCGGTGTGTCTACACAGATGAGACTATGTTCATATTCACAGGTGAGAAGGGTGCCTTTATAGCATAGGACGGACTTGCCCGGAGGAGGGTGCAGCAGATCACTCATCAGTTGGCTAGCCTTACCCTCGAAGCGGTGGATGTGGAGAGTTTAACTTATCCTGTTGTGGTGGACCATTATGCGGATGTCTTCCCTAATGATATCCCAGGTCTACCTCCCCACAGATAGGTGGAATTCTACATTGAACTATACCCCGGGATGGTACTGATATCTACACTAGTGTATTATATGGCACATACTGAGCTACGTGAGCTACGGGTATAGCTAAAGGATTTGTAGGGGAAGGGATTCATCTGGCTTAATGTCTCTCCCTAAGTATCCCTGATTACGTTCACCAAGAAGGAAATTGGGAGCCTTAGGCTTCATGTTGACTACTATAATCTAAACCAGTCGAACGTAAAGAAAAAGTACCCACTCCCATGTATTGACGACCTCTTTGATCAGGTGAAGCGAGAATGGTGTTTCTCAAAGATAGACCTAATATTAGGCTATCCACTGCTCAGAGTTCGAGATGAAGATGTGCAGAAGATAGCCTTGTGATGAAGGTACAACCACTACGATCTCTCGGTTATGTCTTTCAGAATAACCCACACTCCTGCTGTGTTCATGGGAAGCATGAATAGAATCATCCAGCCATAACACAATTTCTTTGTCATAGTATTTATTGATGTCATACTGATCTACTCGACTACAAAGGAAGAGCATGATTACCATTTGCGGGTAGTACTGGACATACTACGAGAGCACTATCCTTATGGTAAGCACTCGAAGTGCCAGTTTTGGATCTGAGAGGTTCAATTTTTGGGTCATTTAATATAGGAGGCTGGAGTTGCAGTGGATCTATTTATGATCGGCATGGTACATTCCGGTGAGCCACCCAGAATTTTGACGGAGGTACAAAGTTTCCAGTGCTTGGCTGGTTACTAGAAAAGGATCGTTCCAGACATCTCCAGAGCTGCATCACCACTATCAGCCTTAACCAAAACGGGGGAAACCCTTCATGTGGTCAGAGAGATTCCATCAGAGACTTCAGGAGTTGAGGCAGAGGCTGACTAGTCCCCCATCTTGAGGCATCCAGAGGAAGGTGTAGGGTACGTAGTCTACAATGACGCATCAGGGACCGAAATCGTGTGTGTCCTGATGCAGGAGAGAGGAGTGATCACATATGGTTCTTGACATCTAAGGCAGCACGAGAAGAACAATTCTACCCATGACTTGGTGTTAGCTGCAGTGATCTTCACCTTGGTGAGGTGATGACAATATCTGATGGGTGAATGTTTTACCATGTACTCTGATCACAAGAGTCTCAGTTATATCCTCTCTTACAAGAACCTAAACTTGAGTTAGCACCAAAGTATTGAGCTACTTCATGACTACGACTATTAGATAGTCTATAATCCTGGGAAGTGGAACATCATTGCAGATGCACTCAGTAGAAGGTCTAGTATATCACTTCTAGGTGAGGCGATAGAGCAGATAGGTTCCTTACAAATATTCATTGTGGATTGAGATGTACCATCCTTTCTACAGTCTCTTAGAGTCACTCCCCCACTTCTTCAGTGAGTCAGGGAGTCACATCATGGAGACGTTGACTGCGAGACATGACATGCTCAGATATCCACAAGGCAGTCACCTATAGGTTTTTCTGAAGGTGGGGAGCACGTCATCCACATTATAGGATGTACTATGGTTCCAGTGGCACTTCATGAGGATTTTTTGAAGGAGTTCCACACATCCCCTCTAGCGGTATATCCAGGGGTGGATAAGATGTATCTAGACCTCAGACGACAGCACTGGTGGCCATGTATGAAGAAGGCAGTAGCCGAGTTTGTCTCTCGATGCCTCATTTTTCAGCATGTGAAGGCGGAGCACCAGGTACCATCAGGCTTGGTATAGACTTTTGAGGTCCCATAGTGGAAGTGGGATGTGATATCCATGTAATTTTTTATGGGTATTTCACATACATCCTGGAGACATGACTCGATTTGGGTGATCATTGACTGACTCACCAAGTCAAACCACTTCCTACCGATTAAAGAGTAGGGCTCAATAGAGAGATTGGGAGGCCTCTATGTGTTTGAGATTGTGTGGTAACATGAATTATCTTATTCTATTGTCTCTGATTGTGATGCATGGTTTACTTCCAAGAAATGTATGGGGTTGTAGGAGGCTTTCAAGACGTAGCTTCATCTGAGAACTACCGTCCATCCTCAGACAGATGGTCAGACTGAGTAGTCCATTCAAACCCTTGAGGACATGTTATGTGCTTGTGTCCTCTACTTCTGTCACAGCTGGTTGGATGACTTACCTTTGGTGGAGTTTTCTTACAAATACAGCTATCACTACACAATTGGGATGGCACCTTTCGAGGCATTATACTGGAGACATTGCAGATCACCCTTGCATTGGAGCGACCCTGGGGAGTTAGCATTGGTGGGACCAGAGATGGTATGGGCTACCATGAAGAATGTTCAGATCATCCAAGAGCAGATGGAGACTGAACAGAGTAGGTAAAAGATATACGCTGACAAGAGATGGAGGCCTCTAGAGATTGAGGATGGTGATCACAGATTTGTAAGGGACTCATCTCGATGAGGTTTATAAAGATTCTTCCGAGGTGGCAAGTTATCTCCGATATTCATTGGATATTTTCAAGTCTTCAGTAGAGTTTTTGAGGTGGCTTACTGCTTAGCTCTTCCACCTTAGTTGCTCCGGGTGCTTGACTTTATCCACATATCTTAGCAGAGGAGATACATGCATGACCCTTCCCACATCATCTGTCATGGGGATCTAGACGTCGATAATGGGGAAACATTCACAGAGGTTCTAGTGGATATTGAGGATCAACAAAAGCATGTACTAGGTGGACGGTCGATACCTATGGTGCATGTTTGATGGTATCACGGGAACCTCCAAGAGAGAACATGGGAGAGGGAGGCTCAGATGCATGCTCAATATCCCCACTTGTTCCCATAGTTCGAGTTGTAGCATACGGGGAAGTAAAGCCCTGAGGTGGGGAGAATGTAAAGACCATGAAATTTTGTGGAATTTTTTTTCTTAAATACATGGAAATTTCACGTGTGTGAAAAAGTTTACGGCATATGATTCTGAGGCTCGATGTGACCATAATCAATTTCAGATGTTTTTTTGGGTATGTTCAATAAACATACTTGTGAGTTTTTATAAATTTTTAACCTCTTATGAATGTGAATAAAGACTCATATACTGGACATAATTTCCACAGGAAGTTCATACATATTGTCACATTAAACGATAGTAATAGGAGTGTTTGAAATATCAAACATATCATCCCTTCATTGAATATTGATATTTGATTTATATATAATAATCCAATACATTTCTATGATGACATAAAATTCATCCAAAGGTATAATTACATGATTTACAGGAAGCACATTCCAAACAATATAAATTAGAGATTAATTAGAAAATTACAATGGAATCATCATACCATTTAGTGTTTTCTAGTATAATTCCACATAAAAAAATATGTGTATAACATCATCAAATATATTGAATTAATTAATTATGGATGAGTGGTTTTACCAAGAATAAAATAAGAAATTTATAGTTCTAGATCATATGGAATGTGTACCTTTCACCACATAATTATAACAACCCTCATTAGAAATAGAGATTGCATGAGATTTCTCCATTACGATTTTCTTAATAAGAAGATAACATTAATTATCATCACAACCCCTAAGGTTAAGGAAACCTTAATATTAATTATCATTATTCTTACACTTATTCCACCATATCATGGTAGGTTCATTTAGTTCATTATTTTATCTAATTGTTCCATTAACTAACTTCTTCCCATTACATAAGTAATCAATTACCCAATGTACTTCCCTGCCTCATTTTAATTTTTTTTCAACCACTTATGAAAATATCTGTCATGATTCCTTACAATCGTAGATAATAAAAGAATTCCCATCTCATTATCTCCATATTTTTCATATTTCCCATTAAACTCCATTTCTATTCATGTTAGAACGCATTGAATGGTATATAACGCCAATCTCAATTTAGTCCCAAATTTCAAAACACACAATATCATAAAATCCATTAATTATCTTATGTAAAATTCCCTTATTGTACATTTTTTATTTGAATTATGAACCAATCAACATTAAATTAATGTAATATTATAATTTAGGAATAATAAATTGCTAGTATCCTGAAATTATAGTTTCTAACAGATTTATCATCCCTTTTTTCAACTTAGTAATCTCCTTCTACCACAAGGTATGATGAATATGAGGAACTAATATATTTAAAAATAATTTTTTAAACTCATCCCAATCCATGGATTGAATTTTATTTTTTTTCATTATATTCATCATGACAGTCTACCATGTGTCTGAATCTCTTTCTTATCGAAAAACAGCTTGAATGAATTTTTCATGCCCTGAAAACTATAGAATAGAGAATATCTTTTTAGTATTACTGATCCATTGTTCAATAATAAGAGGATGATAAGAATCACTAAATTAAAGGGGACTTTTACTAATGAATGAATCAATAAAAAAAATTTCCCTCCATTTATTATTTTCAATTTCACCACAATTCTTATCTATACAAATATATCTTAGAAAAAAAATAATTTTCATTCCATAACCCATAAAATCCAATTGATTTAGAGGAAAATCAATTCATTAGCCATCACAATAACCATTAATGATTTTCCATCGAGATATATCCATTGAATAAAACTAATAGCATAGAAACCATTAAAATAATGAATAATGAAAAAATTTTGAAAAATAATTAGTCATTGGATATCTACATAATGACATCATTCTTAATATATGAAATCATGTTTTTGTCCTAGGTTATTCATATCCATTATTTAAATATGTCATGATGGTTCATGAAGAATTTTTTAATTCCCAAAGAATATCCTAGGAGACAGACAATCTAGGAGTGCAGCAAGCAACGTTGGCATGTACCAGGTACCATTATGTTAGGTCTGACATGCCATATAAGATTTGTTACAATAGGTACTTCTGTTCAATATCATTATCCACTTCCAATATTAATACATGGATGTATTATTATTAAACCACTCACTCTATCCTTTACAAATATTCCAAAACAATTTCATATACATTTCATTATCATTGACCAAATCCATAAATATGTATTTAGGGTGATCACCGAGTTTTTCAAATCCTTGTTTTCAAAGGATAGATAAATATTTATATTTTAAAAAATTTATCAACCCTATATTTTAAATAAATTAACATTACTTTAATATTTTATAATACATACAACATTAATGAAAAAAATTCCTAATGTCCATATTCATTTAGGGAATTTGGAAACAAAGATCTAAAATATTATAACCCTATCAAATGTCATCAAATTTTACCACAAATATCTTCAAATTTTACCACAAATATCTTCCCACATAGAAATTAAACATAAATATATTCCTTGATAACCTATGAAAATTATACATATGAAACTGGTGATCTCAAATTCTTAGTATTATTATATAAAGGAAATGTGTAATCATATAAAAAATATATGGGTATGATAATGTGATCATGATCATTATAATATCATACCCTATATATAAATGATCTATTTAATTAATCAATTTTTAAGAATATTTGGATCAGATGACATGAATCACAATAAAATAATGAACATAATCCATGAAAACATATCATTGGATTAAGAAATGTAATTTTTGTTGACACATAATCTTATAAACTTATTTCAATAGTAGTAAATAAATTGTTGAAAATTACTTGATTCCAGTATAGTTTCCACATCACATAATCATTGTTGGAATGGTTCACTCCCATTGCCATGCTAGCTGTATTAGTTAACTCTGAAAAACACCTTGGTGATCATGGTTCATGCCCCTAAAAAATTATCAAAAAAGTGTAACTCTTAAGACCTTATAAGTCTATATCGTGTGATTTATTTCATTACCTAACACATTGGAGGGAGATAATGGTCCAACCCATCTCATAATTAAATCACACATATATGTTATATGATATCATAAATAATAATCTTAACATAACCCAAATATTGAGAGGCGTATTATAAACATATAAGCATAATCTAATATTTTGTTAAGATCATTGTTACATAATCATTTTATCAAAGAATAACTAATGAAAAACAATTTTTCTCTTATAGATATAACCCAATAAAAAAACTAATTTCATTATCATATAAAAAATGATAGGGAAATGAGTTTTATTAATGTTATTCCATCAAAATATAAACCATTCAGAGAAAGAGTTTGAATGGAACCTTTTATAATATCTCTAACAAGGAAAGAGTTACATGAATAATTATAATCATACAGAGAAAATTATTTTGAAATATTTTTTAAAAAATATTCTTTGGGAACAAATCCATACATCATTAAAAATTTCATTTTATAAGAATAACCGCAATTGAAAAAAATACCACAAAAATTAAATAGAAAGTATATAATGATTTAATTAAATCATTTAAAAACACATTTCCTTATGAAATATGTAATAAAATCATGAAATTTCGTTAAATTTTTTTCCTTGAATCATTTAAATGAAACTTGAAAACTATTTGAAAATATTTTTCTTCAAAAATAATTTGTTAACATGTAAAAAACACGTCAAAAAATTTGAAATATTTTTCCACAAAAAAACCATTTCAAATCATATTATGGATGTTCTAAAAATTATATAAATCTAGTTTTAAAAATAAACTATTTTTGAAACATATTTTCATTGAAAACCAACTGAAGGAAATGAATTTTTATAATATTAGGGAAAAGGACCTAAAAAATATCATTTTAATTTTGTAAATTATACTTTAATTGAATTAAGGACATGCATGTGGGTAATTAAAAACATGTCGATCATTCCATTTATAATGTAAATGTTTTTAAAAAAAATTCTTTGATCAATAAAGAATTAGAGTTTTCCTTCATTAAGAACCTTTTTTGAGGTGAAACACGGTTTAAGTTTCTTTCTAATTTCATTAGATAATAAAATTTTTTTTTTGGAAATTTTAGAAAAAATTAATTTTACAGAATAAAGATTTACAAATGAAATGAGAGGAAGAGTAAAAAATTAAGAAAAAACATTTGTGATCATCATATGTTCCAACAAGTGGAAAAATTGATCCATTACATTGATATAACATATATAAATAGATGTTAATAAAATAAATGATATTTTTTGAGTAATGGATAAAAATATTTCCAAAATGGTTGCACAGTCGTAGACAATCTTAATAAAAAAAGAGATTATAACTTTGAAGCATTACAAATTTGAAAAAATTGGGACATAACAGAATAGAAAGAAAAATATTAAATAATGAATAACATATATTTAAAAGATTTATATTCATGATATAAATTTTCAATAATACTATATATACCACATTGAATAATATAGGTTCATAATAAGTCATGTTTCTAAATGAAGCCATATTGAAACCAAATAAAATAAAAAATTGTTAAAATTTAAAACATAACCAAATTGAAAGTGTTGTCACCAAATAGACATGTAAATTCCTATAACCTTTATTATTAGAACCATTTAATACATCCATTTTCATTATTTACACTACCTAAAATAACTTAATGGTGAATAATATATGGGTGTCACATAAATATAATGTGAGATGAAGTTCACATACCATATTTCGAAACTATGTTACTAGTTGTAGAAGATTCATATATATTAAATTTATGTGTTTTATAAAATATTTACATAACCAAATTCATATATATATAATACCATGTAAAATTATTTTATGAATTTACATGTTCTTAATATAAAAAATTTCATGTATAGGTTACACTTTCAGTAATATCTACTTTTTTTCTCTAGTGTCTTAATTTTTTCATATCTTTAGTCCTTATACTTATATTACAATTTCCACAATTTAAAACTGGTATAGGAAATGTTAATACATCAAGCACAAGACATGAATGGTATAAACATAGAACATCCAAATTCAAATATCTGATAAACACATCAATAAAATATGGAAGAATGTATCATAATAAGTCAACCTAAAATAAGCATAAAATTCAAAAAGGATTTTGACATAGATAAAAATAATTTAATAAATTAATTGGAACTCTATGAGGTAAATTCAACTTTCTTTCCATGAAATCATTTAAAATAAATGAAATTATAAAATAAAACATTTATTTTTAACATATACTTATAATCATGAAATTAACGCTTCAAAATGATATGACATTATATTGGCAGAATATTTTCTCATGCATCGTATATGTTAAAAAACATTGTTTTATTAAATTTTTCAAAATGGTTATAAAGTATCTCATTTGGGAGACAATGTAATGATTCCACACCATTTTTTTAAAAAAAAATTAAAATTGAGTAAAAAATAATTTAATCAATTTTCAAAAATATTCTAAATCCCATTTTAGGAAACATGGACCTGGATGATAAAGATGTCCTAGTAGATACTTACAGTTATGAATTCTCGGATAATATAAATACTGTATAATTAAACCCTTACTTTATACTTTACATTAGACTAGTGACAATTAGACTCATATATAATGGTTAAAACATGTCATTAAAACATACCAGGACCATATTTATATTTATGATATCATTTATTATAGTTTTATATCATTTGAGTAATAATATTTTATTATTACTGTTTGTTTCATTTGTTAACTACTTCATTTTACTTTTCCAATTTTTTCATGAAATTCATGTTTTTTATTCATACGATATATATTTTATTCAAATTAAAAGTGAAATTATGATCATAATTATTAAGTTTTATCATCGTATAAATTTTAAAATAATTATAAAATGTATAATACATATAATTAATCTCATTGCGTGATGGAGACGGTAGGTCGTACACACGCCTGAGTGATGGTATCGTTTCCTTAATAGTTAAATGGTATGAAATTGTATGGTATAATAATTATAATGATTCATTATCAGGTTATATTAATTGTTTATATTAATTTTACTTATCATTATACCAATCCAAATACGGTAGTGTTGAATATTAAATTAACCCAAAGCGTGGAGACTATAAGTCATACATTCATATAGATGGTGATAATGTTATTTTTATGATGGATAAAATGATAAATGTTGTTCTAATGTGATTATAATAACATATTAGTATTTTTATGATATTGGAGTTATTATTTTGATATGGAAACAACATAGAATGTGGAAGTAGAAAAATAAATGAACTATTAAAAAGGTGATAAAAAATTACCTCATTTTTAGTTGTCTCCTTTTGGTTTTCCCTATAGGTCTTCATAGAAAGTCTTTATACTTATAGTGTGGAATCTAGGCTGAATATATATATGTTTTGAAAATAATTGTCCAGGGTTTTGATGAGTAGAAAGGCATTGGTGGTTTGAAATAAATGGAAGTACAAGTTCCCTTTTATAAGAGACGTGAGGGGAACATTAATAAGGTCATAAAATTTGATTTTATTATAAATTTATTTTCCTTTTAAAATAGATCCAATGTGATTTATTTAAAGGGTATGATGGGTATGGGTCTAAATATTCTTATAAAATGATTTTTATTAACGTTTATGTCATGAATTTAACCTTATATGTTTTGTTTAACCATTAGTTAAATAGTTTAACTCTTAATGTGTATTATTATATTATTAAAATGTAGGGTTAATATAGTAACAATAAAATAAAAAACCCCAATTCGATCATTTATGACATATTTAACACATTAATATTTATTTGGGTGAATCTGAATTTTTTTTTAAATTTTATAAAATCTATTTAAATATTATTTATTTTAATGTACCATTTCAATTCATTTTGGTAATATTAAAAATATTCACATTCAAAAATATCAAGCCAACATGAAAAATGAAAACATATTATAATATGTCAAAGAAACATTTCTACTTTATCAATTAAATTAGTGTATGTCATTAACTAAGCCAAATTATATTTATTTTAATATTTTTAATGTAATTTAATTGATTCTTCCTTGAATAAGTCAATTACAACATAATTATTGTGTCACCATTTATTTAAATAATTTATTTCCTAAAATTATAAAAAATACACTATGAATATAATCGTTTTAGATTCTAATATACAATTTAAAGGTAGAATTTATCATTTTTATAAACCAATATTAAAAATGTTATAGTATCTATAATTTGAATATGACATTTTTAACTCCAGATTAAATAAAATATAATAAATATCATAATCATACACAAGTGGCTTAAAAAAGATCCAAATTTATACCTAAGGATTATTTTGGTCTGAACACACATACACAATGAAATTATGAAAAATGATATTATAATATTATATTATTATAATATTAATCTTTCCTTTAATTATGTTATTTACCTTTAACGATGGAAAACTAAATCCTAAATATACTATTCACTAAAAACTATTTTGATATTTTTTGAAAATATTTTTCATACTGATTACAACCATTTATGCCCATTTTTATAAATTCAATTCCAAGAACCAATAAAAATAATTTTAATGAAATCCCATAAATGTGGCTAGTAGGCGGGTAAAAGAGACCATCAAATGATTAATAAGTTATTATTTCTAATTATTTTCAAAATTATTCTGATGAACTACATTGAAATAATATATGAAAAATGTGTCTTTTGAGAAATTAAAATATAATAAATTTTAAAAAATTAATTTATTGAAAATGATTATTATTTAACAACAATGTTGTATCAATCAGTATTCATAAAAATTAAATCTTTTTTGATAATTACCAAAATTTCACCGTAAGATAATTTTTATATAAATAATTCCAAAATCATGTATATTTTGAAAATTCTTATTTATAAATTTCATAATTTGCTTAATACTATTCAAAACTACTTTTTAAATCACTAGTTTTAATGGCATGCTGATCTAGAACATGATATTGTGTGTAGGGTATACTAATGAATAATTAAAAAAGAAGCATACCAAGGATTCATGGGGTGTTGCACCATAGTTAACTCCAAATAATGTTTTGTTTAAATTTCCTAATGAATCATCAACTACCATGAGATATTGCATATATCCATGTTCTCCTAGAAAAGATAAAATTACAAGCACTTTTTGGATACATAACTATATATTACAAACCATTATCTACTAATAGATAATGTATGAATAGTTTCACTTACTAACGATCTTTTTAATTAAAATTTTACTCACATTCATCTGTCTAAACCAACAACCCACATGTTCGAGTTAACCTGGACCGAGGACTAGATAGCGATGAGAAATTCATCAAAAACAATCTATAAAATCTTGGTAAACCATGAATGATGCGTTTCTTAGTCATTGAGGTTATTCAAGTCTAGTATTCAATAGCGTACAATATTAATGGATTAAATTCTATACCATCTCCAGAATTATGTTACCCAAATATGCATTATTTTTTAGCTGGAATTTAAAAAAATTATACAAACATCTTCCCCTTCTATAGGATATTCTGGGAAATTATCAATTGGTATTTATTTTCATCATTGATCATTGAATAGATCAGAATATCATCTATAAAGACATCCACAAATTGATGAAGGTAATCTATAAAAACTATATTAAAAAATCAATTAATATAATAGGATAATTATTTAAGCCATAAGAAATCACCATATATTCATTGTGTCTATATCTTATAATAATGTATTGTTGTGTATATATTCACTCTTGACCATAAATTGATGATATCTAGATACAAATGTAAAGACATGGAATTTCAGTAAAAAAAATTTCTTAAATTTGTGGGGATTTTATGAGTCCGTGAAAAATGTCAGCGCAAGATTTCGAGGCCCAGTGTGCTTGGAATCAATTTCAAAAGTTTTTTTCAGGTAAGTTCAGTAAATGTAGGAGCGTTATTTTATAATATTTGAACCGGTTCTTGGAACTGAAATCCAAGGGCACAGTTGAACTCACAGCACCGGTATTCACTTAAGAGGACTTTCACCTAGACGACAGTTGGTCGAGAATGAAAGATAGTTTTTGAGTTTTTGTTGAAAAAGTTTTAAAAAATAAGTGTTAAATTTTTTTCCAGTGGATAAAAACTTTTTAATGGTTGTTATTGGTTGGCCCCACAACTCCATAACCTCTCATGAGAGGTTAGGATGCTTGGGCCCACCCGAGGATTAAACACCTCTTACCAATCAAATAGGTGGGGGCCAGATGGGCTTTAAAACCCCCTTTAACTCCCCATTAATTATATGAACACCTATAGTCATTTAATTGAAACTCCTTACCCCCCTTATTTTTGAATTTGAATCAATTCCACCCCATAAATTAAATGTGTTGTCTCATTTAATTAAACACAACTATTTGTGTTGTTGGGCCAAAAATTAATATAAAATTCTTCTATTATTTTTTATGTTGCATTTTTGTGGCGCATATGGAGGAGAAGAACTCTCCAATGAAGAACTATCGCCCATGAAGAATGCCTTTTCCGCCAATGAAGAACAAACTTCATCCGGGGAAAGAATGTGATGCGACCCCCACAAAGAACACCGATGTCGACTTCAACATCGTTTTCTCCAAACTCTACATCCACCGTCAATGATCGACAAATGAGGTATGGGTTGTTTTATGATGAGTTTTTCCCTCCGTTCTTGTTCGTTTGTTGTGAACTTTGTGGTCGATTGTTACCACTCTAACACGGAGGGCGCCGGCCAAACAAAAATGGCCCGACCACCCTAAATTTTTTTTCTCATGTCGACGATAGAGGTAGTGCAACGCCACTTCCGGAAGACAGGACCACAGCAGAGCAACAGCAACCGGCGATGGACCGACCATGAAGGAAACTGGTGGGGAAAAGGCTATCGGGTCGTCAGATGGGAGTAATTTCATCGCACCGCATGGAGAACCGGGTCATGGGAAGCACGGGCCGCCAGAGGGGCACAGCGCAGGCGCGCCGCACGAGTGGAAGGATCATGGAAAGGCGGGCCACAGTAGTTGGACGAAGAGGCACCACACTGTCGTGCCGTGTGGGGGAAGTGAGCCGCATTCGGGGCAAGCCATGATGGAGGAGATATAGCGGTTGGACGCTCGGCCAGTCGGGAGGAGCGGAACCCAGCGTGTCTCGCGTGTTCTGGACCGGTTCCACCGGGCGCCAGTTTTAGCTCCACTGAATTGGCTAAGCCATTCTGGAACCAGGGGTGTGCGGTTTCTCCCATGGACGCTGTTGAGGCGAACCCCCTGTGGGCTAAAGTCCCACCGGGCTGGACCCAGCGCAGGCCGGGGCGCCCCCTCGGGTCGGGTTGCTCTTTGTCCAGGCATCCCCTTTGAGCAGAGCTGATCTCGGGCTAGGCCGCCCCCTTGGGTCGGGCCTCTCCCTCAGGTCGGGCCGCCCCCTCGGGTTGGGTCGGACCGGCGGATAGGATCGGAACCCAGTCCGAACTCATTTAACCTTAATACACCTTTTCACACATAACTTGTTCTATGGGTATCTAATCAATGAACGGTCTACGACGAAATAAATCTTGGAGTGAGATGGTTCATTTGGAATATCCCACTTGAGTTTTGGACATAGTTGGTGTACAGTCTGGTTGGTTTGAACATAAAATCCAATCGGGCCCCTGAAACAAAAATGCCAATAACTCACAGACTGTGAATCTGATTGATGCATCGTATGTTGCGTTGAGATATCTATGACGAGGCCAACCATTGTGATACTTTTGTGTTGGACATAGTGAATGTTAGAGAATCAGCTTGTAGTTCGTGGGGCGGATCATCCCGGAGATGATCAAGCAGATTACAGAGACCTAGTAGCTGGTTGAGACCTGAAAACTGCGGACCTTTTGACTCGAAGTTTTTTTACTAGCCCAGTAGGAAGAGCCTCTCTGTTACGAGGCATACCCAAAATGGGGAGTGCCTATGTGTTACATAGCACACCCATAGTACATAATGGGAGGTGTACCTAAGTAGGATACGAGGTGGAGCGACTCTGTGTGACGCGGCAGACCCACTGTGGGGAGTGGCTCAGTGTGACGCAAGAGACCCATGGTACATGACAGGTTGAGTACCACAGTAGTTCAAGATAGTGGGAAGCACCACTGGGTGACACGGAAGACCCACAGTACTCTTTAGAGGAGTACACCAGTAGCCGAAGTTTCAACAGTTTGACTGGGAGTGTTACATGTTACCACCCCTATAATAAAATTCTGGTTTTGTGCAGAGTCATTGACATTTGAGTTTTTCCTCATGATTGAGATGGGATCTAGACAACATAGGTATATGTATGGGAATACACATATGTAATGGTTATCTCTTAAATCCATGTTTTTGGTTTGTCCTTATTGGATTTAGTGACACCTTGATGGTCTAGGGGTCCCTACTGAGTATTGTTATAGTCACCGCTGTACGGGCTATACCCGCACCTCATTTTGATGGATGCAGACGAAGGACAGTGCTGACTGAGGCAGAGAGTTGAATTACTAGATGATACCTGGAGGTGGACAACTCAGAGTGATGGTACTTGGAGCGGACATACGGACGAGGAGTGCCGAAGAGGTCATATGTACCTAACCTTCAGGTAGGGTTTCTTAGAGGACTACCTAGTAGCTTCTTTACTTTTCTTCGATTGTATTTTCTTATATGTATACTTTTAATTTCCTATTGGGCACGTATTTCCAGCCCATTTTACATTCCAACACTTCCTTTGAATCAAATTTTTACATAGTGATTTACTTCCATTTATGTACTCTGATGTGTTTATTTATAGTTATTAAGTAAATGCTTTCCTAGTTTTGGAATTTACGCTATTGGTGTTAGTATCCATCCCTTGGCCTATGGAAGGTGGGCATGGGGTAGTTATGATATAGACCCTGGGGGACGGGTCATGAAAAATTGGTATCATAGGGAGGTTTTACCGCAGAACAAAGGACTCTGATCATTCTTTTCTAGGATGCAATAGTGTTAAGGGTACTATGTGTGGTTTTTAATTCATGCAGTCCAGTGTTGGGGCAGGCGGCTGACGTATCCATACACTAGGACCCAGACTACTGATATCTGACATAGTGCATGAAAACACTGATTTTGTGCATGTGTGTTTTCTAAAGTTTTATTCAAGTCGGCGTAACCAGGTCTGCATACCATGCATAATATTTGGACCATGCCACATCTATTTCATTCAGGATGCATCGCCATAGAGCCCTGAGAGTCTTACGCTCTGACAACCCACCGAGCGATGAGGCCTCAGTACATGGCCCTTTACCAGCGGAGGCACCAGTGGTACCACATCCCGTTGGGCCACCGATGCCACCTTCCCCAGTAGTAGACGATGCACGTCGCTTGAGCACATTGCACAAGTCCCAGCCCCAGAGGCCACCCCGGTTCTGGGGAGAGACGAACCCACATGTAGCTAACTATTGGATGGATTCTTTGGTGAGATTATTCAGGCAGGAAGGGACACCAACAGACCATATGGCGATCCTTTCTATGAGTCTCCTTCAGGAAGTAGCAGGAATATGGTGGAGCTTGATGCTCCATGTTCACGACAAATCTACACTACTCTGGATAGACTTCAAGAGCTTGTTTTGGGTGGAGTTTGTTCCAGCGACTATACAAGCGGTGTAGATACAGAAGCTACAGAATCTACAACAAGGTAGCATGACAGTAGCTGAATACTCTATGAGGTTCAATGACCTCTCAAGCTACTCCACAGATATGGTACGAGACCCATTCATCAGGGCCCAGACCATTGAACAGGGGTTCATGCAATAGATTAGGGCATCAATGATCTCCCTCAGCATCCCGACACAGGAAGGGGTGTTAGAGGGAGCCCTCTGAGTAGAGAGTTTCCTGGCTAAGTAGTCACCAGTAGTGAGACCCACTACTAGTCAACATTCAACTTAGTCCTCTACAACTGGAAGTAGAAAGATGATGCAGAGCTCCAAGAGGACTAGACCCACTAGTGGATGACCACATGACTCAGGATCAGTTTTTGGGGCACCCAGGGCATTGACATATATTCCAGGAGTGGTAAGTGATACTGATGCGGCAGGCATGGTCATAGGGCTCGTGACTTTCCGACCCTCCATGATGATGATCAACAGACAGTTGCGGGAACTCACATGAAGAGTCAGAGATTTGATCGAGGGGGTATAAAGGGATAAGGCAGACATGGCAGAGCGTCTGGTCGAGCAGAAGGCGCTGGGAGGCAATTTGAGGTGTTATCGCCACCACCACCAGGAGGACCCCCACGACATCATGGAGCAGGTGGACATAGGAGATGTCAACTTCAGGCAGTTGATGTGTATGACCATGTCGTTCTGGAGAGGATTCAAGGTACTATCTGTGTCAACTCCACCATAACTACATTGATTATAGATAGAGGTTCCATTCATTCTTTCATTCACAATGCCCTCATTCGGAGCTCATATATTCTGATGGATCTGTGGGCTCGATCCTTATGGCTAGGGACTCTTACAAGAGCAAATTCTATGATTACACACTAGTGCCAGTAGTGTGAGCTTACTCTAGGATGCTAGAGCTTCATTTGGGATCTCCTCGTAGTGGAGTTGAGGCCTTATGACATCATATTGGGTATGGAATGGTTTTCTACAGTCAATGCTCCGATTTACTATAATAGGTGAAAATTACAGTGTGTCCGCATTGATGGGACTAGGTTCACCTTCACTGGTGAGAAGGTAACCTTTTCAGCATAGGACAGACTTACTCAGAGGAGGGTGCGGCCAATCACTCACCTTTTGGCTTGACTTACCCTTGAATTAGTTGATGTGGAGAGTCTTATTTACCCTATAGTGGTGGACCAGTACACGTATGTTTTCCCTAATGATGTTCTAGGACTACCTCGCAATAGATATGTGGACTTCTATGATGAAATGTACCCCGGGAAGACACTGATATCTACAAAATCATATCGGAAGGCTCCCACTGAGCCTCATGAGTTGTGGGTATTGTAGGAAGACTTAAAGGAGAAGGGTTTCATTCGGCCCAATGTTTCTCCTTGGGTATCCCTGATTCTGTTAGCCAAGAAGGAGGATGGGATCTTGAGTCATTATGTCGACTACCGTCTCCTGAACCAGGTGACGGTAAAGAACATGTACCCACTATTGATGATTGATGACCTCTTTGATCAGATCAAATGAGCACAATGGTTCTCAAAAATAGTTCAAGATCAGGCTATCAGCAGCTCTGAGTTCGAGATGAGGATGTGCAGAAGACGTACTTCAGGTTTCGGTATAACCAATATGAGTTTGTGGTAATTCCCTTTGGAATAACAAACTATTTAGCGGTGTTCATGTGTCTCATGAATGTATTTTCCTACCTTACCCTGATCGCTTTATGGTATTCTTCATCGACGACATATTGATCTACTCGACTACTTAGGAGGAGAATTCCTGCCATTTTCAGGTAGTACTAGACACACTCCGAGAGAAACTGCTTTATGGTAAGCTCTTGAAGTGCAAATTTTTTATTCGAGAGGTTCACTTAATGGGACATGTCATCTCGTAAGCTGTATTTGAATTGGATCTTGTGAAAATCTAGGTGGTACATTCTTGGGTTCCACCTAGGAGTGTGATGGAGTTATAGTGTTTTTTGGTCTTGGATTGGTATTATCAGAGGTTCGTTCAAGACATCTCCAGAGTTGCAAGACCACTATCATCTTTGAAGAAGAAGCGGAAAACCTTCGTGTGGTCGGAGAGACGCCATTATAGCTTTTAGGAGCTGAGGAAGAGGCTGACTAGTGCCCCCATCTTGAGGATTCTAGAGGTGAGTGTAGGGTATGTAGTTTACTGTGATGCATCACGGACCAGATATGGGTGTGTCCTGATGCAGCAGCGAGCTGTGATCGCGTATGGTTCTCGACATCTGAGGAAACACAAGAAAAACTATGCTACCCATGACCAAGATTTAGCAGTAGTGGTATTCACCTTGAAGATGTGGCAGAACTATTTGATTGATGAGTGTTTCACCATGTACCCAGATCACAAGATTCTCAGGTATATCTTCTCTCAGAAGGACCTGAACTTGAGACATCGGTGTTGTCTTGTGTTCCTCTACGAATATTAATTCAATATAGTCTATACCTATGATAAAGGGAACAATGTAGCAAATCCTCTCAGTAGGTGGACTGGTATACAACTAATAGGCGAGGTGATAGGGCAGTTGGATGCCTTATAGATATCCTTTATGGATAGAGATGAAGTAGCCTTTTTCCAGTTTCTTACAGTCACTCCTCAACTTCTTCATTAATTCACGGAGGCGCATCATGGGGACACTGATTATGAGACATGACGTTCTTAGATATCCATAGGGCAGGTGCCTGATGGATTTTTGAAGGTGGGATCATGTCATCCTCTTCACAAGACGTACTATGGTGCTAGTTTCACTTCACTAAGAAGTGTTGAGGGAGTTTCACACGTCCCCCCTAGCGGTACATCTAGGAGAGGCGAAGATGAACTAGTACCTTCTATGACAGCACTGGTGGTGAGGTATGAAGAAGGCGGTAGTGGAGTTTGTCTCACGATGAATCACACGTCAGCAAGTGAAGGCAGAGCTCTAAGTACCAGCAGGCTTGGTTCAGCATTTCGAGGTCCTAGAGTGGATGTTGTATGTGATATTCATGGACTTCGTGAAGGGTCTTCCACGTACATCCAAAAGTCACGATTCGATTTGGGTGATATTCGACCGACTCACAATGTCATCCCACTTCCTTCCGATCAGAGAGTCGGGCTCAGTAGAGAGGTTGGGATTCCTCTATGTGCAGTAGATTGTGATTTTTCATGGCATTCCTTCTTCTATTTTCTCCAACCATGAAGTACGATTTAATTCCCTGCTATAAAAGGGGTTTCAAAAGGAATTCAGGATGCAACTACGTCTGAGAACCTCCATCCATCCTCATACATTTGGCCAGAATGAGCAGACCATCCAGACCCTTGAAGACATGCACTTCGCATTTGTCCATGTCTTTGGTCACAGCTGGGAAAATCAGTTAACATTGGAAGAGTTTTCTTACAACAAAAACTATCACTCCACCATCGGTATGGAACCCTTTTTAGGCCTTGTATTGTTGGCCTTGCAGATCGCCATGGTACTGTACAGACCTAGGGGTGTTAGCACTAGTGGGACCAGAGATGGTACGTGCTACCATGGAGAAGGTGCAGATCATCCAAGAGTAGATGAAGACTGCACAGAGAAGGTAAAAGTAGTATACTGACAAGATATAGAGACCTCTAGAGTTCGAGGATAGCGACTGTGTCTTTCTACTGGGCTCATATTGACGAGGTCTATTGAAATTTGGCCATGGCGACAAGTTATCTATGCGATTCATGAGACCTTTCCAGGTCCTCAGTAGAGTAGGTGAGGTGGCTAACCACTAAGCTCTCTCACCTCAGTTGCATCGAGTGCACAATGTCTTCCACGTATCTCAGCTAAGGAGATACGTGCATGACCCATCCATCATCATTGAAAATGAGGATATGGACATCGATGACAATTTGACTTTCACAAAGCTTCCATTGGAGATTGAGGATCGATAGGAGTGGGTCCTACGTAGATGGTCAACACCTCTGGTGCGTGTTCGCTGGTAGGACGAGAATCTCCATGGGAGCACATGGGAGCAGGAGGCTCAGATGCATACTCAGTACCCCCATTTGTTTCAATAGTTGAAGCCGTAGCTTACAGGGATATAAAGCCCTGAGGTGGGGAGAATGTAAATACCCAGAATTTCTATGGAAATTTTTTTCATAAATTCGTGGGGATTTTACAAATCCGTGAAAACTGTCAGCGATTGATTCTGGGACCCAGTGTGCCCGAAATCAATTTCAGAAGTTTTTTATAGGTAGGATCAGTAAATGAATTAGCGGGATTTTATAAATTTTGAACTGGTACTCAGAACTAAAATCTGAGGGCAATGTTGAACTCACAGCACCAGTATTTGCTTAAGAGGATTTTCACCTCGACGACAGTCTCTCAAGAATGAAAGTAATTTTTTGAGTTTTTAAGTAAACAGTTTATTAAAAATAAGTGTTATATTATTTTTTGTGCGGTGGATAAAACCTCCAAGAGGTTGTTAGTGGTAGGGACACGACACCATAACCTACCATGAAAGGTTATGGTGGTGGGGCCCACTCAAGGGTTAAAACCCTCATTTCAATCAATGTGGTGGGGACCACATGGGCTTTAATCCCCTCTTTAACTCCCCATTATTTATTTGAACACCTCTCTTCATTTAATTGAAACTATCCACCTCAACTATTTTTTTAATTTGAATCAATTCCACACCATTAATTAAATGAGTTGTCTCTTTACTTAAACACAACTATTTGTGTTGTTGTACCGAAAAATAATAGGCAATTCCCCTATTATTTTTGGCATAGCATTGGTTGAGCATGGGGAGGAGAAGAACTCTTCATCAAAGAACCGTCGACAATGAATAATCCCTCTTCCACCAACAAAGAATGAACTTCAATCAAGACAAGAAAGTGAAGCGACGCCCATGAAGAATGATGATGTCTTCTTCAACTTCATTTTCAATGAACTCTCTTTCCACCATCAATGATCAAAAAATGAGTTAGGGGTTGTATTATGTATGATTTTTACTCTCCATTCGTTAATGTTTGTTGTGCTATTTGATACTGATTTTTACCACCCTAACACGGAGGGTGCGAGCCAAACAAACACGGCCCGACCGCCCTCATTTTTTCTTCTCTTGTAGATGACGACGGCTGCACAATGACATCTGCGGCATAACAGGGCCGCCAGAAGAGAGTACTGCAGTAGAGAAATAGTGGTCGGCGATAGGCCGACCATGAAGGAAACAGGTGGCGCAAAGGCTGCCTGGTCGCTTGAGCGGCATGGCGCCGTCGCACAGCGCGGAGATCCAGGCCGCAGCTAGCATAGTCCGTGGCAGAGCAAGGCGGCCTCCCAAGCCACCGGAAGGATGTAGTGCTGCCGTGACGCGTGGGTGGATGGGTCACCGCCAGGTGGGACACGACGGTCAGACGGAGCGGTGCGACACCATCATTCTACATAGAGCAAGGGAGCTGCGGCCAGGGCGGGCCCCAATGGAGGAGCTGGAGCGGCCGACCGCTCGGCCAGAATGGAGGAGTAGGACCTAGCAGATCCTGTATGTTCTGGACTGGCGCCACCTGGGGCCAGTTTTGGCTCACACCCGAATGGCATTGCCATTAGGGAACCATGGGTGGGCAGTTTCCACTCCAGACGTGGCTAAGGTAGACCCCCCGTGGGCTGCCCAGTGGCCGGCCCACCGGGCCAGCCCTAACGCGCGCCAGGCCGCTCCTTCGGACCCGGCCGCCCCCTCGGACTGGGTCAACCCGCAGACCCGGTCAGACCCGCAGACCGGTTTAGACCCCAGTCTGAACTCGTTTAACCTGAATACACATTTTCATCTACAACATGGGCTATGGGTGTCCGATCGACGAACCGTCTGTGGTGACAAAAAGCATGGAGCAAGAATTTTATTTTGGAATAACCCAAGTGAGTTTTGGACACAATTTTGGTACGGTAGGGTTGGTATCATCATAAAATCCACCTAAGCCCCTATAACGGAAATGCCACTAACTCACAGACTGGGTGTCTGATTGATGCACTGCCAATTTCATTGAGGTCCCTATGATGAGGTGGACCTTTGTGATACTTTTTCATGGGACATAGTGACAGTTGGAGAATCAAACTGTAGTTCATGGAGCGGATCCTCCTAGAGACGAGCGAGTGGAGTACAGAGACCTAGTACCTTGCTGAGACATGACAACTATTGACCTTTCTACTCAGAGTGTTTCGACTAGCCCAGTGGGAAGATCCTCTGTGTGCTACAGCATAACCATAGTGGGGAGCGCCTATGTGTGACATGGAAGACCCATGGTACTCGACAGGAGGAAGACCTTAGTAGGATACGATGGGGAGCACCTCTGTGTGAAGCGATAGAACCACAGTGAGGGGTGCCTCTGTGTGAAGTAGTAGACCCAAGATACTTAATAAGAGGAGTACCAAGTCAATTTAGGATAGTGGCAAGCACCTCTATGTGATGTGGTAGGCCCACTGTACTTTTTAGAGGAGGAGTACACCAACATCCGAGATTTCAACAGCTTGACTAAGAGTGTTCCATGTTAACACCCCTATAATAAAATCATGGTTTTGAGTTGAGTATTTGACTTTTGACTTTTTCCTCATGATTGAGATGGGTTACTAGATAACTTAGCTATATGTATGGGAATATACAAAAGTAATGGTTATCTATTCAATCCATGCTTGTGGTTTATCCTTGTTGGATTTAGTGAGACCTTGAGGGTCTCGGTGTCCCAACTAAGTATCATTATATGGACACCTGCATGGGCTATGCCTGCACCTCATTGTGTTGGATGCAGACAACGGACAGCGCTGACTGAGGCAGAGAGTAGCCAGACTAGACAGTACCTGGAGGTGGACCACTCGGCGTGATGGTACACGGAGCAGACAAATGGACGTGGCAAGAAGAGGAGGCCATCTGTACCTACATTTCACATAGGGTTATCCATAGGATGACCCGGTATCTTCTTTACATTTATTTTTGTGTAATTTCTTACATTTACAACTATACATTCATATTGGGCTTGTATTTTTCTCCCCATTTTCTTTCCAGCACGTCCTTTGTATACAATTTTTAAAAGTGATTTGCTACAAGTTTTGTACTCTGATGGGTTTCTCTACAGTTATAATGGTAATTCCTTCCATGATTAGGGATTTACACCATTGGTGCAAGTCTTCAGCCCATGGGCTATGGATGTCGGGCTTAGGGTAGTTACGATACGGGCCCCGTGGACGGGTCGTGACAGGAAGGTCAAAACTATAAAATTAATGATCACCACATGGTTGATGAAACAAACCATCAATATATGGAAGAGGACACTTTTTCTTGATTGTGATATTATTCAACTACTGATATTACATTTAGGGTCGCGTTGACCCATCGTTCATTGTCACAAAAATGAATTTGTGAACCCGAAGATTACACAGTTGGCCAAATGAATCACTTATCTTGGTTTTCATGGTTTTCCTTATTCAGTTCCTAATACCCAATCTGTGTAATTCTATAGGTATTTTTTGAAATTTTTGAGAATCTTGGTGTGAGATCTATTGAGAAATAAATATTTTTTCGATTATGCAATAGCGTAAAGGGTAATAAGTGAGGTTTTCAGTTCAGGGGGTCTAGTGTTGGTGCGGGCGGCTGACGTATCCATCCACCATGACCTAAACTACTAATTTTTTATATACTGCATGAAAACATTGATTGTGTGCATGTGTGTTTTCTAAGGTTTTATTTAAGTCAGCTCAACCAGGTACAATCTTTTGACTGTGCCACATCTGGTTCTTTTAGGATGCCTTCCTGTAGTGCCCTGAGAGTCTTACGCTCTGACAGCTCATTGAGCGATTAGGCCTCGGTGTAGGGCCCTTTACCAGTGGAGGTACCAGTGGTACCACATCCCTTTGGGCCACTCATGCCACATGCCCCATTAGTAGATGATGCACACCACTTGAGCACATTGAATGTGTTCCAGCAGTAGAGGCAAAAAAGGTTCCGCAGAGAGATAGACCCACATGGAGATGAGGATTGCCTGGAGGCTGTAATGATATTTTTTGGGCTGGTAGGGACACCAGCAGACCTTATGGTGATCCTTGCTACGAGTCTTTTTCAGGCAGCAACAAGTAGATGGTGGAACATGATGCTTCAGGTTCATGACGAGGAGATAGTACTTTGGATAGACTTCGAGAGCCTATTCTAGGCAGAGTTTGTTCCAGTGACACTATGAGTGGTGCAGATACAGGTGCTGTTGCATCTATAGCAAGGTAGCATGACAGTAGCTCAATACTCAGTGAGGTTTATAGACCTCTCACGCTACTCCACAAATATGGTACGAGAGCCATTTTTCATAGACCAGATCTTTGATAAGGGGCTCAGGCGAGAGATTAGGGCATCGATGATCTTCCTCAGCATCCCGATGTATGCGAGGGTGTTAGAGAGAGACCTCAGAGATGAGAGTTTCTTTGCTGAGCAGTCACAAGTAGAGAGACCCACTACTAGTCAACATGTAGTTGAGTATTCTGCAACTGGAAGTAGACAGATGACAGAGAGGTCCAAGAGGACCAGACTCACTAGTGGACGGCCGCATGACTCAGGATCAGTTGTTCAGGGCACCCGGGGTAGTGAAATATATGCCAGGAATAGGTAGTGCTACTCATGCGGCGTTCAAGGTCACATGCCTCGTGACTGTCTGACCCGCCGTGCGGATGATCAGCAGATAGTTGAGGGAACTCCCAGGCAGTGGCAAAGATTTGGTCGAGGCGGTCCGCAAGGAGCAGGCGGACTTGGCAGAGGGTCTGGTCGAGCAAATGCGGTGGGCGTCGATTTGAGGTGTTACCGCCACCACCACCAGGAGGACCACCATGATAGTAGGGAGTAGGTGGGCAGGGGAGAGATCAACTTTAGGAAGCTGAGGTGTACGACCACGTTGCTCCGGAGAGGATTCAAGGTACTATCTATGTCAACTCCACCACAAATGCAGTTCTTATAGACACAGTTGCCGGTCATTATTTCATTTCCACTACCCTCATTCGGTTCTTGGAGATTACGACGGAGCCGTTGGCTTGATCGTTACGGCTAGGGACTCCTACTGGAATAAAATCTATGATTACACACTGGTACCAGTAGTGAGAGCTTTCTCTTGGAAGCGATTTCTTCATCTAGGATCTCCTCATAGTGGAGTTGAGGCCTTACAATGTCATCTTGGGTATGGACTGGTTATCTACAGTTCGTGATCAGATTTACTGTATTAGGCGCAAATTACGGTGTGTCCGCACTGATTGGACCATGTTCACCTTCACTGGTGTGAAGGGAAACATTGCAGTACAGGAAGGACATACTCAGAGGAGGTTGTGGATGATCACTCACCAGTTGGGTTTCCTTACCCTCAAAGCAGTTGATGTGGAGAGTCTAATTTACCCTATAGTGGTGGAACAGTACGTGGATGTTATCCTTGATTATGTTCCAGGACTACCTCCTCGCAGAGATGTGGACTTCTACATTGAAATATACCCCGGGACAACACCTATATCTATACCATCATATCGGATGGCTCCGAATAAGCCTCGTGAGGTGTGGGTATAGCTAGAGGAATTGTAGGGGAGGGGTTTCATATGGACCAATGTTTCTCCTAGGGCAGCCCTGATTCTGTTCGCCAAGAAGGTGGATGGGATCTTGAGGAATTATGTCGACTATCGTCGCCTGAACCAGGTGACCGTAAAGAAAAATTAACTACTCTCGAGGATTTATGAACTCTTTGATCTTCTCAAATGAGCACGATGGTTCTAAAAAATAGTCTTCAGATCAGGTAATCACTAGTTCAGAGTTTGAGAGGTTGAATTATAGAATATGGTCTTCAGGTGTCGGTACAACCAATATGAGTTCTTGGTTATGCCCTTTGGCATAACCAACTCTCTAGTAGTGTTTATGTGTCTCATGAATGGATTTTCCTACCGTAAATCAATTATTTTATGGTATTCTTCATCGATGACACACTGATCTACTCGACTACTGAGGAGGAGAATTCCTACCATTTGCAGGTAGTACTGGACACACTCCGAGAGAAACAACTTTATGGTATGCTCTCGAAGATCCAATTTTTGATTCAATAGGTTCACTTCATGAGACATGTAATATCGTATGTTGGAGTTTTAGTGGATCCAGTGATGATCGAGGTAGTACTTTCTTGGGAGCCACCTTGGAGTGTGACAGAGGTATAGAGTTTTTTGGGCATGGCTGTTAATTATCAGAGGTTCGTTCAAGACTTCTCCAAAGTTTCATCACCATTATCAGCCTTGAAGAAGAAGGGGAAGCCCTTTGTATGGTCTGAGAGATTCCATACGATCTTTCAATAGTATAGGTAGAGGCTGACTAGTGCCCCCATCTTGAGGATTCCATAGGAGGGCGTAGGGTACGTAGTTTACTGCAATGCATCACGGACCAGACATGGGTGTGTCCTGATGCAGCAGTGAGCTGTGATCGTGTATGGTTCTCAGCAGCTGAGGCAACATGGTAAAAACTATTCTACCCACGACCTATATCCAGTATCAGTGGTGTTCAACTTGAAGATGAGGAGGAACTGTATTATTGCCGCGCGTTTCACCATGTACTCAGATCATAAGATTCTCATGTATATCTTCTCTCAGAAGGACCTAAACCCGAAACATCAGTGTTGGATTGACTTCCTCTAGGACTATGACTTCAATATATCTATAACACTGTGAAAGGGAACATTGTATAAGATTATCTCAGGATGAGAAATGCTATACAGCTGCTAGGCAAGGAGATAGAGCAGTTGGCTGCCTTATAGATATCCTTTGTGGATAGAGATGAAGCAGTCTTTATACAGTTTCTTATATTTACTCCTCGACTTCTTCAGTGAGTCAGGGAGGTGCACCATGGGGACACTGACTGTGAGATACTACATGCTCATATATCGATAGGGCAGGCACTTAATGGATTTTCTGATGGTGGGGATCATGTCATCATCTTCAGAGGACGTACTATGGTGCTAGTGTCACTTAACTGGGAAATGTTGAGGGAGTTTCACAGGTCCCCCTAGCGGTACATCTAGGAGAGGCGAAGATGTACTAGTACTTTTGACGACATCACTGTTGGCGAGGTATGAAGAAGGTAGTAGTGGAGATTTTCTCACGGTGCCTCACTTGTCAACATATGAAGGCAGAGCACCAGGTACCAGTTGCCTTGGTTCTGCCGTTACTGGTCCTAGAGTGGAAGTGGTATTTGATATTCATCGACATCGTGAAGGGTCCTCCACGTTAATCTAGAATTCATGATTTGATTTTGGTGATCTTCAATCGACTCACCAAGTCAGCCCAGTTCCTACCGATCAGATAGCAGGGCTCAGTTGAGATCTTGGGATTCCTATATGTGCAAAAGATTGTGCATTTTCATGGAGTACCGTCATCTATTGTCTCCAACCGTGATGCATGGTTTACTTCCCAGCAATGGAAGGCATTGTAGGAGGATTTCAGGATGCAACTATGTCTGAGCACTGCATTTCATCCTCATACAGATGGCCAGACCGAGCGGACCATCCTGGCCCTTGAAGACATGCTTTGCGCATTTTTCCTCGTGTATTGTCGCAGCTGGGAGGATCAGTTACCATTGTTAGAGTTTGCTTACAACAAAAACTATCACCCCACCAATGGTATGACACCCTTTTTAGGCCTTGTATTATAGACCTTTCAGATCGCCACACTACTGGACAGTCCCAGGGGAGTCGACACTAGTGGGACCAGAGATTGTACGAGCTACCATTGAGAAGTTGCTGATCATCCTGGAGCAGATGAAGACTGCACAGAGTATGCAAAAATAGTATGCTGACAAGAGACATAGATCTCTAGAGTTCGAGGATGGCGACCATGTCTCTCAACAAGTCTCACCTCAATGAGGTCTACAGAAATATGGCCAAGGCGGAATGTTATCTCCATGATTCATTAGAAATTTCTAGGTCCCCAGCAGAGTTGGTGAGGTTGCATACCTCTTAGTTCTCCCACCTCAGTTGCACTAAGTGCATGATGTCTTCCACGTATCTTAGCTGAGGAGATACGTGAATGACACATCCCACATACTCGACCATAAGGAGCTGGACACTGATGGCGGGGAAACTTCCATGGAGGTTCCCTTAGATATTGAGGATTGACAAGAGTGGGTCCTACGTGGATGGTTGATACCTCGGGTGCGCGTTCGCTGGAAGCACGAGAATCTCCCAGAGAGCACATGGTAGCGGGAGGCTTAGATGCATTCTCAGTACCCCCATTTGTTTCAATAGTTCGAGTTGTAGCATAAATTGGATGTAAACCCCTGAGGTGGGGAGAATTTAAAGACCTGGAGTTTATGTGGAAATTTTTTTCATAAATTTTAGGTGATTTGATGAGTCCATTAAAACTTTCAACGCATGATTCCAAGTCCCGGTGTGCCCAGAATCTATTTGAGAAGTTTCGTTTGGGTACGTTCAATAAACGTATGAGAGGGAATTTATAACTTCTGAACCAGTACTCAGAACAGAAATATGAGGGCACCGTTGAACTCGCATCACCAGTATTCGCTTATGAGACTTTTACCTCAACGACATTATGTCGAGAATTAAAGTTATTTTTTGTGCTTTTAAGGAAAAAGTTAAATAAAAATAAGTGTTACATTATTTTTATTTTTGCGGTGGTTAAAACCTCCAAGACGTGGTTAGGGGTGGGGCCACCACACCATAACCTCCCAAGAGAGGTAAAGGTGTGGGGGCCTACCCAAGGGTTAAACATCTATTGTCAATCAAAGAGGTGGGGACCACATGGGATTTAATCGCCACTTTAACTCCCCATTAATTTTTTGAACACCTCTCTTCATTTAATTGAAACTCTCCACCTCCACTATTTTTTTTATTTGAATCAATTGCACACCATTAATTAAATGAGTTGTCTCATTTAATTAAAAAAAAACTAATTGCGTTGTTGTGCCAATAAATAATAGGAAATTATTTTATTATTTTTTGCATAGAATTTTGGTGGAGCTTGGGGAGGAGAAGAACTCTCCAAAGAAGAACCGTCACCCATGAAGAATCCTTCTTTTTCCAACAAAGAATGAACTTAAACCGCAGCACAAAAGGGAAGCAACACCCACGAATAATTCCGACGTCTTCTTCCACTTCATTTTCTCCGAAATCTCCTTCCACTGGAAAAGATCAATAAACGAGGTAGTGGTTGTTTTATGTATGGGGTTTACCCTCCATTATTCATCGTTTGGTGTGCTCTTTGATGCTGATTGTTACCACCCTAACACGGAGGGTGCTGGCCAAACAAACACGACCCGACCGCTATCTATTTTTCATCGCTTGTTGTAAAAGGTGGCCACACAATGATTTAGACGGTGCAATGATGCCACCGGAAGAGAGTACTGCAGCAAAGCAACTATGGTCAGTGACGGGCCGGTCATGAAGGAAACCGGCGGCACAAAGGCCGTCGGGTTGCTGGAGGGGCGCAGTGCCGTCGAACCATGCAGTGATCTGGGTTGAGGCCAGTGCGGGCCGTAGTAGAGCAAGGCGGCCTACCAGGCTGTCAAAGGGGGCACAGTGCCGATGAGCCACATGGGTGGGAGGGTTGCGGCCAAGCGGGATGCGGTGGTCGGACGGAGCGGTGCGACGTTATCGCGCGACACGGAGCAAGGGAGTCGTGGCCAGGGCGGACCGCGACAGAGGAGCTAGAACGGCTGGCCGCTCGACTTGCATGGAGGAGCAGGACCCAGCGAATCCCACGTGTTCTCGACCGAGGCCACCTAGGAAAAGTTTCAGCTCACTCCCGAATGTCATTGCCATTCAGGAACCAGGGGGTGGGCGGTTTCTCCCCTAGACGCGGCTGAGGCAGACCACCTGCGGGCCTCCGGGCTGCTGAGACACTAGGCCAGATCCAGCGCATGCTAGGCCACTCCCTCAGGCTGGGCCGCCCCCTCACAGTGGGTCGAACCAGTAGACCAGGTGGGACACGTAGACCGGGTCGGACCACAGCCTGAACTCGTTTAACCCGAATACACCTTTTCGTCCATAACATGGGCTACATGTGTCTGATCGACAAACCTTCTGCGACGACGAAAAGCATGGAGTGCAAAGATTCTTTTGGCATACCCCACGTGAGTTTTGGAGCCAATTTGGGTACTTTTGGGTTGGTTTCAACATAAAATCCTACTAGGCCCCTGGAATGGAAATGCCAATAACTCACAGACTGGGCGTCTGATTGACGTACTGTCTATTGTGTCGAGGTCCCTATGATGAGGTGGAACTTTGTGAACTTTTGTGTGGGACTTCATGAAATATGGAGAATCAACAAGTAGTTCTTGGAGCAGATCCTCCCAAAGATGAGCAAGCGGAGTACAGAGACCTAGTAGCTTGCTGAGACCTGACGACTGCTGACCATTCGACTCAGAGTGTTTCGACTAGCACACTGGGAAGCTCCTCTATGTGGCGCAGTAGACCCAAAATGGGGAGCACCTCTGTGTGAAACAGAAGACCCATGGTACTTGATAGGAGGAGTACCTCAACAGGCTACGGGGGGGGGAGCAATATTGTGTGACGTGGAAGACCCACAGTGGGGAGTGCCTCTCTGTGACATTGCAGACCCATGGTACTCGATTAGAGGAGTACCACAACAGTTCAAGATAGTGGGAAGTGCCTCTGTGTGACGCGGCATGCCCACAGTACTTATTAGAGGAGGAGTACACCAGTAGCAGAGGATTCAACAATTTGACTGTGAGTGTTTCATGTTACCACCCCTATAATAAAATCCTGGTTTTGAGCCGAGTCTTTGACTTTTGACATTTTCCTCATGATTGAGATGGGTTACTAGATAACATAGGCATATGTATGGGAGTATACCTATGTAATGGTTATCTGTTGAATACATGATTGTGGTTTATCCTTTTTGGATTTATTGAGACCTTGAGGGTCTCGGGGTCCCTACTGAGTATCGTTATACCCAAACATACACGAGATCTACCTGAACCTCATCGTATTGGACTGAGATGACGGACAATGATGACTGAGGCAGAGAGTAGCAGGACAAGATGGTACCTGGAGGTAGACCACTCAACGTGATGGTACACGGAGCAGACAGATGGATGTGAAGTGAAGAGGAGGCCATCTGTACCTACCATTCAGGTAGGGTTTTCTGGAGGATGACCAACTAGCTACTTTACTTTTCTTTTTGTGTACTTTATTACAGTTATATGTGTACTTTCCTATTGGGCTTTTATTTCTAGCCCCTTTTACTTTCCAGAACATCCTTTGTATACAGTTTTTACGTAGTGATTTGCTACCAGTTTTGTTCTCTGATGTGTTTTTATATAGTTATAAAGGCAATGCCTTCCAAGTTTAGGAATTTACACCTTTTATGCTAGTCGCTAGCCCTTGGCCTATAGAAGCTGGGCTTGGGGTAGATATGATATGGGCCCCGGGGACGGGTCATGATAGGAAGGTTAATCCAATAAAATTAATGAGCACCAAATAGTTGATGAAACAATCCATCAATATATGGAAGAGGAAACTTTTTCATGATTGTGATATTTTTCAACTCCTGATAATTAATGTAGAGTAGCATTGAACTATAACACGCGAGACTTTTTTGAGAAATATTTGTTTTTATGTTATATAAACCATCAAATGAATCTTTCACTACACAGAACACCATATTAGCTTTCTTTACACGTAATCGCGACCTTCCTCGATAGCTTGCGTCATACGCAATACTGATTTTCACTAAACAACGATATGATATTAAAATATTATTAAAACTAGCCGTTATGAATAGAAATACCCACTTTTTGAAATTTTTTAAATTTTATTTGTCAAAATGGACTTCATTTTTGGATTCGGAATATCAAAATGAGCCTAGGGTAAATGTTTGGTATTTTTCTGAAAACATTCAATTTTTGATGAATAGTGAAAACACTAGGTTACTATTTAAAAGCCAACTTTTTATTTAAATAATTATTTATTTTATTTAAATTTATTTTAGGTAAAAAATGATACATAATACCTATATAGGTTCAATGAAATTCATTAGAGTCATTTTATAATAAATTTAGATATATGAAAATTTTATTGAACTTTTCACCGTCTTTTACCCACCTCCTAGGAGAATTTGCAAATTTACATAAAACATAACTTTACCGATTCTGGGAGTGGAATTTCAAAATTTCAAGAGACACGGTTAATATTAAGGACTAAAATGAGGTTCAATGAGATGAATATAATTTTTGGTGAATAGTTACTTTTTACTTTTTTTTACCACGGTTAAAATTAAATACGGTAATTAAGGGTAAAAATGATATTATTATTACCATAACACATGTCCTAATTCTATTGGATAAGTGTAATTCGACCAAAGTAAACCATAGAAATAAAATATTACCATTTAGGCCAACATGGATTAGATTAGGACATTTAATATTAATTTATTTAAAGAAGTGTTAAAATAGTAAAAATCAATGATTAATAAGTAAATCATTTTTAATATAGGGGTATACATATGATAAATTCGACTATAAATAATAATTATAAAGCCAAAAATATTTAATAAATAATTGTATTTTATTTTTAATTTTTAGAAATTAAATATGTAAATTTATTTATGATACAATGATGATGAATTAATTATATTATTAATGAAATATTGACATAATTGATGTTATAAATACCCAAATAAATGTAATTTGAGACTTTTTATGAATTACAATAATTTTATATGTTAATATGACATGTTAGTATTGATTTAAATATGTTTTTTAGTTCTAATCATTCTGTTATGATTTTCAAAAAAATCAATTACCTAATAGTGTCAAGATTGACATAAAATAGTTTTTAAAACAAATATTATAATATTAATTGTTATTTTATTCCTAAAAATCTATGTTTCGTCCAAATGACATAGAGAAGGTCATATATATAAATACTAAACAACTTGGGGTTCGTTTGTCTTGTTATTTTATGTTTATTAACATTATAGTGTAAGCAAACAAGAAGACACGATAAAAGTTAAATTATATAACATAAAGTTAAATCTAATTGATAAGTATAATATAGAAACCTAAACTTGTCTAAATTCTATTGGATGCGAGGATTTCGACCCATCCCAACCTTAGCATAGAAATAAATCTATTTGGAGATATTAAAAACCGAATATGACTTTATAATAAAATAATATTTTTAGTTTTTCCAAAGGTGCCCCTCTCCTCCATTATAAAAGGGCACCTCCTCCATCTCTTCCTCAAACCACATTGAGCCTTCAAGATCGTCCAACCCCTGAAATATTCAATTTTCCACTTCCCTAGATACATCTTAGAGGTCCTTGTCTTCTTCAAAGACCAATTTTAGTGCCCTAAGATGAGGTCTCAAAGAGGCGCTTCAAAGAAGAGGTAATGTCAGTTACCGATTCTTTCAACTTTATTTCTTCTTCCACTTTTTCTTCATTAGTTTTTTCATTATGAATTAATAACATTAGTATCAATAATATACTGATATGTTATTATATGTATGAAAAAACCCTATTTCACCATCAATTCATCCTACGGAAATTGAAATCATCGCTCGTACGTGCGTACGGAATACCGTCTCCACGCTGTGGTGTAATCTATTTTCCACCACCATCTTACTTGGATGGATATAATGGTGTAAATAATAACTATATATGATTATTGTAAAGTGATATTGATTCTGAAATAGTATAAATACAGTTCAATACAATTACACGATCATGGGAATGATATCATCGCTCGTGCGCACGTACGAAATACAGTCTCCACGATGTGATGCGACTCATTCTACATGATTTTCATTGCATAATGATTACATAAATTAATTGAGTGAATAAATATGATATATATTACACTAATAAAATTCTATAAATGATTTATCTATGACCTAAATAGAAGAATAAGAATTCATTCGACAAAACACGCATAAGAACAAAAAGCAATAAACACCCGAATAACAAGTAACAATGAAATATTACTAACAAGAAGCTAAGAATATGACCATATATGATATCATAAAAAATGTATGATTCTGGAATAAGTAAATAACATTATATATATCATTATACAGGAGGTTCAGACTCTTACGAAGAAAATTAGACTCAAGGTAAGGGAAAATATTACAATCAAAATTTTTATCTGAGATTGTATATACTTCAGAATTTACTAGGGAATATTTATCATCCACATCCATGTTTCCTCAATATGTAATATTACTTATATACTCCTTCAATTTTTTATATCCAATTTTACCCTTCGGTGAGTTTTTAGTAAAATATATGAAAAGAATCTTTTGTCATTTTTCGTACGAGGTACTTTTTTGAATTTTTCGGCAAAAGTACGAGAAGAATGTTTTTTAACTTATACGGACTGAATGGATTTTTAGAACATTATTTCCAGGAAGATTCCTTTACAAGGTTTCAAGTTTATTTTTAGTCAACTTCTTTTAGATTAAAATTTTATGACATGTTAAGAAAGGAAAAATGTTTTTGATGTAGAAAGAATATTTTCCTCGAGAATGGATTCCATGTGTTTTATCAAAATTATTTTTCATTTAAGATAATATAGGGTTCTGTTTCTATCCCTATTATTACATTGATTTGATTATGTTATGATGGAATTGTTTTTATGAATTGTATTATCTTATATAAATTGTTTTATGATGTCACGAGGTTTAAGAATCTAATTTTTATTACATGGGTTATGAAATGATGTATGATTTATGATTTTGTGGCACACATAAGAATGGTATCATTATGAGATGGTTGGGACCTATATCTCCCTCCAATGCATTGGGTAATGATTTATATCTCATGATATAGACATGGCTGGAATGGCAGGTTAAACCGGTTCAGTGAAACATGAATGAAACTAGGAGTTAACTCGGTTCAGAAATGGACTTTGTCCACTATGATAGTCTTGGAAATGAGTCTTGACTACTAAGAAATGATTCTCTATGATTATGTGTGTATGCCACAAAGTTTCATGTTTTATGTTATGATTATTGGGATTATATTTCATTATTAGGATTTATCCCATGTTATGAAATTATGTTCTCTTTTGCAGGTTAAGATTTCTGAAATAATATGTTCTTATGAATATGTTGTGATTGATATTTCTTTTGTTTACCCTTACTGAGCATTTGAGCTCACCCTTTTGTATGATTTCTTTCCCCAGGTCAGGAAGAAGGTTATTAAGTAGAATATTCCAGAAAGGGACTCTAGATATGATGAAATAAATCGGAGACAACATAGATGATTTATGAACCAGTTGTTTATGTTTCCCAGTTTCTAAAGACACTATACCTATACAGTCCTTTCATGGTTTTGTTATATGTTGTAATAACTATGCTTCAATTTTGAAGTATTAAAATTTTATGTTAAGTATGGGTCATTATAGTTGGTATCAGAGGAAAGGTATAGTCAACCATTGGAAATGAGGATGTGAAAGCCTTAGTAAGAACCCTAAGGATATATCTAAGTATAGAACACAATCTTAGTGTTTTAGAAATGGCCATGAACAACCTATGAGAATACATTAAGTGTGAAATTTTATTATTGTTTATGTGTTTTTTCTATTATAATTACTGTTTCTCATACTATTCTTCTTGGTTTTAGTTAGTGGCTTGAACCTGAAGGAACCGTGTTAATGCAGAATGCGACGGGCAATGAAATGATTGTCTCCATGAGCAACCAAACGTTATGGGAGTAGGAATGCAAAATCATTTATCCTTGTTCTCACAAATTTCTCAAGATATGAATCATTCAAGACATCCAAATGAGAAAAGGAACGAGAAACATTCTGTTGAATCCTTCATGAGGCAGCGTCCACCTTCATTCAGCAGGTCTTCTGATCCATTAGTGGCTGAACAATGGATCAGCACCACTGAAAAGAAATTTTCAGTTCTTTAATGTTCAGAACATGATAAAGTCATCTTAGCAGTATATCGTTTGTAAAGTGATGCTGATCAATGGTGGAATCTTATTAAGAATACGAGGCAAATGGGTCAATATTGAATCCATGGAATGGGACAAGTTCAAGAACTTATTTTTCAATAAATACTTCCATCGTATTCTTCGAACAAAGATGGGGAAGGAGTTTCTTTAACTAAAGAAAACGGATGATTAATCTATTGGTACCTATGAAGCAAATTTTACATGACTTGAAAGGTACGCTTATAGTGTTATTATCCAACCCAAGAGTAACATTGATCGATTCATTAATGCCTTAAAACCAAGTCTTAGAAGGGAGTTATCCATAAGGGACTTCAATAGCTACGAGGAAGTTTTTCAATGTGCTCTCAAGGTTGAGATGGAGATTGGAGTAACCCATCAGTCATATGGGTTTGATAAGAAGAGGAAAATGGAATTCAAAGGAAAATCTAAAGATCACATTGAAAAGAAGATGAGTTTTACCTTATACTCAATGTGTGGAAAGAAACATGGAGGGAGTTTTCTTAAAGGGACAAGTAAATGTTTCAAATGTGGAAAGGAAGGTCATTAGGCATTTGAATGCCACAATGATTGGAAGAATATGTCAAGTGATGTGAACAAATAAAAGGCTACATATAGTTCACCTTCTACACTTCAATGTTACAAGTGCAAGTAAATGGGGCATTATGCCAATCAATGCCCTAATCCAAGGGCATGAAATTAGAGATACTGTTTTTTGCCTCAACCCAGATAGTGCTCCTGGTCCTGATGGGTTCAATAACGGTTTTAACCAAAAACATTGGGACACTATCCACAATGATGTTTGTTCCCTTGTTAAGTATTTTTTTATTCATGGAACCCTACCTCATGGTATCAATTCTCAATTTCTTACCTTAATTCCTAAAGTTGAAAATGCTGCGGAGATACAACAATTTAGGCCAATTTCTCTCATTAACACTCTTTATAAGATCATTACCAAAATTATTGCGAATAGACTGGCACCTATTTGCAATAGAATAGTCTCCTGGAATCAATTTGGCTTTATTAAAGGTCGGTCCATCCAGGACTGTATCTGTCTTGCTTCGGAATGTACGAATAGTCTCAATAAAAACGCTAGAGGTGGATGTGTGGCCATTAAGCTTGATATCAGAAAGGCTTTTGACACCATGGACTGGAATTTTATATTCAAAGTCCTAAAAAACTTTGGTTTTCATGAGTCTTTCATTGAAAGAATTAAAACCTTATTTCGCTCTGCCTTCATCTCTATATTGATTAATGGTGTCCCTAGAGGTTACTTTAAGTGTTCTAAAGGAGTCAGGCAGGGAGACCCTCTCTCAGCCATCCTTTTTGTCATTGCTGAAGATTACTTAAGTCGCCTTTTCAATAATCTGGTCGCTCAAGGCAAACTTAGGCCTATCCAAGCTTCCAGAAACTTAAATACCCCCACCCACCTCTTTTATGCTGACGACATAATTCTGTTTTTAAAAGGGGATCAAAAGAACATGCATGTCCTTAAACAAACTCTTCAACACTATGAAGAAGTCTCCGGACAAGCGATCTCCTGGAATAAATCGTTTGTTTTCTTTGGAAAAATATTTCCTGCTAGGAGAAAATCAAGCATTACTAACTACCTTGATATTAAAGAAGGCTCTTTCCCCTTTACTTATTTGGGCGTTCCTATATTCTGGGGTCGCCCCAAGGCCAGCTATTTTGCTAATATCCTTGATCAAATAACAACTCAGCTTGCTTCTTGGAAAGGGAAATCCCTATCCATGGCTGGTAGGATATGTTTGGTTAAATCGACCATTGTCTCCAAAATGGTCTACTCCCTCATGACTTATAAATGGCCTATAGGCATTTTCAAGAAAATTAATACCTATATAAAAAATTTCATTTGGACGGGAAGTATCATGGAGAGGAAACTTGTTACTATCCCTTGGAATTCCTGTTGTCATCCTCTAGACAAAGGTGGCATTGGCATTAAAAATCTTAAGTTGTTCAACGATGCTCTCCAAGCTCATCTCACTTGGCGTATTATTAATTGCTCTTCAAAAGCTTCTGATTTCTTGAATTCTAGATTCCGCGCTAAACTCTTAAATGGCAATTTCAACTACATCAACTCTTCGATCTGGCCTTCGATTAGAGACTCGTACCACAAAATCATTGAAAACTCTAGATGGATGGTTAGTGTTGACTCTTCCATCAATTTTTGGTGTGAAAATTGTTGTGGCAATCACTTGATTACTTTGTTACCGACTAACACTTTTCCTGAAGATGCTAGCCTCTCCATTAAGGATGTCCTCCATTCACATAGACAAGCCCTCCCTGCCAACATCGCTCAGATCATTGATAATCACCCCTTTTCCTCTAATGGGGATTTCCTGCTTTGGGAGCCGGCTCCAAATGGCATTCTTGACTCCAAAAACTTTTACAGGCATAATTTTTCTGGAAATGACTCGAACCTACAATGGGTCTGTCAATTTAATAAGCCGTGGATTAAACCTTCTCGTCTCACTCTCATTTGGCGTATTGCTCACAATAGATTACCCATGGAAGCCTGTCTCCAAGCTTTTAATATTCAACTCTGTTCGAAATGTTGCTTGTGTAACCAGCATAGGGAGGATGATGACCACCTTTTCTTGTCGTGTGCGACGGCTGCTGCATTATGGAATTCTGTTCTTGATATTTTTAGCTGCAGATGGCCTTTAACTGATTCTATTTGTTTGTTTCTCAAAAATTTCATTAGATATGACGCTTCTTTGCAGATCAAAAATCTCTTCCTTGCGGCCGTGGAGGAACTCCTGCATGAAATCTGGTACGCAAGAAATGATTTTATTCATAATAATCTCTCTTTTGGTCTCAATGCAGGAAAATCTCGGATTCTGATTGCGATTCACGAAGCTGCCTCAATTCAAAAAGAATGTTGCAACAACTCGATTGGTGACTTTGAGATTCTTCGTCGCATCCGTGTGCCTGGCATTTTTCCAAAGACTAAACGTCCCTTTGAAGTATTCTGGCAATCACCCATGCAAGGATGGATCAAAGTGAACGTTGACGGTGCTTCTAAAGGCAATCCTGGCCCCACCAGTTGTGGTGCTATCTTCAGAGACTCAGATGGCCAGTGCCAGGGTTGCTTCTATGCTGGTTGTGGGCACTCTTCGTCTCTTGAGGCTGAAATGTTGGGAGTCATCCATGCGGTTAACTTTGCCCTCCAAAGGGGCTGGAGGAAGCTCTGGATTGAAAGTGACTCCACTACTATTGTTCATGCCATCTGGAATGGTATCATCCATCTTGCTTGGCCACTTACTGCTCTTTGGTCGAGATGTCTGAGCTCTCTTCAAGAGATTGACTACATTGCTACTCAAGCCTACCGTGAAGCGAACGCTGTGGCTGATGCTCTTGCCATCAAAGGTGTTCATCAAGGCATGAATTGGATGGACACTTTGCCCCCTGACTTATTATATTTGTTTGATAGAGACTGTAAAAAAATCCCTTCTTTTCGCATGTTGTAATCTTTTGATCTTCAATAAATTGTGCTTTGGTCTTTGACCAGATCATTACCTTTTTTAAAAAAAAATCCCTAATCCAAGGGTTTTTGATGATGATCGACGTCAACAAACTCTTAAGGATAAAGACAAAGGAATGTCACATGCAATTTCTATCAGCGATGTGGAGTATGATAACGAAGTGGTGAAAGGTACACTTACCATCCAATCTAATGTAGAATATGTTATATTTGATTCTGGATCCACCCACTCTTTTATTTCTGAATTATTTTCAAAGGTTATCACCTTATTTCCTCAACAATTAGATGTTGAGTTAGCTGTCACAACCCCTAACGACACAACAGTCGGATCAAAATTTTACAATTCTTCTCCAATTAAAGTTTGTGGTAAAGTGCTTCCTTCAAATCATGTGATCCTTCCTATAGTGGAATTTGATGTGATTCTTGGAATGTATTGGCTTTCTCTATATGGAGCTCATACCAATTTCCAATGAAGGGAAGTCACATTTCATATTCTAGAACAATCTGTGATTGTCTATCGATGCCGGGATGAACATAACCTTCCTGTGGAAATTTCTTCCATCTTATGGGTCTTGATTCCACTAAATGAATGTTATTTATCCCAAGTGGTTGGTGAGAAACTCACGATTAAGAATATGCCCATTGTAAGGGAGTTTTATGATGTCTTTACAGAGGAATTTCTAGGTCTTCCACCAAATCGTGAAGTCGAGTTTTCAATAGAACTCGTACCAGGTGCTTTTCCTATTTCAAATACACCTTATAGAATGGCCCCAAATGAGTTGCAGGAATTGAAGAAGCAACTCCAAGAGAATCTTGATAAAGGATTCATACGCCCTAGTGCGTCTCCTTGGAGAGCACATGTTCTATTTGTTAAGAAGAAAGATGGATCAATGAGACTCGACATTGATTATCGAGAACTTAACAAGACCACTATCAAGAACAAATATCCTCTACCACGCATTGATGAATTATTTGACCAACTACGCATAGCTCAATAATTTTCAAAGATTGATCTTCATTTAGGGTATCATCAATTAAGGGTCAAAATGGAGGATATACCAAAGACGACTTTCCATAAAAGGTATGGACACTATGAATTTATAGTGATTCCATTTGGTCTTACTAATTCCCCTACTATAATCATGGATCTGATTAATAGAGTCATTAGAGACTATCTTGATCAGTTTGTGGTAGTCTTTATCGACGATATTATTTTATATTCAATGTGCAAGGAAGAACATGAAGATCACTTGAGAATTATATTGAAGACCCTGAGAAAGGAGAAGCTTTATGCCAAATTTTCCAAGTGTGAATTTTGGCTTCAAAAAGTTGCATTTTTGGGTCACATAATCTCAAAAGAGGGGATATCTGTGGATCCAGCAAAAATAGAGGTTATCGAAAGATGGCCAAGACCGACAAAAGTAACTGAGATCTGATATTTTCTTGGTTTGGCTAGATATTATCGATGCTTTGTGAATGATTTTTCACGATTATCTAATCCACTCACCAGGTTGACTCGAAAAGGAGTTAAGTTCATATGTATGGAGGAATCTGAAGAGAATTTCAAGGAGTTGAAAAGAAGGTTATCCAATGCACTTGTTCTCACACTTCCATGTATTGGAGAAAGGTATGTGATCTACAGTGATGAATTCAAGACGTGGATAGGGTGTGTTCTTATGAAAAATGATATGGTGATAGATTATGCCTCACGACATTTGAAAATCCATGTGCAAAATTACCCAACTCATGATTTGGAGTTAGATGTGGTAATCTTTGCATTAAAGATTTGGAGGCATTATCTTTATGGAGAAAGGTGTGATATTTATACTGATCATAAAAGTTTAAAGTATATTTTCACACAAAAGGAACTAAATATGCACCAAAGAAGATAGTTGGAGATAATTAAGGATTACGACTGCTCAATTCATTACCACCCTGTGAAAGCAAACAAGGTGGAAGACACATTAAGTCGACAAGACCATGCCAGTTTTCCATGATGAGGATCACAAAAGATCAAATATTTATGGATTTACAAAGGATGGATCTTGGAATTATAATGGAATGGAAAAATCATATCTTTCTCAAATGAATGTTCAACCATCTATACATGTGATGAATAAAGAGGCACAGAAAGAAGATGTAGAGTTTCAAAAGAATGTGAGAAATGTTCCTGAATTCAACATTGATTGTGATGGGATAATAAAGTTTAGGAATTTGGTTCATGTTCCTCCCATCCCATAATTAAAGAAGGAGCTACTAGATGAGGTTCATAGTTCTTCATTCTCTATTAATCCTAGAAGCACGAAGATGTATAGGGACATGACAGAGTACTTCTGGTGGGATGGCATGAAAAGAGATGTTGCTGAATATGTCTCTCGATGCTTGGTTTGTTAGCAAGTTAAAGCTGAGAGACAGAAGTCTAAGGGGATGTTACAACCATTACCCATACACGAATCGAAATGGGAAAACATCACTATGGACTTTGTCACCAGACTTCCTAAAACATTCAAAGGCAATAATGCTATCTGGGTCATAGTTGATCGTCTTACAGAGTCGGCACACTTCATCTCTATTAGAGAGGATTTCTCTCTGGATCCGCTTGTCATGATATATGTGAAGGAAGTGGTAAGATTGCATGGAGTACCACTTTCTATTATATCTGATCGGGATTCAATGTTTACCACCATGTTCTGGAGAAGTCTTCAGCATACTCTAGATACAGAGTTGAGTTTCATCACTGCTTATCATCCTCAGACAGACGGTCAGTCTGAATGGACAATTCAAACTCTAGAAGATATGTTGAGAGCTTACTCTATGGATTTCAATGGTGGTTTGGATCAACACATACCTTTGGTGGAATTTTCTTATAACAATAGATTTCACTGTAGTATTCAGATGGATCCTTATGAATCTCTCTATGGAAAGAAATGAAGAACTCCAACTTGCTGGGATGAAGTTGGGGAAATAAAGCTATTAGGACCTGATCTTGTTGATGAGATGGCAGAAAAGGTCAGATCTATTCAAAAACACATTAGAGCAGCTCATAGTCAAAAAAAAAAGTTATTCCGCCAACCAAAGAAAGGACCTAGAGTTCGATTTGGATGATAAAGTGTTCTTACGAATCTCTCCTTGGAAGAGAGTAATGAGATTTGGAATGAATGGAATGCTGAGCCCTAGATATATCAGTCCTTTCAAAATACTGGATCGTGTTGGGTAGGTAGCTTACCAATTGACACTTCCACTAAATCTCTCTCATGTTCATGATGCATTCCATTTATCTCTCCCGATAAAGTACATATCAGATCCTTCGAATGTACTCAGCTCAGAAGTTGTACCGCTGGAGCAAGATATTTCTTATGAAGAACAACCGATAGAGATTCTGGATCGTAGTAAAAAATTCCTACGGAACAAGAACACTCTCATGGTGAATGTTTTATGGAGGAACCACCAATTAGAAGAAGCTACATGGGAGCTTGAGGATATGATGAGGGAGAGGTTTCCTCATCTGTTTGTTACAAAGTGATGAATTTCGAGGGTGAAATTCATTTTAAGGGGGGTAGAATGTAACACCCAAGACATTAATGAGAAATATTTTTATTATGCTATATAAATCATCAAAGGAATATTTCACTACACACAACACTAGCTTGGCTTGCTTTACATGCAATCGCGACCTTCCTCGATAGCTTGCATCGTACGCAATTCCGAGTTTCACTAAACAAAGATATGCTATTAAAATATTATTAAAACTACCCATTATGAATATTAAGACCCACTTTTTAATATTTTGTAAATTTTATTTTTCAAAATGGAATTCATTTCTGGATTCGGAATATTGATATTAACCTAGGGTGAAATTTTGGTATTTTTCTGAAAACTTTCAATTTATGATGAATAGTGAAAACACTAGGTTACTATTTAAAAACCGACTTTTTATTTAAATAATTATTTATTTTATTTAAATTTATTTTATGTGAAAATTGATACATAATACCTATATATGTTCAATGAAATTCATTGGAGTCATTTTATAATAATTTTAGATATATAAAAATTTTATTGAACTTTTCACCGTCTTTTACCCACCTCCAAGGAGAATTTGCAAATTTACATAAAACATAATTTTACCGCTTCTCTGAGTGGAATTTCAAAAATCCGAGAGACACAGTTAATATCAAGGACTTAAATGGGGTTCAATGAGATGAAAATAATTTTTGGTTAATAGTAACTTTTTACTTTTTTTACAATGGTTAAAAGTAGATACGGTAATTAAGGGTAAAAATGATATTATTATTACCCTAAAACATGTCATAATACTACTGGATAAGTGTAATTAGACCAAAAAAAACCTTAGGAATAAAATATAACCATTTATGCCCACTTGGATTAGGTTAGGACATTTAATAATAATTAATTTAAAGAAGGGTTAAAATATTTAAAATAATAGTTTAACTAGTAAATCATTTTTAATAAAGGGTTATACATAAGATAAATTAGACTATAAATATTCATTAGAAATATAAAACATTTTTCGACATAATGGTATTTTATTTGTAATTTGTAGACATTAAATAATTTAATTTATTTATGATACAATGATGATGCAATAATTATATTATTAATGAAATATTGACATAATTGATGTTATAAATACCAAAATAATGGTAATTTGAGACTTTTTATGAATTGAAATAATTTTATATGTTAATATGACATGTTAGTATTGGTTTAATTAGATGTTTTCGATCTAATCTTACTGTTATGATTTTCAAAAAAATAAATTACCTAATAGTGTCAAAATTGACATAAAATAGTTTTTTTAAAAAAATATTATATTATTAATTGTTATTTTTTTTCTAAAAATTTAAGGTTCGGCCAAATGACTTAGATAAGGTTATATATATTTATACTAAAAAACTTGGGGTTCTTTTGGCTTGTTATTGTATGTTTATTAACCTTGTTGTGTAAGAAAACAAGAAGACATTGTAAAAGTTAAATTATCTAACTTAAAGTTAAATCTAAACGATAAGGTTAAAATAGAAACCTAAACTTGTCTAAATTCTATTGAAAGAGAGGATTTGGACCCATACCCACTTTATCTTCGAAATAAATCAATTTGGATCTATTAAAAACCGAATATGACTTTATAATAAAATAAACTTTTATGTTTTTCAAAGGTGCCCCTCTCCTCCCTTACAAAAGGGCACCTCCTCCCTCTCTTCTTCACACCACTTTGAGCATTCAAGCTTGGAAAAACCCAGACAAATTCTCTTATCCACTTCTCTAGAAACATCCTAGAGGTACTGGTCTTCTTCAAAGACCAATTTTAGTGCCTTAAATGAGGTCTCAAAGAGGGGCCTCAAAGAAGAGATAATGTCTGTTACCGATTCTTTCAACTTTATTTCTTCTTCCACTTCTTCTTCTTTAGTGGTTTCATTATGAAGTAATAAAATAAGTATCACTCATATACTGATATGTTATTATATGTATGAAACAAACCTATTTCACCATCTATCCATCCTACGGATAACGAAATCATCGCTCGTGCGTGCGTTCAGAATACCGTCTCCATGCCATGGTGTAATCTATTTTCCACCACCATCTTACATGGATGGGTATAATAGTGTAAATAATAACTATATATGATTTTTTTAAATTTATATTGATTCTGAAATAGTATACATACACTCCAATAAAATTCCACGATCATGGGAATGATATCATTGCTCGTGCGTATGTACGGAATACCGTCTCTACGATGTGATGCAACTTGTTCTACATGATTTTCATTTCATAATGATTACATAAATGAATTCTGTGAATAAGTATGATATATATTACACTAATAAAATTCTGTAAATGAGTTATCTATAACCTAAAAAAAGAATACAAATTTATTTGATAAAACACGCATAAGAACAAAAAGCAATAAACACCCGAATAACAAGTAACAGTGAAATATTTCTAATAAGAAGATATAAATATGACCATATATTATATCATAAAAATAATTATGATTCTGGAATAAGTCAATAAAACTATTTAAATCATTATACAGTAGTTTTGGACACTTATGAAGAAAATCGGACCTAAGGTAAGGGAACATCTCACAATCTCAATTTTTATCTGAGATTGTTTATACTTCAGAATTTAATGGGGAATATTTATCATACACATCCATGTTTCCTCAATATATAATATTATTTATATCCTACTACAATTGATTAAATCCAATTTTACCCTTCGGTGAGTTTTTAGTAAAATATATGAATGGAATATTTTGTCATTTTTCGTACAAGGTACTTTTTGACTTTTCTGGCCAAAGTATGAGAATAATGTTTTTTTAACTGATACAGCCTGTATGGATTTTTAGAATATTATTTCTAGGAAGAATCCTTTACATGTTTTCAAGTTTATTTTTAATCAAATTCTTTTAGATTAAAATTTTATCACATGTTAGGAAAGGAAAAATGTTTTTGAAGTATAAAGGATATTTTCCTCAAGAATGGAGTTCAAGTGTTTTATCAAAATTATTTTCCATCTAAGATAATATAGGGTTCTGTTTCTATCCCAATTATTACATATATTTGATTATGTTTTGATCGAATTATTTTTATGAATTCCTTTATCTTATATGAATTTTTTTATGATGTCATGAGGTTTAAGAATCCCATTTTTATTACATGGGCTATGCAATGATGTATGATTTATGATTTTTTGGAACACATAAGAATGGTATCATTATGAGATGGGTGGGACCTATATCTCCCTCCAATGAATTGGGTAATGACTTATATCTAATGAGATAGGAATGGCTGGAATGGTAGGTTAAACCGGTTCAGTGAAACATGACTGAAACGAGGAGTGAACTCGGTTCAGAAATAGACATTGTCCGCTAAGATAGTCTTGTAAATGAGTCTTGACTACTATGAAATGATTCTCTATGATTATGTGTGTATGCCACAAAGTTTTAGGATTTAAGTTATGATTATTGGGATTAAATTTCACTACTATGATTTATCCCATCTTATGAAATTATGATCTATTTTCCAGGTTAAGATTTCCAAAATAATATGTTCTTATGAATATGATGTGATTGATAATTCTTTTGTTTACCCTGACTGAGTATTTGAGCTCACCCTTTTGTATGTTTTCATTTCCCAGGTCATGAAGAATGTTATTAAGTAGGATATGCCAAAAAGAGACTCTAGATATAATGAAATAAATGGGAGACAATGTAGATGATTTATGAACCAGTTTTTTATGTTTCCCAGTTTCTTAAGACACTATACCTTTACGATCCTTTCATGGTTTTGTTATAATGTGTAATAATTATGCTTCAATATTGATGTATTAACAATTTATGTAATGTATGGGTCGTTATATGAACCATCCTTTGTTGTCACATAAATGAATTTGTGAACCCGAAGATGACCCATATGGCCAAATGAATCACGTATCTTTGTTTTCATGGTGTTACTTATTCAATTCCTAATACTCAATATGGGTAATTATATAGGGAGTATTTGAAATTTTTGTGAAACAGGGCGTGAGATCTATTGAGAAATAAATAATTTTTTTCTGGATCGATATGCAACTATTTTAGAACGACATCAATAAATTCCTAAAAAATTGTTATATATATAATTTCAATTTTCTACACATACATTTGAGATTAACAAATCTTATGAAATATAATGAAGACCCATATACTAGAGGTAATATCCATAGGGAGCTCATAAATAACATCGAACTGATGTTTGTTAATGTGAGGGATTGAAATATCAAACATTACTTCCCTTCATTGGGAATTGATTTGAGATTTGTAGAGAATAATCACATCCATGCTGAAGATGACATAAAATTCTTCCATAGGTATAATGAAATGATTTACAGAAATAACATTCCCAAATCATCAATTGGAGATAAATAAGAGAATTTAAATGGAATCATTATACCATTAGGAGTTTTAATGGATACTTCCACATCAGATATTTTATAATGAATCTCAACACACATAAAAAAGGCATTATATATGGACTAGTGGTTTTATATTGAAGAAAAATAATACATTAACAACACTATAGAAGAAGGAAAGTCTACCTTTCACAAAATAATTCTTTCACCCCTAAATATAAATAGTTATTGCATGATAATTACCATTTTCAATTAGCTTAATAAGCTAATGAAATCAATAATCATCACCAAACCCTAGGCCATGGCTGTGGTTATCTTAATTCTAAATATCATTACACAAATGCATTGAATCACGGGAGGTGCATTCAGTCTTACATTTATTCCTATTATACAATTAACTAATGTATTCCCATCACTTTAGCAATCAAATACCTAAAGTACACCACTTTCACACTAAAAAAATTTGTTATAAACCTAATGAAAATTTATATAATTCATTCATCCAATAATATATCAAAAAAGAATTCTCATCTATTTCTCTCTATATTTTTTAGATTCACTTTTATACACTCTCTTCCTTTTTTATGTCACAATTCTATTATTGGTACGTTACTCCAACCACTAATTCATCTCTAATTACAAAACCAACAATATCTTCATAGCTACTTAATTATCTTATGTCCAATACCCTTATGAGAAATCAATTTATTTTTAAAAAGAGGCTATAAACATTAATTTTAGTTGGGATCATAAATCTGGAATCATATAATGAGAGTTTAATGAAATTATATTTTCTAACAGATTCATCATCCCATTTTTCAATATATGATGCCCCTGGTAGATCTGGGTATGATGAATCTAGGGAATGTTTATATTTAAATATAATTTTGTAAAATCATCCCAGTATATTAAATCAATTTTATTTTGGTTCCTCAAATTCTTAATGAGAGTCCACCCGTGTTCTGCTTCTCCTTCTTACCGATAAAAGTCAATAATGACTTTGTCATTCCCTGAAAAGTAAATAAAATAGAGTATCAATACATTATATTTGATCCATTTTTCAATAATAAGTGTATTATAAGAACCATTAAACTATGAGGGATGTTTCCTCATGAAATAATGAAAATAATGTTGTTACCTCTTTTTATTTTTTTAAATTCAACAAAATTCATATCAGGAATTTTTTTAGAAAACCAAATATAATTTTCATTCCATATCCCATTGTATTTAGATGGTTTAGAGAAAAATAATATCAATATCTATCGTAATAACTATTAATTTTGTTCTATATGGTTATATCCATTATCTAAAAAAATAGCATTGAAACCATTATCATAATGAATAACCACATAATTTAGAAAAATAATTACTTATAGGAACCATAAATCAATCCATATTTATTAATTTATGACATAATGGGGTTTTCCTAGTTTATTCATATCCATAATTTTTTAAATCCTTTATGATGGTTCATATATAATTTTTCAATTACCAAAGTGTATCACATGATACTGAAAAACCAATAGTGTAGAAAGGTACATTTTTATGTACATTATCACAATATGTTATGCCTAACACCCTATATCAGAGTTGATACCAAAAGGTATATATGTGAGATATCCATACCCACTTGCAGTATCATGGTATGAATGTATAATTATAAAACAACTCACTCTATACTTTACAAAATTTATAAGCCATTTTCATATTATTTTCATTAAATTTATACTTATTTGTAAATATGTATTTAGTGTTATCACTGTGGAATCGTTATCCTTGTTTCCAAAGGGTAAATAAATTTTTCACTGATTAAAACTATAGCATTACTTTGTTTTTTATACACTAACATTTATTTACATTTTCATAATACATACCACATTACAAAAAACAATTCCCAAAGATCACATCAAAATGGTTTATTTTGAATCATGGAACAATAATTACCTAATTTAGTGAAATATCGTCAAATTTACCCACAAATATCTTCCTAGATAGTAAATGTACATAAATATATTTCTTTACAACATGTGAAATTGATGTATATGAAAGGGGTGATATTATATGCTTATTAAAGGTAAATAATCGAAATATATAATCATATCCAATACATATGGCTATGATAATGTGATCAGGATCGTTATAAGATCATACCTGAATTTTAAAATATCATGAAAATGAATCAATATATTAATAATTTTTTATTTAATGACATTAATCATTAGGAAATAATGAAAATAATGAATGAAAACATTTTATAAGAGTAATATTTGGAATATTGTTACACACAAAATCATATAAAATTATTTCATGGTAGTCAATAAATCATAATAAATTCCATAATAGTAGTATGGGTTCACCCCCACCCCCTCTTCGTAGTAATAGTTCACTCCCATAGCCATCATAGTAATATTAGTTCACTTCCTGATCCATCTTGGTAGTCATGGTTCACTCCCCTGGAAATATTAGAAGTAAGGGGACACTCCTAATACAATATATATATATATCTCTTTTGAGATTTAAAACATTCCCCAACACATTTTATAGATATATAGGTCCCAACTACATCATAACAAAATTATACATACATGTTCTATGAGATAATAAACAAATAATCTTAACATTACCCAAAAAAGAGATTGGTATTAAAAAAAATGTAATCATAAACTAACATGTGGATAATATAATAGTTCCATAATAAATTCATTAATGAATAAGTCATGAAAATGATTTTTTCTCTAATACATATAAGGAATCAATAAAAAATAATTTTCATAAACTTATAACCCATGATATAGAAAAGTGTTTGATGACTGTTATTCTATGAAAACATAAACCATTTAGAGAATAAATTTGAATTGATAATTTTATGATATCCATAATTAGACATGAGTAACATGAACAAATATCATCTTTAATAGAAAATTATTTTAAAATATTTCTTAAAAACAATCATGGAAAAAAATATTTTCATATCTAAAAAAAGTTTTTTCAAAAATATATCAATTTAAAAACCATTATCATATAAAATAACTTTCAAATTTTTAATGAATTATTTAAAAAATTTGGAATCCCATTTTCATATAAAACTTATAATAGAATCATGAATACATTTTGAAACTCATTTCCCCATAAAATATTTAAATGAAACTTGAAAAAAATTTGAAAAAACATTTTCATTGAAAATTCTTCAGTAACTAGAAAAAAATTCTCCAAATCATTGAAATCCTTTTTTAATTAAAAAACCACTTCAAAACATAATATGGATTTTTTGAGAAATCTATAAATATATTTTTAAATATAAATTCTTTTTGAAAACAATTTTCATTCCAAAACAAATAAAAAAATTAATTTATATAATATTAGTGAAACTGTTTCCATCAAGATTAGATTTTAATCATTTAAATTAATTTTTAAGGTAATTAAATTAATGAATATTGGAAAATAAAAACATTTTGTGAATTAATTTTGATATGTAAAATGTTTATAAATGTTCCTCGATCAGAAAAAAATTAGAATATCACTTCATTAATCCCCACTTTTTTAAAATCTAAAAAATGGAAACAAAATTGTTTTAAAGATCATTGGATAATTGTATAATATTTTTTGAAACCTTTTAAAAAAATGGATTCAATGGAAAATTTGTTTCCTAGTGAAAAGAAATGTATAGTTAAAATATATTAAATATAATTTCATGATCATATTATGTACCAAAAATTTGTAAAAGTAACCCATTAAATTGATATAACATATATAAATAGGATTTAATAAATCAAATGGGATTTTAAGTGTTATAGATGAAAATAGTTTGTCAATGGGAATATAATTATAATCTATCTCAATAAAATGTTAGATTATTGCTCTAAAACATTAAAAATTTGTAAAATTTGAAACATAACACAACTGAATGAATAAAATTTAATGAAGAATAAAATATTATTAAAAGAATTAGAGTCATATTATAACATTTCAATGGTATTGTACGTACATCATGGTATAATATTTGTTTGTAACATGGTATGTGTCTCACATTAGTAAAATTGAGACAAAATTATATTACTAATTGTAAAAAATTAAGATATATACCAAATGAAATTAAGGACATCAAATGGATATGTAAATTCACATAATATTTAGTTTTGTAAACATTGAATAAATCTATTTTCAATATACACTGCACTTAAATTAAGTTAGTGGTGAATAAGACATGTATATCACATAAATAAAAAGTGAGATGAAATTCACATACCTTTTTTAGTGACAATAATAATAGTAATACATTAATACTATATAATAAATTTATATTTAATATAAATTATTTACAGAACCAAATAATTATATATAATACCATATTTTTTTATGAATTTATATTTTCCTCTTATAAAAATTTACAAGTTAAGGTTAGCCTTCGGTAATAACCATATTATTTTTCTCTAGTGTATTAATTTTTTATTTCATTGGTTTTTATAGTTATATAAACTTTTGAATAATTTTAAAAATGGTATTAATATATCTTATATTAGTTATATTTTTTTAATATAATCAATGTAATATAGATGTATGAAACAAAATACAATATTACTATTCATGGTAGGTCTTACGTACATATAAATATTGTTTATTTTATTTAGTCATATTGAAAGGAAGAATATGAATTTAAGTTTTCTATATATATATATACACAGTTATATATATTAATATTAAATTAGAATTATTATATCAAATATATCATATAAATTCACTAACAAATATTTAATACATACAATGTAGAGTGTAAACTAATAAAATTGCTTTGAGGAGGAAGTAGTACACACATACACAAACGATGTTATAATGTTTACCAAATATAAAATGCATTAAGGTATGTGTGATAAAATAATTTAAGAAGATTAATGACATAATAAATATCATATAAATCATATATAAATAGTATTTTAAATATAATTCTCAACTAGGAAAAGTGGTAAACGAAAATCAATAAACATTGTTTCGTGTAGTGGTGATTCGCTGTACATAAGAAAACTAAGTTCAATACCCATTATATAAGAGTATGATTAAGTGTATTTAAGAACCACAATATTAAAATATATAAGTTTATTTAGTATAAATATCATGTAAAATAATAATATAATAATCATAATTTAGGTGATGGTGATGTAAAATAAATGAAATGATCTTGTGGTTGGATGTTACATATTCTATGGGAAACGCCTTTTAGATTACACAAAATTGATTATCTGGATTGATTTATACCAAAATGGAGACTGAATGGAGTGAGGGAGTGTAATTTAGAGAATATTCATTATGATTATTTATGATTAAAATGGCTTTAGTGATGTGATGAAGTTAGAGGTTTGTGTGTCTTTTGATAACTTTTTATTAGTGGCATTCATGTATATCTTCAAAAAGAGAATTACAACAACCATTCTAACATGTGATGTGCATAAAAAATTAATACAAATTATATAAAAATATGATATGGTATAGATATGGATATAATATAGAATTTTTTTATGTTTATATGTTATTTTTTTCTTTCTCTTTAATGCCTAGTTCATTTTTATGCTTAATTTTTCTTTAATAGTTGTAATTAAATTTAACACAATTTAGAAATATTTATGTTCAAAAAAATTTATTTTATAATAAATTATATATTAATATCTTAACAAATATGGAATCAATTTTTTATAATTCCAATAATATAACTCACATAAATTAATTTCAAACAATTTTATTAGACAAGAAGACACTATTGAAATTTGGAAAAAATGATCAAAAGTATTCTTTGATTTTTTATATACAATTTCAATATGAAATTGGTTAAAATTTTCTAAATTGGATTAATTTATCATTAGATTATAGAATTTAAATTTTTAAACAAATCAATATATTACTTAATTATATAAATTACTAATATAAAAAATATTTTGGAAATAAAATTTAGTATGTTAATAATATTAATCCAAATACAAAGATTCTTAGAAAAATCAAAAAAATGCACCACATACCAATTTAAAAAAATTCTAATATTTTGTTTGTTCTATGAAATTAAACTTCTATATCTATCTAATTTTTTTTTAATAGATTGATAAGAGAAGTTGTTTATTTGAGAAAATATTTTTTTAAAACATTTAAATAGTGTACTAAAAATTATATTTTTTTATTATCAAACTATTTTATTTATTTAAAACTGATAGGAAACTTATTTTGAAAAAAAACTTATTAATAAACATATTTCTATGTTTAATGGATATGTTTTAAAAATATTCTTTACATAATATTAATTATAATATGATATTTTTTAAAAACACAATAATTCATGTAACTACTATATATAAATGTTTTATGCAGGGTAAACCATATCGGCACAATGCTTACAGAATATTTCAATTAGTTAAATGCATTAAAAAATTGAGTTTTTTTTGATTTCAAAATTATTTAATACTCGGGGAGTTACATATCATGAATCTATTTCTCCTTGTAGTAATTAATTTTTCATTTGAACTAATTTATTTCATGGGTCTTATGATTTAAATGATATGAAAGTTTCAAGGATTTATTTCACTATCAAATCATTTTTTCTAATTTATTTTAAAATTTCATTTTGTAGAACATTCTGATATTTCAATATTAAAATCAATCTATTTTATACTAATCATTTTTTATAAAATTCTCAATATTATATTCCATTTTAGAAACATTTATATATTAAAATATTCACTTTATTAAATCTTAATATATTTATCTAATTATATGAAAATAATTCATCATCATTATAAATGGTTTATTATAGAAATTCAAATATATATATATTCAATTAAAAATATTTTCTAAATAAATCAGAAACAATTTTTTCAATAAATAATATGATTCTAATGAAATCTTTTATCATTTTTAAAACAAGTTTTGTTCATCTTTTACCAATATTGTGGAATGATTATTTACATGAACATGTTTGACAAAAACTAAATTTTTTACCACCTTGACCCTTAGATAGAGAAATGATTACTTTAAATATTTTAATGCTTATTTTTAAAGATCATTATTTTCAAAATATTTACTAAAAGATTATTTTAAAAAATATTTTTAATGTAAAACTTTATTTTCCTTAATAAATTATTAATGAAATATTTCATAGAATTATTATTTATAAATGAAATTTATTGTTATTTTTTTAATGATCCACTGGATAAATTTTGTATTATTAGAGTCATAATTATTTCTCAATATTTTATATTATTATTTTAATCAGGTAAGTAAAAGTTTGTTAACATTCATCATATTAATATGGATGGTTTATAATTATGTTCGTTGACAAAGGTAAGTATAAACATTTCATATATTTGGGTCTCAATAAGAATTTTTAAGTTGATTATGTGTTCTCCAATTCATATGATAATTTCATTAGACATATTTTGCAACTTTTGGGGATAGATATTACATAACCTCTTGATAGATCAACAGGATTTAGGAGAAATGTTAGATACCTTATTTTGATGAGGACATACCCATTAACATGAGATGTCTTGGAATGAGGCATTGATGGTAATAAGTGTTGGAAAAAAGAAATTATGGTTATTTAATATATTCAACATTTTTCATTCCATAATAAAAATTCTATTACAATCATTCAATGTTATTATTTACTTAATTTAAATATATGTGTTTATGTTTTTTGGTCATTTTATTAGTTATATGAAATTATTTGTCTGTAATTTGATTTCAATATTATTATTGAGATGTTTAATAAATTACATTTGATAAATTATATACCATACCATATGGATTATTACTTATTTATTAATATCTTTCACTATATACAAACTCCAACTAGGAATCTGAGCATACCCATTTTTTTGTTTTATTTTATCTAGAATTCTAGAATGTTTATGTGATTGATATACAAAGAAATGATATTTGGAATAATTGTATCCAAATTGAATAATAATATTTTATTTTATTTTTAAAATTTAATTTGATTTTAATGAATGTGTCATGTTTTCGAACAGTACATAACTATTTGTTAATTTAATATGTCTTATCATATATCGTGTTATAATGTTTTAATGTTGAAATTGTCTATATGATACTACGTTTGTGGTCATTACAACACCTAGAATGTATGATATCCAGGCTTGGCATCCCACGATTCACTATGAGACATTCACCGATATCCATGGATATCAAAGGCAAACCATACTTAATAGTAAGTATTAGAATCAATATATATATATATATATATATATATAAATATCAATAATAAATATATAGTCTAATATTCAGAGAAATTAAGCATAAGAATAAGTATATATTGTCATTCAAGTGTCTATTGAGAAACCGAATCCCGACATGGTTATGTTTATTAATTCTCTAACTAATTTTTTATATCATTGTACTACATATTGTTTGATAATATTTTAATAAATAAAAATCAAAAGTGTTGGACTATTATGTACATGTAACACCCTTTTTTGGATTCCATTACACTGGGATACACAAACAAACCTTATTATTTCATGTTTATTATTATGGAATATGATTGTGTTGTTACTCATTACATTGGAGAATAAAATCTCATGGAAGTGCCAATGGAAAGGATTCTTATGAGGGAAAATGATTTATATTTTTTTCTTTTTCATGGTATAGTATTATATATTACAAGATTTAACGATCTATTATATATATTTTCTCATCACAATTTAATGTGTTGTTGTATTATTATTTGGAATTCCATGTTTTTCTGATTTATCCTAAATTCCATTCAAAGTTACTACAAAAAATATTTAGTTATTATTTATTTTTTATTTTTCATCTTTGATCATGAAGGGACAATCTTCAAAACATACAAATTTTTATACCACATTATGAAGCCCTAACATGGCAGATAATAAACTGGGTCCATGATCCATTCCGTCACATTTCCCTAAGAGTTATTCCCCAAATGTTATAGGATTAATAATAAATAAAATAGACATTTCATAGAGTATAAGAATTATAAATAGGTTATGGATGCATCCGTTTCAAAATATAACTAGTTTTAAGGACAATAAACTAGTAGGTGTTTAGATTTCCTTCCTATAGTGTTCATTATTGTTGTCAATGTGGAATTTCTTCAGGAATGTCTTATTTTTTAGACCTGTTTAGTGAAACAGTTTACCATGTACTTTAATTGAATTGATGAAATGACATGGATATATATAGTCAATTGAGAATGGACTATTTTAGAATATGCGAAAATGAAGAAATACATCTTTATAAAATTAATGGTATTACTTGTAGGAAATCATGATGGTTGTAGATACCATTATTTAGAATTACCCATTCATTATAGAACAAAATATAAGAACTCCAAACATTCATTGATGAAAAGCAAGGTTATGTGATCTTATATCTTATTTTTAGGTAATGTGTTAGAACTATCTAGATTCTTAGACACTAATATTATTATTGTAATATATTTTAAATACTTATTTACTTAATGAAAAAAATAATTATCCAGGAAAATATTGGTGATTAAAATGAAACACATCAATTTCAATTGGAATTACAATACCCAATTGGGTTAGGTGTAATTATACCTTCCCCAATACTCATCATGGTTGAGAAGTTATATGTTGGGTCAACTATAATGTCCCGTGATTTTGGCTATTTTAATTTTCAATAGGTTTTTGATAATTTCTTTTATTATATGGGACAAATGTAAGATTATTATTTGGAATGATGTATCAAAAATTTGAAAATTTTATTTTTTAAACATGTATTATTCACCCACAAATTTCTATGTTGGATTTCAATGTTTAAATATTGTTGAGAACATAGGAAAAAGTTTTAGGGACAAGCAAGTAGGGTGGAACTATTTGTTAAAACCATGCATCCTTATGTAAGAAACTATTTTGAATGGTCCTATATAATTGTGGGTTTCAAATGTTTTATTGTTATAATTAATGGCGAGTTTATAGTTATTAAAGGGGTATTAAAAAAATTCAATGGTGGAGGCATGGACATTGAATGATTTGTTATAGTGGTGTAATATCCTACACCCTTAGTTACAAAAATGCATTGGAACATCATAGTTGGTCCAAAGTAAGCCAAATAATGAATCTACACTATTATGTTTATTAATGGTTGTTATTTAACCTATTATTTCCTTTCCTCATAAATGTGTTTCCTCCCCTTTCTTCCTTATTTCTCACATGAATACCATCCACTCAAGATCTTCCTTTTTGAATATATTTTTAATTGATGTTGCTCATTCATTCAGAATGTGAATCAATATTTGTTGGTCTCATTATTTCCTTGTCAACATTCTCATTATCTCCCTTTCTTCTATTTATTTCCATCACCGTGTGGAATGTGAAAATATTTCATTATCTATTCTGAAATTTCTTTTTTGTTTTACTATTTATCTAATTTTTCTTAGATTTTCTCAAAATAAATATTGATATATGTAGATTAATGTTGCATATTCATTTTAAATGTATTATTCGTCCTATCCCACTATGTATCAGGAATTTACAAAAAATGTTGTTGTGATTCATGATGATTTTTCTTCATGTTTCCCTTTATATGAGTAATTATTTAATAAATGTATAATATATTAAAATAGATAATAATTTTGAATTTAATTGAACCATTTTAGGTTCACCACATCAACTCAAACCAAAACCCTTTTAGTTTTTTCGTAAACAAATAAACATGAATGCCTTGTATATGATACTAGACCAGCCATGCAATGGGTGAGTGGAAATTCAAATTATTAAAATTATTGTAACATGGATTAATCACACTTTATGGGTAGTGTCATATCTCTAAAGTATTATATGTTTGATTTAAATGACATGAAATTTTATGAAAACCATGAACCATTTATACTAACTCATCTATGATGTGAGTTTCCATGTTTTTCGAAAAAGTTGTTTTCTAATAGAGTAAAATGAAAAAAAAAACAATAGAGTTAAAATTGAATACACAAACTGAATTACGAAATACTCACTATCATGGATATCATTATTAATTAAAATATGTTCATGTTGAATATTCAGAAGTAGTGATAAATCATATCCATTTTATAATGAATAATTCACATAACGAATAATATTCTTTTTTTACATGTATAGTTGTAAATTCTTATGCGATGATCTGATGGCCCCCTCATTACTCCCATATATATGGGGTATATGGAAATGGAGCACCATAGGATGTTTTTATCTTGAATGGAACTCTATATTCGTATGATTATTAGGATTGGTGTCCCATATAATAGTGATAATCTAGCATGGAATCATGATTACTATTTATTATTGGTCACAAAGACCCATATAATTCAAGTTATCTTAGATTGTAATCCCCATTAAATGTTTTATCTCAAAATTTTCATCCATATATATGTTAAATATATTAATGAAATATCATATACATCAAATACTCAAAAATGGTATCCAAAATACTTTTGTTACTCATTATTGGAGACATGTGTGATGCATAATAAATGGGCATGGTGTCCATCATTCCACTATGAGATTGCTACCACAATACATGGTGATCAGAGTGAACCTGTTGGTCCAGTTTGTTATTAGTATCTATATTTATCGATATAATTTTTTTTACTTATTTAGATCATATATATAATTTAAAAAATTATTTAATATATATATATATATATATATTATTGTTCAGATGATTAGATATTTTTTTGCATATGCTAAAGGATGTACTATTGGTCATGTGTCCTATGTGGAAATATATCCCCATTTGGTTATGTTTATTCATTAATTTTATTATTTATTCAATCTACAAAGTATAAATTTTATAATCATATATTTTATATCATAAGAAAATTTTGATCACATCCTACTGAGTATATCTCACATGCTTTTGGGCGACCATTTCACTATGGTACATGAATAGATCTAATGGGTCTAGGATCATGATTATAAAATATTATTTGGATGTTACTATATAAAAAAATTATAATGGACCATGAAAAAAGAATGATCACTGGATGAAAATGGAGATAACCTTTGTGGTTTCTATTATTTTAAATGTGTACAATTAAGAATTACCTATTTTATAAATAATGATTATACATTATAGAAACAAATGGACAAGCCTGTCTGTATTAATTTCTTTTGGCATTCCTATATTATCTAATTTGTTTGCTATACATTTATATTATACTACATATACTTTTGATTTATTAATGTAACACTACGCTACTCAAATAATGAGTGTATATCCTCCCCAAATTCCCACAAGTAGACCCTCTATACAACTCAGTCGCCTTCAAAATTGGTGGTGGTGGGATATATGGAATGTTTCTACAATTTTTCATGGACTATTTATGTCTCTCCCCATTTAGGATGTCACATAATCCCTCTATCCAATGTCATATATGTTTGGAAAATATAATATTTATTAATTATTATAAAACTTATTAGTATCATTATCTAATTTGAAAAGGAAAAGCTAAATCATTCTTATTAATATGTATTTCAAAAAAATATGTTAAATTATTTAAAATGGTTCTCCATATTAAATTATAATATATTAAATATACTTATATGCATAAATTTTCCTCTATATAAAAATTATATATATTTAATGAAATTATTATTGATGATTTACTAAATATTAATGTCTTAATATTTCATAAAAAAATAATTACTGTTATTTAAAAATAATTTTCTAATTAATCAAGAGAATTGGTCTCAAAGAAGTTATACTAAAAATAATAATAATATTTTGTATCTAGTTTTTCACATGAATATATTTCTTATCAATTTGGAAAAAAATTATCATGTTTTATATCTTTAATATGTAAATTATTTTATCATTATATATTTATATTTATTTAAAATGATTTATTTTAAAATTTGTGATTTTGTTCATGAATTTCAATGCAAAAAACTATTATAATTTAGTACTATTAAATATCTACTAATTTATTCTTACATATGTATTAGGAAATGAAAAAAGTATATTTATATAACATTAATTATTTTTCACGTTAATTATCAATATTAATAACCTTCAAATAATAATAGTAATATTTCTTCCAATTCTATTCCTTTTACACTACACAATTTTTTATTAATTTTCTTGAATGGCGATCAATGATATAAAATACATATCATGATTTGGGAAATTATTTACCTAACCATATAACATTTGACTATATGGTGTATATAACCTATTATTTTCTTAATAGATTAAATTTTATTTTCCAAGAATGTAACTAAATAACAATGGATACACATTGATTTCAAATTCTGTATGTTTTTAATATTACTAATTTAATTACTAATTATTTAATAATTTCATTCCATTTTAATATTTTATGGTGACTATTTTTTTTTCATATGTATTTATAATATGTTTAATGAATCCAAAATAATATTCATGGATTTATTATAATTATATAAAATATTTGATTCTATTCATATGTAATTTTTGTGAATGATGATTGGTTAGTAAAATATTTTCTTCCAATGCCTTGGTTAGAAATTTTCTCACTTGTGGTGTGTTTTTTATAGAACATTTTAGTCATTAATAATCATTGGTGTTGATGTTGTGACAGATAAAAGTAATATTTACTACAAAAATTTTCATACAAGATTTCAAATATGCATGATTTTATGATCTGATTGATCAAGTATATTGAATAATTCTTCCACTAAAAATTTATTCATTTATTTACCTATATATAATGATTTAATATCTAAAAATTGTTGGATATAATTTCTCATTTATACTATTTATATCTATATTATTATGTTATTCTCACCTATGAACTCTGATTTTTATTTCTTATGTTTTCATCATTTAATATCAAATCTCACCACTTCTTATGTTTCAATTTCACTAGGTTATTAATATTAGTGTAGAATATGGAATTTATAATATTTTAACAACCATTACATCTATAGTTACACCTTAGGGGGTAAAAAATTATAAATAATTGTAATTAGGGGAGAATTCCAATGCTAATTGGATAATAGACGGTGACTAGAAAAGAAGGTATTTAATCACAGAAATGGGAAGTGTTACCTACGTAAATAATAAATAAGAGATAATTTGAAAATAATATCCAAAAAACCCATTCTAATAATAATTAAAGAATAATCTCTTATATATCATTTGAAGACATACATAAATGGGAATAAATGAATTGAAAAAACTATAGATATAATCCTCATCAGTGATATTCAATATTTAATAACTCTTAAATAACATCACAATATAGTACCTTCTATATCAATTAACAATGATATCCAATAGGACTAAAAAATTGATTATATATATTCATGGGGAGTTCAAAATTCATATATAATAGAATTATCCCTGAAACTACCCATGAAAATTAGGGAAGAATCATACTAAATCTATGTGAGTAAAAAACGTAACAAAAACATCATCTGGATTGCATTGGTATTCATTTCTTTTCTTCTCCATGGCTATCTTACGAAATAATTCATATAGGAATAAGAATAATATTGAGGTTTTATATATTGAAATTGAAAATTGTATCAAAAGAAACCATCCCCCTGTGATGTTTTCACTTTCATTCTTTTATGCCACAATTCATATTCCTAAACCCCTTTCTCAAATCAATTCATCCATTACATGATACAAAACATATACCTACCTAAATCAATCCCATAGATCGCCTAACCAATTTTTTTCAATTAGTCTATATATAAATTTTAGTGTCATTAACATCCAATATATAACCATTTTTACACCCAGAATCTGCAAAATACCTTATTAAATGAATTATAACTCAATTTTTCAATACACAGACATATAAAGTAAAGATATGTAAGTGATAGCAACTGACAAAATTAATTTGTTCTCCACATATTTAGGACATCACAACTTACATCCCACAAATATAAGAAAAAATAATTTTCCATAAATCCATGTAATATTATAATCAATGAGAGAGTGTTTGAGATTGGGTAGTCACCCATATTTAACATTCTGATAAGGAATGTTATCAAACACTCCCCATGAACATATTTTTGTTTTTGTTTCCCCAAACATGTGTTGGTATCGTATCAAATAATATAAAATATAAGGTAAATATAAACCTTAATGAAATAATGGTCCAATAACAATTATGGGAATTTGTTTTTCATTATACATGAATTAGGAAAATTATTTTAAAAATATTAATGTCATAATAGTAAACAAGAATGATGTTCAATATTAATTAAATAATTATAAATTAAGAAAATAAAATTATATTTTCTTGTGTATCATTTATATTTTTTTTTGTAAAATTTTAATGTCCATAATTATTGTTTTCATTTTTTATAATATATATCATAAGAATAATTAAGAATCCAATCAAACCACAATTTTTTTAATATTAAATATCCTTAAATATATGTATTTTATTATAGTATTCTTCTAATCATTCATCATAAATTACTCTCAAGTAGTTCATAACATGAAATTTCAATATAAGTTAGAAATAAATATATAGATGAGAAGAGGTAACTAGGCCATCAATTAAGCATTTATAACGAATTCAGAATTGTAGAGAAATCCTATGTATAAATCATTACAACCAAATTGGTGTCCTATAACATATAACATAAAATCACATCCCCTCATAATCACCATACAAAAAACCTCATGCCTCTATCATATTCATTACAATCACCCCATGTGATAATAATTTTAATTATTGGAAACTCATCCAACCATCACGACCTAGAAGACACTAACACATTGGATGTCAAATATCACATCAAAACAAGGTTATTAATTAATCACCCCAAGTCTCCAAATCCACAAAGTTAATATCTTTGAACCTTTATAATCAATAAATTATATAACGAATGTTTTTTCAAATAAAACTTATTAATATATCATTTATTGAAAAAAAAATTCTCACAAAACATAAAATAATTTATTTATTAATCATAAATATATAAATTATAAAAATTAGTAAATTACTTAATATTTAATAAAACTGAACCAAAATATCAATAAAAATATCAATGGATAAATATTATTTACTTATTCAAGAATTTTTCCTGACCTTATTTATAATATATACATATATAGATGATAATTATTATGATATGACAATTTTATTATAAAAAAAATTCCATGAATATGTAGTTATTTAATTTCCATGAATATCATCTATTCCTTAATACGTTAGAAATAAATTTCATAGATTTAAATAAAAATCGTTTAGTAAAAGAAAATATATTCGGTCTAAAAGTCTCAACCAATAATTTAATAACTAAAATATATAATTTTTATTAGTTTTAATCCCTTATAATAACTATTAATGTTATACATGTTAAATAATATACCACAAATAAATAATAAAAATAATACCATAGGTGGAAATCCTGATTGTTATATTATGAATTCCATTAAAACAAAAATTATGTCATATAATATTAATTATATAGTTTAAAACTATGACATACCATATTTGTGATTTTATATGACAATAATTACAAAAAGGCATGAAAATATTCATTCCCACCTGTTTGATTAATTTTTTTTAAAAATTACCATTATTAATCAGCCTACATTTATTTATATTCTAATTCAGTACATGAAATATTAACAATCAAATGTTTCCCATATTTTATATATATATAAATATATTTCATTTCGTGATATTGAAAAAATAGAATAAAAATATACTACTTCCAGAAACTCTGTATTCGTAGAAAAACATAAAATTATCTTCAATATGAGATTATGACATTTATTTAAATATATAGTTCATGGAAATAATATTTCAAAATATTATAATTATTTATCATGAAAAGATATTTTATTTTTTATAAAATAGTATAAATTTATATATGAAGTTATATTTTCTGAATTATAATATTTTACTAAAGATATATATAATAGTATGTAAATATATGTATTCTACTGTTAATTATTCTCAATTCATAAATCCATAAAAAAATTTCATTAATGAAAATAAATCATATAATAATCCTTTATACAATATCATAATATTATATTAAATATAAAACATTTGAAGAAACAAATATTATAATTTAAAAATTATACATCTCAATTATTCTTGAATTAATAATAATTCTTCACCATTAATATACTTCATTAATTTATTTCTCTTATATTACAATTTCAGATGGGAATATAATATATCTTTAAAAGATGATTTCAAATACTATAATATGATAACAGTAAATAGCGTTTTCTGCATCATAGGTGTATAAATAATTATTAATTCATATTCATACATAATATAAAATAGATTTATTAGATCCTTATGTTATATTTCAGTTCCAATGAAAATTGATGTATCTAACAAGATATAGGATAGAGGGATGATACCTCAAATTATGATGTCCTCAATAAATTAAGAGAGAGATACATCAAAATTGGGTAAATCATTTGACAAATGAAGAGGAGGTACAAGGAATCACCAAAACTCAATGTTATATAATAGATCTCAAATGAGAAAATTTATATTTTAGAATAAATAGATACACAAATATATTTACCTTTTAAATTTATATTAAAAATATCCTATTATTCTCATTTCATGGGTCATTTTTATGAACATTTATTTAATAAAGATGAAGGAATACAATTAAAACTGTTAATAGAAAAAACCCATTTTTTAACATGTTGATTTATTAAAAAATATGTTACAAGATAAATTAGGATGGATAACGAGAAAAGATTGTTAAAAATACCCTTATGGATCCGATAAACAATATAAATGGGTAAAAATGTATTATATTTATGTGATTTTTGAACCCATTCTTGAGATTAATTATTCATTTGTTACTCTTACATATTGAAAAGAAAACACTCTATTTCATTTAATCTAGACTATGATTAATGTTACTTAAGTATATGAATACCCAAACTAAAATTATTTTATCTAGGAAAAAACATTCCAGAGCACATAGAATAACCCAGTTCCATTTTCAAAAGTAAATAAATACCCATATGAGAGAAGATAATTTTTCAAATGACCCTTACAATGCTCGAATCAACTATTTTGAACCCTTTGAAAACCCAATCATACCAATATATCATGATAAAAAAGTATGATTTCCCTTATAATACATATTGAATACATGTTTTACCCGGATGAAACACTATAAAAGTCTCATTACTAGTATGAAAACTTCTCAACCAAGCATAAGCATTTTTATATATATTAAAAAATTATTTATTAATTAAAAACATATTGTAAGAAAATAATTGATTTTTTTAATTCCATGAATTCGGAAAAAATTCCAAATTAATCCAATTGTTTCCCTTAAAATAAATATTTCATGTAAAATAATATGTTAAAATTTATAAAAATTAAAAGTAGTTTACATTTTAAACAAAAAAATGAAATTAATTAAGATTTTTAAACCCATTTTAAAATATCTATATTAATTACAATAGTATATTATTAATATTAATATTTTGTTATGAATATTTTGAAATGAAGAACAACCCATAATAAAAAATGAAGGGATTTTTAATTCAAGAGTATTATATCATATATCTCTCAAGAATTATCATCATTAATTACTAAATGGCCACCATGAAGTATATGGAAATAATATAGAAGAATATTTCAACCTCATGGGATTCCTCTCTTGTGTCATGCAATATTTAGAACACAATAACCACTATATAAACAATGTATATAGACAGACAACATATTATAATAGACTAGAAACAATCTTATTGTGGAAATTCCTTTAATATATGATTAATTCCAATAGAAATAATTATAAAAAAGACGATAATAAATATCACATATCATTGTTTGACAAGATAGATAAAAATATAAAATATTGGATTAGAAAACATGTAATATTGAGTACTTATTCCTAAATATAATTTCAAACTATGATCACATAATCACCATTAAAGAGACATAGATATCTGTTAAAAAAATAGTTCATACATATCAATCAAAATATATAAAGAAAGTAAAAAACCTATATAAAATATATAAATACCCAAAAAATTCAAAGGAAAATTTTTTCATAATTTTTCATTGGGATTTTACAAGAACGCAGTTTCTAACGACACTTGATTCTGAGGCCCGGTGTGCCTGGAATTACTATTCGAAGTTTAGCTCGGGTTTGTTCAGTGAACGAACGAGCAGGAATTTATAACTTTTGAACCGGTGCTCGGAATCGAATTCCGAGGGCACCGATGGAACAGTAGTGCCGGTAATTGCTTAGGAACACCTTTTTCAGAGTTTTATTTTCCCGAGAGAAGTTGATAAAAAATTGAGGAAGTTAAAAATAAAAATTTAACTATAATTTTTATTTTTCTCTAAGTGGATTTAAGCTTTGGGTGGAATTTGGTTAACTACCCAACTTCCCATGGAAGGGTATGAGGGTGGTTGGGCCTACATGAACTCCACCCCATCACATTCCTTAACTCCCTCAACTCACAATTAAATATGATATCTTAAATATTAATAACTTATGTTATTAATGAAGTGTGAGTTTAATGTGTGTGTTTGAAATTCAAACTATGTTTGGTTAATAAATTAAGTGTGGGAATAATTTATTTTTGGGTTATATTTTTGTGGTGGATCCTTTTAGAGAAAAGGGCTAAGGAGTTGAGGAACTTCTTCGTCTTCGACGAAGAACGCGAAGAACACATCGGTCTCCGACGAAGAACGCCGAGTTCTTGGAAACCGATTACGCGACGCCGTGTACCGCGACGTCGTCGACGTCTTCTTTCATGATGCCTCTTCCCACGACGAATCCTCATTTGACGAACCTCCGTTCATGCTCGCACGAGGTATAGGTTTATTTATTTATTTTGTTTATGATTACTACTTTGTCGTTCTTCATGAAATGTGACCAATTGCTATCGAATAACGAGAGGGGGCCAGACCACACAAACACAACCGACCCTCCTCCCTTATCCATGATATTGTTTCTAATGTGGATTGGAAGGGAATGGCGTGGTGTCGTCACACCACGTGGAATCATGCGGCAAAGAATGTGCGGCGCTGTCGCACCACGCCGTGAAATCGAACAAGGACGCAATGCTGTAACAGCCCAAGATTTTATGAAAAATATTCTTTTTAATAATTTCTTGTGTTTTACGCTACACCAAAAGGAGCTTGCACAACACGCATCCATGACTTGCCTTGTATTACACGCAATCACGACCTTCTTCGATAGCGTGTGTAGTACGCAATACCGAGTTTCAGTAAACAACATTATGCTATTAAAATATTATTAAAACTAGCCGTTATGAATAGTAATAGCCAATTTTTGAAATATTGTAAATTTTATTTTTTGAAAAGGAATTTATTTTTGGATTCGTAATATCGAAATTAGCATAGGGTGAAATTTTGGTACTTTTTAGATATCTTTCATATTCTGATGAATAGTGAAAATTACTAAATTATAATTAAAAACAACTATTTTAATCAAAATAATTAATAGTGATAAATTATTAATTTGAGAGGTTTTAAAGTATATTTAGAATATATTTTTACAATTTAATACAATGTTGGTCATTGGATGTAATTTCACATTTAAACCAGACATAAACAAGTGTCAATCTTTTGATAGATATTGTTTCTTAAAAACACGATATTTGTTTTAACAGTGGGATTTAATTATAAAATTAATTAATGAAACATCTATGTTATGAATTTGGTAAAATAGACTTCATTTTTGAATTCGGAATATGAAATATAGCTTTGGATGAAATTTTGGCATTGTTCTGAAAAACATCAATTTTTGATGAATAGTGAAACTACTAAGTGGTAGTTAAAAAAAGAACTGAATTTTTAATAAAACATAATTTTACCACTTCTGTGAATGGAATTTCAAAATTCCGAGAGACACGGTTGATCTATGTAAGTAAAATGTTGTTCAATGAGATGAAAATAATTTTTGGTGAATAGTAACTTTTTACTTTTATTTACCACGGTTAAAAGTAAATAGGTTAATTAAGGGTAAAAATGATATTAATATTATCCTAACACATGTCCTAATCCTATTGGACAAGTGTATCTCGACCAAAAACAACCTTATGTGTAAAATATTATCATTTAGTTCCACTTGGATTAGATTAGGACATTTATTACTATTTAATTCAAAGAAGAGTTAAAAGAGTTAAAATCAAAGGTTATTTACTAAAAAATTTTAATATAGGGTTATACATAAGATAAATTAGATTTTAAATATTCACTATAAAGCTAAAAAGATTTCCTACATAATGGTATTTTATTTTTAATTTTTAGACATCAAATAATTTAATTTATTTATGACACAAAGATGATGCAGTAATTATCTTATTAATGAAATATTAACATAATTGATATTATAAATACCAAAATAAATGGAGTTTAAGACTTTTTATGAATTCCACTAATTTTATAGGTTACTATGATATATTATTGTTGATATAATCAACTTGTTTCTAACATATAATTCTTTTATGACTTTTACAAAAATCATATCTCAAATAGTGTCAAAATTGACACAAAATAGTTTTTAAATCAAATATTATATTATTAATTGTTATTTTATTCCTAAAAATCTAAGGTTCGGACAAATGACTTAGATAAAGATATATGTATTAATAATATACAATTTGGGGTTCGTTTGGAATGTTATAGTAAGTGTATGAACCATATAATGAAAGAAAAAAAATAACACGGTAAAAGTTAAATTATTTAACTTAGAGTTAAATCTAATTGATAAGGTTACAATAATACCCTAAACTTGTCTAAATCCTATTGGTTTATAGGATTTCGACCCATACCCTCTTTAGCTTCGAAATAAGACCCTTTGGAACCATTATAAACCGATTTTGACTTTAATATAAAATAATATTTTGAGATATTCCTAAGGTCCCCTCTCCTCCCTTATAAAAGGGCACCTCCTCCCTCTCTTCCTCACACAACTTTGAGCCTTAAAGCTCGGCCAACCCCTTCCAAAATCCATTCTCCACTTCCCTAGTATCATCCTAGAGGTACTGGTCTTCTTCAAAGACCATCCTTAGTTGTTTAAGTGGAGGCTAAGAAAAGGCGCGTCAAAAAGAGGTAATATCCATTACCGATCTTTTTCAATTTATTTCTTCTTCAACTTCTTCTTCTTTAGTTGTTTGATGATAAAGTAATAACATCAGTATTTATTATATACTGATATGTTATTATAAATATTAAACAACTCTAATTAACCTTCTATCCATCCTACGGAAAAAGGAAATCACCGCGCGTGCGTACGAACAGAATACCGTCTCCACGCCGTGGTGTAATCTATTTTCCGCCACCACCTTAATTGAATGGGTATAAAGGTGTAATGAGTAACTATATATGATTATTATAAAGTTATATTGATACTGAAATAGTATACATACACTTCAACACAATTCCACGACCATGGGAACGATATCATCGCTCGTGCGTACGTACGGACTACCGTCTCCACGATGCTATGAGATTCATTCTCAATAATTAACCATTCATGAATGATTATAAAGTATATATAATAAGTACTAATTAAATATATGACCTGATAATGATACTGTATTTATGTATATTTATATGTATGTCATCTACCTAATTCCATTCAATTCAATAAGGAAACGAAAACAGCATTCATGCGGACGTACGGACTACCGTCTCCATGAACGGTGTATTTCTTTCCATTTACTGATTTATTATATATGTATATTCTGAATATATATATATATAAATCATGTTTTATATTCTGGAATTAAGTAATCATGATCTAAGTAATCATATTAATAATTACAAGTTAAAAACACGAACGACAAATGAGACGATTTTACCCAAAACGCTACTTTAACAAAAGAACGGGTAATATAAAGTCATTAGTGGACCATATATGATATAATAACAATTAATATGATTCTGGAATAAGTCAATAACATGATTTAAATCATTATACAGGAGGTTCGGACACTTACAAAGCAAGTCGGACCTAAGGTAAGGGAAATATCGTAATCTCATTTTTATCCGAGATTGTTTATACTTTGGTATTTACCGGGGTGTATTTTATCATCCACATCCATGTTCCCTCAATATGTAATATTATTTCCATCCACCTACAATTGTTTAAAACCTATTTGACCCTTCGGTGAGTTTTTAGTAAAAGATATGTAAGGAATCTTTTGTCGTTTTTCGTACGACGTTTTTTTTTGACTTTTCCGACAAAAGTACGAAGAATGTTTTGTTAACTTATATGGCATGAATGGATTTTTAAAACATTATTTCCAAGAAACTTCCTTTACAAGTTTTCAAGTTTATTTTTAATCAACTTCTTTTATTTTAAATTCGTATTACATGTTATGAAAGGAAAAAATGTTTTTTAAGAAGAAAGGATATTTTCCTCAAGAATGGAGTTCACGTATTTTATCAAAATTATTTTCCATATAAGATAATAAAAGGGTTCTGTTTTTATCCCTATTATTACATTGACTTGACTATGTTGTGATGGAATTATGTTTATGAATTCCTTTATCTTATATGAATGGTTTTATGATGTCATGTTGTTTAAGAATCCCATTTTTATTACATGGGTTATGCAATGATGTATGATTTATGATTTTGTGGAACACATAAGAATGGTGTCATTATGAGATTGGTGGGACCTATATCTCCCTCTAATTAATTGGGTAATGATTTCATATCTCATGAGATAGACATGGATGGAATGGTAGGTTATACCGGTTCAGTGAAACAGGACTGAAACGAGGGTGACTCGATTCAGAAAGGGACTTTGTCCACTAAGATAGTCTTGGAAATGAGTCATGACTAACAAGAAATGATTCTCTATGATAATGTGTGTATGCCACAAAGTTTCATGTTTTATGTTATGCTTATTGGGATTTCATTTCACTACTATGATTTATCCCATGTTATGAAATTATGATCTCTTTTGCAGGTTAAGATTTCCAAAAGTTATGTTATTATGAATATGATGTGGTTGATTTTTTTTTCTTTTGTTTACCCTTACTGAGCATTTGACCTCACCCTTTTATATTTTATTTTCCCCAGGATATAAAGAAAGGTTTTAGGTAAAAAAAAGGGGAAGATATTTATTGGAGATATTGAAGATCTTTCACCACGATTAGAAGATTACGTTCCGAGTTTCCAAAGACACTAAACTATTACGGTACTTGTGCGTGTGTTTTTTTTATGTACTAAGTATTCCGCAAATGTAATGTAATGTCCATGTACGTCAAGCTTCGGGTCTCTACAGTTGGTATCAGAGGAAAAGTTTAGTCAACCTTTGGAAACTAGGATGCGAAAACGTTAGTAAGATCCCTAGAGATATTTCTAAGGTATGTCTAGGGATGTCCCTAAGGATAAGTATACATATAGGATATAATCCTAGAAATACGATAATGATCTTATAATTTAACCTAAGATGTTAGATATTAAGGGTACTCCCCCTTTACTATGTTGTTTTCCCTAGCATTATTTTTCCTCTCACACTATTCTTTTTGGGTTTTAGAAAATGGCTGGAAACAAGATGATTCACAATAATGGAGGATATGATGGACAATGGAATGATATTATTCATGAGAAACCAAATGAAATGGTATTTGGAAGTCCAAACATCATTATTATGCCGAATCAGCAATCTCATAATATGATCAATAAAGTAAAATTTGGTAAGTTTCATGTCTCGACTAATAAGAGAAAGATGTAGTTTCATGATGATCATAGAGGAAAGAAAGTTCAATTTCCCCTATGTAAATCATGTGGGAAGAGGAATCAAGGAGAATGTTTCAAGGGAACTTGAAGATGCTTTGGGTGTGGAAAAGAAGGACACAAAGCAAGTAAGTGCAAAGGAAAAGGGTTAGTTAACACCATGGATGAGGATAATAGTATTGCTACGACATCAAAAATGGTTAAGTGTTTTAAATGTGGAATGTATGGGCATTATGCAAACAAATGCCCTAAGGGAAAGACTCATGAAAAGAATCAGTACGGTCATATGGGTAGTATTTATGTGGATGATGATGAAGAGACTACAAATGATATGTGAGATGAATGAATTTTTGAAGCTCGGTCAATGGTTTTAGAATGTAGTGGAATGATTACAAGTTTATCATGTGTAATTTTGTATAAGTAATCTCATGATACTATGGAATAAAGAGACATCTATGGATTGTTACACTATGGTCTTTCCTTGAGTTTTGAAAGTGTATGATTAATGTTACCAGTATCCATGAAAGGTTATTCAGATATTTTTGGAATGTTGATGATATGCGCATAATGAAGGGATAAGGAGAAAATTAAATGTTTGATAGTATTCATGAACTCATGACTGATATAAGGAGAAGGTTATATCATGGTTTGAGTATATAGAATTATGGGATTTTGGTATGTGGAAAGTGTTAACTTTTAACTGCATTCATGCTTTCATTAAGGTTCAATGGGTATTCAAGAGAATACATCATTATGGACTTTGAATGTTTGGAATGTGACCAACAAAACATATCTTATGATATATGGGGATCAACGATGGTGTTAAATCTCTGGTAATCGTTTTCACTATGTTATGAGAGTGGAATGCAGTATTATGGATAAGCCTAAAGATTGGAATGGATTATGTTAGACATAAGTTAGTATTGTTTATGGATAAATGTTTTTTGATATTATTGATGAGATGTTATAGTAATATAGTTTTAGAAAAAGGAAAACCTGCAGGACAGGCGACATCCCATCGCGTCGGACAAGGCTGTGGGAATCGAACCCAAAACCGAAGTGCGACTGGCCTTTATCGCCTACCACTGGCCTACAGGAAGTCCCTTTTTATTAGAAACTAGTTTTATTATATTAAGCAGTATGATATATGAAGTAAAAAGTCCATTTTAGGAACCATATATGATTAATCTCACTATAGATCGACTTATGTATATAATTTTTGCTAACCTTTGGTTTGAGACAGATGGAATGACCTGTCATTCTATCACATGATCTTCTAACACTTCACGAATAACAAATTCAACTTCATTTATTTAAGAGATGAAGTGGAAATTGTTAAAGGCACGAACAACAGTGATATTGTACCAAAATAAAGTAAGTATTTATTCTAATTCAAATTCTTTAACTTTAGGGAAACGATCTAGAAAACCAAAAATGTTGTCCCAGTGATTTTATATCTGATGAATCAGATGGTACCTTAGATCGTCACAAATTTATGGCTTTGTGATTGCTGGCTTTTCCATAGCCATGTTCTCTACCACTCTCCATTAGAACATGATGGTTAGATTTCTCTTCCATATCCATATTTTCACCTATGTGGAAACCCAGTGATTAGTTTATTTGGGTAATCGTTACATTTCATACTTTAGTTTTTAAAGCCAAGTTTTGGTATTATTTTTTAGGATGTGGGTTTCTATTAAAGAAACTTTCGAATAGTAAACCTTTTATAACCCCGACGAATTTCGAGGGCGAAATTCATTTTAAGAGGGGTAGAATGTAACAGCCCAAGATTTTATGAAAAATATTCTTTTTAATAATGTATTGGGTTGTATGCTACACCAAAAGGAGCTTGCACAACATGCATCCTTGACTTTCCTTGTATTACACGCAATCACGGCCGTCTTCGATAGCGTGTGTAGTATGCAATACCGAGTTTCACTAAACAACAATATGCTATTAAAATATTATTAAAACTAGCCGTTATGAATAGTAATAAACAATGTTTGAAATTTTGTAAATTTTATTTTTCAAAATGGACTTTATTTTTGGATTCTTAATATCGAAATTATCTTTGGGTGAAATTTTGGTACTTTTCGGATAACTTTCATATTCTGATGAATAATGAAAATTACTAAATTATAATTAAAAACAACTTTTTTAATCAATATAATTAATAGTGATAAATTATTAATTTTAGAGGTTTTAAATTATATTTAGAATATATTTTTACAATTTAATACAATGTTGGTCATTGGATGTAATTTCACATTTAAACCAGACATAAACAAGTGTCAATCTTTTGATAGATATTGTTTCTTAAAAACACACTATTTGTTTTAACAGTGGGATTTAATTATAAAATTAATTAATGCAACTTCTATGTTATGAATTTGGTAAAATAGACTTCATTTTTGAATTCAGAATATGAAATATAGCTTAGGATGAAATTTTGGCATTGTTCTGAAAAACATCAATTTTTGATGAATAGTGAAACTACTATGTGGTAGTTAAAAAAAACTGAATTTTTCATAAAACATAATTTTACCGCTTCTGTGAATGGAATTTCAAAAATCCGAGAGACACGGTTGATGTCAGTAAGTAAAATGTGGTTCAATGAGATGAAAATAATTTTTGGTGAACATTAACTTTTTACTTTTATTTACCATGGTTAAAAGTAAATATGGTAATTAAGGGTAAAAATGATATTAATATTACCCTAACACATGTCCTAATCCTATTTTACAAGTGAATCTCGACCAAAAACAACCTTAAGTGTAAATTATTATCATTTAGGCCCACTTGGATTAGATTAGGACATTTATTACTATTTAATTCAAAGAAGAGTTAAAAGAGTTAAAATCAAAGGTTATTTACTAAAACATTTTTAATATAGGGTTATAAATAAGATAAATTCGATTGTAAATATTAATTATAAAGTTAAAAATATTTCCTACATAATTGTATTTTATTTGTAATTTTTAGACATCAAATAATTTAGTTTATTTATGACACAAATATGATGCAGTAATTATCTTATTAATGAAATATAGACATAATTGATATTATTAATACCAAACTAAATGTAGTTTAAGACTTTTTATGAATTCCAATAATTTTCTAGGTTACTATGATATATTAGTGTTGATTTAATCAACTTTGTTCGAACATATAATTCTGTTATGACTTTCAAAAAAATCATATCTCAAATAGTGTCAAAATTGTCACAAAATAGTTTTTTAATCAAATATTATTTTATTAATTGTTATTTTATTCCTAAAAATCTAAGGTTTGTCCAAATGACTTAGATAAGGATATATGTATTAATAATATACAATTTGGGGTTCGTTTGGAATGTTATAGTAAGTGTATTAACCATATAGTGAAAGAAAACAAAAAGACACGGTAAAAGTTAAATTATTTAACTAAGAGTTAAATCTAATTGATAAGGTTACAATAATAACCTAAACTTGTCTAAATCCTATTTGTTGATAGGATTTAGACCCATCCACACTTTATCTTCTAAATAATACCCTTTGGAACCATTATAAACCGATTTTGACTTTAATATAAAATAATATGTTGAGATATTCCTAAGGTGCCCCTCTCCTCCCTTATAAAAGGGCACCTCCTCCCTCTCTTCCTCACACAACTTTGAGCCTTCAAGCTCGGCCAAACCCTGCCAAAATCCCTTCTCCATTTCCCTAGTATCATCCTAGAGGTCCTGGTCTTCTTCAAAGACCATCTTTAGTTCTTTAAGTGGAGGCTAAGAAAAGGTGCGTCAAAAAGAGGTAATATCCATTACCGATCTTTTTCAATTTCTTTCTTCTTCAACTTCTTCTTCTTTAGTTGTTTCATGATAAAGTAATAACATCAGTATTTCTTATATACTGATATGTTATTATTAATATGAAACAACTCTAATTAACCTTCTATCCATCCTACGGAAAAAGGAAATCACCGCGCGTGCGTACGAACGAAATACCGTCTCCACGCCGTGGTGTAATCTATTTTCTGCCACCACCTTAATTGGATGTGTATAAAGGTGTAATGAGTAACTATATATTATTATTATAATGTTATATTGATACTGAAATAGTATACATACACTTCAACATAATTCCACGACCATGGGAACAATATCATCGCTCGTGCGTACGTACGGACTACCGTCTCCACGACGCGATGAGATTCATTCTCAATAATTAACCATTAATGAATGATTATAAAGTATATATAATAAGTACTAATGAAATATATGACCTGATAATGATACTGTATTTATGTATATTTATATGTATGTCATCTACCTAATTCCATTCAATTCAATAAGAAAACGAAAACAGTGTTCATGCGTACATACGGACTATCGTCTCCATGAACGGTGTATTTCTTTCCATTTACTGATTTATTATATATGTATATTATGAATATATATATATATAAATCATTTTTTATATTCTGGAATTAAGTAATCATGATCTAAGTAATCATATGAATAATTACAAGTTAAAAACACGAACGACAAATGAGACGATTTTACCCAAAATGCTACTTTATCAAAAGAACGGGTAATATAAAGTCATAAGTGGACCATATATGATATAATAACAATGAATATGATTCTGGAATAAGTCAATAACATGATTTAAATCATTATACAGGAGTTTCAGACACTTACAAAGCAAGTCAGACCTAAGGTAAGGGAAATATCACAATCTCATTTTTATCCGAGATTGTTTATACTTTGGTGTTAACTGGGGTGTATTTTATCATCCACATCCATGTTCCCTCAATATGTAATATTATTTCCATCCACCTACAACTGTTTAAAACCTATTTTACCCTTCGGAGAGTTTTTAGTAAAAGATATTAAAGGAATATTTTGTCGTTTTTCGTACGACGTTTTTTTTGACTTTTCCGACAGAAGTACAAAGAATGTTTTTTTATCTTATACGGCATGAATGGATTTTTAAAACATTATTTCCAAGAAACATCCTTTACAAGTTTTAAAGTTTATTTTTAATCAAATTCTTTTATTTTAAAGTCGTATGACATGTTATGAAAGGAAAAAATGTTTTTGAAGAAGAAAGGATATTTTCTTCAAGAATGGAGTTCAAGTATTTTATTAAAATTATTTTCCATCTAAGATAATAAAAGGGTTCTGTTTTTATCCCTATTATTACATTGATTTTACTATGTTGTGATGGAATTATTTTTATGAATTCCTTTATCTTATATGAATGGTTTTATGATGTCATGTTGTTTAAGAATCCCATTTTTATTACATGGGTTATGCAATGATGTATGATTTATTATTTTGTGGCACACATAAGAATGGTATCATTATGAGATGGGTGGGACCTATATCTCCCTCCAATGCATTGGGTAAAGATTTCATATTTCATGAGATAGACATGGCTGGAATGGTAGGTTATACCGGTTCAGTGAAACAGGACTGAAATGAGGGTGACTCGATTCAGAAAAGGACTTTGTCCACTAAGATAGTCTTGGAAATGAGTCATGACTAAAAAGAAATGATTCTCTATGATGATGTGTGTATGCCACAATGTTTCATGTTTTATGTTATGCTTATTGGGATTTCTTTTCACTACTATGATTTATCCCATGTTATGAAATTATGCTCTCTTTTGCAGGTTAAGATTTCCAAAAGTTATGTTCTTATGAATATGATGTGGTTGATTTTTTTTCTTTTGTTTATCCTTACTGAGCATTTGAGCTCACCCTTTTATGTTTTCTTTTCCTCAGGATATAAATAAAGGTTTTAGGTAAAAAAGGGGAAGATCATTATGGGAGATATTGAAGATCTTTCACCATGATTAGAAGATTACGTTCTGAGTTTCCAAAGACACTAAACTATTACAATCATTGTGTGTGTGTTTTTGTTATGTACTAAGTATTCCACAAATGTAATGTAATGTCCATGTACGTCAAGCTTCGGGTCTCTACAAATGCCGTCGTGCCGCGTCAGAGAAACCTGAAGACATCGGGGCCGGAGCGGGGCCACGGTTGAAATCATGATTGTTATATTATAAATTCCACAAAAACAAAAATAATGTCATATAATATTAATTATATAGTTTAAAAATATGACATACCATATTTGTGATTTTATATGACAATAATTACAAAAAGGCATGAAAATATTCCTTCCCACCTGTTCGATTAATTTTTTATAATAATTATCATTATTATTCAGCCTACATTTATTTATATTCTAATTCAGTACATGAAATATTAACAATCAAATGTTTCCCATATTTTATATGTATAAAAATATATTTCACTTCGTGATATTGAAAAAATAGAATAAAAATATACTACTTCCAGAAACCCTGTATACGTAGAGAAACATAAAATTATCTTCAATATGAGATTATCACATTTATTTAATTATATAGGTCATGGAAACAATATTTCAAAATATTATAATTATTTATCATGGAAAGATATTTTATTTTTGTTATAAAATAGTATACATTTATATATGAAACTATATTTTCTGAATTATAATATTTTACTAAAGATATATATAATAGTATGTAAATATAAGTCTTCTACTGTTAATTATTCTCAATTCATAAATCCATAAAAAAATTTAATTAATTAAAATAAATCATATAATAATCCTTTTTACAATATCATAATATTATATTAAATATAATACATTTTTAGAAACAAATATTATACTTTAAAAATTATACATCTCAATTATTATTGAATTAATAATAATTCTTCACCATTAATATACTTCATCAATTTATTTCACTTATATTACAATTTCAGATGGGAATATAATATATCTTTAAAAGATGATTTCACATAATATAATATGATAACAGTAAATAGCATTTTCTGCATCATAGGTGTATAAATAATTATTGATTCATATTCATACATAATATAAAATAGATTTATTAGATCCTTACGTTATATTTCAGTTCCATTGAAGATTGATGTATCCAACAAGATATAGGATAGAGGGATGATACCTCAAATTATAATGTCCTCAATACATTAAGAGAGAGATACATCAAAATTTGGTAAATCATTTCAAAAATGAAGAGGAGGTACATGGAATCACTAAAACTCAATGTTATATAATAGATCTCAAATACGAAAATTCATATTTTAGAATAAATAGATACACAAATAAATTTACCTTTTAAATTTATATTAAAAATCTCATATTATTTTCATTTCATGGGTCATTTTTATAAAAATATATTTAATAAAGATGAAGGAATACAGTTAAAACTATTAATAGAAAAAACCAATTTTTTAACATGTTTATTTATTACAAAATACGTTACAAGATAAATTAGGATGGATAAGGAGAAAATATTGTTAAAAATACCCTTATGGATCTGATAAACAATATAAAAGGGTAAAAATGTATTATATTTATGTGATTTTTGAACCCATTCTTGAGATTCATTAATCATTTGTTACTCTTACGTATGGAAAAGAAAACACTATATTTCATTTAATCTAGTCTATGATTAACGTTACTTAAGTATATGAATACCCAAACTAAAATTATTTTATCGAGGAAAAAACATTCCAGAGCACATAGAATCACCCAGTTCCATTTTCAAAAGTAAATAAAAACCCATATGAGATAAGATAACTTTTCATATGACCCTTACAATGCTCGAATCAACTATTTTGATCCCTTTGAAAACCCAGTCATACCAATATATCATGATAAAAAAAGTATGATTTCCCTTATAAAACTTATTGAATACATGTTTTACCAGGATGAAACATTATAAAAGTCTCATTACTAGAATGAAAAATTCTCAACCATGCATAAGTATTTTTATATATATTAAAAAATTATTTATTAATTAAAAACATATTGTAAAAAAATAAATGATTTTTTAATTCCATGAATTCGGAAAAAAAATTCAAAATTAATCCAATTGTTTCCCTTACAATAAACATATCATGTAAAATAATATGTTAAAATTTATAGAAATTAAATTTAGTTTACATTTGAAACATAAAAAATGAAATTAATTACGATTTTTAAACCCATTTTAAAATAACTATATTAATTACAATAGTATATTATTAATATTAATATTTTTTTATGAATATTTTGAACTGAAGAACACCCCATAATAAAAAATGAAGGGTTTTTTAATTCAAGAGTATTATATCATATACCTCTTAAGAATAATCATCATTAATAACTAAATGGCCACCATGAAGTATATGGAAATAATATAGAAGAATTTTTCAACCTCATGGGATTCCTCTCTTGTGTCATGCAATATTTTGAACACAACAACCACTATATAAACAATGTATATAGATACAAAACATATTAAAATAGACTAGAAACAATCTTATGGTGGAAATGCCTTTAATATATGATTAATTCAAATAGAAATAATTATATAAAAGAGGATAATAAATATCATATATCAATGTCTGACTAGATAGATCAGAAATATAAAATATTGGATTAGAAAACATGTAATATTGAGTACTTATTCCTAAATATAATTTCAAACTATGATCACATAATCACCGTAAAAGCGACATAGATATCTGTTAAAAAATTAATTCATACATATCAATAAAAATATATAAACAAAGTAAACATCCTATATAAAAAATGTAAAGACCCGTAAAATTCAAGGAAATTTTTTTCTCAATTTTTATTTTGGATTTTACAAGAACACAGTTTCTAACATCACTTGATCTTGAGGCCCGGTGTTCCCGGAATTACTATCCGAAGATTACCTAGGGTACGTTCAGTGAACGAACGAGAAGGAATTTCAAACTTTTGAACCGGTACTTGGAATCGAATTCTGAGGGCACCGATGGAACCGTTGCGCTGGTAATTGCTTAGGAACATCTTTTCTGGAGTCGCGTTTTCATGAGAGAAGTTGATAAAAAATTGTGGAAGTTAAAAATAAAAATTTAACTACAATTTTTCTTTTTCTTTTTGTGGATTTATTCTTTGGGTGGAAGTTGGGTAACTACCCAACTTCCCATGGAAGGTAATGAGGGTGGTGGGGCCAACACGAACCCCACCCCTTCACATTCCTTAACTCCCTCAACTCACAATTAACTATGATAACTTATGTATTAATAACTTATGTTATTAATGAAGAGTGAGTTTAATGTGTGTCTTTGAAATTAAAACTATGTCTGGTTAATAATTTAAGTGCGAGCTTAATTTATTTTTGGGTTAAATTTTTGTGGTGAGTCTTTTAGAGAAAAGGGCTAAGGACTTGAGGAACTTCTTCATCTCCGATGAAGAACGCGAAGAACACATCGGTCTCCAATGAAGAACGCTGAGTTCTCGAATACCGATTACACGATGCCGTGTACCGCGACGCCGTCGACGTCTTCTTTCACGACGCTTCTTCCCACGACGAATCCTCATTCGACGAACCTCCGTTCATGCTCGCACGAGGTAGGGGTTTATTTATTTATTTTGTTCGTGATTACTAATTTGTCATTTTTCATGAATTTAGAACAATTTCTATCTAATAACGAGAGGGGGTCGGACCGCACAAACATGGACGACCCTCCTCCCTAATCCATGATATTGTTTCTAATGTGGATTGGAACGGAATGGCGTGGTGCTGTCGCACCACATAGAATCGTACGACAAAGAATGCAGGGCACTGTCGCGCCGCACCATGAAATCATACAAGGACGCGATGCCGTCGCACCACGTCGGAGAAACCCGAAGACACCGCGGCTGGAGCGGGGCCACGATGGAGGGGTGCGGCGCCGTCACGCTGCGCCAGAAGAGTCAAGGCCGCGGACGGTTTCGGGCCGCGTCGGAATGTAGGAACCACTGGCAGGAAACGGGCCGCCGGCATCGGAGCAAGGAGGGGACTGGCCGTCGCCGGTCCTGTGGCGGCAGAAACCGGCCGGCAGGGGCGGGTCAGCCGGACAGGAGAAAAGCCGGGGTTTCAAACCCCCGTCCGGCCAGCTAGCGGCCCCCATTAAGGGGGGGGGGCATGGTTACAAAACACTGGGGGAAGACCCCCCCCCCCCAAACCGAAAGGCTCGGCCGTTCGGCCGAACCAGCTGGCGCCGCGCGCCATCGCGCTCGGCCGGGCCAACCCAGGGGGTCTCAAGCGGGGTCGGGCCGGGCCGGAAACCCCCGTTTTCCAACCCTTTGTGGCCTTTTCCCATATCTCGGGCTACGGACCACCGATTGATGCGTAGTAAGCGGCGATGCGATCCTTTGATCGAGACGGTCATTTCGGTATATCGCACTACAGGTTTCAGAATACTTAGGGTTCGGCTGAGTTGGTTCGTAAACGAAACAAACCGGGCCCTCGGAGTGGAAACACTCATATCATAAACTCTGGAAGTCCGATTGACGTGCCGTCAACTTTTTTGGATTCCTCTAAGAGATACGGATCTTTTGGCTTACTCTGCCTGAGGTTTGGATGCAGGTGGAGTACAGTCGGGTTGTTTTTTCCTTAAAAACCAACCGGGCCCCTGGAACGAAAAATCCAATAACTCTAAGACCGGGCGTCCGATTGACGCGCCGTCTGCGACGTTGAGTTCCTGTTAATGATACAGAACTTTTGGATACATCAACTCTGGACTATGTGTCAGTTGATGTATCAACCTCTTGGCTTGTGGAGTGGACCCTCCCAAATGAGCTTGCCATGTGCGGGAACCCTAGAGTTGGCTGCGTTACGACTATGACGACGACGACAGCGATTGTACAAAGATCCTCAGTGGATTCGACGGTGACGACTACAGCACTCAGCGATACAACGTGGATCAGTGATACCAATCCTGTGTGGGTCCGATCCTGTGTGGGTCAGCGCTCAACGGTTCTGTGTGAGCCAGTGCCTACAGATCCTATGTGGGTCCGATCCTATGTGGGACTTTTTCGGGGGTTAGTTACCTATCGATCCTGTGCGGTTCAGATTTTTTGTGGGTCATTGCAGGGGTTAGTTACCTATCGATCCTCTGTGAGTCAGATCCTTTGTGGGTCATTGCGGGGGTTCATACCTATCGATCCTTTGTGGGTCCGATGGCTTAGATGAATCAGTGGCAATATCTGATCATCTCTATCATCTTATGAAGAAATATACCTATGTGAGCTGAAATCATGTTTTTCTTTCCTTTGTGGAATGTGTTGTGCTATCCTGTGTGGATTTCGTTTTACTTTCCTGTGTGGACTGGGTTGTGAATTACTGTGTGGACTGGGTTGTACATGAGCTCGGATGTTGGAGCCATTTGGAATTGATGACTTAGGTATATGTATGGGCATATACCTAAGCACTATCGATTGTTACTTCGTGATTGTATCTTTCCTTTGTGGGTTGTCCTTTGTAGATTTTGGGAGACCTTCGGGGGTCTTGGGGTCCCTACTGAGTATCTTATACTCACCCCTGCACAGGGTATGCCAGCACTACGTTGGGTTGGTTACAGACGACGGACAGCGTTGATCATGGTTGAGGCTTGCGGAGCAGGATGGTACCTGGAGGTGGACCACTGGTAGGGACATACTCGGAGCGGACGACTAGACCCGAGGAGCTATGGAGTTTATCTGTACCCACCCTTCAGGTGGGAGTTCCAGAGGACGGCTCGATGTTGCGGCTTTACTTCTCAGTTGCTGTTCTCCCTTCCAGTTGTACTTTAATTTCAGTTTGTGTGTGTATACTAGCACACTTATTTTTTCGCACTTACTGTGGTACTCAGTTTTACTTAGTTTTTACTTCTGCTTTCTTTCTCTGTAAAGTTTTTTTACTTTACAAAGGCAATGCCTTCCCTTTTTACCGGGAATTATGCCTTGGTGCTAGTCACCAGCCCCTGGCCTATGGAAGGCGGGCTTAGGGTAGTCATGGCACGAGCCCCAAGGACGGGTCGTGACAAATTGGTATTAGAGGTCTTCGATTCTACTGCAGAACACAGGATTCTGATATTTTTCTATGTGAATCAATAGTGTTACGTGTATTGAGTGTGGTTATTAGTCCAGGGAGTCTAGTGTTGGTGCGGCGGCCGACGTATCCGTACACCAAGACCCTGACTTCAGATTTCCCACTTAATGCACAAAAACATTGATTGCATGTGTGTTTTAAGTTTTCATTGTGATTACTTTGTGTCAGCACACCAAGTATACTGTTCTTACTATGGTGCACATGTTTCCTTTTTAGGATGGCCCCACGATGGCAGCCAGCTAGGGATCCGAGAGTTGAGCGTGATGACAGCCCACCGAGTGACGAGGCCTCGGTGCAGGGCCCTTTGACAGCTGAGGCACCGACTGTACCTTTACCCGCCGAGCCACCAATGCTTCAATCCCCCAGCCGCTGACGATGCACATCACCTTAGGGCACTCAATGAGTTCTAGTGCTAGCGACAGCCCATGTTCCGCGGGGAGACGGACCCCCAGGAAGCCGAGGACTGGCTGGAGGCAGTGGTACGAGTTTTCCTGTTAGTGAGGACACCAGCAGACCTCATGGTGATCATCATAGTGAGCCTACTACACGTGGCAGTGGGCCGATGGTGGATCTTGATGATCCAGGTGCACGATTAGGCATCTCTTATCTGGACAGGCTATGAAAGCCTTTTTCGCTCAGAGTTCGTCCCGGCCACCCTTCGTGTGGTGCGTATCCAGGAGCTTCTTCAGCTGCGGCATGGCAGCCTGACAGTCACCCAGTATTCGACGAGATTTACCGATCTCTCACGCTACATGACTGACATGGTACGGGACCCATTCTTCATGGCCCATACCTTTGAGAAGGTTTTGAGACATGAGATCACGTCATCAATGATCTCCCTCAGCATTCCGACCCAGACAAGAGTACTAGAGCGAGCCCTTTTTATCGAGAGCTTTCATACTATGTCTACACCAGCGGCGAGACCCACCGCAGGCCAACATGTAGTAGAGTCTTCTGCAGCAGGCAGTCGACAGATGACTCATGGGTCCAGGCAGACCAGACCCTCAGGTAGACGACCTCAGGAAACTGGCTCGGCAGTGCGGGGCACACAGCGTGGAGCCAGTATTTCGAGAGTCAGGCAGTGCTACTCATGCGGTGGGCAGGGCCACATGGCTCGTGACTGCCCAACCCGCCATGCGGAGGTGTAGCGGATGGTTGAGGGGCAACCCAAGCAAGGGCAGAGGGTAGACCGTGGTGGTTCTTAGGGTGCAGGCGGATGAGGAAGAGGAGCTGGCCGAGAAGTAGGTGGTGGACGATGCTTTGAGGCTCTACCACCACCACCACCAGGAGGTCAACCCCGGCTATAGGGAGCTGGCGGGCAGAGACAAGCACAACTCCAGGCAGTGGAGGCCTATGACAACGACGCGCCCGAGATGATTCGAGGTACTATCTGTGTCTATTCCACCCTTGCTGCAGTTCTTATAGACATAAGTGCGAGTCACTCTTTCATAGCCGCTGACCTTGTTCGGATCACGGGGATTCCAACAGAGCCGTTGGCTCGATCCTTACGGCTAGAGACTCCTATGGGAGCAGACTCGAAGATTACGCACTGGTGTCCGCAGTGTGAGCTTACTCTAGGAGGCGAGATCTTCGGCTGGGATCTTCTTGTAGTAGCGTCGAGGCCTTACGACGTCATCTTGGGCATGGATTGGTTATCTACAGTCTATGATCATATCGACTGTATTAGGCACAAGGTGCGATGTGTACGCACCGACGGGAGTAGGTTCACCTTCACCGACGAGAAGGAAGCCTTTGCATCATAGGATGGACTCTCTCATAGGAGAGGAAAACCCAACACTCATCAGTCGGCTAGCATCATCCTAGGAGTAGTTGACATGCGGAGTCCTGGTTTTCCTACAGTGGTGGATCAGTATGCAGACGTTTTCCCCGACGATGTTCCAGGACTACCTCCTCGCAGAGAGGTAGACTTTTATATTGACCTATACCCCAAAACAGCCCTGATATCGACTCCAGCATATAGGATGGCCCCTACCAAGCTTCAAGAGCTACAGGTACAGTTGGAGGACTTTCAAGGTAAGGGATTCATCCGACCAAGTGTTTCACCCTTGGCTTCCCCGATTTTGTTCGCCAAGAAGGCGTACATGAGCTTGCAACTTTGTGTCGACTATCGTCGCCTGAACTAGGTGACAATAAGTAGCAAGTATCCGATACCGAGGATTGATGACCTCTTCAATCAGCTCCAGGGAGCATGGTGGTTCTCAAAGATAGACCTCAGGTCAAGCTTTCATCAGCTCAGAGTTAGGGACGAGGACGTGCAGAAGACGACCTTCAGGTGTCGGTATGGCCACTATGAGTTCTTCGTTATGCCATTCGCCGTAACCAATGCCCTAGTAGTGTTCATGGCCTTCATGAATAGGATCTTTCAGCCATACCTTGATCTATTTTTCGTGGTCTTCATCGACGATATTTTGATTTACACGACAACTGGGGAGGAGCATGCCTACCACTTGCGGGTTGTGCTAGACACACTTGGATAGCACCAACTTTATGGAAAGCTCTCGAAGTTCCAATTCTAGATATGTGAGGTCCACTTCTTGGTACACATCATCTCTAAGGTGGGAGTTGTAGTGGATCCTGCTAAGATCATGGCAGTGCAAGCTTGGGAGCCACCCAAGAGCCTGACAGAGGTGCGGAGTTTCTTGGGACTAGCTGGATACTACCAGATATTTGTGCCAGACTTCTGCAGAGTTGCGGCACCACTCTCAGCTTTGAAGAAGAAAGGGAAACTATTTGTGTGGTCAGAAAGATGTCAGCAGAGCTTCCAGGAGCTGAGACAGTTATTGACCAACGCCCCTATCTTGAGGTTGCCTGAGGAGGGAGTAGGGTACGTAGTCTACTATGATGAATCAGGGACCGGACTCGGATGTGTCTTGATGCAGGAGCGGTCAGTGATCGCCTATGGATCACGTCAGTTGAGGTCGCATGAGAAGAACTATGCTACCCATGACCTGGAGTTAGCAGCAGTGGTCTTCACTCTGAAGACATGGCGACACTACCTGATGGGTGAGCGCTTTACAGTCTTTTCTAACCATCAGAGTCTCAGGTACATCTTCTCTCAGAAGGACCTGAACCTGAGATAGCGACGATGGCTCGAGTTCCTCCAGGACTATGACTTTGAGATAGTCTATACTCATGGGAAGCAGAACGTAGTAGTCGATGCACTTAGCAAGAGGACGGGCATTCAGCTAAATGAAGAGGTGAAAGAGAAGATAACCTCTTTGAAGATGTCCTTCGTGGATAGAGATGGAGCATCCTTTCTTCTATCTCTCACAGTCACTTAGCCACAACCGCAGCGGGTCAGAGAGGCACAACATGGGGACGCTGACTGTGAGACACGAAGTGCACAGATATCCTCAGGACGAGCACTTTATGGTTTCTCCTTTGGAGTAGAGCAAAACGTCTTTTCAGAGGACGTACCTTGGTACTAGTTTCATTACGGGAGGAGGTACTGAGAGTGTTTCACACTTCTCCCTTGGTGGTACATCCCGAAGTGGCGAAGATGTACCAGGACCTCAGACGACGTCACTGGTGGACGGGCATGAAGAAAGCTATGGCGGAGTTCGTTTCTCGATGCCTCACCTGCCAGCAGGAGAAGGCAGAGCACCATGTACCAGAAGGTTTGGTACAACCCTTGGAGGTCCTGAAGTGGAAGTGGGACGGTATATATGTGGACTTTGTGACTAGACTTCCATGCACATCCAGAGGTCACGACTCCATTTGGGTGATTGTCGACCAACTCACCATGTCGGCACACTTCATACCCATTAGAGAGAAGGGCTCAGTGGAGATCTTGGGGTGTCTCTACATTCAGGAGATTGTACGGCTTCATGGTGTTCCATCATCTATCGTCTCCAATCGAGATGCTCACTTTTTTTCCCGGATTTGGAAGGTGTTGCAGGACGCGTTCGGGATGCGGCTACGTCTGAGCACAACCTTTCACCCTCAGATGGATGGTCAGACAGAGAGGACCACTCAGAATATCGAGGACATGCTCTGCGCATGTTTCCTCGACTTTGGACGCAGCTGGGAGAACCACCTACCTTTGGTGGAGTTCGCGTACAACAACAACTACCACTACAACATAGGGATGATACCATACGAGGCATTGTACAGAAGACCATGCAGATCTACTTTGTGCTGGACAGACCTTTGGGAGTCAGCACTTGTGGGACCGGAGATGGTCTAGGCCATGACAGAGAAGGTCCAGGTCATCCAGGAGCAGATGGGGACAACAAAGAGCCGGAAAAAGTCTTATGCTGACAAGAGGCGGAGGCCACTAGAGTTTGAGGATGGCGACTGTGTATTCTTGCATGTCTCACCTTGACGTGGATTACAGAGATTTGGCCGAGGCAGCAAGTTGTCTCTACGCTTCATCGGATCGTTCCAGGTCCTCAGAATGATTGGCGAGGTAGCTTATTGCCTGGCTCTACCACCACAGTTGCACCAGGTGCACGACGTCTTCCATGTATCCCAGCTGAGAAGATACGTGCACAACCCGACACATATCATTGATCATGGGGAGCTGGATGTTGATGATGGGGCGAATTTTGTGGAGGTCCCGGTAGAAATCGAGGATCCATAGGAGCGGGTCCTATGTGGACGGTCGATTCCTCTAATGCGCATCAGGTGGCAGCACGGGAACCTCCATGAGAGCACTTGGGAGAGGGAGTCTCAGATGCATGCTCAGTACCCACATTTGTTTCCCTAACATATGATGTATCTTTACTGGGACGTAAATCCCTGAGGTGGGAGTAATGTAAAGACCCATAAAATTCAAGGAAATTTTTTTCTTAATTTTTCCTTGGGATTTTAAAAGAGAGTAGTTTCTGACGACACTTGATTCTATGGCCCGGTGTGCCCGGAATTACTATCTGAAGTTTAGCTCGGGTACATTCAGTGATCATATGAGCGGGAATTTCTATCTTTTGAACCGGTGCACCAAATCGAATTCCAAGGGAACCAATGGAACCGTAGCACCGGTAATTGCATAGGAACACCATTTCTATAGTTGCGTTTTCACGAGAGAAGTTGATAAAAAATTGTGGAAGTTAAAAATAAAAATTTTAACTACAATTTTTATTTTTCTCTAAGTGGATTTAAGCATTGGGTGGAATTTCAGTAACTACCCAACATCCCATGGAAGGTTGTGAGGGTGGTGGGCCCCACACGAACCCCACCCCTTCACATTCCTTAACTCCCTCAACTCACAATTAAATATGATAACATAAGTATTAATAACTTATGTTATTAATGGAGAGTGAGTTTAATGTGTGTGTTTGAAATTCAAACTATGTCTGGTTAAAAAATTAAGTATGGGCTTAATTTATTTTTGGGATAGATTTTTGTGGTGGAGTCTTTGAGAGAAAAGCGCTAAGGACTTGAGGAACTTCTTCGTCTGCAATGAAGAATGCGAAGAACACATCGGTCTCCGATGAAGAACGCCGAGTTCTCGGAAACCGATTACGCGACGCCGTGTACCTCAACGCCATCGACGTCTTCTTTCACGATTCCTCTTCCCGTGACGAATCATCATTTGACGAACCTCCGTTCAAGCTCGCACGAGGTAGGGGTTTATTTATTTATTTTGTTCGTGATTACTACTTTGTTGTTCTTCATGAAATTTGACCAATTGCTATCAAATAACGAGAGGGGACTGGGCCGCACAAACACGTCTGACCCTCCTCCCTTATCCATGATATTTTTTCTAATGTGGATTGGAATGGAATGGCGTGGTGCCGTCGCACCACGTGGAATCATGCGGCAAAAAATGTACGGCGCCATCACGCCGCACCATGAAATCGAACACGGACGTGATACCGTCGCACCGTGTCGGAGAAACCCGAAGACACCGCGGCCGGTGCGGGGCCGCGGTGGAGGGGCGCGACACCATCGTGTCACGTCGGACGAATCAAGGTCGCGACAGAACGTGGGAACCACCGGCCGAAAACGGGCCGCCGGCGTCGGAGCAGGGAGGGGACCGGCCGTCGCCGGTCCCGTGGCGGCAGAAACCGGCTGGCCGGACAGGAGAGAAGCCAGGTGTTCAAACCCCTATCCAGCCAGCTAGTGGGCCCCATTAAGGGGGGTCGCGGTTCCAAAACACGGGGGGCAGCCCCCCCCCCCCCCCCCCGCAAACCGAACGGCTCGGCCGTTCGGCCGAGCCAGCCGGCGCCGCGCGCCGGGCCGCTGGGTCAGGCTGCGCCCAGCCGGGCCGGGCTGACCCGGACCTGGGTCGGGTCACCCCGGTTCGGGCCGACCCAGGGGGTCTCGGGCCTGGTCGGTCCGGGCCCGAAACCCCCATTTTTTTACCTTTTTTGGTCTTTTTCCCATATCTCGTGCTACGAACCTCTGATCGACGCACCATCAAAGGTGATGTGATCATTGGATCGAGAAGGTCGTTTCGGTATATCGTAGTCAAGGTTTCAGAATACTTTGGGTTCGGCCAGGTTAGTTCGTAAACGAAACCAACCGGGCCCTTGGAGCGGAAACGCTCATATCTTAAACTCCGGACGTCCGAATGAAGTGTCGTCGAATTTGTTGGATTCCAATAAGTGAGACAGATATTTTGGCTTACTCCGCCTGGGGTTTGGATACAGGTGGAGTACGGTCAGGTTGGATTTGCCTTAAAAACCAACCGGGCCCCTGGAACAAAGAAGCCAATAACTTTCAGACCGGGCGTCTGATTGACGCGCCGTCTGCGACGTTGAGTTCCTGTGGACGATACATAACTTTTGGATACATCAACTATGGACTATGTGTCAGTTGATGTATCAGCCTCTTGGCTCGTAGAGAGGACCCTCCCGAACGAGCTTGCTGTGTGCGGGAACCCTAGAGCTGGCTGCGTTACGACTGTGATGACGACGACGACGACTGTACAGAGATCCTCAGTGGATTCGATGGTGACGACTACAACACTCAGAAAGCCTACGTGGATAAGTGCTACTGTTCATGTGTGGGTCCGATCCTGTGTGGGTCAGCGGTCAGAGATTCTGTGTGAGCCAGCGCCTACAGAACCTGTGTGGGTCCGATCCTGTGTTGGTATTTGTGGGGGTTAGTTACCTATCGATCCTGTGTGGGTCAGATCCTTTGTGGGACTTTGAGGGGGTTAGTTACCTATCAATCCTATGTGGGTCAGATCCTTTGTGGGTCATTGAGGGGTTTATTACCTATCGATCCTTTGTGGGTCTGATGGCTTAGATGAATCAGTGGAAATATCTTATCTTCTCTATCATCATTCGAATAATTATACCTATGTGAGCTGCAATCCTATTTTTCTTTCCTTTGTGGAATGTGTTGTGCTATCCTATGTGGATTATGTTTTGATTTCCTGCGTGGGCTGGGTTGTGAATTCCTGTGTGGACGGGGTTGTACATGGGCTCGGATGTTGGAGCCATCCGGAATTGAGGACTTAGGTATATGTATGGGCATATACCTAAGCAGTGTCGATTGTTACTTCGTGATTGTATCATTCCTTTTTGGATTATCCTTTGTGGATTCTGGGAGACCTTCAGGGGTCTCGGGGTCCCTACCGAGTAGCTTATACTCACCCCTGCATGGGCTATTCCCGCACTACGTTGTGTTGGTTGTAGACGATGGACATCGTTGATCATGGTTGTGGCTTGCAGAGTAGGACAGTACCTGAAGGTGGACCACTAGGCGAGACATACTCGGAGCGGACGGCTGGACCAGAGGAGCTGTGGAGGCTATCTGTACCCACCCTTCAGGTGGGAGTTCCAGAGGACAGATCGATGTTGCATCTTTACTTTTCAGTTGTTGTATTCCCTTCTAGTTGTACTTTACTTTCAGTTTGGGTTTGGATACTGGCCCACTTATTTTTCTGCACTTACTGTTGTACTCAATTTTTACTTACTGTTTACTTCTTCTTGCTTGCTCTGTGGACTTTGTTTACTTTACAAAGGCAATGCCTTCTTTTTTTATCAAGAATTACGCCTTGGTGCTAGTCACCAGCCCCTGGCCTCTGGAAGGCCGGCTTGGGGTAGTCACGGCACGGGCCCCGAGGACAGGTCGTGAGACAATAAATTACATCACATTTATTTAAATAAAAAGAATAGATTTTCCTTTCGGAGAAGATATGATTTGATTCGACTATTACAAAACATTAATTATGAATCCATCAAAACATGAACAATAAATTCATTATTTTAATTCATCATGATGGAAAATTAAACACATGACAATAAATATATATATATATCTTTACATATAATAACCAAATTATATAATAATTGTTTTATAATAATTTATTGTTAAAATTATACATACTTATTATAACATTTCATTATGTCTTATTGGGAAATGGGTTCAAAATATATTCATTTTTTATAATGATTCCATATTCATTGGAAATCCATCACAATATTGTATAATAAAACAAGATAAATTGAAATGAATGATGATAAATCTATTCAAAAAATAAAATTCATTTAAATTTTATCATGTTTGATGTATACATTTTTTAAATGGAATTCCTTTAATTATTTTTTTCATCAAAATCTATCGTTCAAAATAACGATTATAAAAACACATTGAATAGATTTTGAAAAAATTATTTTTATATAAAAAATAGATGGATGGATGAACTGTAGTTTCTTATTTATGATAACTTTTTAAAATGAAAATTAATTTATTATTGAAATTTATTTATTATTAACAAAAATAATAATAATATAAATAAATTAACCATGGTATGCCATTATGATTGAATTGTTAATTTAATTAACATTAATTTAATTAGAACTATTTTTTGATATGTTAATCCAATATAAACTTTTGAAATTATAATAATGATATTTGACATTCCAAATTTTATATTCCTTTATCAAATTCTATTAATTAATAAAAAAACTCTAAAATTAAATGTTTGAAAGTTACCTTAAAACATAAATAAAATCTTGAGAATATAATTTAATATATAATATTCAGTAGAACAATATGATTTTGGAATAATATTATTCATCCATCTTTAAATTTTTCTCAATATTTGTTAAAATACATTATTATAAGGTAGGAACTGATGAAAAAAATAAAAAAAATTTAATGTTCAAAAAAATTGTTATAACTGGTGAATCATTTTACTTTCTTGATTTTTAAATTAACTACATAAATCATTACATAATAAAAACAGTCACTTATGTCAATATTAGTAAATATTCCCCATGAATAAAATTCTGGAAATCCTACTAACAATACTAATATATAGTTTAATTTTTTCGGAATTAACAAGGCAACCAGGTTTTGGAATGAATAATAGAAAATAATGTATTAGTGCGGGAGATGTGTCCCCTAAATTTGTATACTCCGCAAGACAAAAAGTTTTATTGGTTTAGGAAAATACATTCAAATGATTTTATCACAATATAAAATAGTCACATAATTAAGAAAATCAAATTGACCACAAACAATTAATGATTTTAAATCAAATTAGATGTAGGAATTAATAAAAATCTATATCAAAATAAATTAAATAGAATCCTGAAATATTATATTTCATAAAACCAATGACCCTAAAAACTAGAATGTGTGAATTTTATGTTAAATAAAAAAATCTGAAATATAAGAACACCATAAATTGGAAAAAATATCCATTACATCATCACTACTGGAGGTGTAAATAATGAAACCGATGATATTAATCCTTGTCTATGAAAATTCATTACACAAAAGATCTAGAATAAGTTGTTTTAGAATTATTGGAAAACAATAAATTAAAACAATAATGATGTAGGTTACTCGGGGTGCTTCATCTCATGGGGGTTCAGTATTCTACTTATTTATGGGGTTTCAATGGGTTTTCATAACATTCATGGTATGGCCTTTATCGTGGGTTGGTCAATCCATAATGTGGCTTCTTATTCCAAGAAGAATGGTCTGTCATGGGGACTTCAGGCGGCTGTGGCTGCTGAGCGTATCCCTTACAGACCTAAACTGGATCTAAATCCATCGGTTGCGCATGATGAACGGGATGAAAATCGATCCTTGGTGGGTGCTGTGCTGAAGGATTGGAGGATGGTTGGGGTTCATGCAGCTTCACTATGGATGGTTGCTGTTGCCCTTCCCTGCAAATCTGAACTGGACCAGGTGGTTGCGGATGCAGGTGAGGTTGCTACTATTGCTGTTGTGTTGAAGGTCCAGTGTCTGGATGATTTTGTGATGCGGGTCATGTTGTACCAATGGTGTTTAAGACTCAATATCCTACAATTGTGGTGGCTTCAGGTTCCAAGGAAACCCTGATTGACAAAATTTTAGATTTGGGTTACCCTACTCTTGAAGTGGCGAAAGTGATTGAAAATCATCCCTCAGAATAGAACATGAATTTCAAAGGTGCCTTAGGTGCTCTTGATGTTCGACCTGCATTGGAGAGGGTCCTTGTGGAGACGATAATTTCATCTGATAAATTAATAGATGTAGGTAAATCTAGTAAATCCCCTTCATGATTTGCAGGAGAATCTAAATGAAGGAACATTACATCCGTGCATGATGGTATTCTGAGTGCATTGTTAAAAAGGGCGACACTGCCCGTGTTGGTTCTCTTTGGGAGGCAATTGTTGACAGATTTAGGATCCATGAGCATTCAATTATAGCTATACTTCTTCTTACTAATGGAGGTCAAACATGGAGAATTAATTATTTGGCTCGAAAACTCAACACTATTTGTGGGTTCATTAATCGGAGATGCATACCTATGGGACATGGATTCTATCATAATAATTTTCCATCAGAGAGACTTAAGTGGAGAGCTTGGGGTTCGGGTCAATTTCTATAAAACCATGTACGGTTTTCTTTCATGAATGGTATTTCCGTTTCAATCATTTCTCTATTAAAAACACCAGAGTTCAGTTCTGGATAATAATTGTTGGCCTTCACTGGATATTATGGAATCCTAAAATTCTACTTGACATTTCCTTTACGGTTGGCATTCCAATTAAAAGGGACCAGACCACCAAGTATTCCATGTTTTTTCACTATGCTAGAGTTCTAGTGGATGTTGATTTAAGTACCTATCTAATTCATAATATAGTCTTATCTTCTTTGGATGATGATATCTCTCTTAAGGTGGAGTATGAGATATTTCCTAATTTCTATCATGATTTTCAAGTTATTGGTCATGCTAAAGAGAGCTGTTTTAAAAAAAATTCTTCCGACTTTTTCTCATTAAAAGGACATCATGAGACTTCATGTAGGAAGAAGGTGAAGAAACAATCAACGCATGATAATGCATCACAAGCGGAGGAGGATGATCCCCAAGAGACATCCCATGAGACTCAAGTGGATAACGATGTGGACCCAGCACATCAAATAGAGGAGTGCACTATTGGGGGTGAAGGTGACATGATGCCAGAAGTGACTGCGGGAAAGGAGTAAGATAAAATAGACCATATTCTTGAGGTGCAATATGAGAAGATTTAAAGGACTCACAAAAAAATTATTAAACTAAAGGACACACATGGCATCAAGGTATGAAGGGATGATGTTGAGGATGATTCCCCAAAAAAAACCATCATACAGTCAGGTTTTGTCCAAAGGGAAAAATGGTTTGGTGGATGTTGAAGGATATCAGCCTGTTCCTTCTAGGAAAGCGAGACCGAGGATGGATTACTCATACCTGAAGCCAACCATGGTTACTAGGTCTCATGGCCCTCTGGACTATTAGCCTAACTGGGATGTAGACTATGATACATCCTATCAATGTGACTTTGAATATTGAGTTCTTCTCTTAGATTCTTATTAGGTACGAGGGAATGTGTTCTTGTATGACCCCATCATCCTTCATGTTGACTTTTGTTTTCCTTTTTTTAATAAGAAGGGAAATGCCCTAACCTTTTGGTCATAATTCCATTTCCAAATTTGAAAATCAATACTACTCATATAACTATGTAATGCTATATATATATATATATTATTATTTATTATAGTTATGAGTTAGATGAAAATAAAAAGATAATTTTTAGAAAAACACATTTAACAGTGATTAAAATGTTGTGTTTCAACAAAATTAATCAGGATGATTCACTGTATTCATTTGGATATTCTATTGATAAAATAATAGTTATATTGGTTTCATTAAAATAATGTTTATAATAATATATGGGTTTTAGGTTTAGAGATGGAAAAATATTTCTCATAATAAATATATAGAGTAAATAGTAGAAATCTCATGTGAAATAGAAAAATATTTGGAAGGAAATTCACCATTATTGTCTATGAAATATATTAGACTTATATAATATTCAAAATATATATAAAAAACTTGAAAATACCTCCTAATTTATGTGGTTCCAATATGTCTCATTTTCATGATTTTCTAAAAATCATCCCTATACCCCAAAAAACATAGTACTCAATACATGAATGATTCTAAATAATGATTTAATTGTCTCCCCAATCCAATCCCCTAAACCATTATCTAAAATGAAGCCAAAATAGTTCCATATACTTTGGAACTATAAATATTGTAGATTCATCCTCAATTTCTTATCATTATCGACCTGTAATTTTTAATAATTATTGACACATGTGGATGTCATCTGTGTATTGAACATGAAGAGAACATCAAACATGATCCATTCTATCAAAAGAAAATGTTTGGCTATCCTAATAGTTGACACACTTTTTGAGTTAATTATTTATATATTATTAATAATATTTTCCATTGTATAACTAGTTCAAACACAAGCATATATAATCATGTTTCTCAATGGCTTCCAATATCTCTACCCCACTAGTATAATAATGTATGAAAACATATCATGAAAATTTATCTGCCTATGCATTGGATCATTGGGGATCCTAAATTCACATGACTAATATAATATTACTTTACTATATTATGTACTAATAAAAACAACATTGTTTCCCAATAATAGCCCGATTCAATACAAGTGCCTAATTTTCAAACAACATCCCATCTTTCAACCATATTCATTGATATAACTATGTCATTACCACTTTATCTAAATGTACCCCTCATAAAATATATTAATAAGATATAACTTGTCCATAGATAAGTTAAATTTATTAAATAAATTATTTACAGTATCCTTAAATAGGGTTTCTTACATCATTAACATTATGATAGTTGAATTGGTATATAATGATTTTTTTTCTATCCAGATGATGAAAAGAATGTATAAAAACTTGTTTACTAGTAAATATGTAAAAATGTTATCATAATGACATTCTTGTGTTATGATGTTTTCAATTGATTCATGAATCTCTTTGTACCCCTTATATTGTAACATCAAAATCCATTATAGAAATATATATTCATTTATGATAACATAAAAAATTGTTGTTGGGTAACTGTCTATCCCTAGATTTCACCATTCCTTTTTCTATAATCGTTCACTGCATTTATCAATCTATTCTTTTTAAAATAATGAGAGGATTTCATACCATTGATATTTTAGATGAAATGATGGACTTATTTATTACGATCTCTAAAGAAATACCCAAACCCAAATGTTTTGGGAATAACCGTGGAACCATCATTGATGTTGAAATAATATTGACATAGAAAAAATTGCGTCTAAAAAAAAAATACTGTTATGGGGAATAAAATTGAACGAAACTCTATTCCAAAAATGAGGTCCTGTATAGTTTTTTATTATTAAACTCATTGAGTAGAAGGTATACCACTCTTCATCAAAATATATATTGACATAAAAGGATTCTCGATGCCGACGTACAATTTGCCACATGTCAGAGATATGCACTAAGGGTATATAATCATACACATTGGAGGACTTTGGGTTACTTTGATTTTTGATGTATATGATGTCATGAAACTCTAATCATCCACTTATAATAAAAAATAATGAATCAATACAAATAATTTTTATGATTTCATTGGAGATAGATAAAACATAATAGAAAAATATACATAAATAATCGTTGGAAGTGGTCATGGATATCTTATATCTGCACAAATACTCCTCAAACATGACATATCCATATTGATCAACAATATTATGTAAAAATCCAAATAATAGATTATTTTTACATTGGGTGAGTATAATATGAATAACATGTAATATCCCAATTGATACTTCTATTGAAAAATGTATTGGATTCCAAATAATGAGGAATGAAAAATGAAATGAACAAAACGTGAATCTTAAATAATATTGATATATTTTTTCAAATACTGACCATCACTGATTCATAAAATAATTCATAGAAACAACAACATTGGGAACATAAATATATATAAATATATATATTATATGTACCTGACATCCACATCCCCACATTTTCCCACTCTCATCCCCCAATATAAAAGGTCATGTTCCCCTATTAAATAGTTAAATCACATCATACCTTGTGTTAGTTGTTCCCAATTCCTACCAAACCCAGTCTCATGAAGGGTCTGATATCTAATTTTATAATCAATATAGATATATGTTTCATAATCATCACCATCCATTCTATTAACAAGTGTTTGTATGAAATCCACTAAAGCATATATAAATTCATCATACCATAATCCATCACATATCATCTATATACACTTAAGGGATGTTTTATACTAGATGAATAAATATATGTATCTTCAATAATATCTAGAAAAAATATTACAAATCACTCATGTAATGGAAATAAACAAAGTGCATACCAACAAATAATTATATTGGGTAATAGTGAGTAATGAATAATTGGTTGTCAGCCTTCTGTATCCTCTATAACATGGATACTAGGGAATCCAAAAATTAAACAGATATCTTTTAGTTCCTCTTTATAACTAGGGGAGCATATGAAATACCACAATATAACTAGTATATATATTTATCACAATCATACTATGGGATAGTACATAGCCTACGAAGCATCATGTTATATCACTACACATGGAAACAATTTTATAATTATTTGGTATAGATATAAAAAAAGAAAAAAACCATCATGATTATCATTAACTACCTAATTTCCAAGAAATTTTTATTATTCCATATTTATGAATAAAATCTTAACCATCCTAATAGTATTTCAATGAATCTTTTTATTCAATTAATGTATTATTATTATCTCATCATCATAAGTGAACATTTAGAACTGACCAATTTATATATAAATTCAAATAACATTTCACTGTCAATATGGTGCTCTAAAACTCCACACATGATTCTACATAAAATATTGACTCATTTTTAATATAATATAAATTATATAGTAGTATGAAACAAGTATTATAAATAAAAATAATATATCTATACATCTAGTGAGAATCAACTATAAGTAAGAATTGATGAGAAAAACACACTCTAATCTTAACTCAACCACCCATATTCTTAAACCATTATACATAATATCTCATCAAAATAATCATTCAATAATTATTACCTAAATTGGATCCCATTTCCTACACATCCATCATAATTTCAACCTCAAGACACGTCCATCATAATAAGTGGAACCACTAACCACTTAAATTTATACTGCTTCCATTCCCATTAGTAATCAAATATTCCAACCACAACATTTTATCAACTATAAACATCACGTATCCAAATATATAGATTATAAATACATATTAACTATTTTTTCTCATGTATTCTCAATGAATCTATTGATAAGTTAAAAATTTATTATAACCTTTTAGAATAAATGTTCGGCTTTCTGATCCAAATGACAACGATCAAAGTTGTTATTAAATTTTCAATACTATAACTAATTGACCAATTAATATTTAATAAATCTTACTATCACTATCCATATAAATTTTCATGTATAAATAATATTTATTAAATATGGAATTATTACTTGAGTTTCTCTTTCATAAATCATTAATCTCAAAAATAATTTATTCAACATGCGTCTTTAATTATAATTTTTTTACCGTTGTGACGTGTTTTAATCTCCTAGAATATATACCATACCTAAAACAATATAGTTTAGTAATAAATTTTCTAGTATTTATCATAAGACCAAAATAAATAAAATCAATCGAAATTTCTTATCAAATGATTTAATGTCCATATTATATTATCTAAACATGTGATAATCACCAATATTAATCAATAATCCACAAAATATACAATACTATTTTTCATTAAATGAATAAAAATTTAAAACATCTTACAAATCCCCATTTAAATAATATAATATCAGAAATTATGAAATAAATCAAATTAATATTATGTAATTATTTTAATGTCACAACATGACATCATTGTGATATTAATAAATAATAAATAATGATTTTTAAATGAATATAAACTTCTCTAACATGGATAAATTTTCTAGAATATTTATCAATGTTCAACAACATGATTTTTTCCAAATTTAGTTATTGTCACAAACCATCATATTCAAGATTACGAAAGGGATGAAAGGATTTTGAGACCTTCCTTTCTCATGATGAAGGAGATTTAATAACCACTTAGTCCCACCTCCAATAGGGTACAGGGTGGGGACCAGTACCAATGGTATAGAAATATCATGTAATGGGAAGTATTTCCATTTTTATAGTGAACATGATTATGAGATAAGTTGTATCAGCCTATAAAAACCCCATGAGACATATATAGAAGGAATCCAATATCCAAAAACATTCATTTTTAAAGTTCATCTACTAGAAATATATGAGTAACTTCATGGTAAGTTCCAATATTTAACTAAGCTGCAACACAACAACTGTTCCCGACGTCTGAGATAGTATCATCCAGCATGGTCCACGTAATCTCCTTGGAATCCTGAAAATAGTTCTATATATAAAGGTTGATCATACAAGTATACTCAATAGGTAAAAACCAATGTCACCCTTGCACAAGTGGGATAAGTATACTAATTTACCTATGAGAAAACAAGACAAACTCAAAATATACTAAAATGTATACTATCTACGTGAACATCACCATTGAACACTCACCAAATAACGCAAGTCATCTAATGCAGTAATATATACATATTGATATTTGGGAACCCCGCACCACTTCATACTGGTTAACGACTCATACCAAATGGTGAACATCATGATGCTACCATGCTCATTGAAAATACCAACTATCAAAACCCTCTCACACACAATTGGGCCACAAATCAAACACATGTCCTTTCTGAAGACACATGGGGCTCCCACATTCCATTCCCTAACTAAAAACACCTAGCCCTCATCTAGATGACTACCGGGAGAAAAACAACCTCTAACAGAACCAATACAACAAATATGGTAATAATAATAAAGCCATTACATCCTACCTAAAGGGTCTTGAATGATACCTTCCTATAAGAAGGATAATAAAAAAACCAAACAAAACATCCATCCATGCACCCACATGGATATTTGGAAAGACCCCATCCCACATAACAATGGGGTTGTTTAGAAAAAAGTTATCAACATGGGTGGGGTGCATATAAGAAACACAAATAACTAAAGACTTATATATATCGGTAACAAAAAATCTTAACATATTTTGGAATTATGAACATACAACTATCCCACACGAAACCACCTTTGATGCTACCCCTAAATGAACTTCCAGACAACAGCCAAAACCAAAACGTGTACCTACCCCATTAATATAACTAACTGTCATTCTTCATTATAATCCCCTTAATTTATTTAATCCATTACTACTAGAAAAAAATACTATATCAACACAATAAATCATTCAATGATGGTGAAGGGAATTATTAACTAAAGCAGGTTCATGCGTATTCCATTGTCAAACCCATTAAAGGCATGACAAAACAATTATACCAAGAGATTGAGTGAATATTTAGACACATCCATCATTAAACAAGTTAAGAAGGACCATGTAATGTATTTACATTATAACACCCATTTATGAAAACAATCAATAAAATCCCCTTATAGTCCCACTACAAACCCCCTTTCTCGGACACCCATTCAATCACAACCAACTACAATTATTCCATTTTATGCCACTCATGTCATGCCCTCCAAACCAAAACCATGAGCCCCGTCACAAATCAACACCATATCCATCACACATATAAATATGAAACCATGACAACATAGTCTTATAGCCCAGTGACCCAATCATTTCCTAGATACATTCCCACTACATAACGAGTCAACCCATTCCACAGTGAATCGATATCTCAAACTATTATCACATTACCCCACATGAACAACCTTATACACACAACCACACACCCAGCCACAACAACATTCAAACAACACAAATAAAAGTTCGTACAAAACCATAAACAACACATATTAACACCTATCAAATAGGGTGTAATCATATTTGGACAACACTATTATTTGAATTTCACATTGATAAGTAGGGGTGATCAGACAAGGTTGTTAATCATAGAGAATCCATTTCATTTACCCATGATTACATTATTAATAAGATAGATATTTATAGAAATTAATCATAAGGTAACTGTAGTATTATAAAGCATCACCCATTCGTAGGAAAAGACAACCAATAGTCCAGATTATCAGAAGCTATATAGCCACAACAGATCACATCATCATCAAAGATAAAAAATAAAATAGGCGATCAACATCAATCAAATCCCATTCCATTATTATGTTTTCACTAGTAATTATATTTTCTAATAGTTGGATTCAAATGTATTTACAAAATAACATTACTATGCCCACTCCACATGATAAAAAAATAAAAGTGTGTCGATGGAAATCCATACATGGAATAACAGGATGGAAAAAATAATCCTTACACCAAAATAGAGGATCAGAAGAGATGAATACTCCAGGGAAAAGTGAAGACGAGGCTACAACATTGGTGCACTACTTTTCTAAGAATAAAATTTTCTCCATGCAACATGAGAAAAGAGAAGATAAGACCACTTATTTTGAAAAGGTTATATCATATAACAACATAATGTGAATGGTTTCAATGTTAATTAACATGGGATCATGGAAATGATCACGCAGTTTAAATATCTCAATGTCCCTCATTTGTTGGGATATTAAATATATACTTAATAACCTTAAAAATTCCAATAAAATTCTATAATAGGGTTTTAAACTAAACTTTTATCCAATAAGATGTAATAAAATGCGAAAACAGAGAATATTGGAGAAACATTGAATAACTAGTAATTTGGAAATCAATTAGAAGTGACTCACTATTACTCAAGTCATGATGTCACAGTCATGTGAGACATAATTTTTTGAGCCACTTCTCAGTGCCACCATTTAGCATTCCACCATTCTGTGTCCCATCATTCCGTTCCACCATTCAGTTGTCCACAGTTGGATAAGCTATGTTTTGGGAAAACACCCAAAACAAGCCACTGTGCCCCCCAAAAACACAACAAACACTAGATTTTCACAATGGAATGACCAGGAGGGCCCATGTAATTACATCAGATACATATCATACTATTATCATCCATGAAAATTCAATACTAAACCATTCAGTGGAGGGTTCCAAAGTACTACCCCTTATCATACCTCTGAAGGATAAACCTTATAATTTTTCTCGAATGATGAGGTGAAACCAAAACATTCAAGAACAACTACTCCCACATTAGCTATCCAAAAAATATAACCCCATATTACCAACTGTCCATAAAAATGACTTATGGAATTCTTTCCTCAATATCAAAATACAATTCACGTTAGCTGGAACTGACTAAGATGGATGAGTTTAATCATGTTCACATTAATGCATCTTGATTAGGAATAATGATTCACTTTTCTACATGTTATGACTTTATCCCATATTACCGAACAAAAAAATAACCCATGACATGGAAAACAAGTTCAATCACAAAATGAAATTTCAATACACAAAAGAAAACTCCATACAACTCTACATGTTGGGAATGCATATGCGCCTCCTTCTCCCAATTACTCACATCCATGCCTCCATGCCTCTACAACATGCGAACCATGGAAATTTTTCTCTCACAAAGTATATCCACCTGAATATCCTCGATCTCCACTATCGTATCCACAAACATTGTGTCATATGTGATGTCCAACTCTCCTCAATTAATGACATGGAAGTCATCCTAAAGATACCAATAATTTTGGGAGTGATGAACGTCATCATGGATCCTCCACAACTATGGTGACAATGATAGACATTATTCCACCTTTCCAACTCGTCCCATCCATCTATGTGTGTAAATTAGTGTTGAGTCATAACAGAGTTCCAAAATCATTTTGAAATCCCCTCTAGGCTTATAACGTAAAAAATGCATAACGATCTGAGACAATATATATTGGGACTCCATACATCCACACCACCTCGTCCACATACCTCTGTTCTAAGGCATCCACTGTGTGCAACTCCTTAATCACTAAGAAGTGTGATGATTTCTTCAATTGGTACACTAATATCAAAATAAAATTTCTTCCTCCCTAAGCCCTAGGTAATCCATTGACAAAATACATCACGATTTCATCACACATCCACTTTTGGACATTAAAGGGAGGAAATTGACACTTGGGAACATTATTCTTATCATTTATATGTTGGAACACTAGGAATATCACCACAAACACCACCACTTCCCACTTCATCTCGGGCCACCAAAATTATTCCCTCAATCCCTAGTACATCTGGGAAAATCCTGGGTATACCGCCATGGGTGAGATATTGAAGTCATGGAGAACCCCACATGACTTTCCACATGGATCAATAGCTTCACATATAACATTATCATATTCCAATCATCCTAATACCATCCCTTTGGAAAATTTCACTAATCAAAGAGATCACACATTAATTATTCTATTGAGTCTCTAAACTATGACTCCTCCGAATTCTAATTTAGAGATGAATTTGTAATCATCGGATATAGAAAACCCATTCAGTAGTTTATTCCTAAATCTATGTTCTTGTAATAAAAATATTCTATCACCCTTTATGTATTCACAGATTTCAGAAAAACCCCTTTTTGTGACAGTCTACTCAAATAATCATCCATGATATTTGCTTTTTCTAAAGACCAAGAGATATCAAAATTGTAATCCTAGAATAACTCTATCCACCTCCGGTACTACAAGAACATATCTCGCTGGGTAAACATATACCCTGATCATTAGTGATCCATAAATACACCAAATTTCTCTCTGATTATGTAATAGTGGGAAAACATCAGTGAAAATGTGACCACTACATGTTCGAGATAATGGGTGACATAGGTTAGTTAACAGAGACACAACAACATAAACTCCTAAGATATCACACCCTTTTGATGAATCAACACACAATCGAATCCTTTATGAGAGGAATTAAAAAAATACCTTGATTATCACCCCATCCTATGGAAACCTAACCACTCGATCTCTAACCAACATCCCCTTTAGATAGTCGATTTCATCAGGACACAACTCACTCCATAAAATATATTGGCACTTTCTGGTTAGATGCGTCAACCAGGTTTCTACCTGAGAGAAATTATGTAAGAAAATAATGTTTTTTCCTACAATATATAGAAAACAAACATAGTATACAAAATTATAGGGTTCATCCATTGAATCAAATTCCTCTACCTTTGATGGGCCACCACTTAACCCTACTAAGAAACCACATGACGATGGAATTGAACCACCCTTATTCAAAACGTTCACATTGATAGCCTTCTATAGAGCTGGTGGTGTCTAAGGATCTTGAGGATAGACCATAGATGATTAATAAGATACATCAATGACCATGAATATATCATAATGTCATCGATGAACACCATAACAAAAAGGTAATGGAACTCATCAATGATTGTTTTCAGGATCCTCATTAAAATGGTTGATGCATTTGTAACACCAAATTTTGTAACTACAATCTCTAAGTACCCATATATTCAAATGAAAGAATTCCTCAGTATATCACCCTTCTTCACCCTCAACCAGAGATACCTACACAGTATATCGATGAATGGAATAAAACTCGCTTTACATAGATGGTTGAAAAGGTCATATATCTTTGGTAGAGGGTAATGATTATTGAACGTTATATAGTTCAACATCAGGTTTTATATACCCAGCCATAGACCACTAACCTATTTATTCACAAACAAGACCTAGAACACAATGAAATCACACTACGAATGATAAACCCTTTTCTCATCAGATCGTCAATCTGGATCAGCAACTCTCAAATCTATGAGGGCATCATCTGAAAAGGATCTATCGTAATGAGAGATAAACATGACTGAAAGACTATTACGAAATCAACATCAAATCGATGGGGTATAGTAACAACCACCTTAGTAAATACGAACATGAACTCCCCAACAACCTTGTGAGTCCACTCCATCTCCATGTCTATCATTCCCCCTAACAGATATTCCAACAAGGAAAGAATAGCCTCCATGTGCTAACCTCCCACATGAAATCTCCACTCAAAAATGAAATCTTCATTTATAGATTTTACATTTTTATACTAGAAACGTCTTCAGATTTATTTAATAATAGCATGTAATTATGTAACCAAGATAATTTCAAGGATGACTTCATATGGCTAAATCTGTAACAGGAAGAGAACCTTGATGAACTGTTATGGAACCAACATCATTCTACATCACCAGAAAAAGTCCATCTTATTGGTCTTACCTCCAACTGGTGTAGTACACACCAAGTGCATGGAATGACTCCCCATGTCTAGTCCCATGTTGTGGGATAGAGTTAGAAAAATGAAGGAGTGTGATGATTTTAAACTGAACAATGAAAAGGAAGAGTTCTGAACTAATTGATCATACTTTGAATGTTCTCTGGAACAGATTGAACTACAAAATTTAGGGAACAAAATTTAAATCACCCAAATACTCTTCCACTATATTTTAGACCTCATCCCTTTCCATGACCTAGTTAAGGTACCTAGGGTGCACCATGATGTCTTCCAACTCATAAACAATCCACCCTTTGTTGAGTAGGTTCGTGTTGTCCCTACTGTTGTAAAGGCCGGGATGGAAAATACTACTATGGTGCGAATTGAACCTTCCCCCCATCACCATACTGATCGATAGTCGGGCACTATCACGGGAGGTTCCCCTGACCTCTGCAATAAAAACACATGACCCCCAAGCCTATTGGAAATGTAAGAGGACCAATGCATGAGAACTGAATTTGATAGGGTTGGCTCCCTAATGGTCGAAACATAGAAGGCCCTGATGACAAATACTTTCCATTGGTGGCCTTCCCATTGAAGAACTTGACTTCCTTCCCTTTCATGGAATAAAACCTTGAATGTGCATCCTAATTCTACATAAGAATTCTTCTGAACCATTAATATTGTCGGTAGATTGAAGGGAGTAAATGAGTAATGAATAGAAGGATGAAGTGCCTCCTCTAAGAACCACACCTAATACTCCAAAGTAAAAAAACAGATGTAGATAAAAACATAGGATATTCTTGAACTTGATCCCCAATTTCGTCAATGATACACTTCCATACTGTAGGGAGAGTAGCTCCTACCTCTTCTCAGCCTTCATCATGGAGGAAATTGATTCATCCCAATACTTCTTATAAAACCCAGCCCATGAAAATTAGTCTACATTCTCTCCATGATGTAAAGAATCCCTCATTGAATTACTTATCCCCTCACATGGATCCCTTATAGGGTAACCTTATACTCTTTCAGATACTGGATCACACTAAAAGTGATCACCAGCTCCTCGAGTCAACTCTATTTCTCCATTTATGAGACATTACCCTCATACATTCCCATTGTCTGCCACTAGAATAAAAGAAGTATGTTCTACCACTAGTCATCCTCTTTCTCTAGACAGACAATCAAATGATAATTTTGATTAGCATAAAGTGCCTACACTTCCTAATCAACGCAGGAACGTCGACTAGGTTCCATAGGTAATATTTAATCATGGAACACACATGCGAGGGTAGTATGGGGTTTTTATTTCTTTCATTTTTACTCATTATGTGTTTTAATTTCAAATTAACACCCAAAAAACAATAACTAAAGTTATTATGATGCATGTACCATAATTAGGGTCTCTAACCCCCAAACAATGTATCCTCACTTAGTCGTTCAGTAATCTTAGTGTCCTTGCATTAGATCATGGGGGCCCTAAGATATTGTTTCCCAGTCTCTCTCCCTGGGCCTATGTGATGCACCGAGATCAACTAAAAATATTTACCGACCAACCATTGAAGTCTTTACAATGCCTAACTTGAAAATCAATCCTATCTCTCAACTATTAGCCACTATGTTTCCATTCTTCCTTGACCAAATTTCTTCAAGATGCTCATCACTATGGCATACTCCAAACTCCATCCTATCTCTCCACCATCAGCTTCTCTGATACCATTCTATCACTATACACCTTACTCAAGATGAGGGAATGGATAAAAAGTAGTTGAGACCATCCTTCCTCAAGATTAAGGAGAGATAATGACCACTCTGTCCCACCTCTAGTAGGAAATGGGGTGCCGACGAGAACCTAGGGTATTGAAATATCAAAAAATGGGAGGGATTAACCTTTTTTATAGAATCAATATCATGAGTTAAAAAGAACTATCCTCAAAAAAACCCCCTGAAACGTATATAAAATTAAACTAAAATCAGTAAAAATGGATTTTTAAATGAAAAATGCTAGAAATATAGCTTAAAATCCAAGGTACATTCGAATATAAAACAAAGTAGCAACATAGTAACTGTTCCTAACATCTGAGATAGTATAGTCCATCAGAGTCCATGTAATCTCCCAAAAAACCTGTAAACATTTTTATTTATGTACGGTGACCATAAATGTATTCTACAGAGGGAAAACCCAATGTCACCCATTCATATGAGGGAGATGCATACTAATTCCTCGATGGGAAAACAAAAAAAACTCAAAAGAACCTACAAGGTATACTATCCACCCCAACCACCCTATGGAACACAATCGATATAACGCTAGTCATGTAATGTAATAATATTATTACACTGATATTTGGGTACCCTGAGCCACATCCCATCAGTTAAATACTCATCCCTAATAGAGAACATCCTAATGCTACCATGCTATGAAACAACCCCCACTGTCACAACCCACTAGCACACAACTAGGCCACAATGCACTCACATTTTCTACCCATATACACCAATGATTCAAATGAAACATTCCCTTCCCACAAACACCTAGGCCTCATCTCAAAGAAACCAAGGAAACATAACTCCTAACATACAACTAATACCATAACTATTGTAACAATATTCAATCTATAATAGCATTCCTGAAGATACATGGGTGAAAAATGAATTGATGAGGGAGTAGAGAAGATTAAAAACACGTCATCCATATTCCCATTAAGAATTTAGGAATGACATAGTCCCCTATAAAAATTGTGGTGTTTTACACACATGTGGGTTGAGTATTATAAGAATAAGGATCTAAATACATACATATATGTATATATATGTAATAATCACTCAACCAATTATATGGAATTCCAAACATAATTCCAGACCAGATGAATCAACCTATGTTTCATCCCCTACATTCAGAACCACACAAGTTCCATAACGAAAACAATAACCCACCCCTTTTATTTAACCAATCGTTATTCAACATTGTGATCCAATTGATTTATTTAATCCATTCTGACCTGTTAAACCAACAACCACAACTCAAGCAACCATTATCAAAAGGCGAATATCCTAATTAACTAAAGCATGATCATGCCTATTCCATGATTACACCCGTTCAAGGCACAACAAAACACTGATATTGAGATCATGGGTAAAACATTAGACACTGCCAAAATAAAATTTTAGATGATATGTCAATGTAATTTGTTTTCATTTTAACAACCATTAAATAAAAAACAAAACACAAACTACTTGAATTACCATTATACACCACCTTTCATGGACAATCAATCCTCCACTACCAACTATCATTATTAAAAGTTATCCCACTCAAGTCATGGCCCCATAACCAAACCATATAGCCATGTTTCACATCAAAACCTCACCTGGCACACCAATAATCATTAAACCATGATAGCCCCATCATGTAGCATAGATGCCTAAGAATTTCCTAGATATAATACCACTCATTAACGATCCCATTCATTCCATAATAAATCATTCTCTAAAACTAATATTCCATTACACCACATGAACCAACCCAAAGAGAAAGCTAAGCTGCTTGCCACATCACCACAGAAATAGAGAAGAAATAGGGTTGAACAAAACAGTACACAACACACAGTAACACAAATAAAATATGGTGTATTTAAATTTGGCCAACATTGTACTTTAAAGTTTTCATTGATAATTATGGGTGATCAAATAAGGTTTGGCATCCTAGTACACCAATTTCATTTAACCAGGTATACAAGATTAATCAAGTAGTTGTTAAAAAAATTATTCAAAAGGAAACAATATATTTTATAAAGAATCACCCTTGTACAATCAAATACCACGAATTTTTATGATTTTCAAAAACCGTATAGTCAAAAAATAACACAAAGGCGACCAAAACTATTCCATATTCCAAAACAGAAGATCACAAGAGCTGGGGACTCCAAGGAAAACCGAACTTGGGGCTAAAAACTAACGTACTTCTCATATGGGAAGATATGTTCTCTTCACACTAAGAGAAAATAGAACAGTATAACATGGATTTAGTAAAATATAGATCATATATCAACAGTATGAGAATAGATTCAGAAGTTATTAACATGGGATCATCTTGATGATCACGTGGTTTGAATATCTCAAAGTCCCCAAAGTGTTCAGATATTACATATATACATAATAAACCTCAAAACATCCATAAAATTCCTAAATAATTGATTAAAATTAATTTACATGAAATGAAATATAAGAGTGGAGAAACTAGAAAAACATGGAGAAACTAGTTAAAACTGAGAATATGGAAAACTGCAAGATTTGACTCATCATTGGTTGAGTCATGATGTGATCGTTTAGAGAGAAGCCATTTAATAATCCACTATTTGGTGCCACTTTTCATTTTGACACCATTCAGTGCTGCCATTGAAAAAACATTGTTTTTGAAAAACTCAGAAAACACACCATTATGTCCCGAAAGAATATCAAACACTTGGTTTTCAAAAAATAATTCCCTATAGGGGCTGAGTCATTATAGTTGTTGACATAATAATAAAAAAGGTATCTTCATGTTCTATTTATAAGATAATTATATTTCATTTATTCAAATATTAAGAAAGAATTAATACTCTTAAACTATAAAAAACATCATCTTCATAAAGACAAATAAAAATATTTGATAAGAAATTATAACAATATATTAAATTTATAGTTCAAGGAAATAATATTTCAACATATAATAATTCATTCACTTTCTACAAATTTTTTTTTTCTAATAGAAATAATTTGCAAGCGGTATGCTATTTAACATCATTTAATCATATTTAAATATTTAAATATTATTCTATACACTTTAGAGGATGATAATCATTATCAATATAAATTCATTAACTATTACAACGAATTAAATGAAAAAAATAATAATGAAATTATCATATATAAAATATCATCATGTTGAATATATTTTCCATTATTTTTTTATAAAAATATTATAATACATAAAATTAACACCTCATTCAATTACTGAAATTTTAATACATCATTATAATTATCTCAATCCATTCAATGCATCATCCCATGTTATTATTTTTATATTATATTTTAATAAATGTTCATGAATTTTTTTCTTGATTATTATCATATTAAATTTAATCACATCCATGTAACTAGATTATCCAAATGCCTGAATGATTCTAATTTCTATATATAGAAATGGTGGAGTATCAGATCTTATACCTATGATTTCAAGTCCTATGAGAATCAAATAATTTTTTTTAAAAAGTATATAGGGAAGATATCCCCAATCCACATTGCATGGAAAATTTACAATGGAGAGACATCTTTATTTGAAAATAAATTCACAACCTAACCTTGGAATCAAAAAAATCAATGTCAATTTAGTGTGATTGAATGTGGGGATCTTTTATTTTAAAATACATAAATTAATGGAAAAATAATCTTCACTAAACACATATTAAAAACAATTTATATTCATTCCCATTATATGAATCAATTTAGAAGAAATAAATTTAGGAATGTTCAAGGATTATATTTCAAAAACATAGCATATTCGAAACCATTTTTCTCCCATTTTAATATTAGTATTTATCATAAAAATGTGTACCATGTAAATCTATTTAGGAAAAATGTTAAACTTTGATAGAAATGATACGTGTATGCATGTGTAAGGTAATAATTGTTTACCCTTAAACATTTTTCAAACATTATGTGGGATTCAAAAATATCATGTAATTATTACGTGTGGATGGATAAACTAGTTTATAACCTTTTGTGAGGTAATAAATAATCTTAAAAACGTATTGGAAAAATCAAACTACCCATACACATGAATAGAAGGTAATATAAATGGTGATTGAAAATAATTGTATACCGTAATAGTATCCAAGGACTACATATATAATAGCATATGGTTTATTGGATAACCCTTACGTATGTGGACGACAATATTATGAAATTATTTCATATGTTGGCATACTCAAATATATCTACAAGAAAATGAATGTTAACAATATCAATACCATGAAAAAAATTCATACAAATTTTCAACACATAAAAAAACACATTAACTAAACAAAATTATCAAAATAACATGCATGTGTATGTATATTTGTGAAAATATTATGCTTATAACTAAATAAAATATAATAATAAATATAGATTCATATGAATTTATAATGATTTAAAAGCACATATAAATTAATCATATCACTCTTAATTCTCTGAATGAAAATTCTAAATTATAGAATCTATTTTTAAAACATCAAAATTAAATTCAAAATTAACATTAAAACATTAAATTAAATTTATTAATTTTAAATAACAAATTAAAATATTTAAATTATCATTAAATATTTAATTAAGATATAATGTTTTCAAATATATCTCCAAAACCACCTGAAACCCTTGATTCAAAAACAATATATTAGCAAAATTAGAACCCTTATAAGTGTGGTTAAATTTTTGAGATATGGTAAAATGTATGGAAAATAAAATTTTAATTTAAAATTTATTCAATGATAGTTGACCTGAAAATTATCTAAATTATATGATATTATTTTGATATTTAATAATACTTTGATATTCTATAATTTTTCACCTGAATTATCTTACATGGGATAAAAGATAATTTGCAAATTCATATGTTTATAGCACCAGACCCAACAGTATAGGTCTAAGGAGCCTCAAAAGTTTCATATTATTACCTATTATATTAAGGGGAAAATATCATTACAAAAAATCATATGTACTGTTTACAAATACTATATTCTATTTCATTACTAAATATTAATTAATGTTGTGATGAAACAATTTAAATATGATAGGGAAACTAAACCCCCGATATTCTGGAATATATTTTCCCTTAAAAAAATTTCATTGATATCTTATTTCAATAAGAAATAAAACTAATTAAATACATGAAATTTTTTTTATGAAAATTATGTTACGAATAAATCATAAAGAATATTTAAATATAATATTCAATGAAAATTATTACAAATTTGAATTGTGATGTGTAATTTTTTTTAAATGTTACTAAATAAATGTTTTTCCATTATTTATTGAAATTTTTTAATGATAATTGTATAAATATTATAATTTAAATTCTAAAAAATAAACATCATATTATGTTTAATAATGTTAATATCAGTTTATTATGAAATTTTTATATTTTTCCTAAATAATTTATTTTTGGTAATTTTTGAATGAAATCATAAATTATGATAATTTTGTCACTATTATTATATACTAATAATATAATAATTTATTAAATGGTTTTTAAACATTTTTAATTTAATAATTATAAAAAATAAATATAATTTACATTAAAATAATGTGTTGTAATGTCCTGACCTTGGTGCCTTGTGACTGTGCCCTATGTTGGTTCTCAAAAAAACCTCACGCATTCCTCCCCAAATGCTAGAGGATTCATACTAGTTACTAGGGTATAGTATGTTAGTCAAGGGGAAACTGAACCATCATTTATTAGAGTAAAACATATGTAGAAATAAATAAACAAATTTTTATGCATATATAACCATAACAATACTGATTCCAAAATATAACGAAACATGAAATACAATAATCAACTAAGAGGGAAAAAATTATATCCCAACATAACTGTCTAATGTCTATAATGAAACTAAATTTAAAAACACTATTACTTCTCCAGAGTGTTTAGAAACATGTTTGGTCCCCACATCCTAGCACTATCCCAAATCAGCAATCCATCATAGGGCATTTTCCCTTATACTACCCTATAATAATATAAACTATTCAGGTACTAATCAGGATTCCTGAATATGGTGTGATTTCAACTCTATAGGACACCTACAATAGTGTCCAAATCCTTTCCAGTCAAGCGATAGTGTCTTCAGTTCTATAGGAAATAAGTAAAATGCATAAATAACTAGTTTTTGCCTTATCATTTATTCTCATCTAACTACATTAACACTAGGGTTCCCATGTCAAATAATGCCACAATACTTGTTTTGTCTCATGTTGGATCCCAAAGTTATCCATATGTAATATTGTATATTAATACCACTTTCTGAACGAAGATTGATGTATTCAATAGTTATATAATACCTCAATTCCGAATTCGAAATATGATGGGGCTCATGTATTCTCATATTTAGCCATGAATTGGAGTGAAACTAATTACAATATTTTATTTCACATTTATAATCCACATGACCAAAAATACCATTATCACAAATTTATGTTACATAACCATGTTGACATACATAATCGTCAATTGGATGACTTTTTTCACATTTTATTACCAATAAGTAAGATGGCCATGTTACCATATATACTTTTAATTAGAATGACCATGTTTCCATTTTATTATTAATAAGTATGATAAGCATGTATTAATTTTTACTTTTCAATATTCATTGATCATGTTACCATTCATTCACACAATATTAATAAATATTTAATTATCCACTTCAATACCATTAATAAATAAAAAATTAGATAAATACAAAAAATAAATTAGTTAACTCAATAATTAAATAAACATTTCAATAATCTTTATTTAAAACAATCAATTAATTAATCAGAGTCATAATTCATATACAAATAATTAATTTTTCTAGAAATTATTATTTAATTCAAATCTAAACTCATAATAATTAATCCTGCAATTAATTATATAGATCATAATATCAATAGAAAAAAATAATTGATAATTAATTATCTCAACATAACCAATTTGATATAACATAATTAATGTAAAAATTATTTATATTAAGTACAATACATTATTATCATAATCAATTTCCCAATTTATTTTTCTAATAGGGAAGCCTCTTAGTCTGGTTTTAAAAGATTATCTAATCATTTAATTAAACAATGTATCGATAAATCAATTGGTCCACCTAATTAACCCAATTTAAGTATATTATTTTCTAATAGAATCATGGAATTATTAACATTTTAATATATGTATGAAATCCAAAACTAGTGGAATTAGATTTTATACCACCAACATTTATTTTTTGATTGATGGTCACTAATCAAAAATCCCCAAAAATAATGTAGCACAATGACGTATATATGAGCTCTGTATCTAAATCCCTAAATCAATTTCAGGATATCAGGATATAATCACCATACATTTTGATCTCAAATCCTAGTTCTAGATATCATCACATAAGTTTATATATTTGAAAGAATTGGTTATTCGCCATCAAATTATGATGGAGAGAGACGAGAATAAGCATAAAAAGCATTGGGATGAGATCCACTTACCGGGTAGGGAGTGAGTCTCTGATTTGAGCTTTTAATCTCAAAGAAATGTGTTTTTTGGCCTTGGAAACACTCATTGTCAATGGTATATCCTTACATTACCCTTTTTAATCAAAAATTCGGTTTTTGTGTGGCATAATAATTTAATCAAACCATTAAATGTTGAGAAAATGTTAGATGCACCATTTTAGGATTTCACTGTAGACCTGTGCATAGTCTAGTTGAACTATTAGGAAAAACATGTGATAACAATGTGATAGAAACTAATTCAATGGGGGCCTTTCATGGTATCCTCCCATGACCTCCCTAACCACACATTAAATATTCCAAATCTACAACCTAAAATGACAAGAGAACACAACGATTTTCCTAAAAACTGCATGGTTTTTAAAAACCATGAACCAACCATGCACAACCCCTATTCACCAAAATTTTCATAAAAATCACCCAAAAAACATGATCTCAGAAATCCCATCTAGGGTATTTAATAGAAATCATAACGTACCCTAAATTGTGACCGGAATAACTCTAGAAAATGTAGATATCTTATAATCATCCCACATTATAAAAACACATACTCATGCTACACTTCAAAGCCATTATATTATTCTTCTCCAAAAGTATCATGCCATTGACCCCTCGTATGTTCTTCTTACTACCATCATTCCACTTAATCATATCCATGTTTCCATAACACACAAACTATTGGCACTATCTTTCGCTGTAACACATTTTCAATGTGATCCAACACATGTGTCAGACACACTTGAAAGGATGCTTCTACCTCAAGTTCAACCTCATCTAAATCGACCACATTATAAGGGAATGTGTGATACTACCAATGTTTTGATACATGGAAACCATCATGAATAGTGTTGTATCTCAGTTGAGGAGCCAACCAGTATACCAGTAGACCAATTCTCTCCCCTATCTCAAATGATCCAACAAACCATGTTTCCAACATTCCCTTCATCCTTATCCAGGGTCGACTCGTCCTAGAAGACATCCTAAGGAACACATGACAACCCTATAAAAACCCTAGGTGTTATCTCTATCTTTCAACCTATGAATTATATCTATTTTGAGCTATATACATAGGTTTATCAATCAACTATACACACTCAGATGTCTCCTGCACAAGACATAGAGCTAATAAATATAATTCCCCACCCTCTAGATCGCATAGTGGAGAGCTACATGGCCCACTAGAAAGTTCCTTTATTATTTCAATAAACATTGTTTAATGATAAATATTGTTATCGGTTAACTCCAATAATTACTTGTATTTTTCCAATATCAAATGATTTCAAGAACACATGCATGTAGTATATCCTTAGGAACATGTATATACGTTCTGACATCCCATCTATCATTGGGTGGAAAAACGTGCTCAATAATACATCTAATAAAAGTGTTTTCTATAAGACCTACTAGAAACATGATGTAATCTGTGAATCATGATATGAAACTACCTACAATGGAACATCATGATATCAGACGATCTTTCGAACATATATTTCTTATAATTTTTCTTCTTTAAAGGGTTCCCTAATAGGTAAGAAATGAGATAACTTTTTCAGTCGATCTAGAATAAACGAAATAAATTCATACTTCATATGCACGATAGTGATAACCAGAAAAAAAATCCATGTTCATATCATGCCACTTCCATTTTGGAATTGGAAATAGTGGATGTAATCATCTAGGTCGTTGATGCTCCATATTGTCTTAATAATTGGGGAAACAAAATTAGAAAGACCCTAAAATATACTTTTTCATTCATCTCCACCAAAACATTCATTGTAGATCATGGAAAAAAATTACACTTGGATGAACAACCTATTTTGAGTGATGAAATTTCCACAGGATCTCCACTTATAATCTCATAGGTACTACAACTCTATTTATTACACATATTGTCTCATATTCATCTATCAATTAATGTGACGATGTTTCCCACTATAAATTAATTTCATCAAGGATAATTAATATTGATCTTCATAATATTTATCCCTGATTCAACTCAAAATCATAGACTCCACTGCAAAAAAACCAGAGTCATTTTATTCTTACTCTCCTATACAACCACAAGAATTTGAGCTAGTATTGTCTTCATCGTCTAATCAACACTTAACTTCATCACCATATGATTATATGTTTTCATGCTCAAGGTATCTTCCAATCTAATTCTGTTATTAGGTTTATATTATAGTTTATAAATAAAATACTTCATATACTCCCCCAATTTCTGTTTCTAATGATTGAAATCATGTTGTGAAAATATATACATTATGCTATTTTTATATGTTCAAACATTAGAAATTTCTCACAAAAGTTATTTTCACCAACCCTAATGAGGGCAAACCACTACTTCCAAATCTAGTTCATGCATAGGGTGATCCAATTCATGAGATCTCAAATACTGAGACCCATATATAACAACTCTATCACCCTACATCATCACAAATACGTGTTTGATACTAAAAGTATCACAATAAACCATATACTATAATCATGACTCGGGTAGTATTCAAATTGTTTACAGGGTTAGGAGATAATTCAACACATTAAAATCACTATCAGAAGTCTCTAAAATTTAATATTTACTTCCTCTTTGGTCAATCCAGAATGATGTGCTACCAAACATAATATTGCTAGATGAATATCTAGTAATATCGAGATAATCAAATGATGCTTCAGAAATCAATACAATTATCGGGATACTCCAAATAATCCACTAGATGAACCTTTTCTAGGTCCACTGATAGTCTTTCCTATGAGATGATGTGCCTTATGATGTAAACATGATCAATCCAAAACACACACTTAGATAGATTTTTGCATAACTAGTGCTCCATCTATGTACCCTGGATGATGAAAAGTTGTTGGACATGATATTCATGAGTCTAGGAGTACACTTATTTGTCTTCCACAAAAACCATATTGAATTGATGAAAATATGGATGAATGATCTTGTTCATCAGAACCATAAACCATAATTGTTCATTTGTAAACAAAAATGGAATTACAATAAACTCATAAAATACATACATACATCTGAAAGAAGTCCTCAATATATCATATGTCCATATACTCAACTGATGATACACTAATCTCAAATCGATCATTCCGAACACACAAGATCCCTTCATTTGGTCAAACATATCATCGGTATAGGAAATAGGATATTGGTTTTTCACAAGCATTTAGTTAAACAACCTGTAATTGACACACAAACATAAACTCCCATCATCATTAGTTACGATAAAAAAAGGTGGTCCCCAAGGTGACATAATTGGATGGATAGATCTATTAACACCCTACTCCACCAAATAAGATTTAAAATCATGAAGCTCGATTGGTGCCAATCTATATTGTTGAATAAATACCACCTCAGTCCTCGACATGATCTCAACAGTGAATTCCACATCTCTCTCAGGTGTTATACCTAGTATATCATCAAGAAATATATCATAATTTTTTTTATTACTGACAGAAGGATATATTTTTTAACACCCCTATCATAGAATGGTGGACAAGAAACTCTGGATGTGGGATCTCTCAATTGCTATGTAACTAGCCCTTCATGGCTAGCCTGGATATCCAACTCTCAAAGATGAATATTCTCATCACCCATGGAGATATAATGTTCACTCTCCTATGGTAACAATCAATGTGGTATCGTCATGCGACATGATTTTCCTTCCATATAGTCAAGTCGAATCCCAACATATCATGATCATATAGATTTCATAGGAAATTGTATTTCCTGATCTCTAGTGAAAATCACTTTCATAGATAGATACATTTACAACCCACTCCCAATATTGTACCAATAGTCATTAGCCCACTCGTAAAATAGACTATTAGGATCAAACCATTACCAAAATCTGTAGATATAACCGATTTAAAGGATTTATTATTAAACTAGGAACTATGTAAATTATAAGCTACTGAAATAGTACCACTTAGTGTCAATGGTACAGACTCATTATCCACAAGTGTAGGATGTATTTCATGTAACATTTATTCCCCTCTACCCTATGATACTATATGAATCCACTAAATATCACCACTTTTTTGACGTAGTATCTCCTTCTTACAATAACCATGTCATCTACCTCTACCACCTCATTTAGTAAAAATCCAAATGCTAGATCAGTATTGTGTTGAATATCTTCATCTCATATAGTGACACTACCCAACTACACCTTAATTACCAAGATGTCACTAAAACTTTTAGAAGTTTTGTAGATGTCATATATTTTTTCTATATAGACACTTTATTAGTGGTTTGGAATTGTGTTGATGATAGTGTTCTGACTTACCACACTGATGATAGATCACCCCAGTAAGGTCTTGTCCAACCAACTCTCTTTTATGTGTGTTCATCTTCCTACATCCATGGATAATGTATTCATAATATCATGTCCTTATATCAAAATTCAAACCTCATGTTCAACTAATAGAGACTGCTTATCTAGCACTAAAATCCTCCATTTGTTTCCCTTCAACTATGAGAGTCTGATCCATCACATCTGTATATGTTTTCATCATGAAGATATTAATATGGGATGTAATATCACATTTAATTCCACCTAAAAATGATTCTCCATAACTGTATCATCTCCTATTAATGTTTATGAAATGTAATGAAGAACTGTGTAGCATCTAGAATATTTCATCACTAGGATGTTACCCAGTGGTAGATGTATAAAGTCAATAGTTTTCGCTTGTTCAATCATCTATTAGTAATTGTGTTCCAAAAATTTCTCCAAGATGTTCTTCTATAAAAAACCATCATTCTTTCTAGTTCACACTTGAATGTAAAACCAATGCTTCACTTTTTCCTAAGCATATTTGTATCAAATTTTATAATCCTCTCTGCCAGAGTATCCAAATAGTCATGTAATGACTCTAGGGACTCAGCGAAGAATTCAATCCCCTCAGGTCCACCCACTCTAGTAAAATTAAGAGTGTGATGTAATTGAAACCCCCTTGTGAAATATGATATAAATATCACATCTTGACCTAGGTCTCATTCAATGAAATGTATGAAGCATTTGATGTTCTCCGGAATCCTCTATGATTAATATTTGGTAGCCATGATAGGCACCTCATGTTCCCTAACTAGTCAATAATTCCAAGGAATGTTCCTCTGTAATCCCATCAATATACATCAAGGAGGAAAACTCCACATAACTCCAAACAAACATCTCAAGTCTCAAAACCCAATCATAAAATATATAAATAAGAGAAATAATCGAAATTAGACTTCACCACCACCTCACCACATGGTCAATTCCAAGGCGTTGTCATAACTATTAGAAATACCACTACTAGTTTTTGGTTAACAAGGGTAATCCCATTATCATTGTATAGTTTCAAATTTAAAATCCAAATTTTTCTCATTTGGAAACACATTTTAAATACCAATTTCAATTCATGTTTGGAACCGTTTTTCAATATAATCATAAAATCAAGGGAAATAGTTAAATTTTAAAAAATTATACTTTAAAAACTTTCCCTGTGTATGCCTAGATGATGCATTCCATAATAACCATGAGATCCTATAATTATGCTTGAATACTCAACTCTTATACCATTTTGTGCCATGATTTAAAATTGAAATCATATTATAATTAATAATCATATCACACCACAAGTGGGTCACCCAACTTTAAATAATATTTAACTATATTTCTAAATTCCAATAACAATAATCCAAACCAAAGTTCTTCGTTATTCCCCCAAACATTAGATTTTAACTCCCATGCATGATCTCATTACCAAGCCTCAACACTTCCTAGTCTCTTTTATTAATTTCCCATTCCAATATGTCTAAATAATAAAAAAATTAGACCTCATTTGAATCCACTTTATAATGTTCCAACGAGTGTTCCATGCAATAGCTCCCTGAGCTGGTCCACAATATGACCTCTAGCATGGCTCCCGATATACTAGAGGCTATCAAATAAGAGTGAGGGTATGCTAAGTCAGTCATGGAGTGGCTAAACCCTCATTTATACGAGTATAAAACCATCATAAATAAATATAAACACATGGAATTATATATAATCCAAACGATACTCATGTCACAAGACAAGAAAATAAAAATATAATTCTCAACAAAATGGAAAACATTCTACTCCTATACAAGTGTCATATGTCTATTATTTAAATGACATTTATCAAATTACGACTCCCTAAGTTAGTTGTGTACCATGTCTGACCAGCTCATCCCAGGACCGTCCCAAATTTTCAATCCATCAAAGGGCCTTTTCCCATACCATTTTTTATAATAATATAATCAATTTGGGTACAGATCAAGCATCCCAAATAGGGTGTGAGTAAAATTCAGAAAGCCACCACCAATGGTTTTTAAAATAAATCTAGTAAAAACAGAGTGTATGAAGTTCTACATTAAATAGGTATTTTGAATAAATAACTATTTATTACATTATTATTTATTATTTTCTAACATTATTAACTATACGATTCTCCATGATACATGTACCACAATAATTTATTTGTCTCGTGCTAGAGTTTGATGTGTTCCTTATGTAATATCATATCATTATACATACTTCATGATGCATCTCTATGTATCCAAAGGTGCTATGATATCCTATTACCTGATTCGACATATGTCAATGTTCAAATATTCTTTATTGTGTACATAACATGGAGATCCATTAATTACATTCATTAATTTCACATTTACAGGCCACATTACCTATGTTTATAGTATCACAAAAATATGTAAGATAACTATGATTCTATACTTATTCCTTAAAGAATGAATGTGTTCCCATTTTATTACTCAAACGTATAATGAACGTGTCACCATGTATACTTCATATTAGAATGACCATGTTCCCATTCTCTTCGTCATATGTCTGATGACCATGTTACCAATTTTACTTTAAAATTTTAGATGATCATGATCCCATTCGTTGAACTCTAATTAATTTTTAATTAAATATCCACATCAATCCCATTACTAATTAAACATTTTTTTAAATACAATAAACCAACAAGTATACTCATCAACTAATTAAATAATTAAATCATCATTAATTATGTCAATAAATTAACTAATCAATGTCACAATTCATAACCCAAAAAATTTATTTTTATCTTATTATGTATCCCATTTTATATATCAACCCATCATAATTAATCTCGCAAGAAATTATCTAGATCATAAAATAAAATCACATAAATAATTCACTATTAATTATCTCAACATAACCAATTCGATATCCCAAAATTAATAAACTGAATAAATATCTTTATAATAATCCCTAAATATCATAATGAAGTTGAAAAATTAATAAATTGATAGGGAAGCCCCTTACTCTCTTAAATAATTCATCATCTATTCATATATTTGAACATTCCTTCGATAAATAAAATGGCCAACCGAATTAGCCCAATTTAAAATTTTCAATTGTAAACGAATGCTACAAATTATACAATTTTTCATACACATATTAAAATCAACAACTATGTGAATTAGATATTAGAACACCTACCTAAATTCATTGAAAAACATTTTTTGAATAGAAATCCCAAAAATCAAAGTACAGTAATGACATATATATGAGCTATTTATCCATATCCCCAAATCAAGATCACGGTATCAAGATAAAATATAACTAGATATTTATTTCCATTAAATGATTTATATCTCCTCAAATAGTGTTAGATCTTTGAAAACCATAGATATTTTCCACCAAATGATATTGGAGATAGAGAATAATGTATCAAAAATTCAATGGGATGTGATATACTTACCATGTGGAAAGAGGAACTTCGATTCAGGCAATTATTCCTTGGAGAATGGTGTTTGTCTGGCGTTGTAATCCTTTCTAGAGTATGAGGGAACCTTCCCTTACACATTTAAAAAAATACTTAGTTAGGGTCATATATGTGGAGAAACATGTCATTAATATTTTAAAAAGACTAAGATCCACAATTATAGGATCTCACTATAAACCTATACATGGTTTAGTAGAACAATGAGGAAAACTATGCACAACCCATGAAATATCCAATGCTCCATGGGGGCCTTAGAAAGTCTCTGTGAATGACCTCCCAAACTCTTCTTTAACTGTACCAAAGCTACTACCTAAAATGACTAGAAAACAAATAGTTTCACCAAGTCATCCACATGGTTTTTTAAAAATCGTGCACTATCCCAACATAGACCCTTTTCTCCCAAATTTTCTAGACATCACAAAAAAAAACAGCATTTCATGACACCCACCAAACAAACTTATGTAAAAAAATGTACATGAAATCATGCTTGAGATAACTACTGAAAAGGTCGGGATCAGACATGTGTTGAATTTAGAAAACAAATATCTATCATTTTTGATACATAAAAAAACCTTATTTCGATAAACTGATTTTTAATATATTTTAATAAAACCTAATTTTTAATGTATTTAGAAATTGATACTAAAAATGGATTTTAGAATTTTGATCATAATTTTCATATTACATAAAATGACATATTTCATTTTTATGTCTAAGAATTTCATTAATAATATTAATTTTAATTACTGTTATAATGGAAAAAATATATTTTCATTTAAATGGTTTATAAACATCATATTAAATTTATATAAAAAATAAAACAATTAATTTTATATATTGAAGAAAAATTTATTTTTTGAAACATATATTACTATATAATCAAAAAACAATTAATTTATGCGAAATATAATTTTAGAATAATAGTTAAACATGAATTTTATATAAAACACATTTCAATAGTAAATTTTTTTTAATTTAAATCTAAATATCATATTATATAAAAATTTAATTTGAATAGATTACTATTAGAAATATTTTTATCATATAAATTTTTATAGAAGTGTTACCTTATATTTTTATCAAAATATAAACTGATAGGGCCAAAACCTATTTACAAAAGAAAAACCATAAATTAAATTTTGTAAAAATAATTTCCTCAAAATGGTGAAAAAGTTTCAAAACATGTCATAAAAAGGGTTGTGGGGGAATTCAAAACCATATATCATTTGAAAGTAAATTATTAATCCCTTTTTGACAAATAGGTCCTTATTGAAACATAATGGGTGTTTACAATATTACCATTCTCATCATTAATAAATGATGATCACATCTAGTCACCTATAGTTAAAATGACCATTAAAATTTTAACTGAACCATTATAATATTTTCTTCTCATATAAGTAACTTTCATTAAATTATTCCCCATGTCACCATATGATATTCTATACACATCATTTTTTAGGATAATTTCTAGAGAATGTTCAAGGTCCAATATTGAGTATTACATAGTCTTTATCATTATTCACTTAAGCATTCCCTTCCAAACAAATATTTCACCTAGTAATATAGTTATATCAAAATTATTAATAAACTAATGTGGTATTATATTAATTTATACACACTTGTTAATTCATATCAATCCATTAGTTAAAAAATAATATCAATCTTCTTAATGGCGAGAAAAAAATACTTTGGAAAGCAATGTGATTTTTCTCACAAACAACTAACATAGATGTCATTGAAATTTTATTTAATGTAGAATGATGATTCTTAAAAATGTATTAATATTACAGAATAAAAATATTAGTCATTCTAAATGTAATACTAATAAAAAATGGTCAAACGAAACATAACAAAATCAAATTAACAAATTGGAGAACCTTTCGTAAATTGAGTTGATTTTATAAAATCCTATAAAACTATATAAATATTAATATAATCGAATAATAAATAGTAAAAATGCAAAAAATAATGGATAATATGATGTTATTTTACATATAGTTTTACCATTTTATGTAAACAAAATAGTTACAACAAATTTGACCAAACAAAAAATAATAACATACATATAGAAAAATAATATCATTAAAAACAACATTTTCTATTAATTATCCCACATAAATGTAAAATTTAGAATTAGGTTTCTTAAAAATATGATTAATAAATTTATATAGTTCATTTAACAAAATTATGTTCATCTACAGAATGAACCACGACCTAGTGGTGGGTTTATGCTAACTCAATATTCCCCTATTTTTTAACAAACAATTTTATTAAACCCCATTGACACAGTAATGATTTATTCAAACTAATTAATACTTTTTAGTTTTATAAATCATAATTTTATGTTGTTATATAATTAATTAAGATAAAAATAATATTAAATGATATTAACCACGTATATTAGGTGACATGAATGTGTTTCATACTTTAAATTCATATTTTCTATGATATAATCATTTTCATGAAATAATATAATTACACATGGTGTATATTTTAACACATATAGATCATTAATTGTATTTTTCCTTTAAAACCCAATGGTGTTTAATTTATTCCTTCACACACAATGAATTGAAGACCAATATATAACCATTAAAATATAACCATAGGAAAGGAACTTAAAATAGATTGAACTAATTAAGAAATATATATTACATTAAAAAATAAATTTCATTAATATTATAATGTAATAGTTGAATGTTCAGATAAAATTTCATAATTATTAACAAGACTAATTAATGTTACAAAACATAAAATCTAGAAAAAAAAATTTGTGAAATATATATACATTACTGATAAAATAGATTTATAATATTTATAATATATGGAGTTTAGTTTTAATAAATAAAATAATGGAATTAGGAAATAAAATTTTGAAAATATTTTTTTTCTTTTTAAGAATAATTTTTTTAATATATTTACATTATTCATTAAAATAGTAAATTTAGAAAATATTATAATATTATTTAGTAAAAAAGTATTTTATTATTAAAAAAATAATTCTATAAAATAATTTTTTTAAATATTGATATAATAATTTAATTTTATATTAATTTTAAAAATAAAATTGTTTCTATAAACTATCTTGTTAAAGGATTTATGTTAACATAACATTAACATATTTTTTAAATCCTTTTAAAAAAATATATTTTTAAATTATCTTAAATCATTTAAAATATAACAAATGGGAAATTCTGAAACCATAGCCACATTTGTGTTATATGATGTTTGGGTATTTTACCACTTAGAACAACAATATTCCTTGAAGATACTTGGTCCTATCCATAGGGCCCACCCACATGCCTTTATGGATCAAAAAATACTAACAATCACCATATGAATATTCATGTTCTTTATTGTCTTTTCCTCACTCACATTCACCCTTTGAATGTTACAAGGAGAAAACCCGTACCAATCAGTTCTCCTAGGGATGATTGAAAAACTAATGAGTTTAATTGTGTATGATATGGATATTGAAAGTGGATAACGTTTCCAAGAGTCCTATTGATTGTCCTTTTAACCATTTAGAGGTCGATATTTAATATTAACCCTTCATTGATAAAACAAAACCTATGTTTTAGACCCTATATCTCTGCACATGTAGTTCTTCCAAACTTCTAGATGAGAGACTACTCTGAAAACAATATTAGAATAGTTCTAGGAAGACTACACATATAACTCTCTTTAACATGTATGTTTGGTCTTTGCCTAGTAACCACCATTAGTTTTTACAAAGACACATGGTCACCTAATAGGGACCCACCCACATTTTCAAATTTATTACCATTCAAATGGTTGTCCACAATGTCCAAAATAAATTGTTTCATTTTTCCCTTACATATGCAGACCCTAGGAGACTTCTTAAGAAGAGACGAATCTTAATCACTAATCATGGCCACGAATGCTTAACTGTGGATCTCTAATTTAGTGTACATTGGAAATGAATGTTTCACATATTTTTAAAGAGTCGTATCATTTATCCATATATCCCAATATAATTTTTGGGTGTTATTGAAAAAATATATTGATTACATAAATAAAAAGTGAACAATTTTGAATAAATATGACGTTGTTGCTCTAATTTTTTGACATAGATAAACAATAAATTTTCACCAATTGTATAAATTAATTCAATTAAAATATATTTTCTTATATTTACATTATTTTATTTTATAAAAAGTTTATTTTAATTTTTAGGGATAAACTTTTGATTAATATGATTAAAAATCATGCCTTTGATAATGTTAAAATTGTGGTTTTGAAAAAACAATTATTATTATGTCATAATTTTTAACAAATAAATTGATTTTAAATATTTTATATAATAAATGTAATACAATTTTCAACACATATAAAAATAATATATCAAAATATTAATAAGAAAATGGTACTAAATATTTCTAATAACAAGTTATTGGTAAAACAACAATTTTCTAAAAAATATATTTATTTATATATTACATGATTTTATTTATAAATTAATTTATTCTATTTTAAAATTGAAATATAATAAAATGAGATTCAATTAAGGTTTATGAAATCCTTTTTTATAATATATGTATAATTATATCTTTAATAACATTTAAAGTGCTTTGGAAAAAACAAGATTCGATGATAATAAAAATTTGTAAAATCAAAAAATCAAGTATTAAATGGATTAAAAAATTTCAATGACATACACAAAAAATGGGTTGTGGATGTCTTATCATACATTACTCAAAAAATGGTACACAACAACACCTTAATGAAAAGACATTAACTAAAATTACTTATAGAAACTGTACTATTTTTTTAATCATATAATCCATTATATGATTAACTTCCATCTATCCTAAATAGTTAATTTTTTAATTTTATAAGTATATTTTCTTGTGAATATTCATTATTTGAAAGTGACTGTTACATACTCTACCATTTCATCATAACAATTTTCTTAAAAACATAACGTAATAATAGGAATATAATAAAATACGTATAATCAGTATACTAATTTTTTATTTTATAACTATAATTACCCTTATTTATTCATTTATATCAATATAAGAAAAACATTTAATGAAAAAAATGTGTTTTACAGAATATTTCCTCAATGAGATAAATTTCATTGTTTTTCATATCAATTACCATTATATAAAAAAACACTTCACAAATGGTTAATAAAATTTTATAAAAATCCTTATTTATCTTTATTATTCTCTATCAATAATATTATACACATCCTTAACCATAGCCAACCATCGATATATAACATGTTCATATTTTGGGTTGCTGTAACAAGCTATGTGAAAAAACCTATAAAAATATAACATGGATGAGTATTAGAACATAATATATAATGATACTATAGTTTTACAACAGTGTAGTTATTCATTTTTTTTTATTTCATTAGAATATCACCTATTTGTCATATTATTAATATATCAACAGTAGTCGCTAAAATAAATAAAATATGTCAACACTGATTCTCAATTCCATGAATCTATAGAAAAAATTATATTATAAATAAATAAAATTAGATAATGAATGGATTATATAAAATGATATGTTGATGAATATGGTCCAAATTAAAGTATCTAGTAATTTTAATTTTTCTATTCCTGTTGACATACACATGTATAGTATGAATAATGAACAAGTAAATTTTTTCTAGTATCAAATATTAACTCAATTAGAAATACATATTATTATAAACCAAGCCTTATTCAGAATTGTTCTTCACCTAACACATTTATATTTTTATCATTATTCATTTATACTGAACATTACACTAGTAGCCTAGATCTAGTACCTCCATGGTTATTTTATCATAAGATACCAAGATTCTCTTTATGGAGGATTAAATAGTTCATTATTGTTGTTAAAATTCATATATACGAGAGTAATACATTATATCCAAAAAAATTAAAAAATTACTATTTTTAAAATAGAATTAGTTCCTCAATCATATCATTATATATCAAACATTGTACACTTCATGGATTAGTGTGAAATGGAATAAAATATGTGCAAAATCCAATTCACAATAACTGTTATGTACAATGGAATCTAGCATTAATGAAAATGTATGAATAATATGTAATGATAAAAAAACCAAACATTCCATGTAATCAATAAACTATAAAGTAAATCAATTGAATGATATTTTCATTATTAATATTTCAATGATAACAATCATAATAGAATGTAAAATATCTAATAAAATGTGATCTAATAAATAACATGACTATCATAACTAGATAATTAATAATAAATATGGGAATGTAAAAAATGATCACGCATTTTTTAATAATCCATAAATAATTTCATAGAAAATATATAAAGGATAATGGTCATGAACAAGCATAGATACCATGTTACCGATATAACTGAGTTGAAATTTAAATTTCTTAATAGGTGCTTATGATCCCCATTAGTTAGATAAAATCATATTGAATAATGAAATATATGCGAGAATAAATTATTCCTAATAATATATGGATGAAAATGGATACATATTAGTATGATAAATACCTCTAAAGGGATACAATAGTAGACATAAAATAGGTATATCAAAAAAAACCAAACATTAAACTTCAAAGTGATAATTATATAAAAAGAAAATCACAATTCTACAATGGACACATCACTCCAAGATCTAAAATATCAATGTCAACCACCTCTTCAACAAAGTAACATTCCCTTTACTTGGACATAGAAGTAAAAAATATACCTATAGTCGATGGAAAATGTAGATATTAAGCAAGTAACCTAGTAGGTTATCACCATGAGTTTCATAATAAGATTCTATAATAATGAAAAAAAATCATGATTTCAATATTATCAAATATTTGAATGGTACTAAAATATCATATTTTAGAACAAAGATTTTTTTTATTTGATGTTATTAAAATTATTTGATAAATAGATTATATAAAAAATAAATAAAGAACATTATATAGATCACTAGAAATGAGTAAATTTTTTAAAAATATTTGAATTTATAAAAACATCCTCACACAAATAATGATGGTCATAATCCTTATTGTACGATATATTCTTCATATATGATCCCAAAATTGCTCATATTTGTTATGATAAAATATATGTGTAATGTAGCCCCTTTGGTTCATAACAAATATGAATCTTAAACATCTAATAATGAATAATATATGATGAATGAATATTTTTATTGATTTATAGTAAACAATCTGTTTACATGTAACTACCATCCTAGTGTTCCTAACTCAAATTACCCACTAACTACCCGTGGTCACATGTGTTAATCTATTTAAAAAATACAAAAATTATTTCAAAAATATTTAAAATACAAGTGCCACATTTTAAGTACAATGATTCCAAATTCATTCCAAAATCCAAAATAATATGTTTTCATCATTTAATGTTGTTTAAAACCAAAACCAATTATTTAATTTAATTTTTTTTCAATATCAATCCACAAATAATTTTAGAATTCCCATAAATTTCAAAATATAACCCCATCCCCAATTCATTTTAAATTGGGGATTTCCCTAAAATCCATACCATATAAATCTCAATCACAATTTAGGAAAAAAATTCTTTTTTAAAATTAAAATTTAATTCATTTTTGAAACATGATATATTAAAGTTTTTTTCGATTTTACAAACATAAAAGGAACCAACTCACATATTCATGGAATTAAATCACCCACAAAAAGACTGGTGAATGTAAAAAAATGAGCATAAGATATTGGAACCTGTCCTAGAGTCAATATTAAATTATAAAATTTTTAGAACCATCAATCCAATGATGCTATAACAAACTCTAAGGGGTAATGATTGTGAGATAGATGAAACAAGGATACCACTTACCCACATTGAAAACCAACATCCAGAATAATAACCAATCTACGAATAGATGATTTAATTGTATTATATATCTCAAAAATAACCATGGATGAGGATATAGATTGAGATAGGAAAACATGGTTGACTGAAATAATAACATCATCATAACATCATACATGAAACTCAAACTCCGTATTTAGCATGACACATAAATTAATTACACAATATGTAATTTTTGAGTACCACATATGCGAAAAACTCATAATCTATTAATACAAATGATTTTCATTATATTATCATGGTTTTATGATATTCATGGAGTTTAGTCATTCATGTTGTTTACTAGATTCAATAAATCATTTATGTGCTGATATAACATTGTCTATGCCCATTACATGACATGTAATTCCCCAGTCGACTAAAAAAACAATAGTTTTCATTGTGAAAATTCCAAAAAAAATATCCATGAAGTCACTAATAATGGTATCCTCATAATTTATTTGTTTCATTAACCATCCATTAAAAAAATAGAAAACCAAAAAAAAGTCAAACATTAACTAACTAAAATTTAATTATTTGGGAAAACCATTCCATCATAAAAACATTATGTTCCCATAATTACAATGTCAATGATTTTAAATAAATGTATTGAGTAAATTTCTCTCTCATCAATAACGGATGATCCATTGACTTATAAGAATCATACATGTGTTCCTATAGCTCACGTTTCATAGTTGTCATCATAAAAAATCACCTTAATCTTAGAATTAGCTATTGTAACGCCCCGACCCTAGGTACCCAGAGTCGGTGCATTATTACATAACATTGTCCGGATCTCAATGGATCAATTCTCAAAAGACCGATTAGTTTAGTTGTGTTGGAAACACTAGATATATTCATAAGTCTTACATTACATCATAAGGTAAAAAAACTAAAACAACATATTGTCTTCATATCCCCTCATACTATCCTTGAATGTCATTCATAAATTACTTCTTCTCATCCTGGGAAAAATAAAACACTGAAAGGGGTGAGCTCAGATGCTCAGTAAGGATAACATTATAGCATAAGCTTTCATAGATAAGCATAAACACTTAAGGCAATTTATAACAAAAACAAAAGCCTTTTAAACATGAAGTTCAACATAAAATGGAAAATGTAAAATGAAATAATTCCATTTACTTATTCAAATGGATATTCTACTAGTCGAATGATCACATGCAATATCAATAACCACTTTCATAATGATGGAACACATAATGCCAGACTATCATAACCACATAGCCAAGGCCTCGTGCCAAGAATACAAATAAGATTTTGCCATGGCCATGTGCCAAGACACTAGTTTGTATCATGAGACCTACCAATGCATCGAGGAGCTATAGCAGGCTCCACCCGTCACATATTAAGTCCAATGAATTCCTCATATGAACAGGTTTAAACATAACATTAACATTCGTATTAAAACTAGCATACGAAATGTCAATACATTAACCACAAACCATGAATGGTATAAAAACAACACATCCACAGTCAACCATAACTCATTCAATACAACATGGAAGATTGTATTGTATCAAATTAACCTCAATCAATAATAATGAAGGATTTTGACATAGATGAAAATAATCATCAAAACTATTTGAGAGAAATATCCCCCTTTTTTTTGAAATCATTTAAAAGTCACACTATTTGTCAAAAAGCCATTTAAAAATAGATTTTTGAATCAAAGTGTCCCATACCACATTGAAAATTTTAAGAGGAATTTTGATTTGAAAAATTTAATGTCCATATAAATAAATCCTTAAAAACATTTTTAAAACATGGAAATTAATGAGCAATATTTAGATGAATAAGTCTTTAAAACATTTAAAAAAAGTATTTTAGTTAGAGATTATAACCAAAAGAGAGACACATGAATACAAATAATTGAGCTAATAAAAACATTGTAATATCATGAGAATAAAGGGATTCATGATATACTATGTCAAAGTACATTATCTACACCACATAAAAGTGATTTGGTGTATAACAACGAAGAAGTATCAATGGAATTTAAATTGAGATTAAATCTCTCATAAAGGTCATATCCTTAGGTTAAGGATAAATCAATGACATAGTTATGTGTGACAAATATAAATACACTAAATATGATTGGATATTCAGTTTAAAACAATCAAAGGATATTCACACAAAATCATGTAAAAACAACACCAATGAATTGAATGTTTAACTCAACAAATGGAGAATGAGTTAAAATTACTCGTATCAAATTCAAATCGATGACATGAGAAATTATCAATGGAGTGATTATGTGTATCAAAATTATGTCCACAAAAAAGAGGAGTGGAAATTATGACATAGGCAAATGAATAGTTATTCAACACATAATCTCGGAGTAAAATAATCAATGTAGTTTGCGTAAAGCCGAATACATGGAAATTGAATTTTCAAATTCCCTTATCGATTAGGTAACTTATAAAACATACACCCATGAAAGAAATATCATACAATGATTATGTAAATACCCATAAATTAAATTATAATACACAATGAATACAATTATGGGTAGTACACATACACCACATGCAATAAATAAGTGGAGAACAATGAAATTCTCACAAAATTAAGTGTGAGATAAGAAACCCCTTAATTTGTACATTTTCCTTGGTAGATGGTGGGTTACCATCATGTATAATGGTGAAATAATTGTTATTGAATTATACAATAATCATTTACATTAATATGATATCATATATGATCTTTTAACATTGATTTGTTAATAATATCTTAGAATTATCGTCATTTCAGGTGTTAACTGGTTTATTTTACTTTATATTCCTTGTTATGTGAGCCATATTTGTTATTAATGGGATGTGTATTATTCATATCCAGAATGATATAAATTCCTTAAAAATTATTTTAAATCATCAAATGAGAATTATACTTGAATGGATATGATGGAGAATGAATCTCATCGAGTTCGTGGAGACGGTACTCCGTACGTACGCACGAGCGACAATATCATTATTTTGATAATAAAATAATATATAATTGGATGGTATATCATATATAAAGAATCATTATCATGTTATATTTATTATTTTCATGAGTTACACATAATTATTATACCCACCCAAGTAATAATATTTTGAATAACAATTACACCACGACATGGAGACGGTAAGCCGTACGTACGCACGTATGGTGATATGTTATTCAAAGGGTGGATAGAATACTGAATATGTTTGTACCATATTTATAATAACATAACAGTATATATATGATACTGGAGTTATTATTTTATAATGGTAATAACAAAGAATGAATAAGTGGAAGAAGAAAGCAACTTGAAAAGGGGTGGTGAAAACATTACATCTTCTTTGGGTTCTTCCTTTTGATTTGATCAAAAGGGCTCTTTAGGTTGGCATTATGATCAAAATAAAGCCTCTAGGTTGTATATAGGGAAGTTGAGAGAGTATTTGGGCAGGGTTTGGCCGAAACAAAAGGCTTTGATGGTGTGAAGAAATGAGATGGAGGAGTGCCCTTTTATAAGAGGGGTGAGGAGCACCTTTGGAAAAGCTGAAAATATTAATTTATAATAAATTCATATTCGGTTTATAATGGATCCAAATTTTATTCATCAAAGGTTAAGGTGGGGATAGGTCGAAAACCATTCAAACAATATAATTTAGACAGGTTTGGGTCATTATATTGACCTTATCTTTTAGTTTTAACTCTTAGTTAATTAGTTTGACATTTTCCATGTCACTTTGTTATTTTATATTATATAGTTAATAATCCTACTATATACATCAAAGAGACCACCAAGTGGTAAATTAATGATACACCTATCATGATATTAGTCTCGTGGCCGAACTGTAGTTTTTTAGGAATTTAATATCAATTAATATTATAATATTCGTTTTAAAAACTCTTTTATGTCAATTTTGACACTATTCAATAGTTGATTTTTTTAAAACTCATAACAGAATTATTACTTCAAAAAAAGATAATTAAACCATTAGTAACATGTAATATTAACCTATAGAATTAGTGTAATTTATTAAAAGTCTCAAATTATATTTATTTGGGTATTTATAATATCAATTATTTTAATTTTTTACTATTATTGTAATTACTGCATCATTATTGTGTAATAAATAAATTAAATTATCTAATGTCTAAAAATTTCAAATAAAATAACATTATATATAAAATCTTTTTATCTTTCTAATGAATATTTGTAGTCTAAAATCCAACATATATAACCCTATGTAAAAAATGATTCTCTAAAAGATATATGCTTGTGTCATTTTTGTATTCATTTTAACTTAATTAAAATAAAATGTCCCTATCACTTACAAGTGGCTCCATGGGGTTCCAAAATAATCCCAACGATGCCCATGGTCGGACATGTATCAACCAATAATGTTTGCAAATGTTTTAGGGTAATTTTTTGTTATTATAATATTATTTTTCAACCCTTATTTACCAGATTTACCTTTTATCCATGGTAAATAAAATATTTACCAAAGTAATTATTCAAAATGTCTAAAAATAAAATTTACCTCTTTTCACAATTTTGAAATCCTGATTTCAAATATGGAATCCATTTTTACAAATTAAATACACAGAAGTGTCAGAAATTAATTTAAAATTAATTCCCGTTTTTAAAACAAAAAGCGTGTTTTTAAGAGATAATAACTATCAAAAGATTGGCACTTGTTTATGTCTGGTTTAATTGTGAAATTATGACCAATTAGAAACATTGAATTAAATTGTAAAACTATATTCTAAATATACTTTAAAACCACTCAAATTCATAATATATCAATATTAATTATTTGGATTAAAAAAGTAGTTTTTAATTAAAATTTAGTAATTTTCACTATTCATCAAAATATGAAAGTTATCCGAAAAGAACCAAAATTTCAGTCTAGGATAATTTAGATATTCCGAATCCAAAAATGAAGTCCATTTTCAGAGATAGAATTTATAAAATTTCATAACGGCTAGATTTATTGGTTGTGGTGTGTTAGAATCTCGAAGTTGCGTACAATGCACGACATTGCATTATTCAAAGGGAAACGTACCACGGAAGCTTGGGGTGTTACATTATCCCCTCCTTCAATAAATTCCGTCCTCAAATTTTTTAGAATTGGGCTTTCAAATATAATAGAAAGTCCCACATCGGAAAAAGAGTCAATAAAACTATCACTTTAAAAGAAAGGAAGGGAGGTATAAAGGTCACCCAAGATAACCCATACTAGGATTCGAGGTAGGAAAACAAGGATGTGGATGATAAACTAAGTGTCAAGTTCTTATGGAGTGGGATAGAAATCATGATCAGGAGAAAGATAACAATAAGAAAACCACAAACTTGTGTTGGGACAAACGATCATTAATCTCTTAGTAGGATAAGTAAATAGACAACATTTTTTGTTATAAGTTACATTACATAAGGATGAGGAATTCATTTATGATATTGACTAAATTTCCACCACTAACTCATTTTTTTAAATGATGAGTATTCAAGAAGACCTGGTCCCACTAGATTAGCTAGAATGAACTTCTATAGAATCACATGATCCATGCTGGATAAGCTATATATTTACATTGCATTTAGAGATTAATCAAAACCAAAATGGTTAGTACAAGATCTAATGATCCCCCAAAAGGATATTCCTTAAGAGAAATAAACACTAATCTTAATTTCTAAAATTATACCAATAATACCACAAAGTTAAATAAATACCATTCAATAATCAATTGTCCATAAAATCCTTCAATATAATCCAAACTAATATTGAAATCCAAAACATAAAAGAATTTGATTATGTAGTCTCCCATGTTAAATTGTATCTCCAAATGACATTAATTACTCTTAATGTCACAAACTTAAAATTAATTAACCTAATCATTTCCATAAATAACCCAAATCAAAATAAATCCACAATAAAAACATAGAAAAAAATCCACTATTACTCCTCAAATGAAATCCCATACTACTCTATTTTCTGTTGGCATATAGTGTTCTCGACAAAGTGAACAACTTCCAAAATAACATTTATCACTTAATCACCAAATCATTTTCCTATACTAAGGGTATTCACTTGGTAAGACATAAGATCCCAAATAAAATTATTATTTATCAATAAAATCATTTAACTAAAAATAATAGTCACACTAACCAGGGACTTCACGTAGTTCAGTGGTAGCCGATAAATCCCAATCGCACTTTAGTTGTGGGTTCGATTCCCATAGCTTTGTCGGACGCGACAGGTTGTCACACGGTCTACGTGTTTTCCTTTTTCAAGAACTATATTTTATAACATTACCAAAATGAGATAAATTCCTCATAATAACCATAACAAAATTTTACCACAAATGTTATCTCATACCTTTCATTTTCATCCCAAATTATAATAATTTGCAATTTCCTCAAACCCAATGATCATATAAAACCAAATAGTTATTTATAACTATATCCACAATAGAAAATATTATTCTTCCATAAATATAATTCTCACATGGAAAACCTTAGGGTTACAAATACAAGAGAAAATTATTCCAAAGTAAACCCTTAAACAAGGATCACTAAATTTTTTTAAACATTTATCCAACCATTTATTTCCACATAACTTCTTATCTGACCAAGAAAATATCCTATAGAATAGTACATTCATTCGGGTAATGTCCAGGTCCCCTACATTTATGACAATTGATTGTAAATGGATTCTTGGGACCATTTTTATCTTCTTCCATATTACTCTTCATTTTTCTTCGGCAATTCTTCACTTTATGTCCTTCCTTCCCGCACATAAAGCATTTCTTTGTCCCATTGTGACACTTTCCTGGGTGTCTCCTTCCACATTTCTTACATGATGTAAATTGAGGATTTCTTTCTCCATGGTCTCCACTACGGGAGCTCTTATCATTCATCACCTTTCTCTTCTTTGTTGAGTCCGGTAACTGGTTAATATATATATTGTTGATCATATTTATGGAAAAATGATTTGGCATAAATATGATATCATTTACACCTATCAACATTCCATTTTGTTTCTCATTTCCACCACTATTCCCACCTTGTACATCATTGTCAAAGTCACTATGACTTCCTTTGAATCTAGCCATTGACTAAAACCAGAAAGCATTGTGTGAGTAACAGTAGTCGTAAAATCATTTTGAAATTAACATGTCTCCATATTCTCAATTTGAAACATATTAGGATTAACCAAGGTCATTTATTCTCATCTTATATATATATTACCTCAAATTGGCGTGTAAAGAAAATGTAAATTATCATAAGCATATCCCCCGGGAGTGTCGTAACCAAGAGTGCAGCAAGGACCGTTGTTGTGCACTAGTTCCCGTTCGAGTCTAGCTCAAAGTGGTGTTTTCGGGTTTTTCCCCAAGGTTCATTTGTACCAGATCCGCCTCTACCTATTCGTATCCAGACATGGATGTATTGCTCGGAAAACTCACAAAATCTCTACAATACCAAAATTCTAGGAAGTTCTTCTATACTAATCCTCAAAGTTCATCTTAGGTCTAAGTGCTCTAATCAGACTTTATCTATCTTCCAAGGTTTGTACTAAACTTCCTCTAATACCAACTATAACGCCCCGACCCTAGGTACCCAGAGTTGGTGCATTATTAAATAACATTGGCATTATCTCAAAGGATCATGTATATAAACACCGATTAGTTTAGTAGTGTTGGAAATAGTAGATATATACATAAGTCTTACATTACATCATAAGGTAAAAGAAACTAAAACACCATCTTGTCTTCATATCCCCTCATAATATCCTTGCTGGTCATTCATAAATTACTTCTTCTCATCCTAGGAAAAATAGAACACTGAAATGGGTGAGCTCAGATGCTCAGTAAGGATAACATTACAGTATAAGCTTTCATATATAAGCATAAACACTTAAGGCAATTTATAACCAAAACAAAAGCCTTTTAAACGTGAACTTCAGCATAAAATGGAAAAGATAAAATGAAATAAAGCCATTCACTTATTCACATGGATATTCTACAAGTCGGATGATCACATGAAATATCAATAACCACTTTCATAATGATGGAAATCATAATGCTAGACTATCATAACCACATAACCAAGGCCTCATGCCAAGACTACAAATAAGATTTTTCCAAGGCCTTGTGCCAAAACACAAGTTTGTCTCATGAGACCTACCGATGCATCGAGGAGCTATAGAGGGCTCTACCCGTCACTTATTAAGTCCAATGCATTCCTCATATGAACAGGTTTAAACATAACATAAACATTCGTATTAAAACTAGCATACTAAATGTCAATACTTTAACCACACACCATGAATGGTATAAAAATAGCACATCCATAGTCAAACATAACTCATTCGATACAATATGGAAGATTGTATTGTATCACATTAACCTCAATCAATAATAATGAAGGATGTTGACATAGATGAAAATAGTCATCAAAACTATTTGAGAGAAATATCCCCCTTTTTCTTGAAATCATTTAAAAGTCACACTATTTTTCAAGAAGCAATTTAAAAATAGATTTTTGAATCAAAGTGTCCCATACCACGTTGAAACATATAAAAGGAATTTTTATTTGAAAACTTTAATGTTAATATAAATAAATCCTTAAAAACATTTTTAATACATGCACATTAATGAGAAAGATTTAGATGAATAAGTCTTTAAATCATTTAAAAAAAGTATTTTAGTTAGAGATTCTAACCAAAAGAGAGACACTTGAATACAAATAATTGAGGTAATAAAAACATTGTAATATCATGAGAATAAATGGATTCATGATATACTATGTCAAAGTACATTATATACACCACATAAAAGAGATTTGGTGTATAACAACGAAGAAGTCTCAATGGAATTTAAATTGAGATGAAATCTCTCATAAAGGTCTTATCCTTAGGTTAAGGATAAATCAACGACATAGTTATGTGTGAAAAATATAAATACAGTAAATATTATTGGATATTCAGTGTAAAACAATCAAAGTATATTCACACAAAATCTTGTAAAAACAACACCAATGAATTGAATGTTTAACTCAACAAATGGAGAATGAGGTAAAATTACTCTTATCAAATTCATATCGATGACTTGAGAAATTATCAATGGAGTGATTATGTGTATCAAAAGTATATCCACAAAAAGGGGGAGTGGAAATGAAGACATAAGAAAATGAATAGTTATTCCACACATAATCTCGGAGTAAAATAATCAATGATGATTGCGTAAAGCCGAATAAATGGAAATTGAAATTTGAAATTCCCTTATCGATTAGGTAACTTATGAAACATACACCCATGAAAGAAGGATCATACAATGATGATGTAAATACCCATAAATTAAATTATAATTCACAATCAATACAATTATGGGTAGTACACATACACCACATGCAATAAATAAGTGGTGAACAGTGGAATTCTCACGAAATTAAGAGTGAGATAAGAAACCCCTTACTTTGTACTTTTTCCGTGGTAGATGGTAGTTTAACCTCCAGTATAATGGTTAAATAGTTGTTATTGAATTATACAAGAATCATTTACATTAATATGATATCATATATGATCTTTTAACATTGATTTTTTAATAATATCTTAGAATTATCGTCATTTCGGGTGTTAACGGGTTTATTTTACTTTATATTCTTTGTTATGTGAGCCATACTTGTTATTAATGGGATGTATATTATTCATATCCAGAATGATATCAATTCCTTAAACATTATTTTTAATCATCAAATGAGAATTATACTTGAATGGATATGATGGAGAATGAATCTCATCGCATTCGTGGAGACGGTACTCCATACGTACGCACGAGCGACAATATCATTCTTTTTGATATTAAAACAATATATAACTGGATGGTATATCATATATACAGAATCAATATCATGTTATATTTTTTATTTTCATGAGTTACACATCATTATTATACCCACCCAAATAATAATATATTGAATAACAATTACACCACGACGTGGAGACTGTAACCCGTACGTACGCACGTATGATGACATGTTATTAAAAGGGTGGATAGAATACTGAATATGTTTGTACCATATTTATAATAACATCACAGTATATATATGATACTGGAGTTATTATTTTAGAATGGTAATAACAAAGAAAGAATAAGTGGAAGAAGAAAGCAACTTGAAAAGGGGTGGTGAAAACATTACCTCTTCTTTGGGTTCTTCCTTTTTATTTGATCAAAAGGGCTCCATAGGTTGGATTTATGATCAAACTAAGGCCTCTAGGTTGTAGTGAGGTAAGTTGAGAGAGTATTTGGGCAGGGTTTGGACGATCAAAAAGGCTTTTAAGGTGTGAAGAAATGAGAAGGAGGAGTGCCCTTTTATAAGAGGGGTGAGGGGCGCCTTTGGAAAAGCTAAAAATATTAATTTACAATAAATTAATATTCGGTTTATAATGGCTCCAAATTTAATTATTAAACGTTTATGGTGATTATAGGTCTAAAAAAATTCAACCAATATAATTAATACTGGTTTGAGTCATTATATTAACCTTATCATTTAATTTTAACTCTTAGTCAATTAATTTGACATTTACCATGTCACTTTGTAATTTTATATTATATAGTTAATAAACATACTATATACATCTAAAAGACCCCCAAGTGGTCCATTAATGATAAAAATATCATTATATAAGTATATTGGCCGAGCCTTAGATTTTTAGGAATTTAATATCAATTAATAATATAATATTTGTTTTAAAAACTCTTTTATGTCAATTTTGACAAGATTCAATAGTTGATTTTTGTAAAACTCCTAACAGAATTATTACTTCGAAAAAAGTTAATTAAATCATTACTAACATGTCATATTAACCTAGAAAATTAGTTTTATTCATTAAAAGTCACAAATTATATTTATTTGGGTATTTATAATATGAATTATTTTAATTTTTTACTATTATGGCAATTACTGCATCATTATTGTGTCATATATAAATTAAATTATTTAATGTCTACAAATTAGAAATAAAATACCATTATATTGGAAATCTTTTTATCTTTCTAATTAATATTTTTAGTTGAAAATCCAACATATATAACCCTATGTAATCATTGATTTTCTAAAAGATATATGCTTGTGTCATTTTTGTATTCATTTTATCATAATTAAAATAAAGTGTCTCTATAACTTACAAGTGGCTCCATGAGGTTCCAAAATAGACGCAAAGATTCCCATGGTCGGAAATGTATCAACCAATAAGGTTAGTACATGTTTTAGGGTAACTTTGTATTATTATAATATTATTTGTTTAACACTTATTTACCGGATTTACCTTTTAACCATGGTAAATAAAATATTTACCGATGTAATTATTCAAAATGTATAAAAATAAAAGGTACCTATTTACACAATTTGGACATCCTGATTCCAAATATGGAATCCATTTTTCCAAATTCAATACACAGATGTGGCAGAAATTAATTTAAAATTAATTCCCGTTGTTAAAACAAAAAGCGTGTTTTTAAGAGATAATAACTATCAAAAGATTGGCACTTGTTTATGTCTGTTTTAATTGTGAAATTATGTCCAATGAAAAATATTGAATTAAATGGTAGAAATATATTATAAATATAATTTAAAACCACTAAAACTCATAATTTATCAATATTAATTATTTTGATTCAAAAGGTTGTTTTTAATTAAAATTTAGTAATTTTCACTATTCATCAAAATATGAAAGTTATCCGAAAAGTACAAAAATTTTAGCCTAGGCTAATTTCGATATTTCGAATCCAAAAATGAAGTCCATTTTGAGAGATAGAATTTATAAAATTTCATAACGGCTAGATTGATTGGTTGTGGTGTGTTAGAATCTCGAAGTTGCGTACAATGCACGCCATTGCATTATTCAAAGGGAAACGTACCATGGAAGCTTGGGGTGTTACAACTATCCTAAATGGTTTCTCAATAATGGGTAAATTATGTTTATCATAGATATCACAACAAAAAGAAAAACGATAGGGATCAAGAATATAATTTGAAGATGAGATACATGGAACATGTAATCTATCAACATTATTGGTGGTGGATGTGATAAATAGTAAGACACTCTTCCCACATCATCCTGAATCATAAGTGACACCATAAACTGAGTATAAATATTCCCCTGAATACCAAGATGTTAATGTTCTAAACAAGGTGAAACTAAAACTCGTTATTTAACATGAAATATAATATAACTACACATATTATAATTATCAAGTACCAAATATGCTGAAAAATATCATCTAATATTACAATTGAATTAATTAATATTCTCATGGTCTAAGAGAAATTCATGGAGTATAATCATTAATATTGTTTACTAGATTCACAAAATATTCTTGGTGGTGACTAACCATCATCTACCCCGATTACACAATAATTAATTTCCCGGTAGACTGCAAAAACAATATGTTTCATTATGAAATTTCCAATAAGTACCCAGATATCACTAATAAATGTATCCTCTTCATTTATTATTTTCATTACTCAACAGATGAAAAACTAGAAAACCAATATGAATGTAAAAACATAACGAACTGAATGGTAATGAGGTGGTATTACCTCACCATAATAAAAATATTATTTTCCCACAGTTCTAATAAATATTATATCATATCATTGAGTAGAGGACATTTCTCCATCATCATTAACACATTTTATAATGACTAATAAGAATCATAAAATTATTACTAATGATCACATACCAATGTTATCATCCTCCCAAAAATCACTGTAGTATCATTATCAATAGTCCTAAATGGTTTCTTAATAATGGATAAATTATGTTTAACATCGATATCAATCTAGAATAAAAAAAATATATAGATGAAGAATGTAATATTATGATAAGATACATGGAACATGTAATGTATCAACATTATTCGTGGTTAATGTTATAAAACGAAATACACTCATAACATATCCTCAAGAACCATAGAAGGTACAAAAAACAAAGAAGTAATATTTCCTTTAGTCCAAGGATGTCAATGAACAAAACAATGTGAAAACGAAACACAATATATTACACGTAAAATAACAGAATTACTAATAATGTAATTTTTGGGTACCACATATGTTGAAAACACACAATCTATTATTAAAAGTAAATTTATTATTATTAGCTTGCTGTGTAAGATATTCATGAAGTGTAAACATTCATATTGTAAAATAGATTCATAAAATCATTTAGTCGATGATTACACATCATCTAACCTCATTACAAGATATGCAATTCCCCAGTAGACTGTAAAAAATTCAAGTTTCACTATGATAATTACAAAAAATACCATGAAATTGAAAATAATGGAATCCTCATAATTTATTCATTACCTTACTCAACCAATGAAAAAAAATAAATCCAAAACCATTGTCAAAACCAAACTAACTAAAATTTAAAGAGGTGGTATAACCTCAGCATCATAAAAACATTATTTTCCAATAATTAGGATGAGTATGATTTCACATCAATGTGGTGAGGTCATTTGACATTTACAAGTATCTCAAACTCCCATATCTAATAATAATCATTACCATGTTTTCTATAGAACATAAACTAGAGTTATCATCCCCATACAATCACTGTATTTTCTGAATCAACAATCCTAAATGGTTTCTCAATAACTATTAAATCGGGTTTGACATTAATAACATTCCAGCAAAAACATCATATAGTTCAAAATGATTACATGAATATGAAATGCATGGAACATGTAATGTATCAAAATTAATGGAGGTGGATGTTATAAATAGTAATCCACTCTTCCCACATCCCCAAGAACCAAAAAATGTACCGAAAAGTGAGGAGAAATATTCAAATGAATCATAAGAAATTATTGACCAAAACAAGTTGAATCTTTCAAGAAAAACAAATTTCCAATTGATTAATCTTGTAACAACTGGGCCCTGTTAATAGATAGACAACCTTCCTTAACATGGAAGTTGTGTCATGTCCTATTAGGTACCCCCAGTTTCCCCACAGACATGGGGTACCCACGCTAGGGCCCACCCATGAGCCCAAACAAGTCATTAGATGAATTTCATTCCCTATAGGAAACACATCTACTAGTACTGTGTGTTTTGTCTTCACTCACACACAACATGGGACAATTCATTAAAGTTCACCAATACTGATCACTACTCTAGGACAAGCATGATAAACATTGGAGTTTTAATCTTGTAGGATCCCAAAAATTAAGGTTCACCTTGTTGAAATGATTCATATCATTTAGTAATTTATCCTTTTTATCATTATTGGGTGTTAGACCCCCCCCCCTAGAGCACAACATTGTCATTTTGGGCCCAGCATCTCAAACCATGTTGTGCATCGAACAAATGGTGGTTTACCTCATATGATAAGAAATGTAACAAATAAGACTGACTAAAACAACACCCATCCGGATCTAACATGGTTGTTGAGTCCAAGACCACCAGGTACCACTAGTTTCCCCAAAAACACATGATCCCCACACTAGTAAACTTCATATAAGGTCACTCATCATGATCTCTACTACTGGACAAGAGCACTTAATTGTGGAGTTCAAATCCAGAAGGCTATCAAAATGAAAGGTGCCCCTAGATGACATTAGAAATATAAAATTTTCATTTAACCATTTAACATTCTACGAGGTCACTTTCACCCCCCCCCATTATATAAAAATTCTCTTGTTGTAGTCCAAACATCTCAACCCAGACAGTTCACCACACATATTGTTGGGTACAAGCTCTGATATAAAATCTAGCATACAGTCCTGTATGAATGCACATACACCATGACCTAGCATTGAAGTCTGGTCCTGCCCCACCAGTTTTCTGGTAGTCATGTTCCCCCCACCTTAAGGCCCACCCAAATTCATGAATGAGTCATCTGACCAATAATAGTTCCCAATGGAAATCACATATCCCTTTCCAGTCTACTTTGACCTCACTCACGTAGACCCCATGAAACATCCAAGAATATCACCCATCATGAAAATTATGCCAAACCAATCATGCTTAATTGTGGAGTTCTAATTTAGTAGGCTTCCTAAAGGGAGTGTGGATATTGTTAACATTAGTCATAGGATTTAGTTATTTAACAATTTATCATTATGGAGTGATAAAAATCCAATATTATGCACTGATGAACGTAATATTATTTCTATTAATTTTTTTCATTCAATATCCTATTCCAAACAAACGGAATATTTTATATTGTCTCTTAAACCAATCTCAGTCTATCCATGTAATTTTCACTAATATTTAGACAAAACAACATATATTTTCATGGACTTCTAAAAAATCCCTCAAAAGAGTCATTTTTTCATCCAATGGTAATGATTATTATAATAAAAAACTTCCAACCCCAAATGGTCAAATGACACTCTACTAAAACAGAGGACTCATGCATGAAGCATATCCTTAAGAATGCATAAAATATTATTTATTTGGCCTATATGTGTAGATGGTATTCTATACTAAAATAATCCTAAGATCACACTACCTCTTAAATGAATGCGCCTAGTTGGAGTATTGTGTCACTAACAGAGGAAGGAGTGAACCAGCGTTACAATTTTTATTTTATGTTTCATTTAAATTTAAACAACCTTCGCCTCCTATTAAATATTTCAATTCACTAATATGATAAAAATCAACACAAATATAATGGAACAAAAAGATTTACAAGGATCACTATTCAATATGAATAACTACATCTAGGGTATGGTTTGGAAATGATCCAATACCATACAATCATTTGAGTAAACAATTCGTGAATTATAATATGTAATATTTTCCCCTTAACTCATGTAGAATTATTAAACAATCCCCACAGTATGTTTGATCCCTATTGTCACAATAGAGTAATACATGTTTTTTGTATCGACTATTGTTACATGCAATTAATTTTAATTAAACAAAAAATTCGAATTGTTATAAAATTCATTGATTCCTTACCAAGAAGAAATATATGAACCACCACGAAATTGCAATAAAACACTGAGTCTAATTATTTCAAAATAGAGCTCCTTGTATGATTCTTTAAAAATAGAGCTCCCAGTCTGATTCTTTAAGAATAAAGCTCCCAATCCAATTTGTTCATAACATAGCCCCCAATCTAATTTTTAGATTCAATACAATAGAGTGGAATAGTTACCACATCATATCTTGAATACAATTGTCATTCTGAATAGAATACTGTTGATTTGTCAACACACAAGATAATTGTCAATCTGAACAGAATTGATCTTTCATTATCTCTAAAAACCTAGAACTTCTCTCACTAATTATCACAGAAGTACAATGTACTTCATGCCTTCTATAGGGGACCCAAAACATGTTTACACGTGAATCCCATAACAGTTTCCCACTTTATTAAATTCATCCAAATTTGAATTTATCCTGAAATCTTAGAGATATTATGACTTTTTCAATGCTTCTCTATTATTCTGTAATCTTCTAGAATATTAATCTCTTCATTTCTAGACTCCCTTTTCATCTATCAATAAAATTACAATTGATGAGCAATACATGGGTCTCAATATGATTCTTTCATTTTGATTTATTCAAAATAGTGCTTGATGCCGTAGAAATTCAATGTTTTTGATGAAATGTACTTCTCCACATGAGATAAAATTACTCTTTCATAAAATTTCTCCCCCATGAAAATTAATTAACCTATGTAAACATTATCTTATTTTCTAATGTCCCTCTTCAGAAAACACATCATCACATACATAAACTAGTCCTTGAATAATGAATACATTCATGATTTTTAATTCATTGATGATCAACATTAGCATCATCTAAAAACTATTGGAATTTATTTTAACTTTCCATTCATTCCTAATTTTATAATTCAACTCAACCCAAGCATGATCTTTTATGAAGACTAGTGGTCTGGATACTATGATATAGAATATGATCATATCTATTTACGATCATATTGGTTATGATCCTCCATGATTCAATGAGGTGGATATGATCATTATAGCAAGATCATTCGGGTTACGTTCGTTGTGGATACAATTGCTTGGTATGATAAAATAAATTATAAAAACAATGACCCTTCCCAATACGATACAATTTAAATGAAATGATCTTCTTGGATATGATAAAATATAAAAACAACGATCTTCTTGGATACGATTCAATGCATCTGAAAATGACTCCTTTTTGAACAATGTCACCACTTCAATTTTACCAAGATCCAATCTATTACAATATGAATAAGATTCATTCTAAATCAACACCATCTCCTTCCTTTTATTCTACCAGAATATAATAATTTTAAAAAAAATCAGTGTCTCATCTTCCATCAGAATTACCTATTACATCGGAACCACCTATCCAATTTGCGTCACCTCTCCATCGACAGCACATTTTCTCGGTACCAATTTTTATCGGCATAAAATTTCCATCGGTTCCACTTTCATTATCACCAACATTCCATTGTTACAAATTCTATTAATTTGAAACACAATCATCACCACCTCATCAATCTAGATTGATTGTTTTATTACTATTCTCAAAAATAATTGGTAAAACTTTTTTTCAAATTGTTTTGATAAACAAAATGACTAAAATTATTTTCTTATTCTTTTATAATAAAATCATAATATAATTTTTTATTTGATCCATATCTTTCCATCTCATATCCTTCTATCAGGATTTCATCACAAGGTAAAAATAAAACTCATTATTTATTTGTGATTCAAATCATAAAAGCGTCATAAAAAATAAAACATAATTTTCACATCAGATCCAATGTGAATCCAATGAAAGTTCACTTCCAACATGTTACATTCTCCTATGAAACCAATTCATCCTTAGACTGATCAATTATTTCATAAAGCAAAATATCAAAAAAATTGTTTCAAAAACCTTGTTAAGTTATTTATTTTCTTCAAAACCAACCTTGACAACTAAATAAAATGATAGAAACCTTCATGAATAACATTATAAGCTTCATCCAAACAATATACCACTTTGGATTTTGTTGTCATCCACATTTAATTAATATCTTATCATTATATCCTCATGCAATATATTTCATATAAACAATTCTTATCCTAAATGAGATAAATCATTGTATGAAAAAAGAATCATTATTAGAAAAAACATGGTATAAAAATGATCATCAAAACTCTTTATTTTCTCATTAAATTATTCATTCTCCCTAGAAAACAATTCAATTTATTTTCTAACTACCACTCCAACTAACATTTAGAATAGATCACACACTAAACATTGCCGAATTCATTGATTACCCACAACTATCTATTTTGTGAAATATATTTAAGAAAAAAAATAAATCACCCCCTTGAAAAAACAATCCAAGGGTAACATGAGAGAGGGGACATATACACAGACCTCAACCTTGAAGAGAATGAGGTTGGACACCCTTATTCAGACAAATATTTTAGAATGATTCATTTGATAAATTTTTTGTGAATATATCACCAACATGCTCTGATGTTGGAACATACTAAATATTCAATTCATTCTTATCCACATGATTTTTGATGAAATGATATTTGATATCAATATATTATTAAAGAGTGTGTTTCACAAGATTTATGGTTAGATTGATTATATATTGATTTTAACTACTCAATAACAAGGATGAAGTCAATTATATATTAAATCTTCCAATTATGTTTTCATCAACAGATGTTGAGTACCAGGTTGAGTAGAATCAGCATACTCATATTCGACCATAATGAGAGTTACTGAATTTTGTTTCATTGAATTCCATAAAATAAAATTAATTATTATACTGAATACACCACCATATATATATGTTATATCATCGACATTTCCATCCCAATATGCATCAAAATATCAAAATAAATCAGTACTATCTGAGCTATAATACCTGATTCAGATTTTTGTTTTTGCTCTGATGTATCAAAGAATTATTCTTCCAAATATATGATTTAATTATGTTGGAACACATTGAAATATTGAAACTATGGTAAAAACATAAAAATTGTCAAGTCTTGATGTTTTCAAATACAATATAATTCCAAGGAAATTTTGATACTCATTCAAATCCACTTCTTTTCCTTCTCTATCTTTACTCAACTTTTTTCCAACTGAATTGGGTGTGGAAAGACATTATGAATTTTCCACGCCATTCCTCTTTAAAATTTTTGTTGTGTTATTTTCATGGGAGTGTAAAATGTATTCATTATTTTGTTAGATTTGATACCCAAGAAATTATTTCATTTCTCTGTGCATAACAAATCAAATGCATTATTAATATTTTTCAGCAAATATTTCACATCTTCCTTCATCATTCACAGCAAATATAATATCATTAACCTAAATAATTAAAATTATGGAATAATATTGACTTTCATTAATGTAAATATTTATATCCAATATTCCTTCATTAAAACATCATTCATAAGATGATATCCAATTTTGAATAACATTCCCTTGGAACTTGTTTTATGCCTTACAATTCATTTTTCTAACTACACACAAAACTTTCATCTTGACCCATATAAATTTCACAAGGTTGTTAAATATAAATATCTTCTTCAGGATCACCATTTAGGAATGCAAATTTATCATCAATTTGAATGATCTTGTAGCCTCATTGTGCAGAAATATCAAAAATTATTTTGATTGCTTCATGTCCTACCACTAGAGAAAAGGATTCATCATAATCAATACACTCAATCTATGAATAAAAATTACAAACTAATCTTTCATTATTTCTTATAGATTCACCTTCTTAATTAATCTTGTTACAGAAAATATATTTTGAGAAATTTCGGTTTTCATTTTATGCTTGGTTATGAGTTCTCATGTATTGTTCATTTCAAACTAAAGCAATTCTTCATTCACAGCTTGAATGCATTTTAGATTCACAAAAGCATCTTTCACAACATTAGGTTCCACTTTTGAATACAAAAAATTCTGTCTAATGGAATAGTTTATTCTTAATTATTGAACCTTATAATGTTGATAACTAATTATATTATATTATTCTAAATGATTCATCGTCCCTAGATAGTATTTTTGATTATCTTCCTCAACACTGGAAAAAGAAGAGTCTCATTATTCACCTCTATTTGGATTAAAATTGTTTGTATATTTATCAGAATATCTTTCCTCTACTTTATTAACTTCATTGGTCACCTGAACATGTTTCTAATTCTCAGATATATCAATCAATTTTGCAGCACCTAACTCAAAAAAAATATTTGTTTCTTTTTTATAGCATATATACCCTCTTCCTTCCTGGGAATAGCCATGACAGATTCAATCCTAAACTTTCTTCTCAAACATACCATAGATTCAACCATTCTTATTTATAATAAAAGGACTCTCGAAAACTCAATAGTGTTTCAAACATTGTGTTTTCCATAAAAAAAATTCATATGGAGTCATACAAGATTGAGGCCTTTAGAAAAAATAGTTCTGAATATAAATAGATGTACTCATGGCTTGCCTCCAAATGTAATGAGAAAGTCCATGATCAAGTAATATGGTTATTCCCATTTCCACTAGACTTCTATTATTTATTTTCCCAACCCCATTTTTTTGTCGAGTATATGGAGAGATATACACATTCTAAATTCCATGCATCATAATATAGCCATAAAACACTTGACTTTAGTATTCATAACTTTTATCAGCTCTCAACTTCTTCATAAAATACTCAAATTTTTTCTAAGAATTTCTTCTAAAACATTTAATTTTTTTCAAATCATCTAATTTTTTTTCATGTATTTAAAACAATTAATGGGAGTAAAATAATCAATGATATTAATGACATACATATCTCTATGTGTTTATTGTTATATCACTGGCCCACATATATCGGAATGGATCAGCTCCATGTTTTGTTTTGAAAAATTATCAATGTTTTTATGAACAAGATATGTAATATTTTAATTATGGAATATAGAGTTACAAAAATCCATTCTTTATGTAAATTCAAGATTATCTCAAACACTATATCTTTAAGATAACTTTATCATGATTCATTAACACTTATGTCTAAGAATTTTATGCCAAAATTGATTTTGTTCCACCATTCTCATGTAACAAGTGTTTTTTGAATCACTAACTTGAAAAAAATATCCTTTCATACATTGGCCTCTTGTAACATTCTTTCCATCATCATCATGTATGAAAAAAATCCATCTTTCTTGAATATAACATTGTTACCCTCGTCACAAAATTTTGAGTCACTTAGGATGTTCTGTTTCGGCCCATCAACATACATTGTTTTCATAGATTACATTTTTCATTTCAAATAACGATTGTCCCGACAACATTGATTTTTAATGATTCATTAATGAATATTTATATTATGTCCTCTTTATAATCTATGACATCCACTATCATTTTCATGTATCCTATCATGATAGAAGAACACTCGTTATCAACTGTCCTTGGTCGTTCTCCATTCATGGATTTTAATGATGTTTTAACAAAAATAGATTCTTTTCAATTCATTTCACTCATCAAATTTGGATTTTGAGAAATGAAAATATTTTTCTAAGATAGTAACCATGCAAGGAATCATTTTTCATGTTTCCAGATTTTTCACATATTTCAAAAATAGTTTCCTAGGTTTGGAACCAATTTTTAATCTTCACGTCATTAATTTCAAATTTATTCAAGAAAACGATCTCAATTTTCATTCATTAAGGTGATTGAATCCCCCTAAATCAAATCATTTGATATCCTTTGGTATAATAGTATTTTTATTGATTGAACCAACACATACATGGTGTGTTCTCGAATCTCTCATAATACCAGCAGTACCCAGAAAAATTGTATTCTCATATGAAACATCCATTCTGATCAGAATTGTGAAAACCTATCTCAACCATCATTATTTCACTTTAAATAGGATTCATAAGATTTTTTAGCCATGATAGGATCAGAATTATTCGAAACTTTTCTACATCTTGATAAATCAATTTTTGAATTAGGATGTTTTGTAAATACTAAATTTTTTATTGTTACCACATACATAACATTCTTAGAACTCTTCTTTTTCAGAAATAGGTCCAATCTTCATATCACCCCATGATAGTATCTTTTATTCAACCATATCACATTTCTCATTGTGAGAACATTCACCATTTCGGTGATATATTTCTAGAAACAAATATTTTTCTTTTCATCTTTAGTGTGTTTTTGTTTGACATGTTCCAAATCTTCTTCTTTTTTCCATTAGCTTCACATCCAAATGATCTATATGATTCTATTCATCTTCAAAAGACTTACTCAAATCATCAATATATTTAAAAAACATTACATTCCCAAAATCAGAAAATTCTTGTTTTTATGATCATTCATATTTCAACTATTTGTTTTTCTTTTCAAATCTTCTGATCTTTATCCAATATTCGTTCAACTGCTCCTTCAGATGTATTTAAATATTGGTTTCTTCTTCTTAGTCAGAACTACTATTTTTGAAACCATTATCAATCACTTTTGAAATGAAAGTATTGTCATTACCATACTCAATGGTTGTTTTGGATTCCACATCACTCTCTTATTCTTCATCCTCTTTGTACAAGAATATTCTTTTATTTTTGATTTTAAGAATTTAGTTTTATTTCCATTTTCTCACTTTTTATTCCAAGACATGCTTTTATTTATTTCTTCAATGTCATTATCCTCATCTTTATTTTCTTGAGGAAAATGAAATGTAATGTGGCTAATAAATCCACATAAAAAAATTCCAATGGATATTTTCGATTTTATTTCTATATACATCTTCTCAAATTTTCAGAAAACAATGATATGATTTCATTGAGATTTTTACATACATCATTTTCATATTCATAATCACCAGCTACATCTGAAATAACAATATTATTTGAATATTATTTATTCATAGCCTTTATATACATTTCTCTATCCACAATTTTTTGTATATTTATTGTATTCTCTCTTCTCACTACATATGTGATAAACATTCTATGTAAATCATCCAGTGATTATGATTCAGAATCTTGATCTTCCAATGATGAAACATTTTCATTTAATTTGTTAGGTAAGATTCTCAATATGTTTTCAATAGCTATAGAGTCTTTCAGAGTTTCACAAAGACATATGATAGTAATCACAATATCATTCACCCTAGTAAATAATCCCCCAACCAAATCGTGATCAAACATCTTCAATTCTTCATACTTCAATATTCATAATTTTTACATTTACTTCTTCATATTTTTATTGGCTTCATATATGGTATTCAATTTATCCCATATACCATTAGCTATAGAAACACCTTTCAGTATGAAGAATTATATTTTAGAACATGATGAGAATATTATATTCTTGGCCCTTTCACCATTCACATGAAACATCATGTCAATAGTTGTATGTGGAGAACTATCATCAATACGAGGAAACCCAACTGTTTCTACTTCAGTAACATCATAACTAATAGACATATGATATGGAATCATTCTATCATTCCATATATGATAGTTATTTCCATAAATTACTAGAATACCTTTACTGTTCACACAATTCACATTCTCTATAAGCAATGAATAGTTAAGGGATCCTCCATTTGATAGAACATTAAAGTTCCTATTAAAGTTATGGTATTTGTGAGAGGGGGAGGAGGTGGAATAGTGATACTATTTTTCTTTAATGATTCTTTTCAATTGAAAAAACTTCCCCCCCCTTTATTGGATTTCAATTCCCTACTGAGAAAAAAATCAACACACATTCAAAGGAACACCATGATTTTCAAGCCCAACAACTCAATAAGAATAGATATATCATTAGTATGGTTTGTAAAAGATCCAATACCATAATATATAGTAAGAAAATAGTCCTAGTATGTCAACATGTTGGATGTACCCTTTCACTCAGTTATCACTACGAAACAATCTCACAAGTGCATGTGGACCCTCTTAGAGTAATGAGTAATACAATTGTTTTGTAACCACTAATGTTACATACACTTCTTTTAAATTCAAAAAATGTATTAAAATTGTAATACAATTCCTCAATTCCGTACCATGAACAATATTAAAGACCATCTGTACATTGTTATGAAACACTAAGTCTAATTCAACCAAGTATAATTCTTTCAGAACAGAGCTCCCAATCCGATTATTTCAAAACAATTCTCCCAGTTTGATTCTTTCAAAACATAGATCCCAATATGATTCTTTTAAAAAAAGTCTCCAAATATAATTTTCAGATATAAAAATAGAGTTGAATCAACACCACTTCAATTACCTAATTATATTGTCATGCCAAATTAAATATTAATGAATCAACACCACCCAATGAAATTGTTAATTTGAACGGAATTAAACATTACTTCACTCTAGAATCCCAGATATTCTCTATCTACTCATAACACATGTACAATTCCGGCCATGCCTTTTATAGGTGAACCAAAACATGTTTCATAGGATATTCCAAAACACATTTCTGACCACTTAAATTCACTCATGTATGAAATTCTCATAAAATATCGAAGAAATTATGACTCTGTCAATGCTTCATGATTCTTCTAAAATAATCTCAAATATTCATCTCTACTTTTTCTAGACACCCATTTCAAATTTCAATAAAAATAAAAATTATGAGAAAGACTTGTGCCTTAATATGATTCTTTAAAACTAATATCTTAAAAAAAAATCTTGATAGCATACTAATTGAATGTGTTTTATGAAATTTACCTATCCACATCTTCAATTAGAATGTATTGTAACATTCCATTCATTCCTCTTTATTTCTTTATCATATCAAACCATGAATGATCATTTCACAAAAAAATGGTCTTGATAGTATGATCCTAAATATGATCATATCTGGTTACGATCACTATGGTTATAATCATTATATTTACGATCATCCTAGATATGATCATCTGGATATGATCATTTAGGATATGATATTTCTAGTTAAGATCATTGGAGTTATGATTACTACGTATGATAAAATACAATCTAAAAATGATGTTCTTCCCAAATATGATGCTATTTGAAAACAATGATCTACCTATATACTATACAATATTAAAACAATGATCTCCCCAGATACAATACAATGCATTCTGAATACAATTACATTTTGGATGGTATCATCAGTTCTCTTTTCCTTCGATCCAATCCATTAAAATCAGAATATGATTCACTCTCAAGCGACGCCATCTCAATTTTTTATTCTACCTGAATACGAATGTTTTGAAAAAACAACCATTTTATCAACTTTTATCTTCATCACCTATTATATTGGAACCACTTCTCTGATTGGAATCACCTTGGTATCATTTCCACCTTTAATTGGAACCTTATTTTATTAGTATGATATTTCAATCGGTAATAATTTTCTCCACTATACCATTCAATATGTACTACTTAGATTGTTTTGAAACATAACTAGCACTGCCTCTTCAATATGGACATAATTTATTTATAATTATTTCGAAAAATAATCAGAACCACTGCCATTATAATTGTTCTGAATTTTTTTAAAAAAAAATTATTTTCTGATTAATTTGCAAAACAATATGAACATGATTCTTTTCCAATTGGTAGCATCTCTTTGATTCCCCTATACTTCAATTAGTCTTGCTTCACATGTTATCAATGAAAATTAGGATTTATTTGAAATACAAATCAAAAAATCATCTTCACAATTAAAACAAAAGTATCACATCAGTTATAGTGTTAAACATATGAAAATTCACTTCCAACATGATGCATTCTCCTATGAAACTGATTCTTCCTGAGACCGATCAATTATTTCATAAAACAACATCTCAAAACAATTAATTCCAAAACAACATGATGTGATTTTATTTCTTTAGAACCAACCATGAAAATAATAGTTTACTATTGGAACCATCATCATATTCATCCTCAGTTTGGTCAAAACATTAAAGGCGTCTTCAAAATAATGAAGTAAAATATGAATATCAATCACAATCTATTGAAAATTTAACTATGTGAAAATGAATAATTATTTTCACATAGATATTTCCAAGGCACTAAACATTGGTTTTTTGATGAATATAAATTTTGAGGGCTAGTTTTATATGTATATTTATCACAAAACATATAGAATTATCTATTCTATAGATAAATATAAAACTACCTAAAAAATATACAAAAATATAAATTAAGAATATTTTAACCCTTTACACATACCATTACATGATTTTAACAATAATTATTCATGAAATTACAATTCAATGATTGTAAAGTCAATTTTCATGGGAAGATTAGGTACAATATTATGCATAATGAATAATATTTTATTTAATGTCCATAATGAAATCATAAAATCCATTGATCACCTATAAATATGTAGGATAAATTGGGGCATACATGAACAAAATGGATAAGCTAAAAATCCTAGTAAGGAAATAAGCACAATAATGGAACATAACATAATGGATAGAAATAATAAAATGATGATATAAAAGGAATGGAACACTAGTGAACATAAAAAACAATAACATGTATAAAATTGAAACATATAATCATGGAATTATAGGAATGTGGTGACAAAACATATTTTAACATAAACATGATTCATAGCTAACTGCCTAGAGAGGTGGAAAAAGTGCCATAAAGCAATCATGTTCATTTTATATCCCCTTAAGAAGACTCATGGAACAAAATATTTCCTAATGAATCAAAGAACAATCTTTTTTACACACATATTAACATGTTAATCAATATTTTCACCCTATAGATAATAAAAAAATGGTTTTTGAAGGAATTTAATGGGAATTATAATCTTGTTACATTGCCTAGAAAATGATAACATCATAAATTTATCCATCAAAGAGTGGATTAAATACATACAAGGATATTCATAATTAAAATTATGGATTTATCATGATAATTGATGTCTAATTTAAGTGGTAACATGTAAATAGATGTGTTTAATATATCTCAGAAAGTAAAAATTTTATTATAGGTGAAGGATAATTTTAAAGAGTACTTAAAACAAAAAAGTAATATTTCTATTAATAAAACAAAATTAATTAAGAAAATTTTCAATGATAAATTATTGATTTTATAAAACAATGATGTCTTAAAAAATATAGAGGGAGCTTGTAATAGAGTAGGAAATTAGGATGTTCCCTTGAATCATCTTTTTTATCGGGAGGAATTGAATGGTGAACTTTTCTAAAAAAATTTACGACCTCATACAATTGGGATGATATGATCTTCATAGATGATTTTGGAACATGTAAAAATATTTCAATGAATTATAAAAAAATAAGAATTAAATTTCGGTAATGTGAGAGAATGATTAATCTGAATGAAAAATTGTGGTTTGGGATGAATCCCTTACCTTATGTAAGAAATAGTTCTTCACTTAATCTTAATGTACAAAAATATAAAAGTGTATTCATTAATTTCTAATTATAGAAACATTTATATGTTTAATTTTTTTATTATAATTTTATTAAATCATTTATGTCCTTTTCTATTAGTTTAAAAATTAAATTGCATCATTTGGGAGTTCTTATTTTATTAGTTTTTAGGATCAATTTTCATACATAAGAGAATGATTGTTCATGTAAAATGAAAATATAAATCGATAAATGATGTTAAAATTTATTAATGAACATCAATTTGGTATCATGATATTATAAGTAACTTTCTAATTCTAGTTGAGGAAGAATCATTAGATAATATGTTACTCATAATGTTTTGGATTATTTTCATCATTTTTTATTTCACAACAATTATTTATTGTTTTATAATTTAACAATATAAAAATATATATTGATTCAATAACATTAAATAAGATGAAATAAAAATATTATAATCATTTTAAGCCATAAAAATGGTTTCATGTCTATTTTTGAATATGATAATAGAAATTGAAAACCCATCATCCATGAGTGTGATAAATTAACACATCACGGAAGATGTTTACATTTAATTGAACAATAGGACTTGGGAATGAATTAATTGTGGATTATTATGTTATAATAATAACATTAATGTATATTTTATATACAAGATTTATCATTATCCTTTAATACATGTTGTTTATGAAAGAATAATTAATGAACATGATAATAAATTGATCTAAATGGAAAGTGGAACTTACCTCTTGAATTTATCCCCTTTGAAAACCTCCATAGGAAAAATGTTTTAGTCCTATGATGGAATTAAGAGCACATATATATGGGGGATGGGGGTGGTTTTTTAATAGATATTAGAAGAATTTGGACATGTATACATGTTTGAGATGTGTGAGGAGATGATGTGAGGGGTCGATATTTATATTGTAGAGGAGGGGTTTTTTCTCATTATTTTAAACATTAGTTTGTTATTTTTAATAAAGACTACACAAATATTGATAATTAAAATAAATATATTAAAATTATGATATATTATTTGAGATTATGGGATTATGTCATCCACAAATCATATAAGACTCCATATTTGATGTTTTTATCTTTTATCTCAAATTATCGTATTTTTCTATTAAAAAATTCAATTATTTTAGAAATTAAAAAAAATCACTTCAACCATTTATTGATATATTTAATTAATAAATGAACACCCTTTAATGAAAAAAAATTCAATATATGATATATTTAATTTTTAATTAAAATCTTTCATTACAATGGAAACATACTATTTAAATTTATATCTGATTTTTTAATACTATGAAAAATTTCAAAAGGACTCATTAAATAATTCGAAAATCACAACACATAATATAATAATTTATTAAAACATTTAGTGAAAATAAACATTTTTTAAATCATTATAATATTTAATAGATGTAATTAAATATTACTAACTTAAAAAAACACACAATTAATAATTATCAAAACATTTATTTACTTATAAAATTAAATAATTATAGCATACTTTTATTTGAAGTAATAATGAATTCTATTTATACATTCATTAGAATGGTTACTATTCTATGGGAATTTTTAATATTCACATGAGAAATATGATTATTCTTAGGAATAATTTACTATTTCATGTGTAATTGTTCCTTAACTTCATGAAATACTTCTTATTTTATTGATTTTTCATTTATAATTTGTTTATAATGTATTTAATGCAATTTTATATGCTTATACTATATTAAGTAATTATAAAAATGTAATTTATATTGATTAAATTTAGGGTCATTAACTTCTTCCCACCTATGAAATTTCACCATTGAAATTTCAATTTTAATTCTTACGTGAAAAAGATGTGGCAACATCTCCTTCATCGCTTCCTTAGGATTATATGTTTCCTATTCATACATATGATTCTACCATAGAAAATTGACCAGATGAGTAGTCATGTGGCGTAGAACATTATATATATGATCCATGATCACCACTAGCTATTGTTCGTATGATAGTTCATTTTTTAACTATACCACCCCTAAAATAATTGCATGAGAAGAATATCAAATGTACTTCCCTAATAGAGAAAAATGAATATATATTGTATTTGAAACATGATTGGAGGAAGTGTTAACAAATATTCAACTGATCCAACCCAATTAAGATTCTCAAAGGGGCCAACGTACATAGGAATTATCTTCACATTCTCCACAATTATCATGATCCTCATCCATGGAGAAATATAGAGGAATACCATGACTCCAACCACATTCTTTATGTCTCTTTGATGATAGTTTTTCTATATCTATTTTGCATAATTTGGGAATCCATAATGTGGTGCTGAATAGTTTTCACATTTTTTTCTATTTCATTGAATAATCCAGTTCCCAGCTACATATGTTCACTGAACTCATCACAACATGCCAGTGTCATGAATGTTTTTCTACAAAGTATTTCATATGGAGTCATTTAGATGCTGGGGTGGAAAATATTATTCTATGAGAACATGAACAGAATTTGATGATGGTCACATACTCCATTGATGTTAATTTATCACACACTCAACAATTTTGAATAGTATAGTATGATTAGAAATTAGTTTGAGGATGATAGGACGTACTGAAGCTCAGATCAATTAAAAGATCATGTTCGATACATTTCTAGAAATTTGAGTTGAATCTCAAATTAAATATAATATCCGATCAATATTAGTACCCCTTGAACCTTTAAAACTTCTCTGATATATATTTTAACTTTTTGATCTAGTTATAAATCCTCTCAAATTGTGATAAATTGAGCTGTGTTTCTATGATGATCCACAAGCACCCACATAGCGCTATTTCATTTGGATGTATTCAAAAGTCTAGTGAATAAATATATTGGAATGATCTCTCACATCCATGTTAGTATGGGTAGTGGTTGAATCATCCACATATAATTTTACCATTTATCCTTGACTTACTGACATACCAGGAAATTTAATGTATACACAATAACCTCCTTTTTGATATTGTTCTACATATAGTTCTCTCAAGGATCTTGATACATCTTTTTTCACCTCAGGTGAATATATAATTTTGATAATAGTGTTTCATTTAAAATACCCTCCAATATATCAGGATTGAATAGTATAAATAGGAAATTCACAAATAATACAAATCATTCCTTATCAATTTTAAACTATCGGGATATCCCCTTTCTTATAGCTTCAACCTTCATCTGGATTTCCACATCATTTCTTTAAGAATCTGGTATTTTCACCACAAGGGATGGTTAATAAATCATTTAAGAATGGATTGATGGGGTTCATTCCATATTGATTACTATGTCCATTAATTAAAGGTCTATGAATATTGGATCTTTATGAAATATATTCATTGTTAGATATTGAGTATCCTTTATACATAGAGGATATGATACCTTACTAACCTTAACAGGATGGTGGTGGAATGAGAAGTCATAATCCTTGATGAGATATAAGTAAATTAATTTGAGATTATTAATCTCTTTCGGTGTGAAAATATATTTGAGACTCTTGTGGTATTTATATATCTCACACATCTCCATATAGAGATAATTCAGCTAGGTTTTCAATGAAAAGATAACTACATCAAAATCTAGATCATGTGTAGGATTGATTTTAAAATTTATTTTCCACTGGCTTGAGGCATAGTGTATTATCTAATTATTTTTCATTGGTACACATCCTAATATGTTCATTGAAGAATCATTTTACACCAAAAAGAGATTTCCACGTTTTTGAAGTGTGACTATAAGTGCAGTAATAAGCCACTATTTCAACTCTTTGAAGAAATATTCACCATCACTAGTCCAATAAAATTCACTATCATCCATGTTATCTTCATTAATGGTGTTGAAAACCATGAGATTATCCTCCAAAATCACATGTAGTAACCAAAATAACCATGAACACAAGGGATCTCTATTATAGATGTTTTCATAGACCACTCATTTATTAGTTTTTTAAGGGTTCACATATATCCCTTTATTAGTGATAACATGAACCAAAAAATATACTTCCTCTATCCAGAACAATATTTTTTTATAAATTGTATATATTTTCATCCTTTTCAATGACCTCATTATCGTATTTATATTCTTCTAATGCTCCCCTTTCTCTTTCAGTATATTATAGTATCATAAATAAATAATTACACGCATTTTACTGGGTAATAAATAGATAATATATTCATTAAACCCTTGAATATTTTTGGAACATTTTTGATTCCTGAGATAATCACTATATACTCATTGTGTCCATACATTGTACAAATCAAAATCATGGAAATATAATATTTTTTTCTCCTTTAATTATTGATATCCCTTTTGAAGGACCATTTTAGAGAAGTAAATATCACCACATTTATTATAAACCAATTAATCTATCTGTGGTAGGGCATACTTGTTCTTTATCATGATTTTCATTTTATCACATTTATAATAATTATATAGTTTTATTGATTCGTAATTATTCATAAAAAAGAGGACCAATTCACCCCTCGGTGAAGCACATGTGTGTTTAAAAACATGACCATATTCATTTGTAACTTATTCATTAGTTATTCTAGATCAATAGTGAAAATTATATATGGTTTCTGTGAAATAGAGAAATATCAAAGAATAAATTCAATTCAGATATCAACCTCTCGATTGTGATGAAGACCAATAAATTGATTTGGTCACACATCAATAGAGTCCCTCATAATTAAAATATCTTCAATAATGATTTTATTCTTCCTCTCATGAATTTTAGCTAGATATGTTGTCTCAAAAGGCAGCATTACTCAAAATAGAGATGATTATTTTGGATGAGATTTATATTATCCTTATAATACTAAAAAATAGGATGAATTTTTACAGATGTGAATAGTTTCCTTCATTTCTTGACACATGATGTTGTTCGCATATAAATTCATACAATCCATGTCCAATATATAATCAAACTCTATAAAATGAATTATGATAATTTTTTGGAGGTTCAGTGAACATGAATTAATAGTGGGGGAATTATTATAATTAGATACAATAATTTTTGATTTTTTAGTTCTTATTGATATCTCAACCTCCAAATTCTGATGTGGTGATTGAATATTTCTACTAAACATTCAATATATGAATGAATGTGAAATACCAAAATCAAATTTTATGTTTTCTATTTTGGAATGAATAACTAGCATACCATTAACCACATAATTGTTGAGATCCACCTCAAATGTAGTTATAGAATATTCCATTTCATAATGCCTTTGAGTTTTTTGTTATTTATTTCCTCCAATAACCCATGTCTTATTGTAATTTTTTTCATAATTCCCTTGTTCTTTGTTGTTGAAACACTACAATAATGGTTGTGTTATAATCTGAATATTTTTTTTTCATATTAGTGGGTCTACTCATATCCATTTGGAATTTATTCGACATATTCCCTTCCCCTTCAAATTTATAGTGTCTCTTGGTTCCTATTAAATATTTTCTAAGATGCTTCTTTTCACACTTTTGACATGTGGTATCTGGGCTCTTATTTCCAGGATGGGATTTATCACCCATATTAAACTCTACTTTTCTATTATTGACACTATAACAATTATACAACTAAGAGTCAACAATTTTCAAATCTTCATTATGGAAGAAATCAAAAATCATATCAAAATAATCAAAATATCAAATCTGAAATTCGTTCTATAGACATTGAATTGGTCCAATAAATATTTTATCCACCTGGATTTTATTGTCCATGAAAAAAATTAAGGTGTATCTTGAATGAGTTGGGAATTTTTCTTTATATCCTTTATAGAATCATCATCCCACTTCATCATTTTGACGAATTCACCTTTTATATTTAGATGGGGGGTTTGAGAAAAATATTTATTGAAAAATATTTATTTGAAATCTTCTCATTCCATAGAAAAAATTCTCCCTATGACATTTTTTATGATAACTTTTACCAAAGATTTGATTCCCTCGATTAAATTATTAAATTAAAATATATACTTTTAATCTTCTTAGAACTAGAGGATATGGAGTATCTTATCCATGATGTTAATCCATTGTTCTATGTGGAGGGGATCAAAATATACACTAAATATGGGAGGCCTTATCCACATGAAAAATTTGACAACAAATTATCGTTAATTTTGGAATGGGGGATTTCCACATGATTCATGTTATTAATCTAAAATTGAGATGGATGTGTATGTATTTTCATAACATTTTGAGAACCCATTCCATTAATATTTGGAATATCTTAAGCAAATTCATCACATTTCATATGGCATTGATTATTGGAACTGTTTCTTTAATTTAAATACCTTAACAAAGAAAGAAATATAAATTTACATGTCATAAATTCCTAGCCAACAAGATTAAAAAGGAATCATTATACATAAAAGGATTAATTTTAAAAAGAAAAAGTTATAATAAAGTCTGATTTCAACGGTTTCAATATATATTATATAATATTTGTTTCCTAAAATATATTATAATGGTAATTTTCATTGTTCTCTTAGTAAGGGTTCATAATGAAATTATCTATTTACCAAATGAAAACTCTTATTAGTATAAAACCAGGTGCAAATTAACGCCGATTTTCATGTACCATGTTACTCAGACATGGGACTATAACACCTTATTAGAGTTATTACTCCTAGAGACATCTATGTCAAAACCATGTAAACCATTAAAATCTAGGCTGGGATATATTTTCTTGATAAACCACTTAATCTATAATAACAAACATTTTAGAATTTTTTTGTTATGCATAGAATTATCCAATGCTCCTTAATGGAAAAAAATTACTATATTTTTCCACGATACATAAAATAGAGAGACCAACTTGTTACAAGTATCAGTAAATGATATCAATCATAATTAAACATAAAATTAAAATCCAATGATCGAAAAGTCTAGTTTAATTAGTAGATTATGTACATCATTAATCATTATGAATGATTATTTTATTTAATCTTCATAATGAGATCATGAAAATCATTGATCTCCAAAATTTGTATAGGATTACCTGGGTAATATATGAAAAAAAGGGATGATCTAAAAAGCCCAGTAATAAAATAACCACATGAATAAAACATAGAACATGGGCTACAAAGTATATAATGATGACATAAAAGGCATAGAACATGAATAAATATGAATTATAATCTTTTGTCTAACATTGGACTATATAATACTGCAATTATAGGATTGTGGAAACATCATATAACATTACATAATCACAGGTCATGGTTGGCCTCCAAGACGTGGTTGACAATGGTCGATAATAGAAATGGGTTCACATTCTATCCCATCGAGATTTCTCATGAGAATAATTATTACCTAATGAGTTTGTGCACTATAAGGGTTCAACCATAATAACATGTTCATGAATATTTTTTCCACATTTTTGATAAATACAAGGATTACTCAAGTACTGTAATGGGTATTATAATCATGTTACAATGAATAACAAATGTGCATATAATAAATGATTCTATTAAAAATAAATTCAAAACATACATGTAAATTCATAATAAAAATTAACAATTTATCATTGTATTTTATTTCCAATAGAAGTTGTAACATGAAAATTGGATGTTTTGAAAACAATGTAAATGAAACATTTTATTATAGACTAATGAAAATATTAAAGATTATTTTGAAAGGAAAATGAATATTTATTTTAATGAAAACTTGAAATGAAGTTACAATGTCTTACAAGATAATATTATTGGTTTTATAACAATAATGGTCACTTAAAATTGATTTTGGAGTCCACTTGGAATTATTTATGGAATTGGGATGTTCCCCAGAATTAGGATTTTCAATCATGACGAATTACAAATGGAACCTTTCTAAAACACATATTACCCCATAAAAGTGGAATGATATAATCATGATACATTATTTTGAAACATAGAACAATATTATATAATAATTATACAAATATAATGAATCATTAACTTGGGAAAAATAGAGATAATGGAAAACAAGAATAAAAAATATAGGTTCGAGTCGAATCCATTAACATATGATAGATATGGTTTTTCTCGTGATATTAATGTCTGTAATAGACTATTTATATTCATAAATTAATAATTCCAAAAAAATTAAATTAAATTTATTTATTATAATATTATTATTTTAATTAATGGACTTTTTAAATAGTTAAAGAGTCAAATTTCATTGTTCTAAAGTTCTCATTTCATTAATTTTCATGAACTAATTTCTTGTATTTGATTATAACAGTTAATGTAAAATGAAATTGCAATCTAGAAATGATGTAATATTTTATCAATAAAAATACATATATATTAAACATATTATAAATCTTTATTCAGTTCAGTGTGAGGATGAGTCATTAGATATGTTGTTAGTGATAATCATTGGGATTATTTTTGGTGAAATTTCTCACATAGTGAACTTGTTTTGATTTATTATTCAACATAATATGTATATAATGATGACAATGAGCTTGTACCCAAGTGGTACAAGCTCCTGCTTGGCATCCAAAAGACCAGGGATCAAATCCGTGTAAGGAAGAATTTCCGGGGTACTATAGCAGTATTGTTGCAGCAGCTAAACTGTAGCAGCGATGACACTATTGCCGCAGAGACACTATGGCAGGGTACTATATCAGTGGCGTGTACTATAGCATGTAATGTAGAAGCGTGGGTACTGTAGGAGTACAGTTCACCGAGGGGTCCTTTGGGGAAAAAATGGGATTTCACACCTTGTATTCAGGCCAATTGGCCTTGGGACTTCGGGCTAGGTAATGGTTCTCCCTCTACCTACACTAAAGAGGTCTTAGCATTAAATAATAAGTTAGGGCATTGACCCCAACCTTTAAAAAATGTATATAATGATTTGAAATGAATAAATAGTATTTAATAAATATATTATAATCTTGTTCAACTATAGAAATGTTTTCATGACCATCCATGAATTTTTTAATTGATATATAAAACCCCTCATAATTTAATCTGATATATTTACACACCTTGAATTAAGTTTTCATTTTTTTTGTCAAAAACAATGGGGGTGATTTAATGATGTATTTTTTAATTTTTTATAATATAGATAAATTATATTTCAGTTTGTTGAGTTTTTATACACTTTTTATGTAGGGAGGTTAGTTGAGAATATGAAAAGAACATGGAAACAAATTTATTGTGACAAATCATCATATTTTTTAGGAGAGGAGGTGGTGAGTGGGGTTATTTATAGTGGAGGAGGTGTTTGTTTTCTCATTAGTTTGCACATTGGTTTATTACATTTCTACAAGACATTGAATAGTATTATAATTATATAAAAAAGTTAAAATATGGAAGGATATATTTTTATTTTTGGATTATATTATCTATAAATCATCTATGACTCCATAATTAATGAATTTAACTTTTATTGTAAATTTTAATATTTTTCTATTCGTGAAAACACATGTAGTTTGAAAAAATCCAAATAAATAACCCTACCACATATCAGTGCTTATATGTATAAATAAAAATGAAATTTAATAAATTATTTGTTCAACATAATAGAAATTTAATTATTTATTAGATACATTATATATATTGAAAATAAATATTTTAAAATTATAACTGATTTTCAAGACATTGAGAAATTGAATAATGATTTATATAATCATCTTAAAATCATTAGACAACAAAATATTAGTTTATAAAATAAACTTATTAAAATAAATTTTCCTTTAAATCATTATATTAATTATATAACTATAATTAAATGTTTATAACATAGAAAAATACCAACACATAATTAATATTATGAAAAAAATTTAATTATATTACTATATGATATAATTATATAATAAATTCATTTATAAGATTCCAAAATTTTATTTATAAATTAATGGGTGAGGTGACAATTCTATTCGCGAGTTTAATATTCATAAGGGTCATATTACTCTAACAAAGGTAAATTTATATTTTATTATATAATGGTTATTTAATTTATATAAATTTCTATAATCATATTAATTCCTAATTTATAATTACTTTATTGTTTACTAAATTTTATTTTCTATGATTATAATATAGAACATAATTATAAGAAGACAATTTAAATTGATAAAATTTTAGTTTATTACATCATCTCACTCTCATGATGGTACTAGAAGTGGCGGATGACAACATGAAGGTTTATGCTACTCAGCATGGACCTATTGGAATGTATCTGAATGAAAAAATTGCCAGCCATGTCTCATTTCTCTATAGGACACCAAAATCACAACATTTCATAATACATTATTCGGGTTTTTTGGTGCACTTACCACTTGAAATTATGAAATTCGTTCATCACAACCATTCTTATGAATTTCAATAAGAAAAACCAATTCCAAAAACATAGCAGACCCTTTTTGGAGAACGAACTGTTAAAAATGGTATTGCTTACATAATAGGTTACTAGAATGAAAAGGAATTTAACATCAATCGATAATTCATGTAGAACCATCTTGAAGTGATAGGAGTTCAACTGGAGAATGGAGAAGACTAACACCACACCAATTACTGAACTCTAATATGAAACTATCCAAAAAAGATTCATATTATTCCATTCATCTGATGAATCATTCATAGTGCCAGTCAGATGATTCCTGATCAATGCTTCTGTAAATACATTGTCTCTCCACATGGTATTGGTTATGTCAAAATTAAAATGCTCTAGCTATTACTTCAAACACCTCTCGAATATATTCAAATCTATTTGAGTGAAGATATAAACCAATATCATGTAGTTTTATTAAATGGTAAACCATTATCTAGGAAGTCATTTATTTGACTATAATTTGAATTCTTTCTAGATTCATGTTCCTGTTCATTTGTATAAAAATTATCCTCATCATTCATATGATGCTGAGATCTAAAGTACACCACATGATCACCCTTCATAAGTACACATCCCAATCCCAATCCAGATGAGTCACAAAAGACCTTATATTTATTCTCTATACATTTGAGAGTCAACACCGACATAGAGGTAAACATGTATTTTAACAACAATAAATGAACTCTTATATTTTTCATTCAAAATAAACCTAACCTTTATTTTAGATAGATAATTCATTAGATTAGTCAATGTTTAAAAATAATTTGGAAACCATAGATAATATCTTGCTAAAACCAAATAGCTACAAATCATGAAAGCATTCCATTTACTCTTACATGTTATATAAACATTCGACTTCTCTGGATAAACTAAGATACTATGATTTCTCACCACGTTCCCCATGAAATTTAAATACTGAATACAGAAATCCCACAATGCTCACAAGGAATAATTTCTATCATTTCGCAAAAACATCTAACACAACACTCTTATGTCACATGTGATCCTCCTCAGAAATAGAGTCAATTAGGTTTTTTCCCCATAGATATCCACAAAATAATCATTATACTCATGGATTATATTTAACACCACATCCATAAACACTGGATGATCATTGAATACACCAAAAAGAATTAATATTGTCTCATAATGGACATACCATCTCAAATATGTGGTATTTATAATGAAATTCTTTTATTATCATATAGGTATTAGAAGATGAAATTAAAATCTTCAGTAGCCACATATACATTTTCAATTGGTCAAACCGATCATTAGTTCATAGAAACCTATAAATTTTTATTCTCATTAATTAGTTTATTATTCAATAATCGACACAAGGTTGGAGTTATTATCAAAATTTAAAACAAATAGAATAATCATCTCATTTGTTTCTATTATAGTTAATATAAATACATTCTCTAGTAGATCATATAACTAAGTCTACAACTATTTCATTTTACTTGGTGTCTTGATCTATTGTAACACCCCAAGCTTCCACAGTACGTTTCCCTTCGAATAATGCGATAGCGTGTGTTGTACGCAACCTCGAGTTCTAACACACACCACAACTAATAAACTAGCCGTTGTGAATAGTAATACCTACTTTTTGAAATCATATATATTTTATATTTCAAAATGGACTTCATTTTTGGATTCGGAATATTGAAATTAGCCTAGGGTGAAATTTTGGTACTTTTCGGATAACTTTTATATTTTGATGAATAGTGAAAATTACTAAATTTTAATTAAAATCAACTTTTTTAATCAAAATAATTAATATTGAAAAATTATGAATTTGAGTGGTTTTAAAGTATATTTAGAATATATTTTTACCATTTAATATAATGTTGGTCATTGGACATAATTTTACAATTAAACCGAACATAAACAAGTGTCAATCTTTTGATAGTTATTACCTCTTAAAAACACGCTTTTTATTTTGACAGCGGGAATTAATTTTAAATTAATTTCTGCCACTTTTGTGTTTTGAATTTATAAAAATGGATTCCATATTTGGAATCAGGATGTCCAAATTGTGTAAATAGGTAACTTTTATTTTTAGACATTTTGAATAATTACTGGGGTAAATATTTTATTTACCATGGTTAAGGGTAAATCCGGTAAATAAGGGTTAAAAAATAATATTATAATAATAAAAAATTACCTTAAAACGTGTCCTAACTTTCTTGGTGGACACATACCCGACCATGGACATCCTTGGGTCGATTTGGGGACCCCTTGGAGCCACTTGTGTGTGGTAGGGACACATTATATTAATAAAGTTAAAATAAAATTAAAAATGGCATAAGCTTACATCTTTTAGAAGAACAATTTTTTACATAGGGTTATACATGTTGGATTTTCGATTACAAATATTCATTAAAAATATAAAACTATTTCCTACATAATGATATTTTATTTATAATTTTTAGACATCAAATAATTTAAATTATTAATGACACAATAATGATGCAATGTTTACCTCATTAATAAATCATTTAAATAAATAAGATTATAATGATTAAAATATTACCTAAAACCTGTCCAATTCTTATTAGTTGATGTTATTTAGAAAATGAGTCATCTTATCTTCGACCTTAATGATTTTGGGACCATTATAAACCGAATATAATTATATTATAAAGTAATACTTTCACTCTTTCCTAAAGAGCCCCTCCTCTCCCTTATAAAAGGAGACCACTTCTACTCATTCCTCACACCACTCAAGCCACTTGGCTCGGCCAAACTCTGCCCCAATACTCTCCCAACTTCCCTCACTACAACCTAGAGGCCTTATTTTGATCAGAAAGCCAACCTATGGAGCCCTTTTGATCAAATCAAAAGGAAGAACCCGAAGAAGAGGTAATGTTTTCACCACCCCTTTTCAAGTTCCTTTCTTCTTCCACTTCTTCTTTCTTTGTTCTTACCATTATAAAATAATAACTCCAGTATCTCACATATACTGTGATGTTATTATAAATATGGTAGAACCATATTCAGTATTCTACCCACCCTTTGAAAAACATGTCACCATACGTGCGTACGTACGGCTTACCGTCTCCACGTCGTGGTGTAATTGTTATTCAATATATTATTATTTGGATGGGTATAATAATGATGTGCAACTCATGTAAATAATAAATATAACATGATAATGATTCTGTATATATGATATACTATCCAATTATATATTATTTTAATATCAAAATAATGATATTGTCGCTCGTGCGTACGTACGAACTACCGTCTCCACGAACGCGATGAGATTCATTATCCGTCGTATCCATTCAAGTATAATTATCATTTGATGATTTAAAAATGATGTTTAAGGACTTGATAGCATTCTGGATATGAATAATATACAACCTATCCATTACAAACATGGCTTACGTAACAAAACATATAAAAGAAAACGAGTAAGTTAACACCCGAAACAACGATAAATCTAAGATATTGTTAACAAAGCAATGTTAAAAGATCATATATGATATCATATGAATTTATATGATTCTTGTATAATTTAATAACAATTATTTCACCATTATACAGGAGGTTAACATACCCCAACCAAGGAAAAGTACAAGGTAAGGGTTATTTCACAATCTCTTCATTATCCGATGTTGTTTATACGTAATAATCTACTGGGATCTCGTTATCATCCACATCCATGTTTCTTCAAAATGTATTTCAAAAAATTTTTACAAGAATATGGGTTAATGTCATTTATACCTTTTTTTGACTTTTTATAAGAGGAATCTTTCCGTCGTTTTCCAAACAAGGTGCTTTTCAACCTTTTCGACAGAATTAAGATAAGAATGTTTTTTTTAACTTATACGGCGGGTGCGGTTATTTTCCGCCGTTATAAAATCGTCAAAGCATCCCTTACAAGCTTATAAGAATATTTTAAAATAAAATGTTTTATTTTATATGGATCTTAAATGATTTCAAAATAAAAGGAGATATTTCTTTAAAAAGAATTTTGATTTCATCTATGTCAACATCCTTTGATGGATTTTAAGATTATTTGAAGATGATATATTATGATACAAAACTTTTATATTGTATTGAAGGTTTTGTGATATGTTTGACTATGGATGTGCTATTTGTTTATATACCATTCATGGTTTGTGGTGAAAGTATTGACATTTCGTATGCTAGTTTTAATAAGAATGTTTATGTTATGTTTAAACCTTTTCATATGGGAATGCATTGGACTTAATATGTGACGGGTGGAGCCCGCTATAGCTCCTCGATGCATCAGTAGGTCTAATGAGACAAACTAGTGTCTTGGCACAAGGCCTTGGCAAAATCTTATTTGTAGTCTTGGCACGAGGCCTTGACTATGTGGTTATGATAGTCTGGCATTATGCATTCCAACATTATGAAAGTGGTTAGTGATTTTTCATGTGATTATTTGACTAGTAGAATATCCATGTGAATAAGTAAATGGAATTATTTCATTTTATTTATGACATACTATGTTGAAAGTTCAAGTTTGAAAGGCTTTTGTTTTATTTATACATTGCCTTAAATGTTTATTCTTATTTATGAAGGTTTTTGCTATATTGTTATCCTTACTGGGCATTTGAGCTCACCCCTTTTCTACGTTTTATTTTTCCCAGGATGTGAAGAAGTAAGTTATGAATGACCTGCAGGGATATTATGAGGGGATAATAGTGTGGAATGTGGAAACATTATGTTGTTGTATTAGTTTTTCATTTTATGATGTAATGTAAAACTTATGAATATATCTAGTGTTTCCACGGCTACTAAACCAATCTGTCTTTCGAGATTTGATCTTTCTTGTGATCATGCCAATGTTATGTAATTAATGCACCGACTCTGGGTAACTGGGGTCGGGGCGTTACAGTTGTTATCAGAGGAAGATTAGTACAATCCTTGGAAGCTAGATTTAGATAAACTCTGATTAGAGCACGTAGACCTAAGATGAACTTTGAGGATTAGTATAGAAGAACTTCCTAGAATTTTGGTATTGTAGAAATTTTGTGAGTTTTCCAAGGAATACATCCCTGTCTGGATACGAGCAGGTAGAGGTGGCTCTGGCACAGATGTACCTAGGGGTAAAACCCGAAAACACCGCTTTGAGCTAGACTCGAACGGGAACTGGTGCACGACAACGGGCCTTGCTGCACTCTTGGTTACGACACTCCCGGGGGATATGCATAGGATAATTCTCATTTTCATTACAAACCATTATGAAGGGTTTATGAGTATATAAATCCTCAAAGGAGACATTTTTATGGATTTTATCCATAAATAGTTCAATTAATGTTAAGTGTTTTATAAGTATGGGATTATGTATTTTGATTCATAAACTGATCTAGTTTATGCCATTGTTTAGAAATGGCGCCTAGTGGAAGAAATGGAAACTGTATCAATGCACGCACTCCATGTAGGGATTTCCCTCCTGCTCAAGATAATTATAGTGGGGCTGTTGATGCAACTGGTGCCGATCAGCTAATCACCATACTGGGACAACTTACTCAGGTTATGAATAATAACCTTACCCTTATGGAGAACCCTGATCCGCAGCGTGGAGGATCAATGTTAGATCGATTCATGAGGCAAGAACCACCAACGTTCAATGGGAGTACAAATCCCTTAGTGAGCAATGGATAAATTCCCTAGAGAAAATATTTCAGGCTTTGGGGAGCAGTGAAAGGGAAAAAGTCATCATGGCAGTTTACCGCCTCACTGGAGATGCTGATCAATGGTGGTCATTGATTCAAAACATGAAGGAAGATGATGAAGTGTCAAATATGGAATGGAGGGAGTTCAGAGATTTGTTTTTAGAAAAATACTTTCCTCGTGACCATCGAGCAGATATGGAAAGGCAATTTCTGAGTCTGAGACAAAAGGAGGATGAGAATGTCGCAAAGTATGAGGCTAACTTTACAAGGTTAGCAAGGTACGCTGGTGATTATATACGTAACCAAAGAATTAGGATTGATCGTTTCTTTGATGGGTTAAAACCATTTCTCCGTCGAGCATTAGTCTCACAATCCTTTTCATCGTACGAAGACATTGTCTCATGTGCTATCAAGACCGAAAAGGTATTCTCTAAGTCTTATGAATTTAAAGCAAAGAAAGAGAAGAAGAGACCTGCTGATTAATCTGGGAATGGAAATAAGGGGAAGAAGGGAAAGGTTGAATATCCATCCTGTGGTAAATGCGGGAAGAAACACCCTGGTACTTGCTTGAAGGGAATGGGAGTCTGTTACAAGTGTGGTGAAAAAGGCCACCAAGCTCGTGATTGCAAGGGGAAGAAGGAAGCTACCAACGTTCAGTGCTACAATTGCAGGGAGATGGGGCATTATGCAAATGAATGTCCTAAGCGTAAGGAAAACTTACTCAGAAAAGGCCAAGGGATCAAGGCCAGGCTTATGCTATCACTACTGCTGAGGTAGAAGCTCCGAAAGACGTGGTGGCAGGTAATTTAATGGTTTCCTCAAGTTTAGCAAATGCATTATTTGATTCTGGATCATCACATTGTTTCATATCTTCCCAGTTTGCTAAGAAAATTAGATATTTCCAATTTGATTTAATAAGGGAGTTGTCAGTTAAAACTCCTAAGGGAAGTATCATTGCAACAAAGTTTTGTGAATCAGTCCCCATTAGAGCACATAAAATTTCTTTATCTGCTAATCTCATCGTCATAACTATGATTGAGTTTGATATAATCCTCGATATGGACTAGCTTTCGGACTATGATGCGATGATTTATTGTAAGAAGAAAGAGGTTACGATTCTTGATGATAATGATAAGGAACACCTTATTTTTATAGCAGAATCGTCACCACCTAATTCTTATTTAGGTCCACCCCCAGTAGCTCAACATAATTCAATTATTGGGGAGGAAGAGAATGAAAAAACTGTCGGTGAGGAAAGGAATGTTCAAATAGAGGATGTACCTATTGTGGAAGAATTTGTAGATGTATTTCCGGAAGATTTACCTGGACTTCCTCCAAAACGAGAAGATGAGTTTTCCATTGATTTGATTCCTGGATCAAGGCCTATATCGAAGACCCATTATAGAATGGACACTTTAGAGTTAGTCGAACTAAAGAAACAACTAGAGGAATTGAGTAATAAAGGATTTATTCGCCCTAGCGTTTCTCCATGGGGAGCCCCTATTCTTTTTGTTAAAAAGAAAGATGGATCTATGAGGTTATGTATCGACTACAGGGAGATCAATGCTATAACGATAAAGAACAAGTATCCCCCACCTCGTATTGATGATTTATTTGACCAACTGCATGGAGCTCAATACTTTTCAAAGATTGACCTTCGATCTGGATACCATCAGTTGTGTGTGAAGAAGGAAGACATTCCGAAGACAACATTTCGATCTAGGTACGGGTATTACGAGTTTACTGTAATGCCTTTTGGATTGACTAATGCACCCTCTGTATTCATGGATCTGATGAATAGAGTTTTCAAGGAGCATCTCAATGAATTTGTGGTGGTATTTATTGATGATATCTTGGTATACTCCAAAACCTACGAAGATCATGAAAATCACTTGCGCATTATCTTGAAGACTCTGAGGAGGCATGAATTATATGGGAAGTTTAGCAAGTGTGAATTCTGGCTTCAGGAGATTTCTTTTCTTGGCCATATTGTCTCTAATGATGGAATCTCTGTTGATCCTTCTAAGACCAAGGCAATCCAAGAATGGCCAGCATCTACGAGTATAACTGAGGTACGCAGTTTTATTGGTTTGGCAGGTTATTATCGACGTTTCATCCAGAATTTTGCCCGATTGGCTAACCCTTTAACGAAGCTCACACGTAAAGGGGTTAAATTTGTTTGGACACAAGAGTGTGAAGAATGTTTCGAAGAACTAAAGAGAATATTAATCAATGCTCCTATATTGACTCTACCATCGGGGAATTATGGGTTCGTTATTTATAGTGATGCATCGAAGAAAGGACATGGTTGTGTCCTTATGAAGAATGATAGAGTTATTGCCTATGCATCACGACAGTTGAAAATTCAGGAAAAAAACTATCCTACTCATGATCTCGAGATAGTAGTTGTGATCTTTGCTTTGAAGATATGGAGGCACTACCTCTATGGTGAAAAATGTGAGATTTATACTGATCACAAGAGTTTGAAGTATATTTTCTCACAAAAAGAACTCAACATGAGGCAAAGGAGATGGCTTGAATTACTCAAGGATTATGATTGCACGATACACTACCACCCAGGGAAAGCAAACAAGGTTGAAGATGCTTTGAGTAGAAAAGACCATGGATTTTTGAACATGATGAGAATTGAAAGGGATCCAATTTTCATGGATCTAGTGAAGACGGACATGGGAATAACCAGGGAAGGTGAAACATCAATTATTTTTCAAATGGTTGCCAAACCATCTTTACTAGAAAGGATTAAGAGTTCTCAGACCGATGATGAAGAATTTCAGAAGAAGATTAAAGCTGTGAATGATGGGAGATTGAGAGGCTTTGTGTATGAAGATGGAATTTTGAAATTCGGGAAGAGACTTTGTGTTCCTGATTTACCTGATCTGAAAAGGGAATTGCTGGATGATGCTCATAGTTCCAATTTCTCTATACACCCTGGGAGCACCAAAATGTATAGAGATTTGAAGGAACATTTTTGGTGGGACAACATGAAGAGGGAGATTGCTGATTTTGTGTCAAGATGTATGGTTTGTCAACAAGTGAAAGCTGGAAGGCAACAGCCTGGAGGAGTCATGCAACCTCTTCCCATACCGGAGTGGAAATAGGACAATATTACGATGGACATTGTCATGGGGATACCAAAGACTCCTAGAAGTAATGATGCAATATGGGTTGTTGTTGATCGTCTTACCAAGTAAGCACATTTTCTTGCTATAAGAGAAGATCTACCCCTGGAACGTCTAGCAAGACTATACATTAATGAAGTTGTGAGACTTCATGGAGTACCCCTATCGATTGTTTCTGATCGTGATCCCCGTTTTACTTCAAGATTTTGGAAAAGTCTTCAGAAATCCCTGGATACTGAACTTCATTTGAGCACTGCTTACAACCCTCAGACATATGGGCAATCAAAACGGACTATTCAAACCCTAGAGGACATGTTGAGATCTTGCTCACTTGACTTTCAGGGTATGTGGGATCAATATTTACCACTGGTAGAATTTTCCTATAACAATAGCTTCCATTCGAGTATTCAGATGGAACCATATGAAGCGTTATACGGAAAGAGATGTCGTACACCAACCTGTTGGGATGACGTTGGTGAAAGAAAACTTGTAGGCCCAGAACTGGCGGAGGAAACGGTGGAAAAGGTGAAGGTAATCCAAAATCACATCAAAGCAGCTCAAAGTAGGCAGAAAAGCTATGCCGATAATCGAAGGAAGGATTTGGAATTTCAAGTCGGTGATCATGTTTTCCTAAAGGTATCTCCATGGAAGGGAGTCATACGTTTTGGTAAGAAAGGTAAATTGAGTCCCAAGTACATCGGACCTTTCGAAATTCTAGAACGAATTGGGGTTGTAGCTTACCGATTGGCAATGCCGCCAAGTCTCTCTAAAGTTCACGATGTGTTCCACGTATCTCTGTTGAGGAAATACATGCCTGACCCAATGCATGTACTCACCTATGAAGAATTAGAACTGGAACCCGATCTGTCTTATTGTGAAGAGCCCGTCAGGATTCTTGATACGAGAGAACAAGTACTGAGAAACCGGACGACGCGTCTGGTAAAAGTTTTGTGGAGAAACCATAAGATGGAAGAGGCAACGTGGGAACCCGAGGAACTTATGATGAAGAACCACCCGAGTCTTTTTATGCAGTAATACCCTAGAAATTGCGAGGACACAATTATTTGAAGGAGGGGAGAATGTAACACCCCAAGCTTCCACGGTACGTTTCCCTTCAAATAATGTGATAGCGTGTGTTGTACGCAACCTCGAGTTCTAACACACACCACAACTAATTAAACTAGCCGTTGTGAATAGTAATACCTACTTTTTGAAATCATATATATTTTATATTTTAAAATGGACTTCATTTTTGGATTCGGAATATTGAAAATATCCTAGGGTGAAATTTTGGTACTTTTCGGATAACTTTTATATTTTGATGAATAGTGAAAATTACTAAATTTTAATTAAAATCAACTTTTTTAATCAAAATAATTAATACTGATAAATTATGAATTTGAGTGGTTTTAAAGTATAATAAGAATATATTTTTACCATTTAATATAATGTTGGTCATTGGAAATAATTTTACAATTAAACCGAACATAAACAAGTGTCAATCTTTTGATAGTTATTACCTTTTAAAAACACGCTTTTTGTTTGGACAGCGGGAATTAATTTTAAATTAATTTCTGCCACTTCTGTGTTTTGAATTTAGAAAAATGGATTCCATATTTGGAATCAGGATGTCCAAATTGTGTAAATAGTTAACTTTTATTTTTAGACATTTTGAATAATTACTGTGGTAAATATTTTATTTACCATGGTTAAGGGTAAATCCGGTAAATAAGGCTTAAAAAATAATATTATAATAATACAAAATTACCCTAAAACGTGTCCTAACCTTATTGGTGGACACATACCCGACCATGGGCATCCTTGGGTCGATTTGGGGACCCCTTGGAGCCACTTGTGTGTGGTAGGGACACATTATATTAATGAAGTTAAAATAAAAATAAAAATGGCATAAGCTTACATCTTTTAGAAGAACAATTTTTTACATAGGGTTATACATGTTGGATTTTCGATTATAAATATTCATTAGAAATCTAAAAAGATTTCCTACATAATGATATTTTATTTATAATTTTTAGACATCAAATAATTTAAATTATTAATGACACAATAATGATGAAATGTTTACCTCATTAATAAATCATTTAAATAAATAAGATTATAATGATTAAAATATTGTCTAAAACCTATCCAATTCTTATTGGTTGATGTTATTTAGAAAACTAGTCAACTAATATTTGACCTCAATGATTTCTGGACCATTATAAACCGAATATAATTATATTATAAAGTAATACTTTCACTCTTTCCTAAAGAGCCCCTCCTCTCCCTTATAAATGGAGACCACTTCTACTCATTCCTCACACCTCTCAAGCCACTTGGCTCGGCCAAACTCTGCCCACATACTCTCCCAACTTCCCTCACTACAACCTAGAGGCCTTAGTTTGATCAGAAAGCCAACCTAAGGAGCCCTTTTGATCAAATCAAAAGGAAGAACCCGAAGAAGAGGTAATGTTTTCACCACCCCTTTTCAAGTTCCTTTCTTTGTCCACTTCTTCTTTCTTTGTTCTTACCATTCTAAAATAATAACTCCAGTATCTCACATATAATGTGATGTTATTATAAATATGGTAGAACCATATTCAGTATTCTACCCACCCTTTGAATAACATGTCACCATACGTGCGTACGTACGGCTTACCGTCTCCACGTCGTGGTGTAATTGTTATTCAATATATTATTATTTGGATGGGTATAATAATGATGTGAAACTCATGTAAATAATAAATATAACATGATAATGATTCTGTATATATGATATACTATCCAATTATATATTATTTTAATATCAAAATAATGATCTTGTCGCTCGTGCGTACGTACGGACTACCGTCTCCACGAACGCGATGAGATTCATTCTCCGTCGTATCCATTCAAGTATAATTATCATTTGATGATTTAAAAATGATGTTTAAGGACTTGATATCATTCTGGATATGAATAATATACAACCTATCCATTACAAACATGGCTTACGTAACAAAACATATAAAGGAAAACAAGTAAGTTAACACCCGAAACAACGATAAATCTAAGATATTGTTAACAAAGCAATGTTAAAAGATCATATATGATATCATATGAATGTATATGATTATTGTATAATTTAATAACAATTATTTCACCATTATACAGGATGTTAACCTACCCCAACCAAGGAAAAGAACAAGGTAAGGGTTATTTCACAATCTCTTCATTATCCGAGGTTGTTTATACGTAATAATCTACTGGGATCTCGTTATCATCCACATCCATGTTTCATCAAAATGTATTTCAAATTTTTTTTACAAGAATATGGGTTAAAGTCATTTATACAATTTTTTGACTTTTTATAAGAGGAATCTTTCTGTCATTTTCCAAACAAGGTTCTTTTTAACCTTTTCGACAGAATTAAGATAAGAATGTTTTTTTTAACTTATATGGCGGGTGCGGTTATTTTCCGCCGTTATAAAATCGTCAAAGATTCCCTTACAAGCTTATAAGAACATTTTAAAAGAAAATGTTTTATTTTATATGGATCTAAAATGATTTCAAAATAAAAGGAGATATTTCTTTAATAAGAATTTTGATTTCATCTATGTCAACATCCTTTGATGGATTTTAAGATTATTTGAAGATGATATATTATGATACAAATCTTTTATATTGTATTGAAGGTTTTGTGATATGTTTGTCTATGGATGTGCTATTTTTTTATATACCATTCATGGTTTATGGTGAAAGTATTGACATTTCGTATGCTAGTTTTAATACGAATGTTTATGTTATGTTTAAACCTTTTCATATGGGAATGCATTGGACTAAATATGTGACGGGTGGAGCCCGCTATAGCTCCTAGATGCATCGGTAGGTCTCATGAGACAATCTAGTGTCTTGGCACAAGGCCTTGGCAAAATCGTATTGTAGTCTTGACACGAGGCCTTGACTATGTGGTTATGATAGTCTGGCATTATGCATTCCAACATTATGAAAGTGGTTAGTGATTTTTCATATGATTATTTGATTAGTAGAATATCCATGTGAATATGTAAATGGCTTTATTTCATTTTATTTATGCCATACTATGTTGAAAGTTCAAGTTTGAAAGGCTTTTGTTTTAGTTATACATTGCCTTAAATGTTTATTCTTATTTATGAATGTTTCCGCTATATTGTTATCCTTACTGGGTATTTGAGCTCACCCCTTTTCTATGTTTTATTTTTCCCAGGATGTGAAGAAGTAAGTTATGAATGACCTGCAGGGATATTATGAGGGGATAATAGTGTGGAATGTGGAAACATTATGTTGTTGTATTAGTTTTTCATTTTATGATGTAATGTAAAAATTATGAATATATCTAGTCTTTCCAAGGCTACTATACCAATCAGTCTTTCGAGATTTGATCTTTCTTGTGATCATGCCAATGTTATGTAATTAATGCACCGACTCTGGGTAACTGGGGTCGGGGCGTTACATCTATGATGGTATATATACTACTCCTGTACAGGGCACTAAAACCATATAATACTATACCTCCTTTACCAGTGGGAGATAATAGTTTTAGAAGAAAAAATTATTATGAAACACCATGAAAACTGGAGGGAGATAATCACAAAAATATTATTTCGTAGAATAAAAATAAAACAAATATATTACTTTTTCAAATCTAGATAAGAAGGTACATATCATCTCATCCAAATGAATCATTTTCAATGTAATATATGAATCACTCTATTTGGTGTAGTAAACAAGAACTATTAATGAGGAAAATAAATTTTATCATTATTAGTAATGATCCTATCTATTCTAAATAATATATCAAGATGATGTATACCTATATCCAGAAAATCTCATGTAATTCCAAATGTGAAAAATAAAACAACCATGTAGGACAATAGATACAGTTGTCTCATATCATTCTATGTGGTGTATTAATATATATTGTATACAATAAAAGTGCAAATAAAAATTTAGTATATTATGAAAACAACTAAAAATGAATTTATCAGATTTGACAAAATCAAATAAAGTTGTCAGTAATAGAAAATAAATAGTGATGTATGCCCTCATATTTGATGGACATGTATCTACATACATTGGAGACTCTTCCACTGTATAGAGAATATTTATTATAGATTTGTGTGGATATAACCCCATAGATCATCATGAATCTAATTTCACTATATTACCTTTTCATGAAAATGAGCCAGAGACACTACATAAATTAACAAAACTACTATAAGTTCCTTTAATGCTCATTGGAACCACGAATCATGGGTGCATCAGTTAAAAAACCATTAAAATTCCTATGAATGGATCATGAGAAGAATGAAAAAAACCATTTTCTATGTACTACTTGTGGTTTGGCAACAATATTGTATAATGATCCACTATGAGACTCATCATGGATTATTTGTCAATTAAAGTAACTCAATGAACACAAAATGATGGAACATGGTTTTCTACCAAATAACACTGATATGCTAAATCCCACAACTGGAATGAATGATCCTCTGTCATATATTCTACTAACATGATATTCCTCACTGTATTTGTTCCATGGAAATCATTTTTTTCATCCATCCTATTCAGCCACAATTCTTTTTTTTGGTATTCCAAATCACCCCTATATATGGGTTGATTATATATCTAGAACCTCAAATGATGAACTATATTTATTAGTTCATATATTGGGTACCCTTTGACTACCACCTAAAAATATTAGACTATACTCTCAAACATTTATTCGTTTAACTAAGGCTCAGGTGAAACTGCATTGTCAACCACTTACTCCAATTTTTTCCTATGATTGATACCCAATTAAATTTTATATAATCAAATACAGTTGCATGATGCTCACTCTCGTGCAACTAATGTATTAAAATTTTCAAATTCAACCACATCACACATGTTACAATAGTGCTTTACATATTCAACATTTTCCATGTTTAATCATTTTTTAAAAATCTATAATTTATATTAAAAATAAATTATTATCTAAATAAAATAAAAATACACTTATCCAAATAATAAAAGTGAAAATAATTTGATGATTATTTATTAATCAAAAAAAATCACCAAATCATTATTGAAAATGAGATATGAACTCTTAGTGGTATGCCATTTCACTAAATCATTTCATGTTCATATAGTTGTCTAAATAACTAAGAATGATATTACAATTCATATAAGTGTCTCTAATAAACATATGTACCCAACACCTAGGAAACATGACATTAAACACAAAAAAATAGATTGTTCTTATTTAGCCTTTACATTTGATGTGGCGACGTTCGTACTCCTTTATATCGACCTGACACTAGGAATAGACAATAGTGAATTTCAACTCCAAGAATGAAAAAAATTATGTCCACATGTATTTAAAGGACCAAAAATATGATTATACATTTTTTAAAAGATATCTAGAAGGACAAATAATGTTACCACTTGTAACGTCTCACCCCGACTCATTTAATTTAGATGATGGACACACATCAATTTGCTTTATGCGATTTCCCGAAAGCGGAAATGTCTAGAAATAAATTGCAAGGATTCCTTAATAAATGACAGAAAATGTTTCCATTTAAATTATAACAAAATGAAAAAATTACCTAATGGAAAAACCACTACACGATACATGATAAGAATTTTAAACATATACACAAAATATAATAGATATCAAAACCAATGTACATAATATTACCACAATGGAATACTTTAAGACATGAATGTGAATAAAAAATGAACCAAAACCCAAATATTTTTGAACAAAACTTTGGATACAACCATGATCCATGATCCAATACAAAACACATCACATTTATCAATAATCTAACTATAGATGTATGATATATTCCCTTTTCTAGTTTCCTAATTAACTATATCTGAATGTTCACCAATTTTCCAAAGAAGGGGTGAGTAACGAAACTTGTTATGCTTTCATAAAACTACTTCCCATATCATTACATTTGGATATAAATGCTTCCAAAATTTATAAAAATATCTTTATATAAACTGTTTAACAGAGTTTAAAAATTTATAATAATTGAAACTTTTTATATCAAAATATAATACAGGTTAGGGTCAATTAATGTTCTCAAATCTACACCAAGATCAATGAAAGCAACAAACAAATTTATTTAACCAATCTCAATTTCCATGTTGTAATAATACAAATTGTTACCCATAATCTCAAACGCACACACATGTAACCACATAACCATGTATGATTGGTGTAACAACCTATAGTAGAACATCACATCGATATTCCATTACATTGATAATAGTACTTGACAACCAATATCCTTTGCATTCCATAAATTCCTAACTGTTAAATTTAACTCACAATTCAATACAACCATTTCCAACCCAATATTTCGATAACAATATAACCACACATTTTTTGAAAACCATCACAACAAAACATCTTAATAAATCCATCCATTTTTATTGAAACCACATTTCCAAAAAACCGTTCCATTATAACAATCCTTTGGTTAAAAATAAATTTTGATGCATCAATATAAAATAACCATTTTGAAATCCCAATTTTAAAATCATGTTACAATTTTCACATTCAACCAAAACACCAAATTTGCATAATTCCATTAAATTCAACCAAACGAGCTTCCCATTAATTATTTCACATTAATTAAAAAATAAATTAAAAATAATATATTATAAATAAATCATCTTAATTTAGTAATGGGTCATCATTATTGACACCACTGTCCTAATAATTTATGGAATAAATGAAGAACCACACTAAAACTCCCACAAAACCGGGTTGAACCTCAAAAAAAACCTCAGATCTCTTCCATATTCATCAAAAAAATCTAAAACAAAATATTATTGGTATAATAACATTATATATATCCATGTATGACTATATCAAATAAAACAATATAGGGAGGAATATTGATCTAAGAAAACCAAAAGAAACTACCATAAAGTGAGACTAACCAAGGGAATTAACCTTAAAATGTCTAAGAAACACCTATTGGTCACCTCAAATTCCATGGGATATGTTTCCACCACTATTTGGGAGGAAGAAAAACTTAATTATGGATTCATTGGATAAAAAACGAGGGGATAGAACATAATCTCAACTGAGATCTTCTTTTTAAGGATCTTTTTTTAAACAGTGTGTGGTTAGTCACACAGTTTGCAAAATCATGCGCTAATTGTGCACTAGGATCTAGATCAAGAGTTAACTCACAATGTTTTCCCACAAAATTAGTTAAACCATGGGACAACATTGAAAAATCACACTATCTCAATTTCCAAGGCTTTGCCTACGAGACAACATGGTTTTGATAAATAGTGCACCACCCCATGTGACATTCATTAAGAACATGTGAAAAAAATCATAGTTCATACAATATTTGTTCATTTTCCACTACTGGTTCACCAACCATGAATATTTGTAAAATTACAAAATACATTTCAATTTTATTTAAAACCCTACCAAAAATTACTTAATAATTTTAAAAAGTTAAAAATACTAAATAAATTGCAACTTACTTGAAACAAAGGGTGATACATAGTTCTCTATATGTAGTGGGTGTACAAAGATGAACTCAGAAACATAGATAACACCTTTTGTGGGTTGACATGAATAATATGACTTTGAAGTGTACCTCATAGTACTTTATATGTCAATATGGTAAATCAAAGAAACAAATTCCAATGGTATGATGAAACATTAGTTATACCTACATGGAAATGAGAAGATTTAATTTTGGAATTTTTTCTTGATCATCTAGAAAAATCCATTGTAGACCATTTTATATAGGTTTTGGTCAATTGACCCACAATGAGATCCCAGTTTATCAGTATTTATGATAAAATATTTATTGAAAAACATTCTAAAATATATGTGATGAAACTTGTGAGGATGCATGTTGTTCCATATTCAATTTTCTCTAAGATGGATCAAATGTTCACATACAATATTGTAGATTTATTCAACATTATGTGAGTATTGAATTTGTTTTTAGCATGGTGTATCATCCCAGAATTAAAGACCAATCTGAAAGAATTTTTTGATGATCAAATACATGAGATTTTTTGATGATCAAATACATGATAATAACATATTAAATAGAATTCAAAGTTGCATGCTATTAGTATCTACATTTGGTTGAGATCTAATACAAAAATAGGTTTAACTATAGAATATTTGTGGTCTAAAATAAATTAGTGTAATGGAAGATATGTATAACAATATCATGATGTAATTATGTTTCCGAACCTAAGATACCTTCAACTAATCTTCTTCAAGAGATGATGGAGATGGTTAATGATATATAACTACACATCAAAGATTCTTAGATTCATAAAAAGATCTATTCTAAAAACATATAGAGATAAATGGTGATAGATATTGGAGATAAATTATTCCTTAAAAGATAACAATGGATAAGATCCATGTGATTTGTAAATAAATAGGAGACTAACCTAAGGAACATCATCCCATTTGAGATACTTGATCACATAAGAACAGTGACCTACCATATTTCACATCCCTGAAATATGGTTTATTTTCATGAATTTTAAAACATATCACTCTAGAGGAATTACATACCTGACCTCAAACTTGTACAAAATCAAAAGGTCTTACAATTGGGGAACCATCTATCATATGATTTGATACCAGTAATTATCATATAAGATAATTCTAATGTCATAAGTAATTAGAAAACTAATGTTGTAGAATTGCTGTGGAGGAATTATAAGTTTTATGATATGTCATTAAAACTAGAGGAAGCACCAAAGGATATGTACATACACATGTTCTCACCATAGTTTGTGAAATGAAATGTTTAGATTGAAATTTTAAAAGTGTGGAAGAATTATATTACCAAAACATTAATGAACTCAACTTATCCTATCTTATTATAATTTTATATTTTAAAAAACACATACATAAAATATATATACCATAATAATATCATTCAAGTAAATTAATAATTAATTAAGGCATATTTATAGAAATTTAGGAACCTATACCAATATAATAGTAACATGACTATTGAAATTGTAACATGACCATTATAAATATTAATACACTAAATTGAATAGCTACATAAAATCTGAAATTATATTTATGTCTTATGAATATTAAAAATTAGAATATGTTATTATAATATCATATTGTAATTAAAAAAATGGTTAAATTTATAACATAAGTTTTGGTATTTATGAGAAATGTAAATTCTTCGCAACAATCTAAAAATTATTATATTATTAAAAATAAAATATATTTTCATAAATTTTATTCCTTAAATATTATTTTCTTTTCAATATTATTAAATGTAGATTTTACGAGACGTTATTTAAAATTTCAAGTGTTGTAAAATCAATTGAAATTTTAATATAATAATTTAAGGAATAAATTAATTCATTATTCTAAATTTAATTTAAAATTTGAAAATCAAGTAATGTCATAAAATGAAATCTATTTAAAAATTCTACATGTCAAAAAATGGTTTGGGTTATTTTTTTGTTTTTTTTTCAGAAACCTGACTTTTTGGTGAATAGTGAAATATGATACTTTGAAATATAAGCTAAATACATGAATTATTAATTCATGAATGTTTTATGGATTCTACGATCTCCCATTAATTGTGAATCACATGATCCTTTTACATTATTAATACAAAACAATTAACATTAATTATTGTATTGTTTTAAATAATAATAAAAAAATTTAAAAATCTAAAAGCACCCCTCTCCTCTATAATAAATACCACACCTAACCAGCACTTATCACTAAACATTATATGCCTTAAAAATTGTCCAAATTATTTTAAATCCCATTTAAAATCTAATTTAACATTATAAAATTTTTTAGTATAACGAAAATTACATACCTATGTTCCTTTAAAAGGATCTGAAGGATAATCAATTAAAGAGGTAAAATAATCATTCGTTCTCTTTTAATATCTTTTCAATTAATTTTATTTTGTTATTTATTCTAACATCCATAACCCAATGTTTCCGGATAAATCTACTATATAAGATAAATTTTAATTTTATTAAGATAATGGAATAATCCATCTTCAAATAAATTCACACCTCCTTTTAGAATAAAAATGAAAACTTCATCTATGGAAAGATGATTCACCATCTACATGGACACCATGTTTTCATTTTACATTACCAGCTTTATATCTAGGAAAAAATTATTATTTTTAAATATTTTTCAAATATATATATTATATATTTTTTGATGTTTTGTATCCAACATATAAATGTGATACTAGATAAAATTATTCCATTTTGGGATGGTTTAAAAAAATAAAATATAAATTAAATCAATTTTTATTAATGTTTTATTTAATGAATCATCTATATTAAATATTAAAAAATATATAAATGAACATTTTATCTTTTGTATCATCATGGATGACAAAAAAATTTCACTGCTATTAAATTATTCTCATTTTACATAGACTTCCATATATATACATTTGGTCACACCACAAAACCATGAAAATGAATGCATTGAAAATAATGAAACAGAACTCTATAACTCATCAAAATGGTCATATAAAAACATAACAAAATTAAAAAAAATAAAATAAATATACAATATAATCGATATCTAGTAAATAAATAATATATATTTTAATATCCATGATATTAAATTAAATAAATAATTCTGATATAAGGTAATGGGATTCTCAAACAAAACTCCCATTATTTTGGTTATATGTCTTTCATGCCAAATTTCAGGGTGTATATTCACATACTAGTCCATATATATAATTCCATGTTCTTGCCTTTTTATTTTCTTGTATATTCAATTTTCCAACATAGTTGTATTTCAAATTTAATTAATTCTCCAATGAAGTCATCATTCTAAATCATATATTAACTCTTCTTAAGATTGTTTATTCCTCAAACAAGAGTGATGATTCTTATAAAGTGAAAAATTCTTAACATTACAATATGGGAAACCCAATTTTTATTGATTCAGGTATGATTTATCAAATGAAACCCCTTTGATTCCATTGGTTATTTGTTTCTAATATTGATATCAATTCTACATGGATTGCAACATTATGTAAATATTATGATGTGATAGGTGTTCCCAAAACAATATTGAACTCAAATGCATAGGGTAATTTGATGTATCTCTGGATATAATTTATTAATTCATGAACATAATGGAATATTTTCCATTAATTATGTTTTTATTACAATGAACACTTGTTTTGTGGGAAAATGATGATATATTTGTTAACAATTATGTGGAGTATTTGACCATTAATACATTTTTGTTCATTTTTACGTATTTAAAACTTCAATAAAATTATCAAATGTTTTCTACCATGTCTATGATGAATTTTCAAATTTTTTTCATGTTGATTATGATAATTCACAACAATGATTTATTTTTTTATGTCATCATATATCCTTTTAAATAAATTTTATCACAGACATTTCTTTGATGTTATCCCTATGTGACTCACGTACGAAGGATATTTTGTTAATTATAAGGATAAGTAAAAATGTTTTAAATATATATTAATTTTTTATTGTGAATAAGTGATATATGGTTTTAATTTTTCAAATATACAAAAGGTCGGATACTGGTTTTGTAATGATATTATGTTGGTTATAATTAAATTGGTGTAATTTTAATTGATGAAAAATAATGTTACTATTGAAACATCCTGATGGGAAATAAATATCCCAATAAGTTGGAAACTAGCACCATTAATCATGAAATATAAAACAGTGGTGGAATATTACAACAACAGAGCAAATGAAAACAAATAAATAGTAGTATTCTAAAAAACTCCAAAGCGAGATAGTATCCAAAACCCAATAGGTATATATGAATACCAATTTGAATAACATAAAAGTTCACATGGTATAAAAATACATGCTCAAAACCCCAAATATCACATAACCCCCTGCCCTAAGAGATCATAATCAACCGCCTACTATAAAATCCACATTCTATTTACTCAAACAGGGTAAGAAATATTTTAAATTCACCGGAAGGGAAATATAGTTTGTGAGACAAAAATACTATCAGTTCATCATCATGGGTTACATAATAAGATTACATATTAAAAAAATCTATTGAATTTTAATCAAAAAAGTTATAGTGGTACAATTTCATATTTTATAATAAAATATTATTTTCATATAAAATGATTGTAACCATGTCAATTAAATCATAAATAATCATTATTTATAAAATAGTTTATTTAAATATATAATCACAAGTGAAGTAGTTTTACAAAAATATTAATTTATATTCATACCATCATAACATATAACCTAGTAATCATTCCTATGATATAATAATTTCCAATAATAGGTTCCTCAAAGATCTTATATTTGTGATTTTGGAAAATATGTGTAATCATGTTCCTAATGACCATGCCAAATATGTCACATCATAATTGTATTTGGAATTATATATGATGAGCATATTTTTTATTGTATTAATAATAATTCATTTTCCTTGAAATTGATTTCCAATAGTTCTAGTAAAAAATATGCCTCTAACTAGTTACTATTATATATTCTTAAAAACCAATAAAAAATGGGATAATGACATACAATTTTTTAATTGAAAAAGTATCCAATTAATAGTTTCCAAATTCATATTTATCTCAAAATCAAAAATTGTGGATATTCAACATTTCATTTATTATTGAACCATAAAAATATTAGGGTTTTATAATTTAAATTTATTCTATTATCCCTATAATCAACTAACAAAATAATTTCCAAATATCTGTCAATCATAAATTATACCACATTTTACAATTCTATCAGAATGTGGGTTTTCCCCCGAATTTCTATACCATATATATTTTATTCCCAAAATTCATCAAATTTTGTTCCATAAAATTAAATTGAATGAAATTTAAAAAAAATGATATATTGAAGTTTAATTCAATTTTCCATCCAAAAATGGGTAAACATACCTTTTCAAGGAATTATAATGCCTAGAATATTACTTTCCAATGGAAAAAATGGTTCCAATGTTCTAGGAACACAACCGAAAATCATGACTCAACAACAATGTTTATATCCACAAATCTGAAATTGATCAATCAGACTCCCTATAAGAATGAGAGTGAGAAAGAATATGAAAGGATACCACATACTTGGAGATATGAACAAACACTAACATGAATATGAATCATTGAATAGTGGATCCGAATAGTTTGTTGATATCAAAAATATTCTTAGAAGATTCCTTTAGCCAAGAGAGTTATTACAAAGAGGAAATAAATAAAATTTCAGATGAAACACATACATAAATATAAATTTTTATGATATCACATGGTTTGTAACCTAATTACGTGTATTTTAGTTATCATGTCCCATATTCAATGAATGTCACATCTTATTTTATATAAAATCATTCATATATTATTTACATGGTTTCTAAGATGATCATGGAATGTAACCTTGTAAACTATTTACTAGATTAATAGAATCATTCTGACTATTATTTCACATCTTTTATCTACATTACATAGTTAGTAAATGACCAATATAATACAAACATGTTATGTTTTTTCCAAAAATTCCATGAAATATATGACTTCACCATTACTAGTCCGTAGCCAATTCCATATCATCATTAATAAGCCAATGAAAAAAACTAAAATGTAGGGACAAAACATATCATACTGAATGTTAAAAATATATTAAAATAATAATAACATAGTTTAGAATGTATCTAATTATTAATTATTAAAAATTTCATTTTATAAAAAAAATGATTCCTCCATCGTCATGATAAATCATAATATTACATTAAAACAGTGCAGTAAAAACCAATTTCACAACAGATAGCCAACTAATTCATATCATGATACAAAAAATATATTAATTGGAAACCTATAACCAATCCCCACCCATGTCATCAATTTACAAATAATTACTCATTTATCTAATAATATATTTAAATAACAAACAATGTGACTTATCATCAAATGTCTGTATTAGTGTAGGAATATTATAATATTACACCATCATCTCTATTAACATTCAATGTATATCACCATATATATAATTGATATAATTTTTATGAAATTATAAAATATATGAAAATTGATATTGATAATTTTGGAAAATTTAATGTGCAATGACCAAAGGGAATTTATTCTTTCAATGAGAAGTTAATTACTACAAAACATATTAATGGATGTTAATTTTAATACTATCCTTGGTCAAAATGAACATAAACATACAAGGGTATGAATAAGTATGGTATGAAATCAATGTATACGCATTAGATTATGAATAATAGGTTCTTTTATTGACTAATTGAAATATTATAAAATATCATTAAAAACATTGTAAATGAGAATATCATTTTAATTTTGATTTTTTTAAAATGATATTATTTTAAAATAAAAATATTTTAATTTTTTTAAAAAGTATATATTATTCATAAAATAATTGAATTTTTATTAATATAGACATGAAAAGGAATCATAGAAGAGATGAATTTCATTAAGTAAGGTCATTATATACATGTCGTACATATTAATAAGAACATTAATTTTAATCTAATTTTTTTAACAATTTATACTTATTTGGAAAATGGAACGATGATTTTTTTAAATTTATGTTAATATTTAATTGGATATTTTTTTAAAACTATATAAATATTTCACTGGATATTTTTCGTAAATCCTAAAAATGTGAAAACATACCTTGAATATAACATATTGAAAAGGTAAAAAAATAGATTATTTTAGAGAACATGGTTTGGATGAAAATGTATTTTTTCATTGTGATAAATTATTTTGGGATTTTGAAAAAAACTTTCCTAAAAATAATTCACACCAATGAGTTGAAAAATTTATAATATTAATTGTAAATATAATTAGTAATATGAAGAGAATAAGATAAAATGTATTTGTTTGAAGCATAAAAAAAAATTTATTCCACTAAATATCATGAATAATCAATAACAATCAGATTGAGAATGTGAAATAAATACTTATATTAATATGATGTTTCTATGAAAAATTATCATTTAGTTATACAACACATAATTATTGAAAAATGTATTTCTATTAGAATAATCTTAATATCAAATAGTGTATAGAACATCACGCTTACACAAAACACCATTTCAGAACCCATTTTTTAATTAATTTAAAAATAATCATTATAATAATTTGGAAAAAAATATTTTGAAAAAAATATTTCGTTTTTTATAAAATTATTTATATTATCTTAGGGATAATTTTTGGCATTTTTTGAAAATATTTTTTTCAATTATTTAAGAAATGTTTTTTTAAAATTTCATTGTTGTTTAAATTATTTATAATGATAAAAAATATTTTGAATTATCTTTAATGAAAAATTTGATTTAAAATACATCCATAAATCCCATATTACAAATATGGATCAATTTCATATTTAATTTGGATATAAAAAACAATACAATTTAGAATATATTATCTTTAAAACCCCAGACTCTAATCCTATTTATATAATTATTTTGAAATTAAATTTTCCAAATTGTATTACATCAATTTGTATTAGTGGGTTTCAAATTTAGTGTCACGATAATTTATAATTTATAACATGGTAATCAATTTTTTTTACCAAAATTAAAAGTTAATGTGGAAAAAATAAATTACCATGTTTATGGTATAAACGAGTTTATCATTCGATTATTGTATATAGATATGGTAAAAATGACCAATTCACATTCCTAAAATATATAGATGGAAATCCATAGACCATAAAGACTCAAAGGTTAAATAATGATCCATTTATTTATCTTTTTACAAATGAAAATTGTGGGAGAGCACAATTATTTCCAAAAATATCAACTGTTTCATATCCCCCACTTATAAAGGACACACATCTCCTCATACATCATTCCATAAATCCACTTTGGTCTCACCAAATAACCACTGATCTTCTCTTCCATGTTCCAAGAAGAGTTATATTTGGTATAATTATATCATATGAGGGAATTAATTGGACCATTAGTAAGATTCATAAGGAAAATATATTACTCATCATTTAGAATTATTATTTTTACTTCGTTCTCAACCAATATATATTTTTTAAAACAATACATAAATTATAAATTTAGTATCTTATATATTGTGGGATTTTGTTATTATATGATCAATATCTATTACATTATACCCTTCAATCACATGGGTTAGGAAATCATCGGTCATTTGTAAGGTGTAATACATCTCGTGGACTGATGTCATTATTTTATCAATTTCCACCAAAAAAATATGGGAATGATTATGGATGTATTGTATATATATGCAATGTATATCATAGATATACCTATGGAGTAGCTATGATATATATATATACACCTTCCTTTTTTCATGATATACTATAATATTTCTCATTTTAATGTTGGACCACTACCTCACGAAGTGGTGTCATAAATTTTTCCGAATGATTCACATGAAGAAAGATAAAGATGATGAATTTTTTTTATATAATTGAAATAATTATCATATACAAAAAAGTTTATAATTCACTAAAGATAAAATATATCATTTTCATTCTTTATTTTCTACACATGTAATGGTGATAACATCCTTCATGTACGTGTAGACAATCACCTTCACGAAGCGATGTGGTACTATTTTAATACCCACACATTTTGAATCATATATATAAAGATAAAATATTATTTTAATTAAATTATGATCATTATATAATGGTATAATATTACATAACATTCTTCCATAATGATCGATGAAAATTGGAAACATTACTCATTCGAACATATAGTTTATTATCTTCCTCATTGTAACTCGCTTTATTTTTAATGACCATCATTAAACATTGATAAAGTAAAATTTATGTATTAATATGATAATTATTTAATTATGATTACTAATTTAGTGATAGAACTATATAATCCATGTATGAAATTATTCATTAAAAATAATACTGGCCTTAGAAAATAAGGAAACTAACAAATGAATAAATGAAATTTTTAATGATTATTAAAAAAAGGTTATAATATGTTATAAATAGATCACATATTATATAATAAATATTAAATTGTATCTTGAATAGAATAAAAACTTTTTTGAAATTTTTATATTGGATGTTAAATAACTATAATAAAAAATGCATAATGTAATAGATTTAAACTTAATTTACATTACATTGATAAATATTTGAAATTTAAAAAAATTTATTTTTTTGTCATGTATAAAATATACCAAAGAAAAATAATATCATGATTCATTAATTCTTAATGTTTTTTTATTTTAAATAATTATTATTCCATCAAAGGGTAATTACCTGGAAAATTAGCTATTAGTAAAAGTTATTTGACAATATCAAGTTATTTGGGATTGTTAACATTCTCTTATAGATATCACATTCATGTAATAATTTTTTTGTAGACAATATTTTTTTTAAATATCAATATCATTTCATGACGAATATTATTATTTCATTAAAAATATATTTTTTTATAAAACAATTACATTTATGGTTATTTGATGAACTAGAGAAATAATTATAAATTTGAATCTTTTACTCAATAGGGATATTTTATAATAATTCATATTGATTCCAAAATTTAATTTATTATTAGATTTTTGAGGTGTGCATTGGACCTATATTAATTGGTGGGACTTGGTTTATTATAGCCCCTAGATTCATCAATTGGCCTCATGAGGAAAGTATAGTTTCAATATTAAAAGGGGTTTTCACATGTATATTATACAAACCTTTGATACCTACTGATGGAAGAGGAATCATGTTCATGAGAAATGACTTCCTATAATTATGAATTTCATTCACTATGATTTTAATTATAAAAATATTTGATATTTTAACTATGTTATTATCTCATGATGCCTTTCAATGTCAGTTTATTTGTTAAATTCAATGAGTTTTCTGTTATTTATTTTCTTTATTTATTATGCGTCATCAATTAATTCCTTTACTATATTAAACTGAAATAATTATTCTATTTTTTACCATGTAATTTATATTATTATTAAATTTTATGGACTCTAATTAATGTAACCCTTATTTTTAATTTTGTCTCACCCTTATTTTTTTCATTTCACTTTTTTTAAAGTTGTATAATTTTAATGTTCTTCCATGGATATAGTTCCATTTTTTGTGTTGTATTATTTATTATCTTCTATTAAAATTTTTAAATGGGAATCATTTATGTATTTATTAATATAAAATTATATTACAAAAAATTCCATCACAATTTGATCTATGGTATTTATTCAGCTTTAATAATGTAAGACACCAAATCAAGACCAATGGGGTTATTTTCATTAAATATAGTAACATTGAATCTTTTTACAAACAATTGGAACTATATTAATGAATACATATGTTAGGGAATTGAACCCTATGTTATTATTCATGGATTATTATAGAAGAACATAATTTTTTTAAGAATGATTCACTACAGGTATTCCAAGGAATACATCATCGTCTGGATACTATATGTCGACATGTTTCTAGAATATATGTATATGGGTGTAAATGCAATAATAAAGGGGAATCAAGATTCACTTTAGAAATAACTAGTACCCAAAAATGGTCCTTACTATGAAAATATTTTGACACTCATATGGGATATTATTATGATAATTTATATTTTTATTACAAAAAATTATGAAGGACATAAAAGTAATGATGTAAAATAAAAAAACATGATTATAATTATTATATTAACAATGATTAAAATTTAAAAATGTATGTTATCTGTTATGCCATTTTTGGATTTATATATTTGATTTAAAATTAGAAATTTAATTATATAATATAGAATTTCGAAATTATTTGAATTTTCGCGTAGAAGGTATAATGGAATCAATTATCATGGTCAATATAAATATTTCCATATTGAGGAAACTAATACATCTTGTGTTAGTTCTTATGAAATTATGGATGTATTAGGGATGTTGTTTTAGGATATGAAAAATAATTATGATTTAATGGAGAAACATAATCCAAAGAAATAATATACAATGTTGGATTGTATTATGTGACCTAATCCACCATCATTTATTTTTAATAATAATCCAATTATAGATTAGAAATTTATTATGTCATTGGTGAAGATATTTATGACATTGGGAAGAGGAGAAAATGAATGGCTTTCACTTGTGGTGTATTTTTTCAAAGGTGATGCAGATTAAGGTTGATATTTGGTCCAAAATACTATTGTGGAATTAGAAATATAAATATAATAATGAATTGAAATTAATGATATATAATGATATAAATAATTTCCTCATGAGAAGAAATTTGAAATCAAGAGAACATACCTCATATTTATTAGAAAGTATGAACAAGGTGTCACAAACTAAGGTACTAAATTTACATGGTTAAAAAGGTATGTTATGGATAACATATAAAGCACATAGTTCAAAATTAATCATTTCATTGAAGTAATAAAAATTGAAATATTATAGGGGTTGTTCTCTCCATCATTTTCATCATATTAGGAAATTTATATATACAACATATAATAATATGTGTCATTATATAAATCATACATATTCTATGGAAAATAAAAGTGAACCCATGATGAACCAAAAAAGGGAATGCATCAATGAAGAATTATAAAAGTATGAATCATACAACTTGTAAAGTACTATGGGAATAATCAAAATGAAAAATACATAAATGGAATGAGTCTTGGTTAAAAGTGTGGATAATAGGGTCTATATTCTATTTTTTGTACATAGAAGTAAAAAATTAAATGATGTTTTGTTCATAAATTGTAGATAGAATAGGAATTACTCACACCAATTCCATAATAATAAATGTAATACACCACTAAAGAGGAAAATGAACTATTTACAAGGATATTCAATCTCTACAACTGATGTGTATGTACTTAATGATGTAGTGGAAGGTAATTTATTCTGATATTCAATCCTTTATATCCCATTATTTTATTCTATATCCTTACACTATTATACATAAACAAACATAACAATTAATATAATACCTTTATAGTATAATTTATGATCGTATTTCTTTGGGTTAAATCTCATATGAAAATTTTTAAATATCAGTGTATTTGAACCCGATAAAAATGAAGATGAATTCAGCCTTTTGATTTAATAGATGGTTCTTCTTTAAAATATGAGATACATAATTGAATTATGATACTGGAACACATAAATGTGATTTATTTGGGAATGGGGGAAGGATAACTAATTTTTTTGGATAGATCATGGAGTTTTGGGAGCTACAAACTGAAAAAATTTATGTTTTGAGAGACCTAAATATGGCACATGGTTTGTCAGAAATCGTGTGAAAAAACAACAAGAAATTTTCTGGCTTACTGTAGGTGGATATATTCTATCGCACGCGATGCACATGGTTTTAAAAAGCATGAGCCACACCAACATTGTTAATGTAAAATAGATAATACCTAGTTACTATTCACCACACTATTTGCACATGAATAGTAAATCATGTGGTTGAAACCATTTTGGGTGCCCCAGGTTCCCAATAAAGGGTTCATAGTTGGAACCAAATGTTCTAAATCGTGCATCCCAAATAGTGTGTGATGACCTGTATTAATACATTGTGTTATTTTAAATAATATTAATATAAGTCTAAAATTAAAAACTTACTCAAATCCCTCTTCACTCATACTTGGAACACACTCCCCATGTTCCCTCATTGTACGCAACAAACTCCCCTCTAGCTCCCCTTCATATTATGGTTTCTATCTTGATCATATCAAATTTCATTTCATATACATTAGGGTATGTATCTATTCACTTAATCCTATTCATTTCTAGTAGACTCTCAATCTCCCCATAAACCCTCATACTTGGAGAAAAACCCTATAATTAGGGTTGATATTGTTTTTTTGTTTTCTTATGAAACTAGGGTGTTTGGTGCCTCTCCCAAATATTGGTCATGGGAAATCAGGAACCCAATCCTGAAGGTGGAGAAATTGGTAATGATTTGGTTCAAATTCACAATCCACTGCGAATTATCCATCCACTTTCTTGTTACACATCATGAATTATAGGGTCGTAATGTTTTTAGAGTCTATATAATATTTTGTATGGAGTTTTCACCAACATTGAAGGTTCATGTTCACATAAATTAGTATGTATATATAAATATATATAATTATTTATTTATTTATATCATTAATGTAATTATTAAATAATTGTGTTCTGAATAAATGAATTGCGTAATATATATATATATATATATTAATAAAAATAATATTTTATGTGTGTGCAAGAACATGGTGGTTTCGTGTGGTCGCTGCCAATTTTAACATGTAATGAGTTTTTGATTGGTTCTACATTAAAGTATGGTCTCATTACTTTTCCCCATTTATTTGGGTAATGATTTAATATATTGAATATCAATATTTCTATAGTTGCTCATTAAGGTATTATTTTTAAATAAAATTCAAATTTTAAAAATGATATTGAAAATTTTAAAATGATGTTTTATTGTCTGATAAGAATTCATGATTTAATAAGAAAAACCCCTCTAATAGAGGGTTGCTGCTATAAAGTTAACAAATATAGTGAGTATGATTACTGTGTTCCATAATTATTACATCGTTTTACTCTTTATTATTTATTTTATAATTTATATATAAGAATTCTAGGTTCCTAAACTCTTCTGGTTGAAAATTTTCATGTGGGTGTTTGCTTATTTTGCACGACACCTCTCTTATAGACATGGGAAAAAAATCATAGTTTCCATGTCATATTATTTAATTTTAAAAGGATATGTTTAATGGACTAGAATATTATTTCAAAAATGATATAGTGTAATCCTTTTAATAGAATGAACATGAAATTTTTTCCGTAAAATCAATTTTCCATGTCTAAGGAAATTGGGTGAAATACCCTTCATTATGATGGAAAATACCATATAAAATACTAGAAGTAAATATCATTATCATAATGAAATGATTTAAATTTTTTTAAAAGAAATTTTATTTGGATAATGATATGCATGGGAGTACGTTTCTACATGTATGTGAATGTAATATGATCAAGACTATGTTAATTTCTTAATTCAAAGGATTATGATGGGTTTCATTAATTAAAAATTTTAACATGACTTATTGTTTGTTTATAAGATAGTTGAATGGGATGCAATAGTGGTAAAAGTCACATGCATTACATTAATTTAATTATTAACCCCTATATTAAATATAATAAAAATATATATTTTTTGATTGTGGTATTAGGTTAGGGGTGGACCACGAGAGCGCCTGTGGAATTGGAAGGTGGTGGTATGTGCCAATCCTCCTCAACACATATTTAATGACAGAATTCCAAGAGGCAGTGAGTGATCTTGGTATTACGTGGTGGGTAGACTATGAGACATCCACTATAAGCGGATGGTTTTGTTTTGTCTAGAGAAATCCCAACAAATATTCAATTTTATAATTCAAAGATATAGTGTGGGATCTTGGTATTCAATTTGGGGATGATTATGAGAGATCCCCTAGATTTTTATATAGGTGATTTTTCCTGATCCACCCCAAAACATTTTTATTGCGTGAATGCCAAGAGATATTGAGGGATCTTGGTATGCAGTTATGGGTATATCGTTAAAGCTCCCCAGGAATTGGAAGGGATTGGTTTGTCCAGATACAACACAAAACATGTAGAATACATGAATTCAATGAGACGATGAAGGATCATGGAGTTGAATTAGGTGTATACCATGAAAGATCCACTAGAAAATTATGGTGTTGGTACATCCCAATCCACCCCAACATATATCTATATCTATAGATATATGATGATATAATAAATTTGTATATATATATATATATTTGAAATGATTATACATACTAGCCATGTGGAGAAGTAGATATTACAATCAGGTGTCCTTTATAACCTACGTGGATGGTGATTTATTTATTCATTTCACTTATTATTCTACTATTCATGCACACTATCTTCATCATATATCTCTTTATTGATTGGGATAGACACATGTGGTACCATCCTACTGATATTTATCTATCATACCCTTCTTGGGCCTCCAATTCCCTAGGGTATAAATATTAAACATTCTCGTTGATGAGGATTTAGGACTTTCTTATGCTAGGATACATATACGAGAGGAGTAATGGGAAAACGATGGAGCCATAGATCTGGATGCTCCTGGAGATCAACTTAGGTATTTTTAATTGTCTTCTATTATTTACTCTTGTAATTGTACGATACTAAAAAGTTTTTTTTTATTTTTTGCATATTTTTGTTAAGTAACATCATATTGAAATTATTTTATTTGTTTTATAAACTGGTACTGGTAACTTTTTTTAAGTTATAATACTTTTCTTCCAATAATTTATGATTTAATTACACCTCATAAATTGTTTTCTATGATTTATCTTCTGATAAAACCATTGTGCATCATGGATAAGAGTGTATAGTCTTCCCACTATCACCACACAAGAACCACACTACAAGTAAGTAGACATTAGAGTATGGGGATATGCTCTTAGGTCCATGTGAACAACTATTATAGCTACCTATTTGATATTCAAATAGGGTGGGATACTAAAATGTCATATCATTGGGAAATTTTTTTTATTGCCATATTGTTTTGGGTTTGTAGACGAGTGACTATGTATTTATTAGTTCAAGGGTAATAATTGTTATTATGAATGATTACCCCATATAAGAGAATGTACCATGTTGAAAAAGGCTATAATTTTTATTCATGATGTTCATTATTACATTTTACATGATTTCATCTAGTGTGTTTGTTGTAGTTTCTACTTTTTATAATTGATGAACATAATGGAATTTTTCCATATCCTATCATGGAAATGAAGTTGAAATGTATTCATCATATATACACAGAATAAGTTAACCTGTCATGAAGTTTCATTTTAGATTACCCATTTATTAAAATTGTTATCTTTGATTGATATGCCATGATTATTGTAATAGCTTTTTTTAATTATCAACATTCTTTTCCTATATAGATGGCATAATCCACTGTTTAATTTAAGAATGTTTCTTTGTGGTAGTTTCTAGTAGTGACATGAATTATTTTTCGGTATATAATTGGTGGATTTTGTTAAATTAAATGGATATGATTATGACATGATACATTTTTCATTTTTAAGGATTATGGGTGCCTTATAGCTCTAAAATGGTAACTCATGCACTCAAACCATTTTCAATGGGTTTGAAAACATAAAAGGGATAAGGTAAACTGGCATTGACTAAGGTGATCCAAATGAAAAAAATCTAAAGTGTATAGGTTCTTTATAGGTTGGTAGGTGGACACCCTTATAACTAGATTTTAGTTTAGGAGTATAATATATTATAATTTTAATTTGTTATTGATTAATGGGAGCCATCTATCAATCCTTTTAGTGTATGGGAACTTCATGAATTTTTAAATTGAAACACATGTAATCAATCTTTTTATATGTGGATATGTTATATTGTAAATTTTTTTATAAATTTAAAGGGGTGGGTAATTATAATTTGAAAGGAATCAGTTTTCTATTAAATTTACAGCATGACTAATATAGGTTTTTTGGGACATGTAAATATTAATATGAACATATTTTTGATTCCTTTTGATGATTAGATGTTTCTTAAAATGGTACCATTGTATGTTTTTTGGGTATTAGAACAAATTTTATTTTGTTAAATTTTCTAGTTATGATGGTTTTTCAATGGAAAATAAAACATTTCAAAATAATGTTTTGCTAAACATGATTTTTTTTCCTTGGTACGCTGGTTGAATATAAAATTCCTTGTGTTTTGTTTGGATAAAAATGGTACCTATTTTTTTGATTAAAATTTTTGGGTATAAAATATTAAATGTGAATAAATAGAAAGGTCCTATAAATAGAACAATTAGTTGTTTCCTCTATATAAAACCATTATGTAAGGTTAGGTGGGGATTATCATTGAGTATTCTTGGAAAGGATTTGTTAGAGTTTTTTTAGGTTTTCTCCTTTTTTCATTTAATGACTTGGTGATTGGATTTTTAGACTAATGACTTCTATTGACATGATTTAGTTATTAGTTGATGATTTTAGCTTTATAAATGGTCTATCATGTGGTATGTATCACTCATAGTTTTTAATTGACTGGGTAAATGCAGTGATCATTCTCATGCTTGGTGTTCTTCATTTGATGTTGTCCCTAATTAGATAATTGAATTATAAATTGCACATTTGTTTAGATGGGTGGTAGTGGTGTCATTGACTTTTTATTTGGGATTATGCTTTGGGAAAGTCTTGGTTTTAGTGGTTCAAAAAAGCATCTGGCATGGCCACCTGCTTCATTGACCATTTGACCCATTAATGTTATGAGGGGTGGTTAACATGTGTAATGACCCCCAAATTTCAAGGAAAGTTTTTTATTAAACACTCCGTATTTTTACGAGTCTATGGATTCCGACGACACGTCATTCTGAGGCCTGATGTGCCCAGAATCAATTTCTGAAGCATAGCTCAGGTACATTCAGAAAACGAACGAGTGGGATTTTCTATATTTTGAACTGATGCTCGAAATTTAAATCTGAGGGCACTAGTTGACTCACAACAGTGGTAATTGCTTAAGACGTCCTTTATCAAAGATTCATTTTCACGAGAGAAGAAGTTAATTTTTTGAGGATTAATTGAGAGGTGAATAAAATTGTGGAACAATTATATTTTTATATATTAAGTGGTTTTAACCTACATGGGGATGTTAGGGTGGGACCCACTAACATACTAACTACCCATGTGAGGATAAATGTGGGGTGGGGCCCACATGAGCCCCAACCCTTCACATTTCCATAACTCTCATAAAATCTCCCTTTATAACTTGTTAACTCCCATTAATTAAGTAAATCTCCCTCTCTCATTCTTTATTGCATGCCAACACACACATTAAATAATTAATTGAAACTCTTCAGTAATTAATTTTGTGTTTGAATTTTGTAAATTTGAATGCATGACATGATTTAATAAAATAAGGGAATCCTTATTTTATTTTTGGGGTTGGCATGTTGTGATGATATTTTGGGGAGAGAGCTCTAGTTTTATTTGAAGAACATCATCCTCAACCAATAATTTCAACTCTTCGACCAAGAACATGGACTCGGCGACCCCGGTTTCTCCATGCTCTTCATCCTCCGCGACAAGGGAGGAGACACCGACACGGGAACTCACCAACGACGTCATGCCTTTCAATTTGTTCTCCATGACAAAAAAGGGCAGACGCCACATCCTCCGTGGATGCAATTCATCGACATTTACAAACCCTCATCCAGCAATGCCAATGCTCGGCATTTTTGTTGAGGTAGCTTGTGTTGATTCAATTTTATTGAGAATAAAATTGATCGTTGTGTTGCGTGAACCTTGTTCCTTCTTGGCCCTGTGATACCGTCTAACGCGGAGGGCGTAGGCCGAACGAACACGGCCCGACAACCCTCCACTGGAACTTTATTCCTTTGGAATTGGAATCCAGAGGCAGAAGAAAAACACGACGTCGTCGTGCCATGCCAGGATCATGACGAATAGAACTGGAAATGTCGTGCTATTGTGTGGAACGAACCGCAGCCCGCAACGCGGGCCGCATTGGCAGTAGAACCGGGCGACCTGTCAGCCGGCTGGGCAGTGCTGGACAGCAGCGCAAGGAGGGCGTCGCGCTGGAAGACCGGTGACCCGTCCATGCGGGCCACGTGTGCAGAAGACCGGCCAGTTTTGGGGAAGGGGGTGCCTTATGGCGCTGCCGGGGTGGAAAACTGCCCCCCCCCCCCCTTGGAAGGTGCTCTCCTTCGGCCACACCACTCGGCCAGCCAGCAGAGCCAGCCGGGCCACGCCGGTCCGAGCCTGGCAGAGCCGGGCCGGGCTGATCGGGTCCGCTCCGGGCTGGGCTACACCGCACCCCTTCAGGCTGGGCTGACTTGAGTATTCCCATTGGACTGGTCTAAGTCCCCTGCTGGGTCGGACCCGTCAAACTGGGTCAACCTAACCCGTCGGCCCATTGAGCTAACGAGGCGGGCTCGTTAGTCACCTAAACGGGGTTAACATAAAGATCATTTCTCTGATCGACGCGCCGTCTGTGGCACTATGACTCTATCGAAGAGACAGTCCTTTTGCGATAATCTAAGTGAGTTACGGATGATTTTGTATATCAGCCGAGTTAGAGATGATCATATTTCTAACCGGGCCCCTAGGACGGAAAAGCCAATATCTCTTAGATCGGGCGTCCGATTGACGCTCCGTCTGTTGCATTGAGTTTCTTTTGACGAGGTGGAACATTGAGATAAATCAACACTAGACTTTGTGATAGTTGCTGTATCTACCCTCTTGGCTCATGGAGCAGACCCTCCTGGAATCGAGCATGCTGTGTGCGGGAACCCTAGAGTTGGCTACGACTGCGACAACGATGACAACTGAAGTTGGATCCTTCGTGGGTTCAGTAGAGAGGATGACTGTACTTGGATCGTACGTGGGTTTGGCAGCGAGGACGACTGTACTTGGATCCTACGTGGGTTCGGCAGAGCAGATGATTCAAGGGCTTCATCTATCATCTCCACCCCTCTTCGTGAGTATTATACCTATGTGAGCTGAGTCGTGAATTTCAATCATTATCATCGATATGATTGACTTTCTATCTTGTGTGGACTCGGTTGTGATTTACTGTGTGGAATGGGTTGTACTTGGGATCGGGAGTTGGAGCCGAACTGGAATTGATGACTTTGGTATATGTATGGGCATATAACTAAGTAGTGTTGGTTGATAGTTCATGTTTTTATTTTTCATTTGTGGTTTATCCCTTTGTGGATTCTGGGAGACTTTCGGGAGTCTCAAGGTCCCTACTGAGTATCGTATACTCACCCCTGCATTGGCTATGCCTGCACTACGTTGTGCTGGATACAGACGACAGACAACACTGATCGATGTGGAGTCTTTTGGAGATGGATGGTCCCTGGAGGTGGGCCATTTGGTGGGACGTACTCCGAGCTGGCGGCCGGACACGAGGAGTCGACAAGACTATATGTACCCACCATTCAGGTGGGAATTTCAGAGGATGACTTGGTAGTTGCTGCTTTACTTTTCAGCTGTTGTACTTTATTTCTTAGTTGTACTGTACTTTCAGTTGGGTTTGTATACCGGACCATTACATTCAAGAACTTACTTTTGTACTCAGTTTACTTAGTGTTTACTTGATCTTGTGTACTCTGTTGTGTTTTTTACTTATATAAAGGCAATTCCTTCCCGTTTAACTGGATTTACACCTTTGGCTCTAGTCCCCAGCCCCTAGCCTATGGAAGGCGGGATTGGGGTAGTCACGGCACATGCCCTGAAAACGGGTCGTGAAAAATTGGTATAAGAGGGAAGGTCTACCGCATAACTCCGGACTCTGATAATTTCTTCTTTGTGAAGCAATAATATTTAGAGTATTGATTGTGGTTATCAGTCTAGGGAGTCCAGTGTTGGTGCGGTGGCTGACGTATCTGTACACCAGGACATTGACTTCTGATTTCCGACTATGTGCCCGACCACATTGATTGCAAGTGTGTTTCAAAAGTTTTCATTGTGATTAATTTGTGTCATCTCACCAGGTATACTGAATTAATCGTGGCACACATTTTTCTTTTTAGGATGGACCCATGATGGAAGCTAGCAAGGGTTACCAGTTACGTGCGAGATGGCAGCCCACCGAGTGACGAGGCCTCAGTGTAGGGCCCCATTTCAGAGGAGGCACCAGCGGTACCTCTAGCCGCTGGGCCACCGATACCACTCGCCCCAGCAGTGGAGATTGTACGTCACCTGATTGCACTGAATGAGTTTCAACGTCAGATCCCACCTAGGTTCCGCGGAGAGACGGACCCTCAGGCAGCAGATGATTGGCTGGAGGCTAACGTCTGAGTCTTCAGATTAGTTGGGACACCTGCGGATCTTATGGTGATCCTTGCAGCGAGTCTCTTGCATGAAGATACAGGTAGATGGTGGAGCCTGGTGCTCCAGGTTCACGATGTGGAAACACTTCTTTGGATGGACTTTTAGAGCCTCTTCTCCTCAGAGTTTATTCCAAACACACTCCGTGCAGTGCGCATTCAAGAGTTACTACATCTGCAACAGGGCCGCATGACCATAGACCAATACTGGACAAGATTTACCAACCTCTAACGCTACTCCACGGACATGGTATGAGACCCATTCTTTCGATATCGTACCTTTGTGCAGAGAGAGAGGCACAAGATCAGAGATTTGATGATCTTTCTCAGCATTCCGACACAGGCAGGAGGACTGGAGCGAGCCCTTCTTGTGGAGAGATTCCTTGATGAGCCTACGCCAGCAGTGAGGCCTACTGCAGGACAACATGTAGCAGAGTCTTCTGTAGTTGGCAGTAGACAAATGTCGTAGAGGTCCAAGCAGACCAGGCCATTATGTGGGTGACCTCAGGATAATTGTCTAGAGGTGTGGGACACATGCAGTAGAGCCTGTCATATGAGAGGCAGGCAGTTCTATGCGTGTAGGAGGGCAGGGCCATATGGCTCGTGACAACCTGACCTGCCGTGCAGATGAGCAGCATATGGTAGAGCGACCACCCAGGCAGAGGCAGAGGTTCGACCATGGCGGTCCGCAGGGAGATGGCGTACAAGGTAGAGGAGCTGGCCGAGAAGCGGTTGGTGGGCGACGCATTGAGGCTCTACCACCACCACCACAGAAGGTCCACCCAAACCACAACGAGTTGGAGGACAGAGGCAGGATCAACTTCAGGCAGTGTAGGATTATGACCATAGTGCACCTAAGAAGATTCTAGGTACTATCTGTGTCTACTCCACCCTTTCTTCTGTTCTTATAGATACAGGAGCGAGTCATTGTTTTATTGTCGTCTCCCTTGATCGGAGCTTGGATATTCCGACGGAGCCGCTGGCTCGATCATTACGGCTAGAGACTTGTATGGGAGTAGACTCAATGATTATGCACCAGTGCTAGCTGTGTGAGCTTACTCTAGGAGGTGAGAGCTTCGACTGGATCTTCTTGTAGCAGTGTCGAGGCCTTACGATGTCATCTTGGGCATGGATAGGTTATCTACAATCCATGCTCAGATCGACTGTATTAGGTGCAATGTGCAGTGGGTCCGCACATATGAGATTAGGTTCACCTTCATAGGCAAGAAGGGAACCTTTGAAGTGTAGGGTGGACTTATAGAGAAAAGGGGGCAGCCGATCACACATCAGTCAACTAGTCTCATTCTCGGAGCGATCGATGTGCGGAGTACGAGTTTTACTATTGTGGTGGATCAGTTCACAGATGTTTTTCATGACGACGTTCTAGGACTACCTCCTCGTAGAGAGGTAGGCTTCAATACTGACCTGTACCATGGGAAAACCCCAATATCTACTCTTGCATATCACATGGCTCTCGCAGATCTTCAAGAGCTGCTGATACAGCTGGAGGACTTATAGGGAAAGGGATTCATCTGACCCAGTGTTTCACCCAGGGCAGCTCCGATTTTTTTCGCTAAGAAGGCGGATGGAAGCTTATGACTATGTGTCGACTACCATCACTTGAACTAGGTGACCGTGAAGACGAAGTATCCACTTCCAAGGATTGATGACCTCTTTGATCAGATCAAGGGAGCAGGGTGGTTCTTGAAGATAGTCCTCAGGTCAGGCTATCATCAGCTCAGCGTTCGAGATGAGGATGTGTAGAAGATGGCCTTCAGGTGTCTGTATGTCCACTTTGAGTTATTAGTTATGCCTTTCGGCATAACCAATGCTCCATCAGTGTTCATGAGTCTCATGAATAGGATATTCCAGGCATTCATCGATCGATTTTTCATAGTCTTCATCGACGACATACTGATTTACTTGACTACTGAGGAGGAGCACGCCTACCACTTGTGAGATGTACTGGACACATTCCGAGTGCACCATATTTATGGTAAGCTCTCGAAGTGTCAGTTCTGGATTCGAGAGGTCCACTTCTTAGGGCACGTCATCTCTGAGGCGGGAGTGTTGTGGATCATACGATGATCGAGGCAGTACTTTCTTGGGTGCCACCTAGGAGCGCGACAGAGGTGTAGAGTTTCCTTGGTCTGGATGGGTACTATCTGAGATTTCTGCCAGACTTATCCAGAGTTGCAGGACCTCTTTGAGCTTTGAAAAAGAATGGGAAACCCTTTGTGCGGTCAGATAGATATCAGCAGGGCTTCCGAGAGCTGAGGAAGAGATTGACCAGTGTACACATGTTGAGGCTACCAGAGGAGGGTGTAGGGTATGTAATTTACTGTGATGAATCAGGGACCGGAATCAGGTGTGTCCTGATGCAGTAGCGGGAAGTGATCACTTATGGTTCACGATAGTTCAGGTAGCATGAGAAGAACTACGCTACCCATGACCTGGGGTTAGCAGTAGTGGTCTTCGACTAGATGATTTGGAGGCACTATCTGATGGGCGAGTGCTTTACAGTCTTTTCTGACCACCAGACTCTTAGGTACATATTCTCACAGAAGGATCTGAACCTGAGATAGCAGTGATGGAATGAGTTCCTCCTTGACTATGACATTGATATAGTCTATACTTCTGTAAAGAAGAATGTAGTAGCTGATGCTCTCAGCAAGAGATCTGGTATTCAACTACATAGAGAGGCGAAGGAGGAGCTACCTGCATTGCAGATATCCTTTCTGGATAGAGATGGAGCAGCCTTTCTACAGTCGCTCACAGTAACTCATCCATTACAATAGCAGGTTAGAGAGACACAGCGTGGGCATGTTGACTCTGAGACACGACATGCTCATATTTCCACAAGGAAGGTGCCTGTTGGATTTCTTGAACGTTCAGAGAATGTCATAATCTTTAGGGGATGTACCATGATACGAGTTGAATTACAGAAAGAGGTGATGAGGGAGTTTCTCACTTCCCCATGGGATGTAGATCCAGGAGTAGCGAATATGTACCAGGATCTCAGATGACAGAATTGGTTTCTGGGTATGAAGAAGGTCGTGGTTGAGTTCGTTTCACGATGTCTCACCTACCAACAGGTGAAGGCAGAGCACTAGGTACCAGACAGTTTGGTATAGCCCCTTGAGGTCTCGGAGTGGAAGGGGGATGGTATATCCAAGGATTTCGTGATAGGGCTTCCACGTACTTCTAGAGAACACGACCCCATCTGGGTGATTGTCGACCGACTCACCTAGTTGGCCCACATCTTAGCTATTTGAGAGCTGGGCTCAGTAGAGAGAATGTGATGACTCTATGTTCATGAGATTGTATGACTTCATGGTTTGCCATCATCTATCAACTCCGATTGAGATGCTCACTTTACTTTCTAGATTTTGAAGGGGTTGCATGAGGCATTTGGGACGTAGCTATGCTTGAGCACCGCCTTTCATCCTATGATGAATGGACAGATGGAGAGGACAATTCAGACACTCGTGGACATTCTACGTGCATGCATCCATGACATTGGTCACAACTGGGAGGATCACCTACCCATGGTGGAGTTTGCGTACAACAACAACTCTCACTCCTCCATTGGGATGGGACCATACGAGGCATTGTACAGTCGACCATGCAGATAAACTCTATGTTGGATTGACCCTAGGGAGTCAGAACACGTAGGACCAGAGATGGTCTAAGCTATAACAGAGAAGGTGTAGATCATCCATGAGCGGATGAGGACTGAACAGAGTAGACAGAAGTCCTATGTTGACAGGAGGCGGAGACAACTAGAGTTTGAGGATGGCGACCACAATTTCTTACAGGTCTCACCTCGACGTGGATTACATAGATTTGGCAAGGGAGGAAAGTTATCTCCGTGCTTCATCAGACCATTCCAATTCTTCAACTGGGTAGGAGAGGTGGCTTACCGCCTGTCTCTTCCACCTCAGTTGCACCGAGTGCACGATGTCTTCAACATATCTCAGCTGAGGAGATACGTGCGTGACCCGACGCACATAATTGATCACGGGGAGATGGACATCGATGACGGGGGGACTTTTGCGGAGGTCCCATTAGAGATTGAGGATCGACAGGAGCGGGTCCTACATGGATGGTCGATTCCTCTTGTGCGCATCCGTTGGTAGCCCGGGAACCTCCAGGAGAGCACATGGGACCGGGAGGCTTAGATGCGTGCACAATACCCTCATTTGTTTTACTAGTTTATGATGTAGCTTTACAGGGACGTAAATCCCTGAGGTGGTAGTAATGTAAAGACCCAGAAATTTCAAGGAATTTTTTTCATATATACTTTCAATTTTTACAAGTCTATGGATTCTGATGGAACTTGATTCTGAGGCCCGGTGTGCCCGGAATCAATTTCCAATGTTTAGCTCGGGTATGTTCAGTAAAAGAATGAGCATGATTTTCTATCTTTTGAAACGGTGCTCGAAATTGAAATCTGAACGAACTGGAGAACTTGAGCGCCAATAATTTCTTAAGAGGATCTTTACCGAAGATGCGTTTGTACAGGAGAAGAAGTTAATTTTTTTGTGGATTAATTGGGAGGTGAATAAAATCGAGGAACAATTTTATTTTTATATCTTAAGTGGTTATAACCTACATGGGGAAGTTATGGTGGGACACACTAACATCCTTACTACCAATGTGAGGACAAATGTGATGTGGGGACTACACGAGCCCCAACCCTTCACATTTCTATAACTCTCATAAACTCCTACTTTAAAACTTGTTAACTCCCTTTAATTAAGTAAATCACCCTCTCTCCCTCTTTATTTCATTCCAACACACACATTAATTTATTAATTGAAACTCTTTATTAATTAATAAAGTATTTTAATTTTGTAAATTTGAATGTGTGGGATGAATTAATAAAATAAGGGAAGCCTTATTTTATTTTTGGGGTTGGCATGTTGTGTTTAGATTTTGGCGAGAGGGCTCTAGGTTTATTTGACGAATGTCATCCTCAATGATGAACGTCAACTCTTCGATGAAGAACATCGACTCAAAGACCCCGGTTTCTATGTCCTCTTCTTCCTCTGCGACAAGGTAGGAGTCACCGATGTGGGAACTCTCCAACGACGTTATGACTTTCAATATTCTCTCCATGACAAAAATGGGAGACGCCACTTCCTCCTCGGACGCTCTCTGTCGATGTCTATGAATCCTCATCCCGTGACGCCAACGCTCGTCATCTTTTTTCGAGGTAGGGTGTGTAGATTCAGTTTTATTGAGAATAAAATTGTTCTTTGTGTTTTGTGAACCTTGTGAATACTTGGCCATGTGATACCGTCTAAAGCAGAGGGCGCAGGCTGAACGAACACCACCTGACAACACTCAACTAGAACATTATTCATCTGGAATTGAAAACTGGAGGCGGAGGAAAAACACGGCGTCGTCGCGCCATGCCAGGATCATGATGAAGGGAACCGGCGCTATCGCGCCGCTTGTGCGTAATGAACCGCGGCCCGTAACATGGGTCGCTTTGGAAGAAGAACTGGTCGGGTGGTGTTGGACCACGACGCTAGGAGGATGCTGAGCTAGAGTACCGGCAGCCCGGCCATGCGGGCCGCGTGTGCAGAAGACCGGCCGATCTAGCCAGCAGGTTTTGTGGAAGGGTGGCGATGCCGGTGCAGAAAATCGGGGGGGGGGGGGGTACCCCCCCTTGGAATGCACTCGGCTTCATCCAATCTGAGCCGTGCCACTTCGGGCCTGGCTGTGTCCCTTCGGGCTGACTTGAGTATTCCCTTCAGACCGGTCCGACACCCCTGCTAGGTCAGACCTGTCAAACTGGGTTAACACGACCCGACTGCCCATTGGGATAAACAGGTAGCGCCCATTAATCACTTATACAGGGTTAACATAAATACCACATGTCCGATCAATGCTCCGTGTGCGGCAGTAGGGCTCCATTGATGAGACTGCCCTTCTGTGATACTCTAAGTGATTTTTGGATGATTTTGGATATCGTGCGGGTTAGAAATGAGCATATTTCTAACGAGGCCTCTGAGACGGAAAAGCCTTTATATCTCAGACGGAGTGTCCAATTGACATGCCATCTATTGCATTGAGTTCCTTTTGACGAGACAGAACTTTGGCATACATCATATCTAGAATTTGTGACAGTTTATGTATCTACCCTCATGGCTCTTGGAGAGGACCCTCCCAGAATCGAGCGTGCTGTGTGCAGGAAACCTAGAGCTGGTTGCGACTACGATGACGATGACGACTCTACTTGGATCCTACATGGGTTCGGGAGAGAGGACGATTGTACATGGATCCTACATGGGTTTGGCAGCGAGGATGACTGTACATGGATCCTACATGGGTTCGACAGGGGAGATGATTCAGAGGCTATATCTGTCATCTCCACCCCTCTTTGTGAGTAGTATACATGTGTGAGCTGAGTCTTGACTTTCAATAATTATCATCGATATTATTGACTTGCTTTCCTGTGTGGACTGGGTTGTGATTTTTGGTGTGGACTGTGTAGTACTTGGACTCGGTAGTTGGAACCGAACTGGAATTGATGACTTATGTATATGTATGTGCATATACCTAAGTAGTGTTGGTTGATACTTTGTGTTTGTATTATTCCTTTGTGGTTTATTCCTTTTTGGATTCTGGAAGACTTTTGAGAGTCTAGGGGTCCCTACTGTGTATCGTATACTCACCCCTGCATGGGCTATGCCTGTACTAAGTTGTATTGGATGCAGACGACAGACAACATTGATCGAGGTTGAGTCTTTTGGAGTAGGACAGTATCGGGATGTGGACCACATCGTGGGACATACTCAGAGTGGACGACCTCACCCGAGGAGCCGACAAGACTATATGTACCCAACCATAAGGTGGGAATTCCGGAGGACGACTTGGTGGTTGCTACATTAATATTCAGCTGTTGTACTTTCTTTCACAGTTGTATTGTACTTTCAGTTGGGTTTGTATACCAGCCCATTTAATTTACGGCACTTACTTTTGTACTCAGTTTACTTAGTGATTACTTTAGCTTTCATACTCTGTTGTGTTTGTTTACAAATATAAATGCAATGCCTTCCATTTTAACGGGATTTATGCATTTGGTGCTAGTCTCTAGCCCCTGGCCTATGGAAGGCAGGCTTGGGGTAGTCACGACATGGGCCCCAAAGACAGGTCGTGAAAACATGGTATATATATGTCCAATGGAATAGTTTTATATGTAAGTATGACTCTATAATATATATATCAATTTTTTTAGTATGGTCTCGAGTCATCCCAATGTAGAGTGACCTGAGTTTTAATGAATTAGTTCATCCTAATTATTTGGATAATGTTTGAAAGGCCAATGTTTTTTGATATGTTGAACAGTTTGGATGGATTTTATTATATATATAATTTGAAATACATGAGTTTCGTGGAGGTGTGAATCATGTGTGGTTCATATAGTTCTGATCTAGCAATAAAGTGAGAAACTAGTGTGTCTAATTTTTTCAAAGGCCATGACACTCTTATTTTGGGTATCATTGTCTCAGTTTGGGTTAATGCTTCATTTTGAGTAGAAGGATCACAACATGAGAGGACCATTGAAGAGTGGTCAGTTCTACTCATATTCACTCAGATATGGATAGTTTTACTCTGGTCAAAGCTATTTTGGTAGAATGATGTTGAAATGGTTGGTTGTGTGTGAAACAATTCATAAACACCTTCGTCATTGGATGGGCATCAATTGTAATGTATTAATGATCTAGGAATTTCCTCGAGTAGTAATGTAATGTTCTCAATTAAATTTTTGTGTGTCCTTAGGTGATGTTGAGTCTCCTAAAATTAAATTTGATCAGTTGTGGCTCAACCATTCATCTATCTATTAATTGGGTATGTTAGACTAGAAACTTATGAAATTTTCTTAATGTATTCTGTTAAGTGATGATAATGACCCCTATCATGATGTTTTATTAGATACACAGAGGGAGTGTTAGTCTTTTAAAAGTGAAAATTTTTATTGATATTGCGTTTTTAGGTTGAACTATTTCAATGATTCATTCTCGATGTGTCAGTTTCCTTCAAACTTTCTTAAATAATTTCACCATAATTTGGGTAGGAACATAGGTGAAAATGGTCATGGTGAATGTGAGATTCCTAAGGATAAATAATTGTAGTACTTCTTGTAAAACACTGGCAATTTGAGTTGAGCATATTCTTGAATGATATTTCAGAGTAATCCTACATATATCATTGTTCAATAATAAAAATTAGCAAAAGAAACCCTTCTGGAAAATCATCATTAGGATGTGAGTATGTTGTGTGTTTTCTAGTACATTACATGAAATTTTGGATTTAAATGGGATGTGAGTATGATGCAAATAAAAAATTTTAATCAAATAAATAATCATAAAAGGAGTGTCATTTTAATTCATAGGGGAATTATTATGAGGTAAATTTTATGATGTTTGGGTTATAGTTTGTAATTGGTCACTAATTGCAGAAGACATTGGTGGGAAGTACCTTTTCATGAATGATTACAGTGATGGTGAAATTATTGTGTCTCTTATTATATTGTCTCATGTATCAGTCATTGTAGTGTTTCATTGATCAAATGACAGTTGAATCATGTTTTTATGGGTAATGTTTTGTATTCTTAAATTTTTGTTGGAGGTGTGTTAGGAATTTGGAAGTACAAAACAACCTTTTAATAGAATCTTCATTACCCTTGAAGGTTTATTAATGGGTATACTATTATAAATGGATTTTCAAGAATGAAAATAACTATATAATAATGTTTGTAATGATATGAGATTTTAAATGGGTGAAACTAAAATATAATTTAATTAATTTTGTTTACTGGAAATGTTGTTTTTAGAACAATGATTCAGAATTGAATTTTGTGTTTTTGAACACATCAAATTGATGTTTTTCTGTGACTGGGTAAAGTATTTCTTAGTTTCCCATGTGAATCTAAGAGTTTTTAGATATCTAGATCCAGAAAAGTAATTGTTTGTGGTACCTATGCAGGGTGTATGGTTTTCCTGAAACCATGCAGCCCATTGAAGGAAATTGTGTGACTTATTATAGTTAAATAGAGGATATCACATGGGATGTTGGAGGTTATAAATTTTTTTCCCATATTTCAAACTATTATTGTAAACAAGGAAACACCTTGGTATTATTAACAACATATTTTCATATGGTTAAAAAATCATGCGGGACCTAACATACAGGGTGCCTCGAGTTCCTAGAAAAGGGTGCACGATTGGCGCACTGTTTTATAAACCATTTAGACCAAACTATATGTGATGTCATGTATTATAAAATTATTTATTTTAAATTAAATGATACTAATATTGAAATAAAATTTTCACTGTCACCCCTCTCCCCTCACACTCATGATGTAGCCCCAGGTGCCCTAGCCAGGCATGGTGAACACACCTATGACTCCCCTCAGATTTCATATTTCCCTATTGATCATGTAACATTTCATGTTTGATCCTAAATGGTATGGTTGTCTTATACTTATCATTTATATATCAAGTTGAATCTCATTATCTTAGTCACCCCTCATGCTCGATTGAAATCCATAGGGTTATGGTTGGTCTTGATTTTGGTTTTTATCCGTAATTAGGGTGTGTGGTGCCTCTCTTGGGTCATGTTCATGGGTATTATAGAAACCACTGCTGAATTAAAAGAGATTCAACATGATTTCGTTTTCTTAAACCATATAAGGTTTTTTATTCTTTTATATCATTTTGAACAATATATATTAGGATATTAAGGTTGTAATGTTTGTAGATTTGGTTGTAGGGAGTTTTGATCATCACTGAATGCATGTGCTCAAATATAGATGATTGTGTGTGTCTGTAAATATATATATATATATATATATATATATATCATCCATGTGTGTATTAAATCATGGAATAATGGATGATTGAATTCGGTTAAGGTTATATATCTATATATATATGAATGTATGTTCATATGATTTTGGTGTGGTTTTGAGTGGTCACCACCAATATTGACACATACTATGTTTTTTCATGTTTTTTTATTTGAGGTAGGGTCCCTTTCCATTGACCCCAAAATTTATGATATGAAAAACTTAATTCAATATCAAACCATACTTAGTATTAAATTATTTAAAATTATTAGATTATATTATTCCATTAGTATTTTTATTAAATATAAAATTTGATTTGTGATTGCATAGTAAGAAGTCGTGAATTTACAATTAAACCCTTCAAACAATGGGGTGTTTCCTTCATGATAAAAATGTAGTGTCTACACATTTATAATTTCCTTCCTTATTTACATGGTGTTCTCATTATGTTTGAGGTTATCATTGATAAATGGAATGTTTAGTTTCTTGAAACCATTTTGATAAAATCACCCAAGTTGGAATATTCTTCATTTCCACGAAACATTTCCTTTAAAAGTGACCCCTTGAAATGAAATTTCCATGTCATATTGATTAAAATGAATATGTTTAGGGAAATCGGTTAATATATGATGTAAGAAATGATATAGTTTCCTCATTTGAATGGAATGACCATGATACATGTACCTAAAATAAAATTATCATCCAATGAAAATAGATAGAAATGACCATACGGAGGATGGACCTCACCAAATAGAATACTTTAAATAAACATTATAGCCATAATAAAATTATATAATTGTATTAAATTGAATTAAAATTGGATAATGAGATGCATGGGAGTCCATTACCTCATGTATTTTAATTTAATGTGATCAATATTATGTAATGTTTTCATTAAAATGATTATAATTGGTTTTCATAACTAAAAATGTGTTAATTAATACATATATGTGAATGATATGGTTTAATGAGTTGAACGAGTGGTAAATGATTCGTTTAATATAAGATACGAATTATTATGCCATATAGGTACGATAATTCCATGAGAATGTGAGGGAACTTGTTATTTGGTAAGGGGAAGACAGTGAAGTCTCCATTGTAAATGGATGGTGGTGGTATATCTGGATCCCTCCAAACACATATATAATGATAAAATTTAAAGATAAGGTTTGGGTTTTAGTATTGGGTTAGGGGTAGAACGTGAGAGTTCCCCTAGATCTAGATGATGGTGGTATGTCATGATCCACAAAAAATATATATTAAATTTTAGAATGTCAAGAGATGATGAGTGATCGTGTTATTTGATTATAGGTAGACAATGTGATCTCCCCTAGAATTAGATGGTAGTGGAATTTCTCGATCCACCACAACACATATTTTATGAGAGAATTCAAAGAGTTAGTTATATCTCTTGTTATTGGGGTAGGGGTAGACCATGAGAGATCCCCTTGAATTTTTTTGAGGTTGTAGGTCAAGATTCATCCCAACACATATTTTACTCATGAATTTTAAGAGTTGAGTAGGGCTATTATACTTGGGTTTTAAGTACACCATGAGTTCTACCCAAAAATTTGATGGAGGTGGTATGCCCGGATCCACCCAAACATAAATCATTCTATATATATATATATCATCTATATTTACATATACAATTTACATGATCTAACATAAAAGCCATGAGATGAAGAAGGTATAGATTCCAGGCTTCCCTTAGGATCCCAATTGTGTGGTGAATTATTTATTGAGTGTTGTTATTTTCCAAATATAAACGCACACTATTTATATCTCATGGCACTATACATATTATGATAGACACATGTGGGGATTCCTACATTGATTTATATATCACTACCAACTCATGCCTAAATTTCCCTAGGGTACCCTAGTAGTCCTTCTTCTTCTCTTGGCATTATAACTCTCTTATTATATGCTTATTGTATTATAGGAGTTAATAGATAAGAATGGTGTCAGAAGCTAAGGATACTCATTGACAACATCTAATATATTTTTAGTTGTTTTCAATAACAAATAACTCACTTTATTTTGTGTTGAAAAGAATTTATTTTTTTACTGCATCCATTTATGTATTATCACCACAAAATGAATTCATCCATGGTATAAATTTTTATTGGAAACTTTTAGTCAGTTGTTATAATATTCTTCTTTTATATCATTATCATTTCTTTTCACTAGATCCATTTTTATATTGGTTATTAAATGATAATACATCATTGAATCATCGATAAGAGGGTATTGAATCGAAACAATCACCTACCAATACCCTTTCTTCTATTGAATATCCTCTAAAATATGGGGGGATGATCGTGAGACCATGCGACCCACGAGTACAACTACCTGTTTTATAGTAATTCATGTTGGGACCTTAATGAAGTTTTAAAAAAAAATTTGCATCAGGATTTCCCTATTATGACACACTAAAATGATTACCTTCTAAACATTGTCATCATACCTATGTATAGATCTAATATAATCCATGTAACAATGTTTTGTTTACAATATGATGTAAAATTATGTTTAATGATGAAGAAAACAAATATTTGTCAGGATGGTGTGGAATTCCCATCATTATAGTATAAAAATCCTTAATCCTATCAAATCTAGATCCAACAACACTATCGCTTCTGAATTTGAAACATAGGTAAGAAGAAGAAACAATATATTGGGATGTTAAAGGAAATCTCCAAATTAAGGATTCAGTGGTTATATGTGAATACATTTATGTTTTTCATATGGAATTTCATGGACATCCCTAAGAGCATGATGTTCATCTTTACATTTATTTGATCCTTGATAAAAGATCCTTGTCTATGTATCCCTATAGAATGGAAATTGTGGAATTAGTTTTTTTAAAGGAATATCCTTAGAATATGGTGGTAAGGGATTTATTCTCCTAGGTGTTTCACCATGGAGATTCCCTTATCTCTTTGTTAAGACGAATTACAGATCAAAGAGGTTGTTTATTGATTATAGAAAAATAAACTATATTATTAATAATAACATGTATCATATTCCTTTAATTGATTACTCATTCGATCAAAGACACAAGGAAAATACTTTTCAATGATTAATCATTTTTTTGCTACCATTAACTCGGCCTAAAAAAAGAAGACATTATTAAGATAGATTTTTGATGACTTATAGGCATTATGAATTTATAGAGATTCCATTATTAATGTCTAATTCAACATCTAATTTTGTATATGTAATTAATAGCCTATTCCAAGGAGTTTGTCTATGATTTTATTAATATATTAATTAATGATATTCAATCCTAAAATTAATAATATGATGATAATGAGAATCAATTCAGGATCATTATTGAGACACTTAAAAGGAATGAGTTTCCTAGTAAGTTTAATAATTTGGATTTCAGGATACAACATGATTCTTATAATTACCATAATTCCCCTAAGGATAAAATATATGTTGATGATGAAAAAAAGATGTAATATAATAAACTATACAAAATAATACTTCTGATGTATGTAGTTTTATTAGATGAAAGGTTACTACTTGAACGTTATTTAAAATTTGTCATGTTTGGAAAACCCATTAACAAGAAACACAACTAAATTGGTAATGATATTTTTTAAAAAGGGTAGTTATATTTTTTGAGATACTAAATATGAGATTCGTAAATTCTAAAATTTTAACTCTACTATCTAGAAGTGATGGTATTGTGATATATTTCGATGCATGAAATAATGGAATATTTTTCCCAAGTGAAAATTTGCAATTTAATATCACATGAATGAAGGAAATTATAGGCTTGGGAGTAGATATACCAAAAACATTATATCGGGTTAGTAGGTGAAATACGTTATTTAATGATATGGAGAAATGAACTCAATGGTGAAGGATGTGAAATATTCATCAATAATAATAGTAGAAAAATATATATTTTCAAAGAATGATCACAATATGAGACAATGATTATGGATGAAGGAACTCAAGGATTTTGATTAATCAATACAGTAGGTCTGGGGGAAGAATATAAGGAAGAGGATGTGTTGAGTAGGAATGATCATGCATATATGACCCATATAGTGATGGAGAGAAATATTATGTTTATGGTTATAGAAATTATAGATATCAAAATCATTATGTAAGGAGATGAATCAAAAATTTATCAATTGAACAGAAAACCATAAATTATTAGAAATTATATAACATAATTAGTCAAATTATGATAACTATTAAATTAAATTAATATTTCTAATGATCAGAAATTAGTAGATATTATGTTTGAAGATGGTTTTCCAAAAATTTCGAATAGATTATGTTATCCATCAATACCTACTATCGAAAAAATTGTTAGATTATACCAATATATGATATTTCAATATACATTATAGAATCATAAATATGTCTACATATTTTAACGAGTAAAATTGATTACATGACATGATGTAAGAAATTTTAGATATATTGTCCAAATGATATGTTTTTTAGCAGGTGGATGTAATGATGTGGAAACCTTAGTGATTTACACAACCAAATCACTTTTTTTTGTAAATGGGAAGAAATTATTAATGACATGGTCAGGGGATTACCAAGGGATCCGATAGAGAGTTATTCAATATATATTATCATTGATCGCCTATCATATTTTAAAATTTCTAGTAAAAAAGTGAATATTTACCTCTAATTTTATTCAAAAGGATCTGTGTTAATAATGTTTTGATACTTCATAGAACACCTATATATATTTTTTTTCTTATTTTGAGTGATTTTTTAAATAAAAAATATAGAAATTATTTAGAGAAGGATACTGATACATATCGTCAATTGATAATGTCCAACCACTCTCAAACTGATGGATATTCAGAAATAATGATTAAACAATGGGGTACTTGTTGAGGACATGCTCACATTATACTATAGTTATGTGGGATCAATATATACTTTTGTTTTAGTTATTTTATAATAATAGTTTTCATTCAAGTATCCAAATGGAGTCATATGAATAATTACATGGAAAGAGATGTTTCACTCTATCATAAAAGGTTTATTTTAAAGAATGAAAACATGTGGGTCCTAGGGTTATCGGAGAGAACAAAAATATAAACGCTATTCTGACTCACATTAAGGAACACCATATTAGGAAAAAATCATTTCCCAAAATTCAGAGGGAGAATGCTGAACTCTAAGTAAGATATATTTTTTTATGAATGTATATCTATGAAAGAATATAATAAAGTTTGTTTATAAAATTAAACTAATGAAAAATTACATTGAATAAATTTTAAATTCCTTACATAACTAGATTTTTGTTTTATCATTTTACAAGACCACAATGCAAGTCAATGTTTGTGATTTTTTCCACAAATCATTAATAAAGAAGTACATTAAAGACCCTTCTCATGTTCCCACGTATGACAAAATAGACTATGAAACAAATATTTCCTCATATGAATAATCCAAAAATGTTGCTGATACAAAAGTGCATGTATTTGAGATTTAGATGACATATCTGGTAAATGTACATCAGAGAAATCATAAAATATATAATGAAAAATTGGAAACATATTATATTATGATAAAAACTACCATAAAATATTTATAAGTTAATTTACATTAACATTATAGGATGTAAAACATTTATGTGGGACTAATGCAATTACCCTTGAATCTACAGTATATTTCTCTTATATCAAATTTAATAAATGTTGATGCATGCATCACCATGTTATAAAAAAAACATTGTATAGTCATTCTTTGGAAAATGAATTTTGAATTAAATTTTAAAAACATTTAAAAATTTATTTTATAATTTTTTTGAAATATTTATATGATAATTACGATCATGTTATTTGTTTAGGATTTATGTAAAATATTTCAGTATTTTATGAATAATGAAAGAATTAAATTTTATTTATAAAGATCATTTGCATTTAATTTAGTTTTCGTGAAACAAATTATAAATAATTGATTTTAAATTAATATATATTAAATAATACATCATTTAAAAGTATATTTGTAGATAGGTTGAAATAAATATTGAATTTGGATATAAAAAAAGTTTATAATTTTTAACATTTTCATTTTCAATCACTACATTCTCATCACATATGAGTGATTAATTTTAATTTAGAAATTAACACATCTAAAAATTTTATTTCTAAAAATCAAGTCTATATTTGAAATCACCGAATTTATAATTTCATAGAAGTTAATAATAAATTCATATCAAAATGAATAAAGAAATCATTAATTGTTAATTAATGTTGTTACAGTAAAAATGGGTTTATTATAGGGTTAAACAATGATGATAGGGTTGAAAATGACTTATACATTTGTCTAAAACCCATTTATGGAAATATATCAACCATTAAACCACTATGATAATGTGTATTTACATTTTTTACTCTTATTTCATATTAATAATGTGGGAGCACTAAATATTTCTAAAAAATACCAAGCATGATCATTACACAACTTATAAAATCCAACCAACTCTCCCTCATTCTTCACACCTTCATACAAATTTTGAAATTAAATTTATTTCCAAAATAAATTTTCAGAATGTATTCTCTAATACATGAATCAATTTTTGGGTGGCATAAAACCATACAACGAATTAATTACATTAAACCTATACAAGATACCCAATGAAGAGGTAATTCTCTTCAATCGGATTCTTTAAATTTTACTTCATTCTCCAACTCCATCATTTTTTACGAATAAAATGATGAAATAATTATTATTTTATATTACATTAACTATTATATTTTTATCATAATGTAATGAACTAAATAAATCTAAAATTCCATCAAATGGGTTATAAAATTATTGGTGATGTGTTGAGTGGATTACAACCTTATGGACCGATGAAGTTAGTTTTTCTGTGATCATCTCTTATGGATTAGTATGATTATAGTTATAAAGTATACATATTACATTTATAAAATATTTTTAAATCTATATACAATATATCTAAAATAAATTTAGATATATGTATATTTTATTCCACATGAGATATGTTAATGTCAATTGTGTGTATGACAAATAACCTCCTCATGATGTGATTTGATTCATCATAAAATAATGATTCACAAATAAGTACACAACTATAATGAAAGTAATTATATAGTATATACATGACATTACTAAAATATTTATGACCTATTTATTGTTACGTAAAAATAATATATGTATATTGATTCATTGCTTTTCACCAGCATAATGATGGAAACATCAATCTTTTATGTGTTGACTATCACCTTTATGAAGCGAAGTAACTATATTTTAAAAACTGAACAACATGAATGAGATATAAAAGAAATTATTTTTTATTTGAAATATTATTATCATTATTCAATGGTAATATATTAATTTAAACCCATATATCATTATGGGGGAATGTGAATATGTTACCCATGTGCACATATGACCTACCGTCTCCATGATCGTAAAATACTATATCTTTCAAAACCAAATTTTATGATTGATCAAAAATTAAATTTATATATATATATTTGATTTTTATGAAATAATTAATATTTTATAGGTATATAACTATCCAAAAAGTTTCATAACATGATCTTTCATTACAATTCATGCTTATAAAAATAATGAGATTAAAATAATAAATAATGAAAAAAATAAAACATTATTAAAAAATGAGTTATATCTTTTGATAAAATCATCATATATAAGTTTTTAAATATTTTTACATTTCTATTATAACATAATTAATTTTTTAAATGTCAAATATAAATATTTTATGAAATAAATTATAATTTTGATAGAAAACATGATAAGCTACATCAAGATTAAATAAAAAACCAAAATTTGATTATTTTAATGTTACCATTATACATATTTGTTAGAATTCTGGATATTAACCAGAATAAAATAAAAATTAATTTATGGTTTTTACAAGAATAAATATCTCATAATTTTATAAATTAATTCAATAAAATAAAAAACCCTTTTAAAAATAAAAAGACTTATTAATCTAAAAAACAATTTCAATTTATAAAAATGTGTTTTAGACTAATAAACTAACTGATAACATTAATTTATTCATATTAATGTAATTTTTATATAATATAATAAAAATAGAGATTAAAATGAAATGAATTTGTTATTTATACATGATGTAAGAAAAAATCCAAATTTACATTAAATTGATTTACATTTATAAAAATATTTTTTGGCTACATTTTAATGTCTCAATGTTTAAAATATGGCTTATGAATAATTTATAAATTATATGTTAAAAAATAATCTTTTAATTTTTAAAAATAATTTAAAATTTTATTTTTTCTGAATTTTTGAATTTTTTCTAATATGCCGGATGTTTTCAAGAAAAATGAAAAATACTAAATTTTAATGAAGATATATTTTTTGTCCAAATAATTTATAATGATATATTATATTTTTTATTAGATTCAATTTCTAATTATTTAAATTTTATAAATATTAATCCAATTTATGTAACTTTAATTACAATCTCATTGATATTTTATATAAAAACATTACAATTTTTTGAAGACTTTTACATTGAAAATAATTTTTTCCTCCTACATAAGGGATTAATTTTTAATTAATACCCTATAATTATATGAATGGAATAAGAAAAAATGGATTACATAATTGGAAAAATATTTTCCAATTATATTAAATAATTTTGTTTTATTTTTGGACAATATAAATAGTAATTGTTTAATATTTATTACAAAAATTAAAGGTAAATCAGGTAAATAAGGGTAAAATGATTTTTATAAATATCATAATATTATAATAAATATTTTTATATATTTTATGATTTATTTTCGACAAAATAATTCTCGGGTATATTTCATGATAACATGGAGTGACATTCATTATTAAATACCCTTTATATTATTTTATTTTAAAGTAAATATTATTTATGTCATACAAATGTTTTTTATAATAATAATTTCCTAAATATACGTATATTTAGAAGTTATATTCCACAATAAATATTCCTTTTAAATATAAATTAGTTATCTATATGATGGTAATTGTTTATATTTTTTAATTGATAAAATAATTACCTGAAAGGTTGAAAAAATGATGATGAAATAAATATTTAATTATGGGAAGTATGAAATTAATGATCGATAAAAAATTAATATATATATATATATTTTAACAATTATTTTCATACTAAAATTTTATAAATGTATAAGATGCTTTGGTGATTTTTTATATTAATAAAATTTATTTTATCATGTAATAATGATCTTTTAAAAGAGGCTTGTATTTAATAGTGAGAAAATTGGCATTATCGATATTTTATTATAAATTTTATTTATTTAATTATATATAATTAATAAATATTTAATATTCATCCAACATATTGGAATATGAATTAAAAATTCTTCATTTATCCATTTATGTTTTGTCTGTTATTTTAGAATAACTTTATTAACTCTTAAAGATTAATAGTATTGGTTATCATGATAAGAGTTAAAATGAATAAATTGGGGTTATAACCAAATTATAAGGATTAATAAAAATTTCAAATCGTATATAATTTTCATTGGATGAAGGGATTTATTTGCGTATTAATCATATCTTAGAACTAATTATTTTTTATAAACATCAAATAAAAAACATATATTAATTTAATATTTTGTGCAATTAGAATAGTTCCCCTCTCCTCTCTTTCGAAATGGAACAAAACATTCTATTTTCATTACACATGAATATAAATTTTGTTCACAAAATATTCATTCATGTTCTTTATAAATATCTATCCCTATATTATTTATCTAATAGTTTTTTCAAAACGTCAACTATAGTGGTATTTTGGTGTTATGAAATGTAGATTTCCTAATGAAAATGAATCATTTATAATTAAGTGTTTCTATTTTGTTTCTTATTCATATAATATAAAATGTTATTAAACCATGATTAAATAATAAATAAATAATAATATATATAATTATATGTTATTATGATAAAATAATCTACAAAATCCATTTACAGTTCTATAATATGTGATCATTATTCATTGGTCGTGTGTATGGCAGACTACCTCCTCACTAACTAATATTATTTATTTTCCATCAGCATGTTTTATGAATGATATATAGGTTGAATTAATGTTTATATTTTATGTTAATAGAATATTAATTATTAAGAAAAGATAATATATCATTTTTACCATTACATCCATATAAAAATGACAATGTCATTCATGTATATGTGTAAACTATCACCTATACAAAGCGATGTGAATCATTTTTTATCACGACATAATATATATGATATATACAATATTATTTTAATGATATATATTATATAATATTTTATGATAATTACTTAACCATAAAACAATTATTAATTTCCTTTTGTATTGATCATTAAAAAATTGAATGTGTTACTCATGCATACCTACAACCTACCATCTCCATGATTTTGACATAGAAAATATTTTATAACCAAAATTAATGGATTAAATGAAAATAATAATTTCTATATAATAATATATTTTCTATTGTGAAAATTATCCTAGATATGATGGAATAATTACCAATTTCACTATATACATCACAAAAACAGCATTCTGGACTCATGTATTAAGTGTCATCAAACCCACCAATGTGAACATACATAATTAAGTGATTATTATGAAATTTTAAAAAGTGACATGAATAAAATAATAAAAATAAATAGGAATAAAATCTATTAAATAATTAAACAATGATTATTATTCAGGAATATTAATATTTTAAGTGATGAGTCAGACTCATATTAAGAGGATCTTTAATAAAAATGATGTTTTATATATTTTAATGATTTAATCATCTAAATATTTCCTGTTCCTGTTTATTTAAAAAATATGTTATTTATAAATTTATTTTTATTGACATATATGTAAAAAAATCTTTATTTTTTAATTTCATTTTAAGGTATCATGTAGAATGTTAAACATTCATTTAAAAATATCATTTTAAATGTTTAAATTAGGTTTTGGAATAGATTTAATTCTTCGATAACTTTTAATGATTTATTATGACTTTAAATGAAATTTTATGAGTGACATGGATAAATATAAAAACTTTTATATTATATGATTATATAATAGAACATGGGAATTTTATAGGGGGTTGTGGGATAAACCAATGAATGTGATTACCTGACAAATCAATGTAGGGTGGTTTTGTGGTAAACTATAGATATGTGGTTATGTTATAACGTCAAAAAAATTGGTTATATACCTTAACCATATAATTATTAAATTTGTATGAGTGAAATCAATGGATACTGACAGCATAGGTTTTCCATTTAATTATAATTATGTTCCATGGTATATATTTATATTAACTTATAATTCTAATGAGTTTTCATAAATAGATATTGATTTTATAAAGGTATGATATTTTTTGTAATGATGGATCATATTTTAGATGAAAGTTAACATTTTCATGATTTTAATAAAGGATTTTCAATAGAATAATAGTTTGTATTCTATAATTTCCATTATTTCTATTTCAGTGCTTAACACATGTTTTTTTTAATTTTTATCATAGGATATGTATGGGAAAGAATGATTTCTTATTGAGTGTTGTAAAGTGTTTTGATGACATAAATATTGTTTGGTTTAAAATAGTTTTAAATGGATTATAAATGGATATCAAGTATAAGTTTCCACTTGTAATTTATGGGTTTAAAATATATGCATTGGTCCTAATTATACGTAATGATAAACCAGAAATGACTTCACAAATTGAAAAAACATAAATTCTTTACTAAAACAAAATATTATGTAATCATTATTATTGGTTTCTTTTAGTTGGTCTGAAAAGAATGGTATGTAATGTTTTTTGGTGTGAATATTGTAAATATCATTCTCTTAGAATATTTTACATTATAATTATGTTTAAACGATTTAAAATTTTAAGATTTTGTTTTTTCCATACCTAAATTATCTTAGTTCATGATATATTTTCTTATAGAAAACAAGGAATCTATTGTGGGACTGAGCTGATATGGACATTTTTCTCTAAATCATCATCTTAATATGGATGAAATTGTAAATAAGTACATTTTTATAGTCATAGATTGGTTGAAATATAATTAGTGGTATATATAGTATAGAAGAACCTTATATACCATTAAATAACATGTTTATAGTGTATCATTTTTTGATGTATATTTACCCATCATTCAGCTGATCATCTAACCTAGTTCTCGATGAATGGTTCATTATGGACCATGAATATATTTTTTTTTTGTTTTATTCAGATCACCAAAAACAAACTCTTTATCATTATCTTTTGGAAGAGGGAAGATGACTAGTTGTGGTCAATGATGAATAATATAATAGAATGTTAAGTGATTAAAACATTAAAATGGGATTAAATTTTTAACATTTTTCTTGAAAAAACATTTTCCTATGACTATTATAATTTTTAAGAATAATCAACTAATGGAATTGTGTTTTAAAAAATAAATATATTTTCAATGTAAATGAATAAAACATCACCCATTTTTCAAAGGATGTCTTGAATTATATCACAGGTCATGATAGTGTGATAATTCTATTATACTCAAGATTTATACTAATATATCTATGGGAATTTGATTCTAATTAGTTAAAAATATATGATAAAACTGTTAATTTTTTTGAGAAGATATGAAAGGTTTTTTCTAAGATTCATGTGTTCCATGAAAGCATGTTTAATAAGAGGTATAGTTTGTGGGAATTTGGAATTATTTCATAAAATATTTTTACGGGTAAGGAAAAAAATTTACATATTGTGAAAAGTGTTGAAAAAATCATCCTAGAATAACTCATTCAAAATCGAATACATGCTTCTAATATTCTATGTATGTTCATATGGATAGTGAGTGCAAGGGAAAAGATCTGAAATGAAAATATTAACAAATAGTAAGGTGTTTTAGCGGCAATATGTTAATGTGATATTCTAACACTTATATGAAGTTACATACTCTCCATATCAATCATCATGATTGAAACCATACTGATTGGGATACACTTTTTCTACTACATTAGTTGATGTTGAGAGATTTGGTAATGTGATGGAAGATTAGGAGATATTACAATTTTTCAAACTTAATCCATATATTAAATTTTATTTCCACACCTTATCTGTTTTTATGTTATGTGATTATAATAAGATTATAAAATTTTGGGATGTGAGTTGTTGGGTTTATTTTTATGTTGTAATTTATTTTAATGGGAAGTATTATTTTACTATTATAAATGATTTAAAAGGTATTAACGATCATTAAGGATTAATATAATTTTGGAGTATTAAAGTTATTTTTGGTGTTTTAATCACTTTATAGAGTTATTTAGATTATAATATATTAATATATTGGATAATTATATTTCATATATTCTTTTATGATACAATAATTTCTCATCTATCCCAAACTATTTTTAAACAAAATCATTATTAGTTTTCTTTTCCAATGAATAAATCTATATCCCATGAACCCATCAATGATTTATGTTTTGTGATGGATAATAATATAATAACCATGTTATCTATCACTGTCCACTAGAATAGGATAGTTAATTTCTCATTGATGTCAATGGTTTCTAACATGAAATACTATTGTGTGTTATTTCATGTGAAGTTTATATTTTTCTTTTCCCATGAAAGTGGATGTTTTATTATTCATATTATCAATTTGAGATTTCAATATTGTTATTATGATAGTGAAACTATGGATACCTCCCCGAGATAAAATTTTGAACATTAAATTAATTAATTAGAGGATAATTTAATATCCTTTGATTTTAAGGAACAAACATTATGTTTGATAGCGTAAATGATACACCACATCGAGTTTAAATGAATAACTAAATGTTAGTATCTAATTAATATAATTATAACTTAGTAATTATAATTTCCAATATCAAATATATTAAATGAAATATGTAAATATTGTTTAGAAATTTTTATATAATTAATTTTTTTATCAAATTAATTATAAAATAAATTAAAAACATCTCGAAAACAGATATAAATATTTTCCGAAAAAAATATTTAAATTTGAACCAGTGTGTTTTATAACAATAAATAATAAAATAAACCATGTTTGATTAAATTATTTTATTTATTATTTAATATTTTAAATCTACTATTTACCATTAATCTAATGTGTTTCTTATACATGATATAATAACAAATCCAATATTACACAGAAAATATTTATTTTTCTTAAAATGACAGGTTTCCATCTTTTGATGGATTATATATTTTAAATTTAATTAATTAAAATTTTATACATATTATTTTAAAAAATAAACTTTTAATTTTAATTCAAAATATCATATTTTACATTGTTTTTATTTTGATATTTTTATGATAAGTTTCATGTTTTCACGAATAGTGACAAATCCTATATTTTACATGAAAGAATATTTTCCTGTCTATATAAATTATAAAATTTAATACTAATTTTTATTAGTTTAAAATTAAAATTATTAAATTTTATTATCATTTAATATATTTTAGGCCATTTTAATAACTTTCACATTGATGGTTAACAATCAAACATTTCATACTTTTGACCATTTTAACATTAAAACCAAATTGATTCATCCGGTCTATGAGATTAAAAATTAATTAATTCCACAAAAATATGTGATTAAATTTTGAAATATTTTTTCCAAATTTAAAATAATAAAATCTAAATTTATTATATATATTCCTTTTATTTTATAAAAATATTATTTTAATAATGGTAAATTTTTTACAACATTTAACTATAAATCAGGTAATTGAGGGTAAAAATAATATTAACAAACACTACGAAATTACGCTAACACTTTTCATAAATGTATTATATGTGTATATATCGACCAAAACCAATATTGGGAAGATTTTACGAACTCCTGTATCAACTTGGGTTATATGAATCCCTTTATAGTATTTTATTTCAAAGAATTAACAGTGATGTACTATTTATATTTTTAATAACCATTTCATTTTTTATATAGATTAACATATAAGAAATATTTGAATCCGACTAGCGAATTGACTCTAAAAATTTTCTCATTTTTGAGTTAAGTTATTAATAAAAAATTTATAATAAATTATTTACCTAAAATGTTGACATAATAATGATGTAATAATAGTTTAATTAATAAAAATATCATGAAAATGATATTAAGAATGTTTATAAAATAATTTGTTGTAATAAATTTCATACATTAATTCTCTTTAATCCATTTACATGTTAGTAATGTGTTAAAATAATTTATTTTAATTTTTCGTGTTTATATTAATTCTTTTAAAACGTCATGTAATGAATATTGCAAAAAATTTCTTTATGATAGTTTTAAAAATTAATTTTGTTAAAATATAGTAAGTTTACAAAAATAAAAAAATCAAAAATGATATTTTAATAAGGATTTAAATTTCATAAATGATTAATTTATTTTCATTTTTAAATTTTTATCATCTTTAATACCCCTTAAATAGTAAAATTACATATTTTAAAGGTAAGTGTAAATGAGGTTAAATAAAGGATACAACGATAAGATTAATATTAAAATAGTGATAACACATGATATATTAACTAAATGAAGTTATATAAACCCATAATCTTATTATATTACAATTATATATTTTTTAATCATTTTAAATAATGGAATAATTTCTATTAATTTTGATATTTTAAAATATTCCTATAGTGCCCTCCCCTCTCTTAAAAAAAGGAACAAATTATTCTTTTTTATTCACACATAAAAAATGAATTATTCCTAAACATAACAAAATATATCCAGTATTTTCTCACCATATTATACAAATCTTATTTTTTGCATAACAGCATCTTTAGTGATAAAAAAGTGTTAAGAAATGTATATTGTTTGAATAAAATAGATCTTTTTAATTAACAATCATTGTTTTATTTCATCTTCTAAATACTTAATATATCCACAACCCATTTTGAAATAATATCTCCAATATAATAAATATGAAATTGGGAAAATAACTCATCGTCTGTGTGTACGATATGATACTTCTTCATGAACCAATGTAATTCATTTTCAGTAACAACCTCTTAAGACTGGTCAAAATGAAGGAATTTCAGTTTATATTTAAAATTAATGAAATATTTATTAATATTAAAATAAAATATTTCTTATTTATCTTTCTATTCGATGATAAAAAAATTATAACATAATTCATGCATTTGTCTGAACTATCACATCCACAAAGCAATATGATTTAAAGTTAATCACCAAATCATATAGATGATATATATAGTTATGTTTAAAGGATTATTATGATATTATCTATATATTAATAATAATTATAATATTTTTTCCAGAATTATCACTGAAAATTAATTTGTTACTCATGTGTATGTACTGATTACCATCTTCATGATTGAAACATCATTCATTTTACAAAACTGTAATTAATGGTTTTAATTAAATTTAAAATCTATTTATATTAATGTATATGATTTAATGAATATTATTCTATATTTGATTTGATAGTGAAAAAATGGACTATAGACATAAAAAAATGTCATTTTGGACTCATGTACCAAATGTTGTCAAAACGTCCGACATTTACATAAGTAATTATGTAAATGTTATAAAATTTTAATATGTGATGTAAAAGGAATAATAAACATTTAAAAGGTACCAATTATTGAAAAATATTAATCAATATTTATTATTTAGTAATATAATGATTGCATGTAGTGATTCGAAGTCAAGGTATGATGATTTTTATGTATAAAACTCATTTTTAATATTTAATGATTTAGTACTATAAATATTTCTCTTTCGTGTATATGATTTCAAAATTATATTTATAAATGTATTTATATTAAAAAAAAATTATAAAATTGAAATTTTATACTTTGTTTCAAATAAATAAATTTTGCATGAGAGAAATTGATTTTAAAATATATATTTTTAAATTTTTAAAATCAAATTTCTAAAAGGATCGATTAATTCAATGACATGAATTTTTTTTCTTAGTGAAAATGAAATATTATAAATGAAATATTGTTAAATTAAATGCTATTTGTCATATTATTATATAATAGTACTCATACATTTTATGGGGGGTTTCATGAAAAAACAATGATTGATGTTTATGTGATAAATCAGTGATGTCTTGTTTCATGATAATCCAAGGAAAACCAGTTATTCAATACCTCTAATATAATTGATATGGACAGTAAACATATTGTTATTCCATTTAATGAATGACATGTATAATTGTCGAAATCATGGTTTTAATTTTTTAATATTTTTTACCAAGATATCTATTAATATTATAAATTCTATATAAAAAGTTTTCGTGAAAATCACTTGATTTTCCATTGGTAAGATATTTATATTTTTAAAAATATGATATCTTTTTTGAATAAAATGATATATTTAGTGATTTATATGCATTTTCATATGACTAATATTTTCTCATCTTTTTAATTCATTACATACATTTTTGTTGTCATAAAATTCTTTTATATGATTTTAAGTGTAGTTTAAAGGTAACTGATGAATTCATGTTGAAAATCATGATGAGTTTTGATGATGAAAATATTATTTTTTATAGAGTTCTATATGGTAAAAAAGGAAACTGAAAATAATTGTCCAATTGTAATGTATGAGTTCACATTGTAAGTATTTATCAAAATTATCAAAATCTATAAACAATAAAATATCCTCAATGTGAATGATTATAAATTCATGACTAAAATATAGGATAATGTAATGTTTAAGGTCTAATACTTGTATTATACCAATATACATAAGGATAAACATTGTTAATCAAACAAGAAGTATGATTTATGTAATTTTTTCTTTATTTTCATTACACATCAACATAATTGTTATTATTCACTAATTCACTATAATTTTCTGTATATACAAACCCTTCAACATGTAATATAATAACTCAATCATAATTTATTGAAAATTATGTTTTAATTTTTATTATTTCACCTATACGGATTTGACATGAAAATAATCAGGAAATAAAAAGGTCCTTAATAATCTCCCTTTATTTTGTTATTGTTTATATTATTGTGAAACCATCAATTTAACATAATTATTTTTCATTAGACATTAAATTTATCTTTAATATCCATAATATTTTCTAATAGATATGATTATTCTCTAAATTACATACCAATTTTCAGATATGGAGTTTACATTTATAGTTATTTGTTTAAATGGGGAAATATTGATAAATTTGTATCCTTCACTTGATAAGTACACATGAGGAAAAAGTGTATTTTTTAATGAATTAAATATAGTATATAATATATAATTAATTATTCGAACTTGGAGACATGGGTTGGTAGTGGTTAATGATATCCCCTCATTACCTTGGTAGGTCTCATGAGAGTAATCAATATTCCAGATTAAATGGGGGTTCTACCTACAGTTTGAACATTCTATTAAAAGGTATATATGGTAGATGTATTATAATAATGAGGCATGATTTACACAAATTTTTAATTTTTTTATTAATATATTAATTATTATTATTAAGGATATTTTCATTTTGATATCATATTTAGATGCATTACATTTTATTTATTATTTTGTGGGAATGAATTTTAATTTAATTTTCTAACCATATTATTTTTGACTAAAAATTTAATGTAGTAATTTTTATAAATGAAATGTGATTTTAGTTATTTAATATTACTTGTTCATTAGACTAATTAATTTGGGACCTGTTCCACTTTACATAATTCTTATTATGCAATTGATCACACTATTATTTTGTTACCTATCCCAATGACATAAAAATGATTTGTTTTAATGATTTTTCAAGGATTATAATAATTTTATTTTTTTTATGTATTATATTTTTATTAATATTCCCAATGAAAAATAAGAATCATGTTTGAATTTGGTTTTCCAATCTAGTAATATAATTAACCTTTTCAGATTTAACCTTTTATATTTTTGACAATGTATGTATGCGATCATCTACAAGAGACTTAAGACAGGTTTATTACAAATCAATCATGTGAATAAAAATAAAATACACAGAATACAAGTGTAAATAAAAAATAGTTAGTCATATAAGAAACACACATGATCTTATAAGATCAAATATAGTGAATAAAAAATATAACCTTGTGAAAATAAGTTGAGTTATAAAATTCATTACCAAATGATATCATTTATTTCAAATCCCGTTAGATGAAATAATTCTAATAATAACTTAAATAAATGAATATTTCCAAATTAATTACATAATTTTTCAAAGATGGTGTGTATAATATCTGTAAAGGGGATTAGGTTCATAACATTAGATTATCTCTCATTGATGTTAAATTTAGACGACGTCCCATTCCTCACGATTCCTTTTTGTTGAGTATTTCTTAAATGATTATATAGTGGTTTTAAAAAATTTATTATTTAATTAAATAACAATATTAACATTTATAATACAATATATGATGCTTTTATAATATCTTATCACTCATTCATTTATAATAATTCATTATTTACATTAATTTGGGTGTTTAGTACAAGGTTTTCTCATGTGTGTTTTATCTTGAAAGATATGATTATTAAAAATATTATATAGATCAATTATATATAGAATAATATTCAGTGATTAATTTTTATATTTTTACATGATTTTATATTTTAATACCAGTCATGTATGATGGTTATGAATAATTATGTATGTTATGTTCATAGATATGGCATGTCATATATATGATTGAATAACATTTTCATCTTCCAATGTTTATTATAGAAAAATATAAGTAACATTTTATCATTAAAAAATTATAATAATATCATATATATATATATACACCATATTATTTAATAATATATACTTATATATATCATCCATGTGGCGTGGTGATGAAAATCGAGTCACATATTTTTTCGAAGGCTACACATGTACACGAACAATGTTGTCATCCTTCAGTGAGGGATAATGGTATGAAAAACAACATATATAATATATAATTAATGATAAAAATATAATTATTATATTAATTACTTAATTTATATAACACATATTCATTAACATTTCCATTACTAAATTAGATACAAAACATTAGGGAATCGTGAATCGCATCGCTTCATAGGGCGGTAGTCCCCCGTGTATATGAGCGACATAATCATATTTACAAATTAATGGATAGTAAATTTTAATATTTTATATAATTAATAAATATGTATAAAAATATTATGAATATCATATATATATATACATTATATCAATTGAATTCCAAACTGTGTGGTGTATTAATGACTAAATAAATAACGTCAGTTCTTAAGGTTGTTGTATGAAGTATATACACATGATGATTTCATAATCCATATGATGGTTTTGGAGATGGTTGATGGACATTATATTATAAAAATATATATTTTTATTTAATATATAAATATCTTGATATATACAATGTTCAATAATAATTTAATGAATTGGTGGAACAAATAACAAAATGATCGTTGAAGAAGATTACCTCTTTTTCATATATCCTCAATATGATTTCAAAAATTACACCCTATGATAATATTTTTAATATATATATTACAAAAAGTTATTGTAGAAAATTATAATTAATTTGGTCTATTATTTAAAGAAACAAATGTTTTGATGGTGTCAATAATGGAGGATAGTGTGTTGCATTTTATAAGAGATGTGAGTAGCACAATTTTAATGAAATGAAAATATTCAACGATACCCAAATTTTTATCATGAAACAATATTAAATAATTATACATTATCTATCATATAATAGATAAGTAATAATATTTATATCCAATAGTTTTTCTTAAACTTGGGTTGGTTATTTTTATCCCATATATTTTTTGTTTATCCCTCGGTAAATCTATTGTAACTATAATTGTGGTAAATAATTTTTGGTGTTTTCACAATTAATTTGGGTAAAAAATAATATAGAAATTATTATACATTATACATTTTTCTAACTTAAAATTTTGAATCAATTTTTCCAAATCAAACTTATTGAATTATAAAAACATAATTTAATATTAATCATGGAGACATGTTGATTCATTTGGACTCCTCGGTTTGGCCCTCCCTTAAGAAATTTTTTTTCTCAAATTTAAATTAAGGCTCATTGGCCTATGTATAAAAATTCCTCTCTTTAGTTATGAATGTATAACTAGATTTTAGCCCCTCTTATAGACTCTCTCAATCAACATTTTCCCATCATTGATCTTGATATTACCATAAAGGACCGGTTTTTGAATATAGAAGCTATTCCGGATCATAATAAACAGGTTGTGAAGGATTACTATTTTTCCTCTATAGGTTATTTTTGGATTTGGGCATTGAATTCATCCAATATTCATTCTTCAAAATCTTTTTATTCTCATTCTTTTTCTCCTGTGTTGGGTCATCAATAGATTGATAATTTTAAAAGAATCATTCATTCTCCTTCTCGATTTACATTGATGTGGCGGTTGCTTCATGGGAATCTTTCCATTGTTAACTCTATCCATGTTTTTCTATTTCATTGTGCTCTGTTTGTGTCCTTTTTCATCATCATCGTGAGGATTGGGATCCTTTATTTCTATGCATTTTTACTGCTTCAACCATGTGGAAGACCATTTTTATTCAATTTGAAGTTTGTTAGCCAGGATTTTCCAATGTTCGGGATTTATTTGTAGGTGTGTTTTGTCTTACCCTTCCCCTTTTATACTAATTCCTTTTTAGGATGTAGTGACATAAATAATCGTTATCATTTGGATGGCGAGAAATATGTTTTTTCATGAATGGGTGGTTTTCAATCCTCAAGTTGCTTTGGCTGGAATTTTTGCTGCTCTTCGGACTGTTAAAATCCATTGGATAATTTATTGTTAGAATTCTAGTCATGATTTTTCTATTCTCAGGCATTTGAGTATTAAGAGTAATTTTCAAACTTTTATGTGTACTATGGATGTTTTCTAGAAACATTTTTTTTTATTGGCTGGTCAAAGATTAACATTGATGGTGCTTCTAGAGGTAATCTGGGCCCTTTAAGATTTGGGGCTGTTTTTAGAATAGTTTTGTAGATGTGGTGGGATGTTTATTTAGTTCTTGTGGTATAGTTTCCTCTATTGAAGTTGAGATTCTAGGTGTTATCGTTGCTTTGGATAATGCTAAACAAAGAGGTCTGAATAGGCTATGGTTGGAGTGTAATTCTACTATTATTATTCATGATATTAAATCTACCACTCTTTATATTCGTTGATTATTTTTTAACTACGGTATTTCTTGTTTACATTATCACTCATCTATGGACAATATTGTTACCCATGTTTTCAGGGAGGGAAATTCTTTGACTGACAGTCCTGCAAATAATGGTGCTGATTGGAACAATATTATTTGTTTTCATCATTTTTTATGGATGCTTTTCCTATATTTTTAGGGTAAAATGTAATTTTTCTTGTTTTTAGACATGTATGATTTTTGGTTTTGTTCTTTAATATAATATTATGGCCTTGTTTCTAGGTAGGTGCCCAGTTATTCCAAAAGAAAACTGCAGACACGGTGAGAATTTATTTTTAAATGTGAAAATAAAAAAATAAAATGTTTTTAATTCTCAATTAAAAATAATAATAAATAATATAAATTTAATTATCTTATTTGATATGTATTTAAATTAATTTTTAAGATAAAATAATTTTAAATTATATTATTAAATATATAAAATAAAACAATGATTTCAATTATAATTTTATATTTCTCCAAGTCTTCAATAAAATGAAACATTTAAAAGAATAAAAAAATATCATCATAAGTTATTTTATGTATTCTAATTTGAAAATAGTTTTTATATTTTGAAGTAAATTGTTATAATGTTTTAGAAACCAATTTTAAATTTTGTGTTCAATGTGAAACAAAAAATTTTAGAAAAATTAGAGCCTTTTAAAATATATATTTTTCCTTTGAATGATATATATTTTTTTTTATAAAAAATTAATATATTATAAAAAACATTAAACAATTTAATTTCTTATAATATTTTACCATATTAATACTGAAAATATTATTAGATAGTTTAGAACAGTCATATCAAAAAAATAAATTTATTATATAATGACATTTGGTAAAATCAACAGCTTTTATAGGATGAAATAAATCATTCATAAATGTAACTTGAGATAAACTCAGTGTGGTGTGTAATTGAAGATATTCAAGATATTGTGTTTATTTAAATGTATATATATCATAATTTCATAGGGTGTTATATATTATTATAATCTAGATGTTTAGTTTCATATATTTCTTATTAAATACAATGATCATATTTTTCAGTATTGGGGTGATGCATTCTCACAATATTATATAAATTTCATCAATGAATTGTAATAATTTTATAGAAAATCATGTATTTAATAAATTATTATTTTTGTTAAAAACCACATTTAAAAAATTGTTCATAAAACATTATGTTAAAAAGAGATATATGATAACTATCAAGGTCATCTAGAATAACTTATAGATTGGTTTTAATGATGAAGTACAGTTCTGGAAACTGATGATATGGTCATTGAACAAAAGCATAAATAATTATTTAAAATGAAAATTTTCTTTAATATAAATAAATTTAATGACCAATATAATGATAATTACATCAAAAAATATATCATAAAATATTTAAAATATAATCATATCATTCATTAATGATGTAATTGTGATATCATTTTCGTATCAAAATCAATTTCTAAATGATTAAGAAATTTTTAACTATCCTGTAATATAAGGAAACATACTTACTTAATACATTAATATTACCTAAGAACAATTCCATCCTTTTTTTTAGTTGATCATTTTCTAGTTAAAAACATAATTTAAGAAATAAATATAAAAAATGATGATTGATGAATAAAATTTTACTTTTTGAAGATCATAATATCAATAAAATAGTGAAATATAATTTTATCTATCTCTAACCATTTTAAAAATAATATATGTCGGGAAGAAGTTATGAAATATAATACATTAATATATAATCATCAATAAAATCACCACTTGTTCGTCATTAATGGGTATTCACAATTTTTATGATATAAAATAAAAAATGTATCAAACAAGAAATCACATAGGCCAGTGGTTGGTGGTAAACCCTTATAATCCAAACATTAAATATTTAATCACATTGACCTGAATATATGTTACATGTTTTCACATAAAATGAATGTATAGTTTTCTATAACAATAGTAAAAAATATTTACAATGTTCCAAAATAAATATGATGTATATCATTGAAAAACAATTAATAATAAATAATCATTTTTGTACTGGTCTCAATAATAAATATTTGTTGATAATGTTTTCCTACATGGTAAAATAATCTTATATGATAATTATTACAATGACATTAATGATCGTATTAACAATAAAAAATATATATACCTTTAAAATTAATTATATAAATTGTAAATGATGCGTTACAGAAATAACATTTCAAATAAAACAAATAATTTCCATAAATACCTCCTCAATTTCCATAATATTTTTAGTCTTCCATCAGCTAAACCCTAAAATTCCATTTTTATGAATTCGATTTCATCATCAATATTAAACTCATAAATCATGATAGTATTCATAACTCTTAATATAATTAATAATATCTTTCATTAAAAATTTAACACACTCTTTTAGTGATTCATTATTCATATAAAAAAATAAAATTGGTAATGTACTTATACAATTTAATTATTGAATCTGAATTAAAAAATTACTACATCTATATTATTTTATCACATTTTATTAATTTTTTAAGAGATAAACATTAAGAGAGGTTATTGATTCATATAAAGCACACTATATCCACATTTATTAATGAATACTATAAATGGATCCAAAAGATTAAATTTATTTCATTACAAAATATATTTCATTTCTCCTTAGAAATTATTATTTTTATTACATTCCTTTCAATATTGGAATCATTTTCCCATTCTATATAGACACCTTAATTTAAATATATGAAACATTCATTTTATCCTAGGTTATTCATTTTTATAAGCTATCAAAACACTCAAAATGGTTTTTATAGAAAATATAAAATATAATAAGAATATTCAAATGAAATTTCTTGCAAGTTGTGTTATATGACATATTTTCATGGACTAGGTGATGATCGTGCCTAACCTAATACATTCATTTCCGAGTTATTTCAACTAGGTAGTTCTATTCCAAAAACCACATCCACACATATTATTTATATTTGTATGTATTTCAAGGAAAATCCACCTAATATAAACAACCCCAAAAATAGGTTATTAATCTATAATGTTATTCAATGTATACCATTATTTTATATAACCAAACTTATGTTTCCGTAAATCTAGTTCATAAATATTATACAAAAATTCAACTAATACCAACTATAGAAACCTCAACCCACAAAATATAGAGTCATTTCCTTCTTTTATAGATTGTAATAATATACCAGGAATCATATCATGAGTAACTGAATTTCTAGTAGTCTTGGGAAACCAGATATGTACATGAGTCCTTCATTTCATTTGAAAACAAAAATGACACTATTTTTTGGAATAATATTTTCCCCTATAATATCCATGCATATTAATAATAATATAATTCTCATAGTCATAGGAAATAGAAAAAATATAGTTCATCTAAAATTATTCATTAGGGTTAGTACAATAGAATATATCATGAACCTAAAATAATAAGTACTCCATGAAATCAATAAATTAATAAGTAAGTGCATAAAGAGAAAATATATATGTAAAAATATCATAGATAATAATAAATATTCCAATGTAAATAATTTAAATTACATGTATTTTAATCAATAACATGTCTATCAAAACATGATAATGCATAATGAATATGGAATGTAAAATAACTGATAGTGAACTGCATCCAAAGGATAAATCCTTCATAATTTTAATGTACAATAAAACTTAAAGAAGAAAATTCACAATTATTTTAAATCATGTTTCCTTTGATCATGATACTACTATCATCAGGATCAATCATATTGATAGTTTGAAATAGTTGGGTATAAGCACATTTTACTGATACAAGGCATGAGATTCATCTAATGAGACTGCTAATTCATTCAGAGAATATCTACAATGGTGAACCACTAGTATCGTTCATGTTTAAAACCTTCATCATATGTCAATTAATAGATATAATTCATGAACAATGCATCTTATCAAAAACTATTTGTATTGAGTAATGAATATAAACATTTAATTATTTTTCCATTCAATCAAATAATATTCTACATAAAATACCATATGATGAAATGATATGTAATTTATGTAACAAACATATCAATGATAAATTATTTTTATTATTATTAAAAATTAAATTTCCAATTAACAATGTAATTTTTATGTAGCATGGAGATGTTAATGAATAAAAATTGAATCAATTATCATAACATGAATAATCTTTATGGTAAAAATAATCCTAAACTACCAATTGGTATAATAATACTGGTATGAAAATTGTTTATAATAATTCCAATAACAATAAATAGACATTATCAAAGATAAATATGAATACCATAAAATATAATGTATTTTTTTTAGGAAAATATCCATGACATTGCAAAAAACCACTATCTGAAAGATAAATAATTTTGAAAATTCATTTCTTGGAAATCATCATTTCAGAAACTATGAATTTTAAATAATATTTGGAAAAAATAATCATTTAAAATTGTCTTTAAATATATTAAATTAATATATCAATGAAATTATGACCACTAAAAAGGTAATTCCATACATTATGTACCAGTGTAAAATAATATTCCTTTTCCCTATAAAAATAAGAGAAAAGTGTATTTCCAAAAAAAAATATATTCATTTAAAATATTTAGTAACAGGAAAATATTTGTTTAATAAAATATATTTTAATTCAATTTATTTTAATTTTTAAATAAAAAATTCTGTAAACATATATTTTATAGATAATTTTATGAAAATATTACATTTTTTCAAATATATTTTAACAAGGTGGTTTGGTAATAAAATGAAATTCTGACTAATGAGAGAAAAGATGTCAATTTTTTAAAAAAAATATATAAAATTCTTTTTATGTCACAATGATTGGATATAAATGAACTATTTTATGTAAATAACATGATTAATTAGAGATGGTAAAAAATAAATGGGTTTATTAGAATATAATGAAATTATTTCCAATTACTAAAATTCAATAATAAATATTCTCAATTAAAAAGAAATTTTAAAATAAAACCATAAAATTATTTAGAAATTTATAATACAATTAATAAATTTATTTGTAAATAGAGAAAATCTAATTCATCCTAAAAAATATATATTCAAATATATCTACACCCCAAATCGCAAAATAACAATGATGGAGAAAATGTAAAATAACCTTGTGAAAACAAAATTGAGTTTTAAAATTTGTTACCACTTGGTACTAATTATTTCATATTCTCTTAGAATATATAATTACAATTTTCACATAAAAAAGAATTAATAATGAATTATTAATTCTATTAGATTTCAAAAATAATTTATAGATAACATATAAATGAAATCAGGTGAAAAACATTTCAATAGTTTGAAATAAGGAAAAATTGAGATGAAGTATGTTACCTCATGCATCAATATGGATGAATATGATTTAACTTCATATATAGTTCCTCAAAACATTTTATTATCACATAAAAAATTTGATTAATATTTATAATATCATATGTGATCCCTCTATTACATGTTATCACCCAGTCATCAATATATTTTCATTATTTTAAATGACATTGGTATTAATTACATTTCATTATACTGGGTTTTTATTATAAATGTTCAACAAATTAAAAATATTATATAGTTAAATGGTCTCATTAATTATAATCATGAAATAATTAACATATTTATTAATCAATTTTACTTTTTAAACCCATCGTGAAATGTTTGTATGAAAAATTATTTACGCTATGATAAAGGGATTAGTAAGATATTCTTAATCCATAATAGCTTTTTTGTTTTTCTAATTATATTTATGGGAAGAAGAAATGTGATATATTACCAATATGAAAGGATCATAATTTTATTCATACAATATTAATTAACTAAATATATTTATTTTTATCTTTTATGAGGTGTAGTGATGATAATAGAGTCCTATCACTTTTCTGAATGCGTTAGTCGACAAGTTCATGAACGATGCAATCACAATTAAGTGAGTCAAAAATGTATGAATGAAAATTATAAATATTATATTTTTATAATGATAAATAAATCTTTAATATATAAATTATTTCAACTAAAAAACAAATATACATTGATAATATCCTTAATAATTACAAATTAAGTATTAGTGGATGGGAAATCAAATCACTTAATGAGTAAGAAGTTCATCATACAAATGAGTGACATTATCATATCCCATTAATAATGGAAAGTAAAAAATTTATGTATTATACAATTAATAAATATGTCAAATTATATTATAAATATAAACTATTTGTTAATTTTCTATTATAGTATTGAAAAGTGAGAGGTGGTATTGGAAAAATTGAATGTCATCATTTCATGAGATGATAGTCCTCTATAAACACGAATGATGATTTTGTTACAAATTTTAATGAATTAGAGATGGTCATAAATCAATAAATTATCATAACATTAATTAAATAAATTTATATATAGTGGTTGTTATATTAGAAAAGATTAAGAATAATTTAAGGATGTAGACGACAAAAGACAACATAAATAATCATTTAAAACAAGATGTCTTATTCAGGTATCCACTTTATGGATTCAAAATATCCTTATTATGTTTTACATCTGCAAGAAAATCATCAAGTATGATAGGTGTGAAATTTAAAAAGTATTTTTTTTGTATTAGGTTGAACTAGAAGGTTTTGATGGTGTCATGATGATTTGATATGATATAGCCTTGTATATGTGAGGTGACTGACAAACATGTAAATTTTTAAATGTATTTTATCGTACACATAATTTTTTAATGAAAAAAATAATAAAAATAGATCATTAATGATCATAGAAGTGATATGGTTAAAATATGTAAAGAAAATTATTGTTGTACATGTTCGTTGGTCTTTAATTACTATTATCTTCTTAGTTAAACCCCTAGGTAAATTATTTTTACATGAACCATAATAATTATATTTCGGTATTTTCTCTTTTCATTTTGGGAATAGATTATGTAGATAATATTATAAATTTTCAAATATAATTATTCATAATATTGAATCTATTATTCAAAATTCAATACATAAATGTGAAAAAATGTATTTTAAATTTAATTAGGGAGACATGAATAGAATGTGGGTTTGTAAAGTCCTAATTATCAAAACATTACTATGATTTAGTATATAAACCAAATCATTTATTTATTACTAATTAGAAATATTCGATTTAATGATATAATTTTTATTTAATTTTACATTAAAAACAATAAAAAAATTTAATATAAAAATAATTTGAAGTAAAATAACATTTTTAATTGAAATCTATAATATATCACTAATCATTAAAAATTTACATTATTCAAAAAATAAAAAAAATTCTGCATAAAGAATGATGATATCTATATTTTAAAGATTATGAATATATATTTATATATTGTTTCTGAATGTGTTAAAAAATATTTTTATATTCTATTTACATTGTGGGACTAAACAATCAATTAGAAAAAATACATACTTATAATAAAATACTTATTTTTCTTTTAAATGATTCTTATTTTTATCTAATCACTATATAATTGATAATATTATTTAAAATATATATTTTCATAAGATATTTTATTTTATCGATAACCTGGATTTCCCAAATCTCCCCAGTGCATTAATTTTTCCAAATCAGATGTTTGGGGAGATCTGGGAGGCAACGATAGCTCATTTAATGAGTTATCCAAAATTCCAGTTTTTCCATTGGTGGGTCACATCAGTGACTCATATTTGGTGGGTCTTGTCAGTGACGTTGTATCGGTTGGTCACATTGGTGACTCATGTTAGTAGGTCACATTGGTGACTGAACATTTAGTAGGTCACATCAGTGACTGAAATCAGTAGGTTGTGTCGGTGACCTGTTTCAGTAGGTCATATCGTTGACTTGAGTCAGTTGGTCACATTAGTAACTCAATACCAGTAGGTTGAGTTAGAAGGTTTCATCAATGACTCATTGTCGGTAGGTTCCATCGGTGCATGGTGAAAGTGAGTGGCATTAGTGAGTTAGATCGGTGGCTCATATTAGTGACTCAACCATTAGCGACGTGCATCGGTGACTCTTTCAAATGTGAGAAATTTCCTGCTTTTCATATTTTTTCCTATTTCTACTCTCATATATCTTATGAAATGTTATTTAGTAACATAAGATTTTTCACCTATTTTAAATCAGTTTCAAATACTATGAACCATATATTAAATTATTAACATTTAGTTGAATGATTATGTAGTCAAAACATGTAATCTCGGTGGTGATATGACTTTTTAGTTCTTTGAAACATTTTCACATTAATTGATACTGGATTTTTATTTTTATAAATCCAAGATCCTTTCATCCTTAAACCATTCTATTTTCCCTTAGTGTGCCTAAAAAATTTATTCCCCAAGGAGTGGATCTTTTCTAAAATATAGGCTGAGTTTTCTATTGGAGTCTTTCCTATTGCTTGTGTGACCCCCTGTTTTTCTGAATGGAGGACCTGCTGATCGTCAGTCCTTCAAGGTATGGTTACCTTATTCTTTATTTATTTTGTGTGTCATGTGAGGTAGGTAAGCTAATGTGATGTTGTTTTTAAGCTTGAATCCTTATGCTACAATAAAAATATACATTGTTATAATGATAACTATACTTTTTTTGAAAACAGTTTTTGTTATATTGGTAATAAATTTGTGGTGGGGAAGATGATTATTATTATTATTCAATTTATCTATTTCCATTGATACTTGTATTAAATTTTATCCCACTAAAAACCATGGCCATTGGAGGCATATGTTTAGGAACATTTTATGAATTTTTAATGTTTTTTGTTGTTTAATTGTTGCACTAATCTAATTATGAAATTGATTAAACATGAACTCCAAGTTAAATATATATATTCTATATGATTGCACTTTTTATATGATCACACCTAAATTATCAAAGTGGAATTAAAAAAGAGGGTTTCTAAATCTGAATACAATTTCTTATTTGGTGCGGTTGTGGGATGTGTTTGTTGTTCTTCAACCTTTTTTTGTGTCCATCGTGTGTTGTTGTGGATGGGAATGTATCTGTGTGTATTGGGTGGTACAAGTGGTGTAATGGAATGTTAGATTGATTTATTGGTGAATTTTGGAATGGATGAAATTGTTATGTAAAGAGATTTCATCGCAACATTTTTATTTTTGTTGTGGTGTGGTATGTTCATGAATCAGGGCTACTGATGGTAGTGTTTGGGGGATATGGATACTATTATCATTTGAGAGTGCGGTGTGCATATGAAGTGGGGATGTTTATGGCTGTGTTTGGGGGTTATTAATGTTTATGTATGTTGTGAGTGTGATATGGATATGTAGTGGGGCTGATGAGTATGGTTGTAATGAGATGTGTTGTAGGATTTATCTGTAAGTTGTGGGTTTTATTGTTTAGAGAAATAATAGGGGGTCATGCCTTTGTTTAATGATAACGACAGTAAGATTCATGGGTACTAAGTGGGGATGAATTTTGAGTGGGAGTGTTTTTCAATAGTTTTCTTCCCCTATTTGGCATAGTTGTGAGGATGGTTGTGTGTTGCGATTTTCAGTCAACTAAGTATGGATTTAATACCTTGTAAATTCGTAACAACATCCAAACTATTGAGTGTTAGGTGGCTTTCCATTATAAAAATTACATGTGACCTTCATTCATTATGATATGTTCATATAGAACTAGAAGTAAAGTTAGAAGTGCTATGGGGTGGTTTCTTTCATGAAAACCCAAATGATGGGTTGAATATTTTCTACATATATATACAAACTATTATATTATTTTTATTCTATACTAACCCCACTCAATTTGAGAACTACATGCTAAACAACCCAATTGTTATGGGGGAGGGTGTCTTTACAAAATATCTCAATGGGGGATGGATGGTTAGCCAGATGGTCTTCCCTACTCACTCATCTAGGTGGTGATAGCGGAGGAATCTTTGTGAATGATGTGGTATGTGGACAAGTTGTTCTTGGGTGAGTTATTCTGGCCAGGTGTATTTGGGAATAAATGTCTTATGGTACACAAGAGTCTTTATAATGAAAAGTTTTATAGTTCCTTGGGTTTTCGTGATATGGTGTGGTTGTGGCCATGGTTTCTGTGGGTGGGATGACATGTAATTGTTTCCCTTGGTGTGTTAATAATTGATATGAGGTGGTATGTTTCTTATGTGTGTGTGGGTGTGTTGTGATATGGTCCTTTCGAAATGGGTGAGAGTGCGAGTATGTTTTCTGTTAGTGTTTGAGGGAATCTATACACCAAGAATGTGGTGTGGGGTAACCTATCATCAATGTCCTTACTATATTACTTTAAATTCCTTACATTATTTGGGTAGTGTTCCCTTGGTGAGTTTGGTGTGGTTAGTTAAACTTTTTAGGTTCTTTGGGGTTCGTTTTTTATCACAAGGTCAATGGTATGCTTCTCTACTTGCACACGAGAGGCATTGGTTTTCTCTACTAGGTATACTTGTATGGTAAACCAACGTATTTAATTGTTTTTTCATTATTCATGGAAGACTACGTGGAAAGATATAGCCATTACTAGCTTGGATGTTGGGATAGTTTCCATGTCGCTTCTGACCTCTGTTCTTTGTGTATTTTCTATGAAAAAATTCATTTCATTCATGAATTTTTACATATAAAAATCCATGTTTGAGGGATTATGGATTTATTATATATTTTTCATTAACTTGTTATGAGTTCTATATATATTATCTGCATATATAAGTTACTAAAAAGGATAATGCCTTCCATTTTTTGGATATTTTTATACCCTTTGTCATTGTCAACTCCCCAAGGCAAACTCGAGTAGTGACTTGGGGATTATTAGATCTATTTCTCCATTTCCATCATAGGATGGGCATCATTGAAGATAGGGGTTCATTATACAATGGTATTAGAGGATGATGTTTGAGGGATATGATGATATTTGGAGTTTGTAACTCTGAGGATTTCGTGGGTTTGTAGGGACACAATGTCAGGTGATTTTGGTGAATGACATAGTCCATGTGAGACCAACAAGGACACGAGATTTTTGGACCCCTCATGATCTAAATCATGGACTCTGATCTTTATAAGAGACTAAATTAGGCAACACTATTCTCAGGTAGAGATCATAGGAGAGGTACATGCAGCATGATAAATTTTTTTTAAATGGCCATTTCATGAAATTTAAAAAAATAATGATTTGAAAAAAATATATGAAATATCCATACTTCTTGGGCATAAGAGTTACTTGATTAATATTCTACAATTGAACCTGGTCTTCATCCAATAGTGACCCAGGAGGAGGTGGCTCAGCAGGCCGATCCAACTGATTGGAGGAGGGTTGATTCAAGGGAAGAGGACAACTCGTGGCATAGAATGTTATGTGATTTCATGTGGTAGACCCTGAGAATATACGAGGGAATTATATCCGACAAGAAGACAGATAAATTTCTTAATGAATATATCCTCATCATGAACCTGATATGTTAAATAATGGATTACTCAGTTCCATTGATGGTTAGTCGAATGAAGGACGTTTCAGGTAAATATTGGATGTTGTACCTAGGGTAGATAAAGAAGGATGATATTTTTTTTCATAATTTTTTATTGAGTTTTGAGTAGAATTCAATTCTTCAACCATGAAGGTTGAGGATAAACATGGGAAACACTCTCTCTAGTAGTGGATTTGGTTTTTTTGGGATTTGGAGATCATGTTCAATTATATCATTTATTAAACTTTAGACAACATTCTAGATGAGGAGTCATAGGTGAGATGCTTAGAGGTGGCACATCTTTCGTCTCTCCAATACAGAGTCACTCCCTTAAAATTTTTGAAATACCTAATGGTCTAGAAGCAGGTGGAGGTAGTTTTAGAGAAATAACATCATATAAGGTCTACCATGATAGGGGAGCCACCAGGGTTCTTTAAAGGGCTAGTATTCCATCAGTAGGTCTCATTCGATAGGACAATTAAGGTTTCAGTCATCATGTAGTTGAACTCAACATTATCTGCTTTTACCTAATGGTCATCACGCATATATCTAATGTATGGGGTTGGTGAGATTTATTTTTGGAGATCATGGAATCCTTTAGATACATTGCCTAATAGATTCATAAGAAAGGTATGGTGAGGGTGGGTTAGTTAAGTTCCATCCTCAATAGCAGTTGAAAGCCATGCAAATTCTGTTATAGGAAAAACCTGCTCCTGCTTCACAGAGGGAAGATGGAGATGGTGGAGGTTGACATTAAGGTATTCCTTAGGGACATCTACTTATTTATGGTCAAGGAGGCGGTTTTCAGCCGAGGGTCCAAGGAGCTAGGTGTGTTCAGTTGTACACCGTAGTGAAATCAATTCTACTAGGGCTAGATATCATTAGAGGTATGATTATCATTTTTGGTAATCTTGTTATCAACAAGTTTTATTCAAGATATCCACAATACTTTGTTTCACCCGGTCTAGAAAATGCTCTAGAAATCGGTATAGAGAGTAACTTTGGGCTCCTTGTGTGGTGTAATCAAGCTGAAGGTCAAACAATCATAATTGTTGTATACCAGGTGTGTTGACTGATGATGAGGACATCACAGTTCATTTAAGATCATTTCCTTTTATATATTTTATTCTATAATTGTATCCATGGAATTTATTTTTTGAAAACTATACATGTGCTTATCGACTGCATTTGGAGAACTGTAATGTTTTCAGACCTAGATGCAAAATTTTAGGATTTCACTATGGTGCAGAGTTTTTTTATGGGGAGTTTGCATGTGGAGCCACTTTTTTCTCTATTGGGAGAGCTATCAATGGAATCATTGAATGCAGAGATGGATGTTTTTCCCATCGTTGTTATGGAATTCTTGGATGTCTTACCTAAGGCAGATTTGACTCTTCCCCATTAACATGATGTTAATTTCAGGATAGGCTTGTATCCCTGATACTTCTTGGATTTTTCTGTCTTGTTTTTTGAGGGAACCTTCTCAGTTACTGATGCTATGGATTTGTATTGATGATTTGATGAAAAATAGCTATATCTAGCCTAGTGTATCTCAATGTGGTTCTCTGGTGTGTTTAGAATGATGGATGATGGTGGTCTAAGGCAGTTCATAGACTACCAATGGTTGAATTTGGTAACGTTCAAGAACATCTACCCTCTCCCATGAATAGAAGATCATTTCGACCAAATGAGGGATGAATGTTGGTTTTCTAAGATCAATATGAGGTCTTGTTATCCTTAGTCGAGGTTGGAAGAGGTTAAAATCTTGAAGACTAATTTCAAGTAATGGTGTGGGAACTTCGAGTTCATGGATATTATGTTTGGTGTTATGAATGAAATTTCCATGCTTACGGGATTTATAAATCCTACATTAATGAGTTTGTAGACAGGTTCGTCATCTTATTAATTGATAACATCATGATATACTCGATTTACAAGGATGATCAAACCGAGCATCTCAGGAAAATCATGGAGGTCCTTTGATGCCACCAGATCTACAGAATGTTTTCCAAGTGCATGTTTTTCACATGAGAGGTCCTCTTCCATGGACATTTGGTGTCTCAAAATGGTTTATCATTGAATCTATCAATGGTTGAGTCTGTTGGTTCATGGAAAAAACACATGAATTTTAAATAGGATTACATTTTTTAATATTTTGAAGGCTATTACCAGATATTTTTACCTAATTTCTCTTGATTAGGATCTCCATTTATTGATATTACCAATATGGACTAGGAATTTATATGGAGTGAGTAGTGTCGGGTGGCTTTTAACTACCTCAAGGAGAATTTGGTTAGTGCCCTAGTGATTTCGTTCAAGAGGATGGGGTGATGTTAGAAGTGTGTAATGATGCTTCCCATCCAGGCTTTGTGTGTGTGCTGATGTAGTAATCAGGAGTGATTTCTTATGGATCTAGAACATTATGTACCGATGAATTTAACAATTCCAACCATGATATTGTGTTAGTAGCCATCATGATCATACTAATGTTGAGGTGGCATTACCACATTGGATAAGGCTTGGTGGTTTTTACAGATCACAAGAACGTGAGGTATATATTTTCCCAGTGAGATATGATCTTATGATAATGATGTTGTAAAGGGATATTCTAGGGTTATAAATTTGAGATATCCTACATCTCAGTAAAATGAAACATGATGGTTGATGCACTGAGTAGGAAGTTTTAAAGAGAGGTAGTTTGAGAATCTGTAGATCCTAGGTTGGGGATGGATGAGTTTTACACCATGTAGTTAGATATATGGATGGATGAAATAAGTGGCTATCTATTCGAGATGTTAGTATATGAATCTCTTTGGATGTATGTGGATGAGTCTCTACGGGGTGACTCAATGGTGGAGGCGATTCATGTTAACATTGACCAGGGTGATTCTGTAGAGGGATGGCCAATTGATTGTTAGAATCAGATGATGTTTCATGATAAACTATTTTTTCTTATGATGATGTGAGATTTTGTTCCCTATTTATTTCAAATATTCCACTTACTATTACAACCAATAATTTCTATGATGTACCATTGCTTGAGGGAGATGTTTTTATGGTTGGAATGAAGGAGTTAATTATATAGATTGTGGATATATTCATAGTTTCCCAATAAAAGGTGGTTAATCAATGTGTTCCTCATGTTTTTTGAAGACCATAGATTTCCCTTAGTGGAAGTGAGATGAGATCTTGATGGATTTTTTCATATTGATAAACATAGAAGAATGGGGCTACAATTATATCTATGTTGCAATGGATCAGCTAATGTAACTGACACACTTCCTAGAAGTAACGAAATTTGGAATAGTGGATTCATTTTCATTGAGTTATGAAGATTAGGTAGTGAATATATATGTTTTTCTACGATCCATTATATTGTATTAGGCTAAAATTTTTCCCTTACGAGTCTGTAGGGGATTTATGAATGCTTTTGGCAATCAGTTACACTTTAGCACTTCCATCCACCCTCAGATAAATGGGAAGATGTATTGAACCATCCAAACAATGGAGGACATACTACAAGCATGTGTCTTTGAAAATTTTGGGGATTGGGTGTGAAAATTTATATTTATTTGATCTCTCTTACAAAAATAGATATCACACTTCCATTCGAACGACTCTATTTAAAGAATTTTTTTGGAAGATTGGTTCTTTCATCATTGTGCACGAATAAATTTGCGGAGATAGTTGTTCTTGGTCCTGAGGTGGTATAGATTATGATAGGGAAGGTTTTTTTGTCAATTAAAGGATGCTTGCATTATAAAAAAATAATATTTCATATGATTAATATAGGAGGAGGACCATGGATTTAGAGGTTGGGGACCATGTGTTCTTGAAGGATTCCTCTCTATGTGGGTTGCTGAGGTTCGATAGATAAATCATGATTTCTCCAAGGACCATTATACCCTATGTGGGGATTGGGAGAATTGGTGTAGTGTTATACTAGTTGGAAATGAAAACAAATTTGAAGAGGATCCACTATGACAATCATGTCTCAAATAATTGTCAGTGTCCTCATGATTACTAACATGACATTGACTATGGAGAGCTGGATATGGAGGAGTTATAACATTTATAGAGCGTCCATTGGAGAACCTAGATCATCAAGAGATGTTTCAATTTTTTTGTACCATTCCTTTATTTCATGTCTTTTGGAGACATATTGCCCTGGAGGAGAGTATATAGGAATGGGAAACATTGATTCAGACCTAGAACCTGGAGTTGTTTCTAGTTTTCTTGTGTGTTTTTCTTGGTGATGTAAAGATTAATCCTTAATTCTTATAATATCTGTTTCCTCTTTTTTTAATAATGGTTGATTATGTACTTATATTTGTAATTCCAAAGAATTGATTCCTAATCATGATGCATTAATTGAGATGCGATTAAATACATGTGGGACAATTAGTACTTCCCAGAGAGGATAAAATATTGGCATGGAAGAAGGAATTCACAAATTCATGTGTCTGGATAGTGATGTTTTGATTCTCTAGTGGTGTGTCTTCTTGTTTGGATGGGGGTAGTATATGTCGGGGGATGTTTTCTTTTATTTTTATGTTTCACACCACCTTTCATCAACACCTAGTTGTTTATTGTGGAATTTTAATGATGGTTACAGTATTTCAAGTGAAGAAAGATCTGCAAGTGGTATCATACTTGGAGGTTGTTCAGACCCCACATTCTTCTAGGATTGGTTTTGAATTATTAAGGGGTATGATAGTTTATGTGGTATCTGATATAAATTCCTAGAAACCCTCAGTCCATTAAATTATTCAAAATCTAGTTTTTGGGGATGTTTGTGTGGAAATATTAACTTATTTCGAGAGACTTTCAAAATTCTAGTTTTTCAATCAATGGATCACATATGTGACTAAGAATCAGTGGGTTACATTAGTGACATAGCACTAGTGGGTCACACAGATGACTCGTGTTGGTTTTTTTCTTGATGACTCATCATCGGTAGGTCATGTTAGTGACTAGAATCAGTAGGCCACATTGGTGACTCATGTAATTAGGTCATGTTGATGAATCATATTGTTAGGTCATGTGTGTGGCTCGTTGTTGATAGGCTATATGAGTAAGTCATGACAGTGACTCCTTATCTGTATTACATTTTATTGAGTGGTGTCAATGAGTTTCATCGGTGATTCAAATCAGTTTCAGATTTCAGTGACTCATTCATCAATGAATCATGTCGGTGACTTAGTTTTCAGTGATTAATTTCCATCTATTCTTAGTTTCCCAAGTTTGACCCCTCTTATGTCGTATTTGATGTTAAATGAGTTTCCTATCATATTTAAGTAGTTTTAATGATATTTCAAAAGATGGTAATCATATCATAAATTACTATGTTTTAGGGGAACATTGTAATATTCAAACATAGTAATATTAATCATGATATAACTTTTAAGTACCATGAAAATGTCCCCCTTTCATTGACATGTGATCTAAAATTTTATAAAGCTGAGATCCTGTATTCCATAAACCTTTCATTTTTCTCTTGGTACTCCTAAAACATTTTTTCCTAAGGATTCACATCTAGGATTTTGAAATTGGTTTTTATCCATTATAGCCTTACTTCTTATATATGTTACCCCCAAATCCTGCACAATGCAGAGTTACTGATTGGTTGTTCTTTATGGTAGGTATTCTTTAGTCATTCATTAATTTTGTATCATATGTGGTGGGTAATATAATGCATATTTTGTGTTTATGGTGGAATTTCAATGCTATGAAGATGATCTACCATTCCATAAAGATAATAAAAATCATTACAGTAATGGGTTTTTTTACATATTTATAATATCATGGGTGGGGAACATGTTGATGATGATCATTTAATTTATCTTCTATCTTTGACCCATGTTGTAAATTGTATCCATATTAAAATCACGGTCATGTGTCACCTCTATTTCCAAACATGTATGACTTGTTATTGTTTTTTTATTATTGAACTATTGAAATTATGAAATTGAGTAACCACATATCGTGGTTAAATATATGTATTACACATGACTGAACTTGTTTTGTGATCACCCATGAATATTAAAAGAAGAATTAACAAATGAGGGTTTCTAAATCAGAATGAACCTTCTTATTTAGTGTGGTTGTGCACTGTGTATGGTTATGTTCAACCTTGTGTCTTATTCTAGTCGTGTGTTTATGTGGTTGTGAGTGTGGCTACGTGTATGGGGTGGTACGGGTTGTGTAATGGAATATCAGGTTGAGAGATTCATTGATTGTGGACTGGATGAACTTGTTATGTTATAGGACAACATCTAGGATTTGTTATGGTTGTTGGGGCATGTTGTATTCATACTGTAATACTATCAATGGTTTTTTTGGGGGAGATTGATGATTATGGGTGTGGTGTGTGTTGTGTGGATATGAAGTGGGGCTAACAATGGTTCTATTTGGGGAGATGGATGATTATGGTTGTGGTGCGTGTGGTGTCGATCAGTTGTAGGGTGGTTGAGTATGGGTATGATGGGGTGTGTTGTGGGGTTTACCTATAAGTTGGATATTTTTCATCCTTTATTTATCTTTGTTTTGAGAATGATTGTTTTCTTTGGTTGTTAGTCACCCAATTAGGGTTTCAATAACAAGTAAATTCATAACAATGTCAAATGATTTGTTGTTAATTTTAATTCCTTTATCAATTTCAAAATTTACATTAGTTCAATCTAATATTTTTATTTATAGGTAACAATAATTTTGAAAGTGTTACGTAGTTATTGCTTACTTGAGAATCTGTTGGTTGAGATGAGTGTTTTGTACCAATATATATATATATAGACACACACATACTAGTAATTTCTTGTGATTCTATATGAAACCCTCCATAATTGAGAACCATATACCAAACAACCATATTATTATAGAGGAGGGTGTCTTTCCCAAACATCCTAGAGGGGGGACGGAAAGATTTTCACACACACTTATCTACAACATATTCTATGTGCTGACAGCTTAAAACTATTTCGGAAGGATGTGGTATGTGGCCTAGGTGTGTAGGGGTGAGTTTTTCTTCCTATCTATATTCGGGATGATATGTGTTGTTGTTCCTTGGTGTCTTAGAGATGAGATGTGTTGTGGTTTCTAGATGTCTTCATGATGTGATATGGTTGTGGACATGGTGCTTATAGGTAGGATGATATGTTGTTGTAGGTACAATGGGTGTGCTGGTGGGATGAGATGTGGTATGTGTCCTAGGTCTTTTTTGGAGGATTATGACACCAGTCTATTAGAAGAGGTGGGAGCACAATTTCATTTTTCTTAGGTTATGAGTGAGTCTAATTAGTGGGAATGTGGTGTGGGGTACCATATCATTGATGTGCTTACTTTATTACATCACATAACATTCATTATTTTGTGTGTGTTCCATGGTGTGGTTGGGTAGCCTAGTATACCTTAATAAGTGACTTTGGTTTCTAATAATTATCACAATGAATTAGTATTCTTCTCCACTTGTACACATGGGACTTTAGTTTTTTCTACTGATTATAATTTTATACTCACCTTACATTTGTGAAAATTCATTACATGTTTCCAAGAGGTCTAGAGGGACCATGCTGAGAATTACTATCTTGGATATTAGGATGGTTGTCATGTCAATACTAAGCATTTATCTATTCGTATTTACTATTTGGAACTTTTCACTGTATTCATATCTGTTTTCCCTTAAACATGCTTGTGGAATGAATTTTTCTTCTTATATATATATAAATATCTGTTTGTGTTAGATTTGTTTTGAGGTTAATACATATTACCTCATTAGTATGGATAATAAAATTGGGTAATGCCTCCCATTTTGTCAGATATCTACACAATTGGTGCTGGCCACCACCCCATGGCCGGATAAAGGTGGGACTCAGTTGAACACCTTCTCAATTTCTCCATTTCCATCTCAAAAGATGCATTATTGAAGGTAGGGGGTCCTGACAATGAATATATTCCAATATCTAGGTGATAATTATCATATTAATAAAGAATAATTATTATATATTACTATTTTGGTTAAAACAAAATCGTAGGTAAAATAAATGTTATTAAAAAATAATTTTCTGTATGTACATAATCACATTGCAGAGCACATAAATTTTTTTAGTTTTACCATAGTTTATCTATTATTTTAGAAACCCTTGTTTTTCTCTTAATGTAGCATCAAATAATTAATTTATAAAATATATTTTTGGATTACTAAAATAATAGGGGAATGCTATTTTATAAAAAATGGGTTGTGTTTTTTTTAACAGAAAAATTGAAACTATATTAGTATGTGAGAGAAAATTATTTTAGAAATAGTGATCAACCAATGGTGGTGTCCCTTGATGCTCAATCAACCATCACACTCAAGGGAATGGGAAATATCATTGATTCCTTGATTAATACATAATAAAATTATAATTTCATGTTCATTAATAATAGGTTACCACATAGTATTTTATCAATATATGATATTGAATATCTTCAACCACTCACAACCAATAAAATTATGTCATTTTGAGAATGAAACTCCATCAATGAATCAGAAAGAAATGCAATGAGATGTACCAATTTGTTTATATCATAAAATTTTTATCTAGGGAAAACATGCATAATGATGGGTTATATCTTCTGAGTTTATTCTAATGATAATATCCGTAAGAAAACTCCTGAATGAGATAAAGAGAGAGATTAGGCAACCACACTATAATCATTAGAAGATATAATTTATGCAAGGAAGCATGAGAATTATTTTTCATCTGATTTTTATTATATAATTTCGGAATAAAAAAATTCAAATGGTACAAATTAATAATAATAGTCCAAAAACCTTCAAATTCAAATACGTTATGATTATTAATAGCATGGAACTATATATTACAATAAAGATCACCTCCAAACCAATAAATAATAAATTTAGAAGTACATGATGCAAAAGTGGAGTAAAATAGATGAATAGATATGTCCAATTCGACACACATTCAACCCTAATATTGATACATGTTAAAATTAGGTTGATAGTGATTTTGTGGGAAATTACATCACAATCTATACAAAATGATTTAAGGGCCTAAGGGAATAAGTATCTATTCTAGGAAGTCATTTATCTTCTTTTTTATCTTTATTATTGATTAACCAAAACATATTAAAATCATATTAAATATATTTGTTATGAGGGAATGTTATTTATCTATCAAATAGTGGTAGTGTAAGACTAATTGGTTTTCCATGGACCTAGTTATAACTCAAATACAGAAGGTTTTTCCAATCTGTCTCGCTCAGAATGTCTTCACTTATAAGCCACATTTTGGAGTCATCTATTCAAATTTGTCATTCCTCCCAGTTAGATTAATTAAAAAAATGAACATATAGCACTAAATAAAAGGAATATTTACATTTGGATCATTGTATTAAATTATATGATATAAATAATGACATTCTATCATATTAGTCTATTTTGAAAGTGAATTTTTAAACATGTTTTCAAAAAAATAAAATCAAAATAAATATTCTGTAAAAAATGAATTAATAATGGTATTCATAAACTCATTAAATATTTTATAAACAAGTATAGGTGTGATAAAATATGTTATATCAACTAGTTATAAGAAACATAAAAAAAATCAGTGATCAGTGTAATTAAAAATATTTATGTTATTGAATTTAATTAAAAATAAATATTTCATAGTGTCTTGGGTGGAATATTTAATTATAATGTTTGTAGTGTGTGTCATATATAGTATCAAATAAAATGTTTTTGTATCATAATTCCTATGTTATATCATATAAAATTTCATTATATTTAATATTTTATTAAAAATCATACTCTTCGATGGGTTTACATTCAAATGATTACAATTTCATATGTGTTTTATTGGGTAATTTTTTGATACATTGGTTCATATTCTTCCTTATCTGACTATACATTTCAATATATAATTGATCATACCATTATAGTATGTTATATGGTAAATTATTTTTTATTAATGGAAATTTCATGTCATCATCAGTAAAAACATATTTGACAACTTTTTATTTCAAATAAATAAGTTAATTTTTTATTAATAATTGTTGTTGTTATTAATAAAAATGATTTCCCCAATTTTCATATTCTCCTTTAAACCAATGTTATCTTCTCATTTTGGGTAAAATAACAAGGATGATTATATACTTTTCTCTTAATTATATTTCAAAAATTTCAAATTTAAATTCTAGTAGATATTTTATAATTTTTTGGTATGATAAAAAATATAAAATCCCATTATTTTTTTAAGGATCCATTATTGATGTTTCTTTAAATAATGTACATATTTTAATAATATTAAAATTATTTTTTTAATTTTTTTTAAATTGACTAGTAATTTCTTATTTTCATGGTAACTCTTAAAATTATTTCTAAAATTACTTTAGAAAACATTTTTTCCCATCTTTTTTATTCTATTTTTATCAATTCCCATATGTTTATATTATTATAAATATAATGTATTTTCCTCCATATTTAATAATCTATTTAATGATATATTTTTCAAAATTTTCATTTAATTTTCTAATTTCCAATGAGATTTTTCAAAAACTAAAAAATTATTTTTCTCATCAAAATTATTTCTTTTTTTTTCTATCATATGTTTCATTAGGGATATTCAACGAATGACACTGTGAAAATTATTTACCAAGATATATTTAGAAATTTTTTGATCAATAAATGATATGATCAATCACTTTCATTTCCTTTCTAATTATCCAATTTGAATAAAAATTATGTTTATTTTAATGACCATCAATTCTAAAAAAGAAATTTTACATTTCAATGATTGAAGGTTGTTCCCCTAGATTTCAAAATCGATTGTTTTTAGAAAGTATTAAGAAAACCATGTAATCCATAATCAATAATATGTTAGTTTAAGTGATATATACATAGAATAATATTACATATATTTATTGGAGAACAATAAAAAATTTATATATTCTTTATTCGGATATAGATGATGATTGTTACATAGGATATTTTTTCATGTATTGTTAATAAATAAATTATATCTTCAGTTGTGTTATTATATTGTTTTCAAATTCATTAACAAGAGGAAATATATGTTTATTTTATTTTATTTTATTTCCAACATTGATTATTATTGGAAATATAGCACTATATTGTTTAATAATCCTCTTTATACCACATTATGGGATATGATCATGTTATCAGTTTTATTTAAATGTAGAATAATATTTGAATTATATATGTTGTGATTCCTATAAATATTATTGTTGTTAATGTTTATTTTTAATAATTTATTATGATTATCATACGGTGAATTAATATTCAAAAAATTAGTATCATGTCGGGTAAATGTTATATATATATAGATACATTTGTGGTTCTCAATACTATATTAGGAATTTTATTGTGTGAAATCATAGATCAATTTATTTCAATGAAACAATTCCACGATGGTAATTTCAAAATTCCTAGGATAAAGTTGTATTGATATAGGGCATCGAATAATTTGGGGTGGAATTAAGAATTTCATCGATGAAGAACAAGTTATCTATATACATATTATTTACTTATTTTTTTATTACATATTGATATATCATGATTATAGTTTCAATATATTATATAAATATTATGGATTATCATGTACTAGAATATGTATTATGATCATATTATTCAAACATATTATCATAAATTATTAAAAAATATATGTACCATTTCAATATGTGTGCTCACAAATTTTATTTATTCTACTTCCAAAGGTTGTGAAAAAATTATTAAACATGATATGTATAATAGAAAATATTATGTTGATAATTTATTAGATATATTTATGGTTTATAATGGATTGTATTGTTTCGTATATATTATTAAATAATAAAATTAGTAAAGAACAAAATTGGATCTATTTATTTTTATTTTCCATATTTTTAAACCTCTCTAAAGCTAAGTGTTCCAATAATTCCATGTATATAAATATTTTATTTATGTCATGTAATAGTTTATTAATAATTTGTTGTAATATACTTACAATATTGATTCTTATATGTAATTACTTTTTTTTATGACCTGGTTCTAGGTGTGTGATCTTGTAAGACCACAAAAATGTTTATTTTAATTTATTAGATACATTTGACAATTAAGTGGTTATTATTGTTGGATGATGATAATTTTATTAATGAGTGATATGACATGGATTCTCAAAATTTCAGTGATATAAAAAACCATTTTGGTGTCTTGATGTAATATTCTAAATAATACAGATTGGGTAATGATAAATTCATTGAAAACTATAGTAAAAAATAAATGTGATTTATCTAAGATTAAGATAAAAAATTTAAATTTCAGAAAATTAATTATAGTGTTGATTTACTAGAAATAGAATGTTAATAGAAATGTAATTATGATGTTTATTTCTCTTAATAAATCTAAATTATTTGATATCATGTGTCAGAATAAACAAGAAGTTATTATTGTGTTACATGAAACACTGTGTTAGTATACGTTACACAAGGCAATGCGTTTTAACAATACAACAATATATAAAAATAAAGTTATTTAACAATGCCGATTATATCCTATCAGTTGATCATATAAATATTATTAGAAATAACATCCATTTAAAAATTAATTAAATTTTTTTCAAACAAATGAACTACATTTGCAATAAAATTTATTTATTTTAGGTAAATTATTTTTATGTTCAAAAGTACCAATTTCCATTTTTATTATATTATAGAAAATAATAAAAATAATATTTTAAAATTATTGAAAATAAATTTGTTAAAATAAACATAGTTTTTGTATTATAATTTTAAAAATATATACGGTTTAACTTTTTTTGGAATTTTTGATAAATGTTTAATTTCTTATAAAGAATAAAAAATTTATTGTAAACATCAATTTTAATTAAATTATTTTAATATTTATCATAATTAAAAACATAATTTAAATTTAACATTATTCCAATTATACATCTATTATTCCATTATTGTCCACTTGATTTTATTTCATATTGATTTAGTATAAAAAACAATGTAAACCACTGAAAATTTTCTTTTTAATACCCATAATTATAATCATGTCTACGACATTAATTAAAAATAAATTTTATCTAATAAAAAAAACAATTATTAAAATAATTATTCTATATACAGAATAATAATTATTTATATCAAAAAAAATTCAACTTATAAAATGGACCCAATTAACAGTAAAAATATTAATAATTATTTAACTAAATTAAGGTGAAATTGTGTTTAAAATTAATTAAATTAGAAAGAGAAGTTAAAGTATGACTCAAAAGCTATAAAAGACACATTTTATATATAGATATTAACCATTTCTCTTATTTTATCAGTAATTTTAAATTTATTATCCTTTTGAGATGAAAAAACAACGTTGTAATTATTTGTTTTTACAAAATTACGAGTGTGTCACAAACCTCACCTGTAAAAGGTCATCCATTTTCCTATCATCATCACAAAATTATTTATAGATAATTTGATAAGTATCTAAAAAACTAATAATAATAAATATTCTCACCCACAAATATATTTTATGTATATCCATCGTTGGATGGATTTTGCGGTAAACATGTAGAGTGTGTATGAAGAAGAGGTAATATTCTTCAATGAGCATATATTATTTCATTTTCGAACCCCATACAATTTTATTATTTCAAATTTATATAATAAACTTAATATATAAAAAATAATAATATTTTTTAATAACTTTATGAAATAAAATCATCTCTAATTCTATCAAATGTGTTATGAAATCATCATTCGTGTGTTTGAAATACAACAACTTTACTTACTAATTTTATTAATTTTTTCCATTACCAACTCTCATGGTGTGGAATGAAGATTAATATAAATTATATTTATTATATATATTAAATTACTAATCACATAGACTAATTATATAATATATAATATTTTTAATTTCAAATCCATAGGGGATACGATAACGTCATTATTGTGTATGAAAAACTACCTCCTAACGAAATAATCTGTTTGTTTTTCACAAGTTCATTAATATGAATATAATAAGAATAATTATATTTTATATACAAGAAATAATATTGGTATTAAATTAATATTTAACATTTTGACTAAATATTATATCATTTTATTCATTCTTTTTCACTCCTTGGATAAAGAATACCTAATTCTTGTAAGTGTGGACCACCGCATTCACAATGAGATGTGACACTCTCCATTAAAAATCACACCACACAATTTATATGTAAACATTTATTAAAGAAATAATATTTAATTTATGATATTATTAACATTAAATAATGAAAAAATATAACTTATGTCTTTTCAATAATTTTCAATGAAAAATGGAAATGTTACTAAACTGTATATATGCCCTAACTATTCATTAACCATAAGTTAGATCATTAAACAAAAAATTATTTCATAGTTCGTCATAAAAGTAATATATATATATATATATATAATATATTTTTATGAATATTATTTTTGAGATGCTGAAATCATGATCAATGTAATAGGGCTTAATATAACAAATCAAAGCACATAAGAAAAAGAATGGTTGTTTTCCCTAAAACACGACATTACCATATAGTAAATAATACAATATTAATAATATTTTATGAGTATGTCATATATGGTATGATATATAAAATAATTTACATTTAATATATATGTATTATAAAAATAAATTTATTATATAGGATGCATGAAAAATTATGAACGAAGTATTGAAATATAATAATTGATTTCTATTCTCTCTTTCATTTCTGGGAGACAGATGTAAATTCACCACTAATTTAGTTTATATGGTGTTTATAATAGCAATTATAATTTTATATCATGAATGTAATCATTTAATAATATTTATTTTTCCATTTTTGGAAATTATTTAATGGGGATAATGATTAATGTTACAATAAAATAGACAAGTGATTTCCATTTCACATTGATTTTATGTGAGACATGTTCGATTTTCAACAAATATTATATTTTGGTGTTATATATAAATACCAGGAATGTATTTAAATTTGATTATGAATAATTTGTTTGGGATTTACATATAAAATTTAGGACATCATTTTGGGGGGTTAAAGTTCAAAATATACCAATGTGGTAATCAAATTTTGTCTACTTTTTCTTCTTTGAAACATATATTTGTTATTCCACTATATTCATTCATGATATGTATATGTCAACAATTTCATGTAGTATCATGAATTTTTTTTCATAGTAATATTTTATGATATGTATTACGTTATTTTATTACGGTTCCTACATTTCAACCTTACCTAGGTGGTAATGATATTATGTTACAATATAATTATTTATGAGGAATATTTTTTATTATGACTATCATGATTAAATATTATAAAACATATCTAAACAAAGAATTGAATATTAATAGCCTATGCTTATTAATTATTTTTTCATTATATAGTACCATTTTATAGTATTTTTTAATTAAAATAATCAAAATAAATTAATTAGAGTTGACATTATTGCCCTCTTTAGTGGAAAAACAATTTTCCTTAAGAAGATGTATTTCCAAAATAAATTTCTATTATAATGTGAATATTAAAAGTATTTTTTAGACCAAATTAATTTTTTTAAATATTATTAAGGAATTATCATTTCAAATTCCTAAAAAAAATTCATGTATTCTATTTGCAAAAATGTGGATGGAGTAACCTTTTTCAAGAAACATGACATGGATATTATTTAACATTATAATGCCCAGTAAATGATTTCTAGAATAAAATATAAGTATCCTATGTTCATTCCAAATATATTTTTTTCTTTATTATTTTTTTTCATTTTATTGTTAATGAAATTATTTCAATGATAAAAATATTTTAAAATTTATTTCTGATTTAAAAATGATTTTTCATTATATGAATAATAATTTCAATAAGAAAAGTTTCAAATGATTTTTAAATATGACCTTAATTTTTAATGGTATTTTGAAATAATATGAGGTATAAAAAATTAATGCATTAACTAATTTATTCACCAAATTTTAAATGATATCATTATTCTAAAATGATGTAGATAGTATTTCAAAAGCATTATCCATCAACGATCAAATTTGATGATGTTAAATATTCCATATATGGGATATGATCCAAGGATACCATATTTATTACTTATCTGAATGGTTTTTGTTTTTAAGAAAATATGTTTACGAAACCAATTTTTATATTGTGATTATGACATGATAATATTATTTTAAAATACAATAATTTTTCCATAGGATATTTTATGTTGAATTGAGGAAACAGTAATTAAACCTACCCCATTTTAATATTTTATGATGTGATAATATTATTATTAAACCCATATAATTTTATCCATTATGATAGGATGGAATGATTATGATGTTTGTGAACACATATTTATACTTTTCATTTTGTTATTGGTGGGAACAATAGATCATTCCAATGTATTTGGTAATGTCAAATGTTTTATGTGTTTAGGGGGTACATATCTTGTAAATCCATGAACAATAAATATGGTGCATGGGGGGTTACCCCAATCCCTTAATAGATTACATGGGAGGTCATCCCATTCCTGAAGAAGGTACATGGGTTGGTACCCAATGCTTAACATTTTATGAGTGTTTTTGTAGGTAACATTGACATAATATTTTCAATTCACATGTGAATTCCATAATTCTATGATTTTTATCAATGTTATGATTTAATGACACATGTTATATGATTTTGTTATGATTCATATCATATGAAAAGACAACATTTATTCTGTGAATAATTTTTTGATATTTTATATAAAGGGTATCCTTATCAATGTATATAATCATGTTATTGCTTTATTATATTCTTGTTATGTAACATATATATTATTAATTATTATATATAATAGGTTCACTCCCATTATTATGATTTCATTAAATAGTATATTAGTAATGGTTATTTTTAGGCTATTTCTAAGAGGAGTAATAAATTCAATGATCTTTTTGAGAAACATTAAAGTCCACATCCAAAAAATAAATATTTTGTACATTGTATTTAATAAAAAAAATCTATTATGGTCCCATAAAAATTGCTTCATTTAATGTATTGTATATGCATTTTAGAAAATATAATATCTATTTATGAAAAAACTAGTAAATTATAGATGGTATTAGGTGAAATGTTTTACTAACTGATTCAATATAGGATTGAAAAAAATTAGTGAGATTGTATTGATATGTATATGTATATGTCTAGGTATTTCTCTAATGATAAGTCTAAAAATGAGTAAATGTTTTGGAAAATAAGAAAAAAATTTGATAAGGTATAAAGGACGTGCTTACAAAAAATTATATCCCTTCCTTGATGTTACAAGCATATGTCAAACTAGAACACATGTACCTATTGCTAATAACCCTTACAAAGGAACTATGTGATCATCCTAATCATATCATAGTGTAAATGGGGGCCTTGAATCACAACTAATTTGACACTCCTAGGGAAATATATTTTGGAATTCCTTAATAGTTTGTGAACAATTGTTAATTATATAAATATATATTGACTATGAATTTCATTTTATAAACATAAGGTGTTTTTTAATTTTGATAAATTTAAATTTAATGGCGTGTTTTTTTTAGTTTTCTAAAATCTGTTAACACGTGAAATTATTGATGGAGAAATTGTAATTATATTTTTAATGAACGTTAATAATTATAAATATTGAAAATATTTATTTTTGGAAAATTTTCACATAAGTTATATTTTAATAGAATAATAAACCCATTTCATTGTTTTTTCGACATCGATTATCCAAAAACATACATGAAAATCAACAATAAAATATTTTAAAAAAAATATCCAAAAATAGATGTGAAATATCATTTTCCATGCTAATTATTAAATAACGGAGTTGGTGAATATTTTTTTAAATAAATTTAAATTAATTACTCTCCTCATCTTCTAAGAGTATTAGAAAAGAATTAAAAAAATTTGAAAAACACATATAAAATAATTGATTCACAAACACTTGAAATATTATTATTCAATATTTCAATATATATTACAACTAAAATAAAATAAAACCACACTTAAGAAATGATTCTAAAAATAAATTTGTTTGTAACTCGGTTATTATCTAGTATAACATCATATGGGGAAAGATAAAATTAACAATAAATATTATAACATGTATTATAGATAAAACAAATTAAATATTAAGGAAAAATTTATATTGAAATATATGATTATTGAACTTAGTAACTATCCCAATTTAAATGAAATCATACAAAAATAATATAACCTAACAACCACATGCAATAAATCCTTCATGTTTGTGAAATTTCTATTAAAATAAATTTTCATTTCAAAATATCTTTTTTATGTGATATATCAAGAATTTATTAGTTATAATCGAAAATTAACCATTTATTTTACAAATATTATCATAAATATCTTCTTTTATGTTTTATAACTTAAGAAATTTAATGAATGTTTGAAAAATAATATAAATAATTTTATTATAAATATAATTATAATATAAATATGTAATAAAATATTAAATCATATGATATCAATTAATTCATAAAATTTTCTATCACATCATAATTGATAGAGAATATCCGATAAACCGCCTTTTACTTTTAAAAAACATAAAAAATCCCATAGAAAATGATATATAGGAAAATTTAATTTTATTGGCTATTATGATAAAAGATATATATTCCATTTGGACATAAATGTTTCATTCTATTTATGATAATGAAACATCTAGAACAGAATAATTTCATTCTTTATAAGATTCTTCATAAAATAAATCATTTTTTATATATCATCACTATAAGTGAAATAAACATTGGTTCCATAAATCCATATACATTTTTAATGCCAGGTTTTTTATAAATTGTATAAAGATAAGAACTAAAAAACCAACATAAGTATAAATTTTTATTAAATTGAATAAACTAAATGGTTTTTTTATTTCACACACTAGGAAAATAAATTCATCGTGTAAATTTCCAGTTGTTCTCTAAGTAAAATCATAATGATATCATTTTTCAAAAGACCCAAAGTCATTTAATTCCCATAAACAGTATCATCCATTGTAATACCATAAATAACTAACATAAAATTTTAATATTTCAAATATATATCCCCACTAGAAGAACTCATATCTAAATTTAAAATACGTTGTATTTTTATTTCAATGATGTTTATTAATTTAAAAACCAAATAAATAAATAATATATAACATTATAAAACATGTTTAATATAAAAATTAATTAAAATATTTAATATACAATTATCTCTACAGAAATTTAAAATAATATATATATCAAAAACTAAAAATTAAATGACACATTATTTAATAATACTCCTAGTATATATGTGAAATGATATTCTTGATGATATATACAAAATATATATTACAATAACCTTATGAGGCACAAAAATTATTTATGGATAATGAAATGTGTCACTAATATAAAATAAAATCCCATATATAGTAATATAAACATTTGGATTATCACCATATAACTCAAAATTTCACGAATGAAATGGAGTAGGGGTTTATTATTATTAAAATGAGTCCAGAGTAAAGGAAAAGATGTATGAGTTGGACATGTAGAATGTGCGAGATCTAATGGAGGAAGAAGATGAGTGGGATCATAGTTCTGAAACATGATTTTCATATATTCAAACATCGACTGTATGCATGCTTTGATTACACCCTTTATCATCACACAAATATCCAAATCACATCCCTATAAATATTCGGTTTTATAAAAATCATTCTTTGAACATAAATCAGAATGTGTAAAATCATTTTTTGTTGAACAAATTCAACAAATCATTAAACATAACCAGGTTTTCTTTCATTCCTAATTATATTGACATAATATCATTCATACCCATATCTATAATGGCCTCATCTATACCGTTACCTACATGATAATCATTTATTGATTATTTGTAAAATTCCATAATTAATCTCAATATATAATTAATTCATTTCACAAAAATAATTAAATAAAATAAACATCATAAAAATATATTATCACCTACCCTCAACTCTTTAATATGAAATTTTAATTTTCTCCTCTATTTCCTATTTTATCTTACATGTCCATCCTATAGGGTTGGGTAGGAAGGATGATCATCCTTAATGGAGCCTAAAGAACGAACTATAAGATTTTAGAAATATTCCACAATCAATTTTTAATCGTAAAATGTATACCCTCTCCAAAATAATGAATGAGTGTATACCATTCAAGATTATATATCCTGATGTGATCTATTCAATTATAGAAATTATGAATAGATATATAATCAATATGATTGTTAATATAAAAAAAATCTAAAATGTAATGTTAGATGTTCAAAAAAATATCAGCATCACCTTTATTCAGCAAACTACTTCCATGTATATATTCTATAAATAAGTAAATAAAACGTGGAATATAACGTTCTCTTATGAAAATAATTATATCCGTTGTGAAGCTTGATTTAAAATTCCTAAATATCCTAGTATAAATTGATGATAAATGTATTTCTCACTTCACTAGTCTCAAGTATAATATATGAATTCTAATATAAAGTAACAAAGCATATATCACTCTAAAAATTTCAGAACTATAAAATAATAATAAAAATGACCTTACCAAAATGGTCTCCCACAAGTGACATATATGAATGTTTTCAATATATCTACAAAAATAAATAAAAATACTAAATTTTATTTTATCATGAATGGATATACCATTCATGAATTGTTTTTCAATTTCAAACTCTTGGAATAAAATTCTCACCAAAGTAAACTTGTTTCCCTATGCTTGATCTACATGAAACTGATAATTTTTTTAAATGTTTATTTCCACGTTTACCAACAATAAATCAATTTTCCGTGAAGAATATATATTTAAATTGTAATTAAATATGAATAGGATCATCAGTAGGATCATATGTACATTCAACACTAAGGGTATGTGAATGAAACTCTCCAAAATTTTGTAGGTGATTATTTTATTGATCATTATTTATCCTCACGAAACGATGATTGTTCAATATTCTTTTAACACCTTTAAAGGTGGCCATTATGATGTCACTATATTTTATATATGCTACATATAGTATTTATGTTTTCTATATGATTATTTATTTTATATTTAAAACATACCTTTATTCTTTTCATGTTGTGCAAATGCGATAATTTCATATGAGGAAGTGGGGACTACCGCCCCCTCATATGATGTGACTCATTCATGAAATACATGGAATGTATAAAGAATTAAATTAATGAACTTATGTGACCTACGCAACATATATATTATACTGGAATTATAATATATATATATATATATCTCTCAATTAGTTTTAATTCCATTAATATGACAAATAAATGAAAGTAGCGTTCATGCGTACGTACTGCCTACCGTCTCCATGAACGGTGCTTTTCATTTATTTTTATATCCAAATGTTATGGAATAGTATAAAATGAATATGAACTAGATATATATGATATTTAAATCATTAATACTATTCTGGGGATTATTTACCTAAAACTTCATGGACAATCATTTTCAAACAAGTTCGTTTTTGACTCATGTACCAAACATCGACAAAAACATCTGATATGAACTCACATTATTAACCAATTATTATAAAATTATAATATGTGATATGAATTGAATAATAATATTTTAATGAGTTACTTAAGAAATTTAAAATTTACCAATGTTTATTATTCAGGAATATAAATAAACGAACAGGACTAGTCGAACTTGAGCTAAGGGATCCTACCTATCTCTTTCTTTTTAAGTACTCTATTTTATGTCGTTTTTTAAGCTCCTCTTTCTTATGTTGGGGGATGTTCTTTTATATCCCTTATTCTGTAATTTTTATGTTCATATTATGATAGACCTTATTTGATATCATAAATCCATTTTTGGAAGTTTTTATTTGTGTCGTTAGGCTGCCGAGTTTTCGTAAGGGGTTTTTCATCTCACTTTTATTCCCGTGAGATTTATGCTACATTTTCCACCATTTACTTTGAGTGGTGTATGTACTTCCCATTATTATACTCTTCGTGTAATATACTTTAATTTATGAGTATTTACATCAATTTTCTATAGTCCTTCTTTCATGGGGTGTACGTTTCAAATGTTACACGAGTCGGTAAGGGAACCTTTCACCCTCCTAATTTTAAAGGACCTGTTTTTGCATTGTCTTTTAAATTAAATCTTATTATGTTGGGATATGTTATTATATATCCTGATTGATGAAAATTAGATTTCCAAGTGATGAGATACCCTTTATCCCTCTCATCAACTCTTTTTCTAAAATTTGATGTGTATCGAATTTTTACAAGGGGACTTCTTATCCTAATTTAAATTATTTAGGTTAAACCTCAACTTCTTGATTTTTTCGTGCTATGAATATGTGTGGATTACATATGATTGATTTACACTGATTATCCACTTATATTTTGTGTATTTATATTTGTCACACATAATTATGTCATTTCATTATCCTTGCTCAAATGGACTGATCCTTGATTGAGATTACATCTCAATTTCTTCTCATTGAGTCATTTCTTAATGATATGCACTCTTATTCTTTTATAATGTGTATATACAGCCCCTTTGACATTCCTTATCTATATTATGCCTATACTAAAGTAATTTAAATGTTTTTAAAATGGTCCACTTTCTTCTGGCTTATAATTTAAATGTTGAAAATAGAAAAATGACTCTTTTATTAAAACATTGTTTAAAATGATTTTAAGGATTTATTCTTTTAAACATTTATAATCCATGTTCATGTTTTAAAAAATGGTTTTAAGGAATTATTTATAGGGACATGAATGTTTTAAAACCCTTTGAAAAATTTCTAAGTGGTATGGGACACTTTTATTCTAACATCTCTTTTAAATGACTTCTTTTAATATTTTCAAAGTATAAATGCATTTTTCTCTCATAGAGTTATAATGATTTTATTAGATGTTTTTATTTTTGATAATTTCATGATGTGATCTCTTGTGATTGAAATATGGAAATTTTAATTATCTTTTATGCATGTTTTAAGTTATTTGATTATGTTATGGTTCTTGGGAAATGTTTAGGAAATCGAGTGGTTCCATGATAAACTAATGGCGGGTGAGCCCGATACAACTCTCCAATGCATTTGGTAACGCGAAGGTGTTAAATGTTATGGTTTCTCTGAATAGATATAGGGAATATACTGTGATGAGTATTCCAAACGTAACCATTAGGGTTACTCCCTATGTAATAATGTTATGAATACTTCAAGTTACCTTTATGTATTATAATTTCTATGAGGTATTCGTAAATCTTATGATTTCATGAGGTATGTTAAAGTGCATATGTTTTATGAGAAAAGTATGATTTCGTTGATTCTTATGTATACATGGACTGATGTTTTCTTTCCATTTTTGGATAACCCTTACTGATCTTATTATGCTCATCACATGTTTTTTTTTTTGAAATGTTTTTCAGAGGACTTAAAATGGAATACGATCAAGGACGGGATCAAGGAAATGTCATGATGTCTAAAACAAGGAACTAGATATGACACTTGTGTTCAAGAGATTATATTTTGTGAAAAAAATGGAAACTGAGTAGATGAGTATACCTTGTAGTCTTTGAGATGTAATAGTTATGTCCTGATTCTCTAAAACTCTAAACCTGAAATGATCCACAATGTGAAATATTCAATGTAATTCAATATTAAGTAATATTATAAGGCTGGGTCCTTATATTATTCTTACCCCCTTTAAATTTATTATAATGAATTTATTTATCATCGTGATAATTTAAATTGAATTTCGTGTTATTCATTAAAGATGTTTACAATTCAATGATATCAAGTTGGAAAATAGTTTTTATTTCAATGTCTATGTTTAAATGGATTGTTTATGATTATGTTTCCGATAAAAAAATATTAAGATAAATATATAAAATATTTTTAATTTAATTATCCTAATTTTATTCATGATATTTAATAATAAAAACATCATTTTCTACTCTTTTATATATTAAATAGTTCAGATAGTGTTTTAAATGAAATTTGAAATTATTTCCCTCTTATGTCAAAAAAACTGTTTAATTCTAAAGAAATGAATTCTAGAAATGTGGAAATTCCATAATATTATCATTTTATTATTAATAAAATATTTTACCATTTTTTAATGTAACAAAATTTTAATTTTATTTACCAGGGATGATAAAAAAATAATTTTCATATCTCCATTACTGAAAATTTGAAAGGAATATAATTATTTGATACATGCATGATAGGAATAGTGTTTTACAATGTATGGACCTCTTAATGATTTCATGATTCCATTATAATTTTTCATTATGATATTAAAATAAAAAAATTAAATTAAATTTTTTTAGTTTTCTTATTTAAAATTATTTATTTCAATTTGAAAAGGTTACTAAATTAATATTATGTTATAATAATAGTTATTAAATTATAAAATAATATTTTCATTAAGAAGTCTTTATAATGACTGTTAATTCATCTTTTATATGTTTCCAAGGATATAATAATATCTCAAACCCACAATTAAAAAATCATAACTAATAATTATTTGTATTTATTTACTTAAAATTATAACTGAAGGATTAATAGTACATTATACATATGATGACATTTTCAAGTTTTGCAATGGAGTATTAAAAATTGACTTAAAAATTATAGTATATTATAAAAATAATAATTATACAATAAAAAATTCACATCACACTAGGTAACTTTTTAAATTACTCCATCCATCACGAAACATATAAATTACCCGTAAATAATATATTTTTATACGTGGTATGTATACAAAATTTCCATGAAAGAGTATTATAATAATGAAAATGAATTTAATAAAAATATAATTATTAACTATTTTAAAATTATTAATATCAAATATATTATACACAAAATACATTCAATTATTTTATAAATTACTTATCATTTTAAAAATACTGTTCAAAAATAATATTTTTAAAATATTTAGATTTCGCATAGAAAACCATTTAAAAATAATAGTAATTTTTTTGAATGTAATTATATATAACAGATCATGTAAAACCCTCAAAGACACATAAAATTATAATAAATATGAAAATGTCTTATTGACACCATGGTTTCACTCCCCGTTCTTCATTGTCTTATATGATATGCAAGCACAAAAATGAATTTTAGAAAACAATTATTTTTTAGAGCAACCCTAATCATAAATAACCAATTAATTTTTTAATAAAATATAAATATATGATATATTTTAAATGCAAACATTAATTCTAAAATATATTAATCTTATTAAAAACCCCAACTATACAAGAATCATTAGAATTTAGAGAAATACATAAGTATAATAAATTAAATGGAATAAAATAAAAAATTGAAAACATTAAATTTTTAATAAATTCCTGGAATATAGATTATTTTCATGATCCATGGCCATTTCTATATGTGTATGAAACATCATAAATTTTAATTCACATAAAATTATAAATTAAATTAAATTAAATATAATTAAATATGTTTTTTAACATGAAATGATCATATTTCCTTGGAAACTAATAATTATTCATCGAATTAGAATTATAGTATAAGTTTTAAAAAAATAAATATATATTATTCCTTGTTAATTTAAAAAAATATAAACATATAATTGAGACAATGTTTAATTTTAAAAATTATGAAATTTCAGAAAATAAGATTATATGAATATTCAAATTCTCCAGAAAATTATAATCATGTAACAATGGGAATCATTCAGAAAAATAAAATATTAGATAATATATATACAACATTTTAGGAAACAAATCATATAATTGGTATATGTTTTAAAATAAACAATCCATTTCGTCTATCCTGAAGATGAACACTTTGAAAACATGATATAATTTATTATTTCATTCTCCACATTCAGACCACACCTCTAATTCACAATCTTTATTTCCATTATATTCTTTAATTTTTCTTAGATTGGAATTATTAGTTAATATCATAACAAAGGCTATATCCTTTCCATAAAAATATACTCAACACATAAATATATTCAATTTTAGAATGTAAATAATTAGTACGGATAGATGGAATTCATTATCCTTAGATGAATATGTAATTTAATGTTAATCATACTAAAGAACCAATAATAATATTAATTATCTAAAAATAAAATTAGAGAAATAAAAATGAATTATTTTTTTCTATTTCTCCCAATCCAAATATCTAGCATATTTTTTAGTAGATTGAATAATATAAATGTTATTTATATTTTAAAATAAATTAATACAACTGATCAACTGTGATATATTAAAAATATGTTTTTAAATCCATTTGTTGTTAATAAAATTACATTTATCTTTTATACTAAACTACACTCTCCCCAATAGAGTAGTAAAGTGTTTGTAAAGGGATAAACCCACCGGGGGTAACTAAAATACATTAATAATTAACATTGAACCATTTAGTAAGTAGTAACCCTAAATTGATTTGGATTTTGGATTTAATAGATGCTAATTTCATTGTTTATATTTTGAAAAAGTTGATACGGATTAAGATCAATTTTATTGTTAAGGTAAATTGGACAATCACCGACCAAACATGGGGTAGCCCTCATATTTGGTTGTGAAGTGGTTCATAGGTCTCTAATTGATTATGGTTAAAACAAAAATACCTATTCTATATGAAACTATTCTTTGGTACACATATATCTAATAACCTATATTAATTATACTTAGCTTATATGCAATAATTCTTCACTGGATAATGGGTATAGTCTTCTAAAATCCAATTAGGTGATGTTAAATACATTAAACATTCCATTGTTTTCATTGAAAAAAAGATTAAATAAATCGACACTTATTTACGTAAATACTAGACATAAGGGTACATTGTATTTATTTATATATCCATTAAGTTCATAAAAAACCTTACTCTTTATCCTTCCCCAATGTGGTTAACCATATCATGATGGTATTAATAAAAATTAGAGAATTAGTTACAGACATTATTGAATAATTATTAAAAAATGGAAATAGTGATCTTCACTATTGATTTGTTTTGAATAGAATATTTTGTAATAAAAATAATTTCTAATTCATTAAATGAGTTATTTTAAATGGTAATAATGAAATAAAATGGAATACACTTTATTTCATATGGTCATGGAAATGAAAAAAGTTTGTCAAAACAAAACAATGAGATATGAAATGGTGAATAATAATAGTATAATGATAAAAAATCATCTGGGAAATAATAAGACATAAAAATAATTTATGTAAACATGATATGGAAGAGAAGAAAAAGACGAAACAAGTTTAATTCTAAGAAGAAAACTGCCACCCAGATTCTTGTGCGGGAATCTTCATGATATGTATATAAAAATTAAAAAAATTAAAGGTGGTGAATTAAAGATCGACCTCATGTATTCTTTTCATGACTTGTTACATCCAATTAAGACATGATGTGACTAATTAATTCACCTCATGTATTTTCTTCACGTTGTGCAAATTACACTATTTCTATTTTTTAGCTTGTATTTTTTATTATTGGATACCTATTTTATGTAATAATAATCACAAAACATGATCATTAGTGAATAAGTCATGAATAATAATTAATTAAATTAATATTATATGTATATATAAATTTATATTATAAAATTTCCCCACACATGTATAAAGATTTTATTCATAATATAAATCATATCAAGGTGGATTTCTTAAGAAACAAACTTTAAAACATTATACATTCATTTAAAAGATGAAAATTGATATAATTTTATGAATAAAAATAGTCTTTATTAATTATTCCTACAAAGAAAATCATCTATGTATCATTATATAGTTACTTATCAAGATTCAATATTTAAAAAACAATATTTTCATAACTATTTTTCAAATTCCATAACGATTATTTAATTTATCCTTAAAAAATATGTATCTCATTAATCAAGGTAAATCTTTAACTAAAGTTATTTTCATACCCAGAATACATGTGTGAAAACATAAGAAATCATTTCATTAACATATGAATATCATAAAAAAAATTAAAATCATGGGGGATTAAGAAAAAAGGATTTAAATGAATATGTGGATGGGTGACGTGGGAATTTGATAAAAATAATGCTCAAAATAATGGTAGACTAAAAAGTATAACACATTAATGCAATGAATAGTAAAATAATGTAATTCCTATAACATACAAAGGTGTCCATACTCCAAACTGATGATTCTAGATCTATGATTATATCAATAATGTGTCAAAAAATTCACTATGTTCCTTTGATATTTATTTCATGTTTAATTATTTATCAAAATTATGTTTTGTTAAGACATCAAATCTATCACACAACCACTTATGATTCACTGGAGGACTCATTATTCTAGTAATAGTTATTTTTATTCTTTAATACACAACATAAGATAATTTTTTGCCTAAAACATTTTACATGGAAATGTGTAGTTGTACAAAATTATAATAGTAATCGTAGACCAGATCATTATCACTATTGAAATTTACATATTTATTTAAAAAATATCAATGTATTATTTTCATTAATTAAACAATCTACAACATGTTGTCAAAATATATTCATGCATATTACTAATAGAATAGTATGAAGGGATAATTTTATTAAAATATATCTATAATAACATGAATATTCATAGCATATATGGGATAAATAATGAAAATTTTAAGTTGGGTCTTATTAAAAAACATGACAACATTAGTTTCTCATTCATATTTAAAATTTATTTTTCCATTTATAGTATCAAATGATATCTATGAATGTTTATATTTGTTTACACACCCTTCGTGTCACGCAAAAAATATCCATTGAAAAGAATATGAAATCCTGTGTCAATAATTTTCATAAGAGTGGGAATTTAAAAAAATTATTGGCAATCACTGTAATTATAAATTCTTGTAATGTGTCAATTAAAGGTAATTTATTTTTTTAATATAAATTAAACTACTAAACTCAATAGTTATGGTAAAAATAATATCATGAGTAAACCATGAATTCAAAAAATATCTACCTTATGTATAACGTCTTTAAATGTTTGGAATGTGTTTTTAGGTTTATATAATTCATTATTTAAAGATGTCTCCTATATAGGTAAAAACAATCCATGTATATTGATAGTAGTGATCGAGAAATATTCCCCCACACCAAAAAATTGAACATTGTTTTCACTATGCTACAAATCAACTTGAGAGATAACACCGATATATGTAATAGAAAAGATGAAATGGTATCATGAAATTTAATTTATGGAATGGAGGGATTTGTTCCATGAGTTTCATTCGATGTGGAAACATGGTGGACTGTGATTTCAAATTGGGATACAAATATAAATTTTTATGAAATAAAACCCCATCCAAAAAAAAGTATCAATTACTATGGATTTACCTGTATTTAATTGTTGAAAATGCTATGCAGGAATTGTAAAAATTATTTCGAATCATCTCGTATAATTGTATATTGGTGAGTAATGTGATTTTTATTAAAAAAACTAATAATAATATTAGTGTAATAAAAAAAACACCATAATAACTTGATTGAACTTAATCATAATAATCCAAATATGGGTTTCCTCACATAATGTGATAATAGTAACATCATCTTCCATAAGGATAGTCAAATGGATCAGGTAGTGTCGTACTTCTGATTAGATGTATGTTAACTCCAACATGAACTAGTGGATGTTTCAAAAATATTATATAGATGTTTAGAGGGATTAAGCACCTCATTAATGCACTGATAAAGAATGTCACATAGGAAGAACAAAATTTAGTCTTGTTGTGGTGGTAATCTATATTTTCCATGGTTTCCCTATGAAATAAAATCAAATTGGTTCTTGATGTCACCAAAATGTCATGTCTTCCAATTTAGAGGGATCATGGGGGTGAAATATCCACATTAGTGACAACGAATGAGGATGCATATCTAGATATTACTACTGTAATGTAGTAATGAAATGAAAAATTCCCAACCATTGGAAAATAAAAAATCAATATCACAAGTTAATATAGTGAAATAATATATCTATTTGAAATGGAACACACATAGTATAAACTGTTCCTCCCACAATGAGTAAAAAATTAAGGGATGGGATTTCTATATAACTATGAAGTAATATAAATAATATTTAGGTATGTGTCAATTCCCCCCTCAAATAATGGGATCCTATAGCACTCCCACCACATCAATATCATATTAAGATAAAGGCGATAGGGGTCAACTAATGTTGTTGGTTTTGTAGTGATGGAAATGACGACAATGGATGGTGGAGGACTGCTTCTAATCTAGATCGTAACCATGTGTTTGAAACCATGGTAAATGAATTTAACATCAATAAATGTACATATTTATGTGAAATTAATCTACCTGGACTATAATACTAAATACTCATATTGAGAAATAATATTTTTCATCTTGGAGGGAGAATTAGTATAGGTAGGTGTTGGTGTGGTAATGATAGAGGACTAAGGGCCTAATAGTGGGGGGAGTCTACATGGGGTTTTTGTGAGGTAGGGATGATAAATAATAGTTATTCAATTATTGTAATATCCATGTGGGGGTATTTTTGAAGGCGCCTCACTAGATTATTTTATTTTGAGATCTATATATCGATATTTAAGGATCGGGGTGATGGAATGGAAAAGTTAGTTGTGGATAAAGATGAGATACGGGGTGTTTCAGTGGTTGGTACAAGTGTTATAATGTGTAGGGGAATGGTTGTGTTAGAGGTTGGTGCTGAAAAGGATGTTCCAAATAAAAAGGTTGAGGTTGTTGAAGGATATGGATCGATGACATTGGGATTGGGTTCCTCATTAGGGGCCCTCAATGTTTCCAAATTCCCATCGATGGATGTTGCAATCAGAAATGAATTCGATTTTCCATAGACTATTTTTTGATATTTTCTGGGTAATTTTCATAACCATTCTATAAGATTGTGTGAGATTACTAGTCCTTGTGTTCCATGAATAACTACTTGATGTATATTAAATATATCAAATTTCAAAAAGACACACTATATTCATGAAAATATTATAAGAAATTTTTAATAGGAGACAAAATTAGAATAATAAGGGCACTATTGGGTTCATAATTCATGTTTAACACTGATGTAGAATGACCATTGATTTCATGTGGAATTTTTTTAAAAATATTCATAGAAAAAATATAATTAAATACAATTTATTTTATATTTGTTGATAAAATATCCTTATGTATACATAGGGGAATTTATATTGTGAAATTCTAGTATTACATGCATATCCATGGTACCATTAGAGGAAGCATATAGAGATATTTGTATGATCCCTCTTACAAGAACAACAACTAAATCTTGGATCGATGATAGATACATAATGATATTAAGAGATATCACCAAACACAATGATTCATGATCATTCATTATTATAGATCATTCTATCTGGAGGTAGGATAATGATTTGATTTGATTGTATCCATGTACTCTTTTTCTATGATGAACAAGTATCAATAAACCAATAAATTAATATTTAGATCAATTTTTGTGTTGGAATTTATTTTAATGGGGATTTTATTAGTGAATTTTGTTATTTTTATAAGTTTATTCTCCTCCAAACTAAAGGTGATAGATCAAGACCAACATGAATACTGACAAAGGTTCATTACTTTTTTAGGTGATACTTTATCCCCTTTTTCGTTGCTCTTAATATAAATTATATATTTTCCTATGGTCGAATATCAAAATAAGAAATTGATCATTGAGCACCAATTTCTGGTTGAAATTATTTGATAATACATATCTAGGATCAATATGATGTCACATAGGTGAGATGGTGGAATCGTTGAGTGGATCAGAACAAATTAGAGACACCACATCCAATATGTGTGTGCACATAATGATTAAATGAACATGATTTAATTTCCAAAAATATTGAGAGTAAATATTCTTTAGAACATATAGTTAGAGGGTGAGCCAAAAGGCATTGTCTATTTTTGGTGATGTCGAGGACAAGAATCATTGTTTTGATAGTACGAGTTCTTGTGGATGGAAGATATAGTGTTTCTGGATATACACCATCTAAATGTAATGAAATATCATATTATTAGAGTTCTGGGGCCCTTCTCGTATGAACTATGATATTAGGATGGATTTATGGACCACACAACACGTGATCCTATAATTTGGATTGTGATCACCACTGAGAAGGCTTGGTATGAAAATTATAGGGTACACATAAATGACATATGATTACATAGAGAGAGTAACAAAATTTACAGTTAAATAGAAAATTAATCGATGAAATGTTTAGTGGCTATGTTGTGAATTGGTTCATGGGTAGAGTACATAAGGAACATCCCACGATGTGCTATTATAAATATATAGACAAAGACATAATGCTTTTACAAGGGCCAAACCCAAAGTCAAAGGGACCCAACATCTACCAATAATAAATATCATGTACTAAATTTATATATTCTCATATCCAATTAACACTATACATTAGAAACCAGTCATTAAATTGTGTACCAAATATCAATTGCCTAAGGGGTAGTATGAAATCAACATATACATATATTTAATGGTCACATTAGCATAAAATACTTGATATATGTGATGGAATAATATCATGATACCTGAAGTGAGATCCTCTATTAATCATCAGGCCATTGGTGGAGTTCTCAGTATCATCAAGTCCAACGCTATGTGATGGGATACCCTATATTCTTTATGTTATTTTGGGTTCAAATTTGTCTATACCCCACTGACCTAGTTTTGATCTTCATTTCCATATCATATCTATACATAAATAAAATGTATAATTCTAATTGAGAGATTTCTTCAGCACTACCTATCATGAAAATTCCTTTCATGTTATCTGACATGTGGACTGTGTTCTCCCAGACCAGTGCTTTGTGGAAATATTGATATGTGTTCAGATGCATTCATTATGGTTGTGGATTTACCTTAAGACTATGTGTCCTGTTACATATATCTGAAAATTCTTGTAATATTAATTGTATAACAATACATTTATAGGAGATAATTTGGTTCATTATTTTTATTCTTTGTCAGTTCAGGGTGTCCAACATGGTATTTTTATGCTCACCAATACACATGTGTTTTCCAAAACATATCATTTATTTTGACAATTATATTGATTTTTTATAAAATCCATGCTAGAATGGGAACATATTTCTCTTAGTTAGACATGAAAGACTATGGTGTGTTGTCGCAGTATCCTGAAAATAGTTCCTACCTATACATTTAGTTATGACTAATTTTCATACTCTTTTGGGGTTTAACTACTTGGATCAATTTATATTCTTTTAATCAGTTTCATAATATTGTTGTATTATTTTTTTGTAGTAATGCATTTTTATTAAGATTTTTTCATTTCATAATATTTAGTTCTGGATATGTGTGTGTGTGTTTACATGTACATAGGCCAACATAATCCCTGTTATTGTTATACCTACTCGGAACTAGTGATATTACCCTGACCTATTGGATGTAGGCATGGGGAGTCACAACATGAGAACCACAGGGATATGATAAGATAGAGTAGAATTAGAGTAGTCAGTTCAACTACAGGACAATACTATGTGAGGATTTTTTGGGGAAATAGTGTTATGTTATTCGAGATATGATTTTAGTCTAGAGACTCATGTGTTTGTGAGAAAATCGATGTATCCAGAAAATATGACTCCAATCACCTACATTTCTATTCTATAAATGAGAACACTTGTTATAGCAATAAATGTTAAATTCATCATATTGGAAAGATTTATGGCTTCCAAATCCTTCATTACATGTCACTCCATATAATTTCTTTGATCGTGGTACTTCTGGTTTATTTTAGGATTCATCTACATAGTATACAAGTTAAGATTCATCCTTAGGGTCATGGGGATTTTCTGCTTAGTGATGAGACTTTTATGAATGGACCAGTTCTCGAGATGTTACCTATAGGTGGATGGCAAGCTATACAAACACAAAAATAGTAGATGATTGTACCGATGTTACTAGTGGGTGAGGTGCAGATAATGATCCCACATCACAATTCATTGTGATAGAGACATCATAGGTTCCAAGGAAACCCTGATCCATATGTGGTATATGAATTTCATGAGGTGGGGATATGATTTTTATGTCTAGTCATGACACTCATAGATCAAATGGTTGTTATTATAGGGAGCCTCCTTCAGAGATTCAAATAACACTATTTTTGTTTAGTGACACTGTCTTATGATGAGGTCACTCTAGAATTGTCTATGTTTGGGATCATATTAAGAGACATCTTATCATAAACTATCCTAAATGGTTTAAAATAATTGATAGCTTCTTCAGCTTCAGTACAAAAGGATGACCACAAATGTATATTTTTAATGTTTAATATCTTCTTCAGTTACTCGATGGATATGTTTCGATAAATATAATTTCGGCTCAAAAATTAAAGAGATGAATTCATAGAGAAATATAAACTATTTTAATCACTCTATGATATCCTATATATGATGGGGTATTATAGGGAACATTTGTGGTTTAAAGTTTCTTGGATGAGTAGAAACACCCATTGGTTGTAGGAATGGGACGATAATAGTAGAGACCTCGACATCTGGGAGAAAATATTTGTCTCAAGGACATATATATACATGATAATTTAGGAAGATATCACACTAAAAGGGGTTTTCAGTTCATAGATATCATGGTGGGTTCCTTTAGCCTAGGTCTACGTGGTGCTATACATGTGACAGTATGGTACATCTTCCAATAGATTTTCCAACTGGCTTTGTTATTGAAGGGATAGTGTGGATGGTCCTCCAGGGAAGAGGAAATGGTAGTATAATGTTGTTCAATAGGGATTTGTAAATTCTATATTAATTTTTAATGTAGTATGATGTAGTAATTTATTTATCTTGTTATGACCACCACCCCTGGGAGGTCCGTACTTGGCTTAGGGAGTCAGAGGACATGGGAGAGGGTAGCTGTAAGCAGTCAAGTCTTATTATAGAGACACTTGAATAATGATATGATTTTTGATTTATGTATTTTTATAACATAGTTTTATTAAAGATAAACACATGTACTAATCATTACTTTATTTCCACCTATTTGTTTATATATAAAGAGTATAGTTTATCACTTGGATCAACCCTTACACTTGGTGACATTAAAAAAGATGAATCATCGATCACACACTTATGATGATGGAGTGAACTCACTCTAAGATGTGAAATTTTATATTGATATATATTTATAAATGAAATGATGCCTTATTAAATCATCTTTGGTGTGGAATGGTTATGCACAATATATTCCTAGAATTACTATTTTAGTATGAGGATGTAGTGTTTCTACATCGATGGGTCCGATATTTTCATTTTTGGGTGAAACGGAATCCCAAGTAGTTTATTATAGTATAATAATAGAGGGTTTCATCCAATTACTCATATCATTGCTTGTAAGACCCATTCTATTGTGGATGATTAGGGTTTTCAGTTTCTTGATGTGGTGGAAGAGTTTAACATCTTTTTTGGATACATTCTAGGATCAACAACACATAGAGGGAGAGAATTATACATACATATATAACATCATGAGATAGAAATCTATCCCAGAAATTCATATTGATCCTATAAATCATTTCATGATGAGGATGAATTTTGGGGACGTTCATATGAGGTGTTTTTTAGAATGAATGTTTCACCTTAGAGAGCCATAATTTTTTTCCATGAAGGAAGACAAGATCTTGATGGTTTTTAAAGAATATTTTTACATAAACCATGTGAATAGGGAGAAAACATATCCACTATTGGGGATAAATGACTTATAAGATCAGTGGGGAGGGGCTTGATGGTTCTCAATAGTTTACCTCATATCAGGCTATCACCATTGGAGAGTATGGGATATAGATATATCAAAGATTACATTCATATGTTTCTATGATCACTATGATTGTTTATTATGATATTTTATATGATGAATTCCATATAAGTGTTCAAATTTCTCATGTAACATATATTTCATCCATCCAAATTTGAGATGTAGGAGTTTGGTTTCCTAAAAGATGATATCTAAGTGGAGGTAGTGGAAGTGGACCTAACTATTCTCAATGAATTTTTAGCTTAGGAGAAAACCAATTATGTGACATAGGTGTTGATATTATTTGTCAAGGAAAAATTTTAACAATTATTTATACATAATTTATCTTGGATAGCAGCACTCAAGACACATTTGAACCGAAAGGGGAATGCATTCTTGTAGATATAGTTGTGCTAATACGAATTTTAATTATTGATGTAATAATTGAATATACCTACCATATTGATATTTATAGATGACGATGTATAATATGTAGTATTCTATGGTGTATTAGGATATAGGAATAAATGTGTTCCGATGCATAAGAAACAAGTTTACCACCAATGTTTCACTTATTTTTGTACTCGATATATGAAATATGAGACCCATCATCTTTATTTGGCCATAGTATTCATCACACTGATGATGTGGAGACAATACTCAATAGGTGAGCAGTTTATTCCTTATTCTAATGACAATAGTCTTATTTATATCATCTCTCAGGGCGATCCTAACCTGAGTTAGATGTGAGGGAATGAGTTCCTCAAGGATTATGACATCAGAATTTTATATTGTTCGGGGATGAGGAATGTGTTAGAATATTCTATCAGTATGAGATCATGTTTGTAGTTTTAGAATTCACTATAAATGTAATAGGCTTCATTGTAGTTATCCTATGTTAAATATATAGAGTAGCATAAATATAGTTAGTGGTTGATACCCCTACACTTTCACAGCAAGTCAGCATGGAACATCATGGGGATTTTGACAGTGAGACCCTACGTACAATTATATCTACAAGAAATGGTCTCGATTGATATTATAAAGATGTGGATAATATAATTTAATTATAGAGATACACAATTGAAATAATAACATTACGAGAGGAGGTTCTGAGATGGTTTCATACATCCACATTGTAGGTACATCTGGGTTTCGAAAATATGTACCAAGACGATCGACGTTATTTTTGGGGACTACGAATGAAGAAAGGAGTTTCATAGTTTCTTTCATGAAGACATATTTATCTTAAATTGAAGAATGAGAACCATGATTCAATTTCTTTTTCTCAAGCTATAAATGATATATAATTGAATTAGGATGATATATACATTGAGCTAGTGGTGGTATTTTCATGAATATCCATGGGCATGATACCATCTAGGTGTTCATAGACCAACAAACCATGTTGTACAACATCATAGAAACCTAATAGAATAGATTATTAGAGATATTGGGGGAAATCAATATATAAGATATAGTTAGACTCCCTAGAGTTCCCTCAAAAATCATTCTTGAATGTGACGCTCGTTCCACATCAAGGGTATGGAAGGTATTATAGGAGGATTTTGAAACGTAGTAATTTGGATAAAACATTTCACCCCTACCATAATGGCCAAATAGTAGACCATTTAGGTGTTTTCATACACACTCTGAGATTTCATGTTGGACCTTTTCAGTAGTTTTTAGGACCACCAACCGATGATGGAGTTTGCGTAAAAAAAAGATACCAATCCACCATTGGGATGAAAAAATTTGATGATTTGAATCGTCAAACCAATAGATTACTTCTAGGTCAGCCTGGCCTAATATAGGTACCACTTTTGGGACCAATGTTGTTGTGAGATACTATATAGATGGTTCATATCATAACGAATTATATGAAGAGTTCATGGAGCCATCAAAAATATTATGCTAATAGGTGATGAAGGATTTTAGAGATTAAATTAAGAGATCATGTGTTCACATTAGATTAACCAAAATTGGATTGTGCAGATTTTTTAGTGTTGAATAGTAAATCCTATATTAATTTTCCATTCCTAGGTACTCTATATAGTTGGAATGATGCACTACCTCATATCTATTCCATTGTAGTTAGACATTGTATATGACATTCTTATATGTTTCAATAAATGATGTATAGGTGGGACCCCTCACACATTATCTAATAGGGATATATATATTAATGATAGGGATACATTTATTTAGTACCCCTTATTGATTTAGAGTTTGATGTATATGATCCTTTGTGGGTGATTTATTCCATTAGTGAATGTCTATGTGAAGGCCATGCGTCTCCATGACACCTCTTAGGAGAGGGAGGCTCATATTTCTGTTCATTATCCACGTCTCTTCATGTAACCATTATTTTGGATTTTTTAGATGAAAACCACTAAGGTTGGGAGATTGTGATGACATAGATACTACATGATTTATTTTTGGGATATTGTATTAACTATTTTTGACACCAGATATTGTGACGACCTTTCAGTCTAAGGCCTGATGTTCCCATTTTGAAAATTTGAGGATTATTAAATATATTACATTGTATGTTTGAGTTTTTTCATGGTAAAAATGGTATAAAATTAAAAAATGCCCCTATATGATAAATCTAAGGGAACTATGGAGTTCAGATCATACATTTTACACTAGGAACTACATCACCTTTATTGGCATGGGGATTTAGTGGAAATATAATTGTGAGTGTAAAAAACAAATAATATTATTTTATTTAATAGTTTATACAATTAAATAAATTATTTGATTCAAACATTTCTATAATAGAATTATCAGTTTATTGACGAATCCATAGAGCCATTGGAGGAATCAAAGAAATTTATTTGGAGGATCTATCTTTGTAAAACATCATGTTGAGATTATATTGAATATTATAGTGAAAAAAGATTCGTAGAACTCGTGAATGATGATGAAAAAAGATCATTATTCATCAGTGATCGATCAATTTAGAGAATATAAATTGATTTTATTATGATTCTATCCTCATTTTCTTAATCATTGAAAAACAAGGATCTATCTTCCAATAGATTGATCAGTTGTTAAATTACTTTGTCGAATGAAATTGTTCTGGTAAATTTTTTTTGGGAGAATTTATTTTCGATGATTTGATAATTAGATGTCATTCTAAAATCTTCAAATCTTGGCCAACATGAGCATTATCCAAGGATTGTTCATAGTGTTCATGTTTGTGCATTTATTTCATTTTATTCATGTATCATGGTAATTCTTGATTGAATTGTGATTCAATATCCACCTTGGGAATCAATTGCAGAATTGAAAATTCATTTCATAATAATTTGATATTGTAGAAATGAACATAAAATCATGTGACAGATTTGAAGTAGTAGTAACGATGAGTGGATCAGAATAGACGAGATAACCATGATTCGGCAGGGTGTGAAATTTAAGGATTTTTGAACAACAAAAATTATGGAAAAATCTGAAGGCTATATTCTGTAGAAAATTTATTGAGAGTCCCATCCGATAAGGAACCACAACATCTGGTGAGGTCAAGGATGATAATGAAGGAAAAAATAATGTGAGTTCATACAGAAGGAGGAAAAGGGTTTTAGGAAAAACCTAGTCCACATGGAATGTTATCTAGGATTACATAGAATATAGGGCCTCTAAGAGGTGAATAAGGATACATTATAGATTTAGGAACCACATAGTTTCTTACCCAATCACATGGTGTGTGATCACCTCCCATATATCAAGTCTTGTACCTCATAGGGTACACAGAAACAACATCAGAGTACACATCAAGAGTCACATTGTGTACTCCAACACAGATAGGGATTGGCTTTCATATACATTGTTTAACCCATGTACATGTAAAATGATTTTTTACATGGGAAACCACATGTTTTGAATTATTAGGTTGACATGGACACATATGGAATACTTTTATACATGCAGGACCTAGGGATAAAGGGACAGTATGATTTACCTAACTACACACATTATAATCCTTAAATATTGGATCAGATACCAAGTCATATAAACCATGGATAGTTTTTGTCAGGGAACATTCCCCATATCCATTTCCTGATGGTTAATATTGAATTGCCTCATATAAATTGTATAATGATAAATTAAGTGGGACTTCATGGATATATTATTTCGATTCCTTTAGTGTAGATTGAAGTGAGATAACATATTCATCTTTTTATCATAGGTGGAGATCATTGTATCATAATGAACCAAAATTTGATAGTGTTTATCCTCTATATATTGTGTTATTTTGGATTTATATGTTTTTATACCCTTTGTCTTTGGATAAAACCCTCATTAGTGTATAATTTCTTTTAAATCATACATTGTATAAATCTGGTGCTGGGAAATGATGAAAACTATTGACAATGATGTCATTACTAGTAAAATATATAGTTATTTAATGTAGATTTTGAAATCTATTACAGAACCTATGTCATCTGTCAAGGATTGTATGTTGTTTATTGTGTGATTTTTTATTAAAAATGAACCAAAAAGGTGGTGGGTTTTGAAAATTGTTTTATGGAAATGACTTGATTTAATCATTTTAAAAGTTGATATAGAAAAGATTTTTTTATAATTATTATATAAGGTGATAATTTCATGTTCAAAAAACATATTTAATTGTTTATTGTAATGAAAAATATTGACATGGTTTTGTAAATTTCAATGGTTATGTGTTTTCAAGATCTTGATTCGCCTCATGCCTCTTAAATAGTCGCACAACATATCATCCCCTGACACAACAGTCATGTTGTCAAGGATTAGACATCAATATTAGAGTGAATAATACCAAAGTCTAATAATATCATAGGTATGTGTGAGTGTAAAATGATTCTTGGGGATCCCAATCGGAACAACCCATGATCCCCGACTAAAATCACAAGCCAATCAGTTTTGACATAATAAGTGTTTCCCTTAATTATAAAAAATGAAATTTATTAATAGGATATTAACATCATGTTTAGATATAAGGTAAATATTTAACCTGAATATTATAGAAACCTAGTAGAATTACAAATTATGTAACTCCCTCCCAGGTATGTGTAGCTCCCTCGAATGATCATCTAATGTTTAGTTTCCCATCAAGAGGAGGACGAGGCTCTGGTTTAACTTCACCTTCATCCTTGATCCCCTTATGAGTATAGGGTACTATATAACTTCTTGTATGAGGATAAGAATCCTTTGGATCTCAAAAATATTACATTTTCTCTCCTGGTCGACATTCCAATTGACGATCCCAATCATCCATTGTATAGGAAATGTGGATGGAGGTTTTGGGCACATAGATTGTGTAAAACCACTTGGAAATTTTTTTATGGGAACACCGATATATTTATCCATGATAGAAACAAAAAATATGTTTCCATGCCTCTTTAATATATCCAATGATAGTTTTTCTTCATTTGGACACCTATAGCTCGAGATATGGAAAGATCACAACACACCACTTTTGACTTCAGCCGGATTAATGTGCTGGACAAATTAGACTGGATGGGATTCCAGTTGGAGGAATTATGCATTGGTTTATTCATATGTCATTTTTCCCACTTTGTTTAGGACCATTCAAAAAAATATTATCACATTTGGATGCACAGTTTATTATAAATGTGTGGTTGAATCTACTAGTGTGCTTGGATAATGCGATGTTTGGCCCATTTTTCATGAACATAATCATGGGCCCTCCAAATCACCTCCACCATTATGGAAAAAATATAATTTAAAATTTATCTTTTATAAAATTATAAACACAAAATTATTGAATGGAACATGAAGTAAAAGTTTTAATTATTTTTATAATTTTCAGTGGAAAACTAGTTTATCATTGTGGTGTAATAATGAAAATGAAAACGTGAATCTCTACACATCACACCCCCACACATAGAAATTTAGAATCTTGGGGGGTTAATTTACAAAAATTATGCTTATATATAATTACAATATTATGATTCATTAAAATTCAATAAAAATTGAATTCCTGATAGAAATGTGATCGAATATGAAATCAGTCCAAGGAGTTATTATCAGTTATCATGTATAATCTCGCCTAAAAAACTGTATCCCATTGAAACTCTAAGATATGTATGATAAAAATTGAAGAAAACAATTCAAAAGATAAATATGTCACAAATTCTCTATGACTGTGTGGGTGCAATAAAAATTTCATGATATTTTTCACTTTCTATTAAGAAAATATTAGTTATTTTAAAAATTGTTTAATTATTTGAACCTTTCCTCTGAACATTCCCCACATCCATTGAAATAAAATTCAAGATCCACTCACTTAATCATTCCTTAAATTCAAACCATAAGATCTCGACCAATATATCCACATATATTGTACATTTCATCACTCCCCTGATTTATTATTTTTCATCATAAGTTGAACTTGGAATGAATCTCACACTCTTATCCCAACATTAGTTTGATATTTTCATGAAACTAATTGTAATAGTTATAAAAAGATCAAAATTCGAGGAATTTTGGGTTTTTACTTCCCCAATATACAACCCTTTTTTGGTTTTTTAAGGTGCCCAACAATCGGATAATAGGTACACATGCATAAGTAAATCTGTAACAATAATGAAAGAGACTAGATTAGAAATGAACGAATGAAAAAATGTTTTTGGAAAGAAGTTAAAAAATCAAACTAACTTTTATTTACCTTCCATTAAGTAACATATTTTCACATTTCATGGTTTGGTAAAAATATTTGTGGAGAGATTAAGTGAAATAATTTTCCCATAATGTATTCACAAAACGATTCCATTATTATCAATGGATTTTAAATGATACAACCATGTATATCATTGACAATGATATATATTTCAATAGAAAGTCACACCAAAATGTTGAATTCTTACTAAAATGAACATTTCATCAGAATTTTTTTTAATGTTAAATAAACATGAATTTCAAACATACGACATGCAATTTCTTTAACTTCTATTATTAAAAAAGATTTATATTACCTATTAATGTTGACATAGAATAAGTAAAATAATGGAACAAAGGTGAGGGGAAGGGAAATGTGGGAAATAAACAATTCAAACCAGTAAGAATAAAAATTGATCGAAAAGAAAGATAATGAAAATTCCTATTCAACCCAAGAATATACCCATCCCACCACACATAATGTTTACAGTGTCCTCATTATAATAAATGAGAATGTGGGGAGAAAGTAAAAACCATGGTGTATCTCATTCATATATTGTTTCATGGAAACATAGTTCCTTCCATCACTGACTTTGGAATGGATTCGTAGACGTGCTTCATCTGCTAAACATTTACAATGAATATTTTCTTGGTTTCATTATTTTGATCCTAGATATCAGAAAATGGGGAGAAATTAGTAATAGTTTATGGTTTCAATTAGATGGAACAATGCGTTCCTAGATGTATCATCATCTTTGTAGTGTAAAAAATTACCTTATTCCCAATGTTTAACTGACGATGAAGGATGACATGATCTTATGAATCATTGGGTCACTCCATATAAATTTGAGAGTTCACATATGAATCTATTCAAATTTCCTCCATCTCTAGAATATGAATCTTACTTTGATCACCTGGACTAAAAAAATTATAATTGAATTGTTTAATGGGCTAGTAGGCCTGGTGCTCAATATAAACACGTAGGTGAGAACTCTTTCTAAATAGTATCTAATATGGTGACATGAAATTGGGTGTTCTGAAAGATGTATGGTGATCCTGTAAGGTATCATTGAATATAATACTCTAATCTTTTCAATTAATATGAACCATTTTTTAGTAATTTGTCTCACTTGAAAATTTTACACATCTAATTGACAATTGGTTTGTTGGTTCTATGAAGAAGGAAATCTATGGTTGACCCCATACAAACAAAAAATAGATTGCATTGTTCGGTTGAATAAATGTGTACCCTATTCAGTCATGATGAACCTAGGAAATCCAAACATACAAAAAATTTGGGTTCTCAAAAAATCTAATACAGTTTTGGAATCATCAGTCGTTGTAGCTCATGCACCTACCCATTTTTGACACATAATCCAATGTCAGAAGAATGTAAATATTCCAAATAAAATTTGTGAATGGTCCCATAAAGTCAATTCCCCAAAAATAAAAAATTTCAAGAAATATTATGGGTTTTAGTTACATTTCATTTATTTTACATACATTAACCATTCATTGATAGTGAGGAAAATATTTATAGAAATCACGGGCATCCTAAATATGTTTTTGCGAAAAGTGATCTTAATCAAGGACCTTGTGAGTAGTACATTGGGGTCCCATGTGGATCCCACAAGCATGTGTTTGGTAGAACCTAAGGGTGATCTAAAACTCACTACCGGGAACACAATTCTTATTTACATGATTGGTACATGTGTGCCAAAGGTAGTGCTCACCCAAAATGTATCAACAAGAATCATGTTTTTGATTAATTGATTGGGTTTTTTCAGTAGGAGTGAAATATGATACCATGTAAATGAAAATTTCAGCATACATAGGAATATCATCCTGCATTTGGTAAAAATTAACATTAGCAAGCTTGTAATTTATGGAAATATAGATGGATTACTCAATTTCCAATGATGGGTGGATCCTAATCATATGGTCAGCCACCAAATTCTCTACTCCTTTTTCATAACTGGTTTTTAAATTGAATTCCTGAATGGGGAGCATCAAAAAAATGAGATACATTTTGGATTTTGGTTTCTTAAGAAGATACCAGAGGGTTTCGTTGATTGTGAAAACAATGTTTTCTGACCCCAAAAGGTATGACCTGAATTTGAGCAAAGAAAACACAATGGCAAGGATTTATTTTTCTATTGTGTTGTATCTTTCATATCATGTGTCCAAAGTACGTGAGTCATTGGATATGACATGTAGAACTCAATCAACCCTTTTTGAGAAGACTGCCCAAACTGTAGAGTTTGAGGAATCTTACATTATGAAAATGTTAAATCCCACTGAGGTTGTTGGATTACTGGGGGTGATGTGAGAGTCCATTAAAACTAACTAAAATAATAATGAAATTTATTATATAAATCGTATTGATTTTCCTTTTAGAGAAATCAGGAGTGGGAGAGTGAAATATTACTAATGTCACAAATGGAATGACGGTAAAATTCTACATGACCTAGGAAAGACCACATATCCTATACAATTTTTAAGGATGAGAAGAATTAAATAAAATCCACATATGATTCATCTACTTGGATATCATCCACAAATATTACATGTACTAATACTATACCTAATTTATGCATGAAATGAAATTTTGTAAAATTTAATACAATATTATTTTCAATATAGCAATGTAGGAAAAAACCTTGAACACTCAATCATTCATCAAAAAAAAGATCCATAAATAATGAAATTATCCATGAATACATCCATGAAATTCTCTAGGTAATACAAAAATAATTCTTACCTAGAATTGCAGGAATGTGCCCAAATCATTCCACATAACAAATGGCATCCTTATATATGAAAATGTGCAAACGGGGCAAGTAAATATTGTTTTTTCTTGATCTTCAACAGAAATATATATATGAAATTATCCAGAGTTACCATCATGAAAAAATTAATGGGGCATCCCTTCCAACCTCTCTAGAATTTATTCAATGAATGGAAATGGGAAGATGTCCTTGCTAGTGTACTTGTTTAACACGTGATAGTCTATACAGAGACAAAAACTATTCCTCATATTAGTTGGAACCAATTCATTGATTTAATTTTTATTTTTCATAAGACTATTTTTTTTAGGATCCACTTATATTGGACTAACTCATTGGCTATCAAAGATAATGTAAATAATTCCAGTAGATAATAATTTTGTTACACCATTTTTTAACAACATCTTGGATGTTTTGGTATAGTAGATATTATAAATTCATCACTATTTTAGACTCATAATTTAACAGTATATGATGTGTTGAAATTGATGGGATAATAATAGGAATGTTCACTATTGTCCATCCCAAATATTGTTAATACTCCCATAACATTAAAGTAGTCATAATTAAATCTCAGGAGGGAGTGAATTAGGAATGATTAAAGAAATACTATTTGCATTCTCAAGATAGGAATATTTATATTTCATATGGTAGTTGTTTTACTTCCAGTTCAAGGAAATTTGGGATTTTTTGTTGTTTCTGTGAAACTATTAGGTCACTGATCTAATATTATTGATCAATTGTGACATCCTCAAATTTGGAATGAGATTTTACAATCATAGTAGCGTAATCAATTGTCAATAGTTCCACCGTGTTCAGAAAATCATTGATTAATAAACATGTATGACAATATTCTTGATCACTACCACAATCAAGTCATGATTTATTTCATAGAATTTAATTCAATGATGAAAACACATAAAGGGGATCATTGGAAATAAAATTTATTTTTTAGGTGAGGATATTTCAACAATTAAATTAATAGAGAGAGAGAGAGGAATGTTCTTCTTCATTGGTTCATCATTTCAATTCATCCTTTCATAATGTATTTTTAAAACATAAAAATAGGCATGATAAATAAAATTTTTCCCCCTAAAAAGAACATACTCCATCACACTAGATGAATATACCAATCATTATATAGATATTTGAACAAAAATTATAGTAGGATTCTGTTTCCCAATATACAATAAATAGTAAATGGAGTGATTCATTAAAATTATAGAAGATACTAAATCAAGAATATAATCCAAAAATTAATAATCACCTATGGTGCCTAGAATAAATAATTTCATAGGATCGATACACATGGTGCTAAGTGATGACTCTATTAATTCTGATATGTTCCTCCCCAATCTCACTTATTTATCTCTACAAAGTCACCTCTGGTGTGTTCACATATCCATTAGAATCATGGTGTATCATGAAATTTTCATCATGACATTAGTGAAGGGGATGTTGACCTGTACTTTTTTGAGAATTTCCATGATTTCCATATCATGATCTATTTTAAATTTGTTTCTTAGTTGGATAAAACTTTGGGAAAATAGAAGAGGAATGTTTGGTTTAGGTGCCTCATCAATATAAAAACTCTTTCCTTTGAATGTATTCTCTAATGATAATGTAATACCTAATTTAGAGAATTTCCAATCATTTGGATGGTGGATTCCTTAGGAGGGGATTACACAAGTGGAGGGGTCATTTTTCTTTAATGTTTTGGTACACTCTACAGGTTTATGAAACTATCATTTCACTTATCCCTATGTCCATCTAATTTTTGAGAAGGTAGTTTACCCAACCCTTAGAATTTTATTTAGCCCACCAAGATGGAAGGTTTCCCTAAATGGTTTTTAGCTCTGTTACAAAAGCCTCAGTAGTTTTTTGGAATTGAATATTATTGGAAATTTTTTTTCATGATATCTTCTAGGAATCTCTTAGGTTTTGGAGGGGTTTTTTTGAAAATCCATTGTTTTAGTTGAGGATTTCTGGGTGGTGGTGGATGACTACTCTCTCTCGGATGGTTCAATATGTTGTTTAGGTTAGTTTGAATACAGCCTTCTGTATATGGTTGGTGTTCCTTCAATTCAGGGTTGTATGGATATTAAGGATCATCCCTAATGTTTTTGTTATAGGAAAATTATGGAAATATTTCCTCCCAACTCTTATATGTTTCTCCCAATTGAGGATATTGTTCAGATTAGTGGGTGTCTGATGAACATATATCATAATTTATGGAATGAAGAGATTGTGATTTTCCTTGGGAAAGAAAAATTAGTCAAATAATGGTACATACATCATAGAACATTGATTCCTTCTTCTTATTGAATTCAAAACACTTCACCTAATGGAAACCTTGAATCGGTACATTGGACCATGTACCAAATTAATTAGTGTTATATGTAATTTTCCCAATCAAGATTCGTTTAGCAAATTGAGGTCGTATCCACTAGTGAACATCCTGTATTAGCATCGATCATATTGCAATTAATAGATATTAATCCTTTATAAAAGTATTGAATTAAAAGTTGATCACTTATTTGGTGGTGTGGTAAACATGAACATAACCTTATTAATGCATTCCAAATATTCATTTAATATTTCCCCTTATGATTTACTTATACCACTTATTTGATTCCTTATAGTTGTATTTCGGGAGTATTTGAGATATTTTTAATGAAAAAGACGTTTTAGGTATGCCTCCCTTAAATTGTGAAATTAATATAGTAAATACAACATTTTGATGTAACTTCAAATGATAATGGGAATTCTATTAGCTTTTATTTTTCTTCATCAATTATTGAATGATTTAATGTAGAACACACAATATTAAATTTTTTTTATGTATGTACATGAATCTTCCCCAACGAGTTCATGAAATCATGGAAAAAAGTTAATTAGACCATATTTTAGTTGAAAATCAGGTTCCTCTCCTTTTATTTTAATGTAGGTGGGTTGTATATCAACATAAGGTGAGTTTAGTTATTTTATTGTACGATTATTTTCATCCATGTTATGCATGTTTATTTATGTTTTAATGTGTGTTTCAGTGGACGAAGTAGCAAGATCAAGAAGAGTGTATATGTTTTGTGTGACCTCCTTCAATGATTTCACTTATGTGTCTCAGTGTCACTGATGTAGGATCATCTCTGGTTCAGGTTTGAAAGGTGGTAAGACTCATGAAAAGGAATGCATTATGTTCCAAGCTGACAAATGAAATAAATCAGAACAAAATAATATATGATATGTTATATGATAAAACACAAAATCCCAAAATTTACAAAAATAATACTATAAAAAACATGCACTAAAAATAAATTACTCCATGGAAACATTGCCAAAATTTTACCATGATGTTATGAAATATCAAATTGATACTTATTTAAAGTTGTTTTTTTAGATTAGGGTAGACCCTAGGTCATCATTCAAAGAGTTTTTGTGGTTTATAGTGTGAATTTTTAATAAAAATAGAATATGAGGGGGCGGTTTGGAAAAGAGTTTTAAAAAATGAAATGACTTAAAACGTTTAATATTTTATAAATGAAGGTGATTTTTTAGAATTATTAGATAAGAAAACCATTTCAAGATCAGTACACATATTTGATAGTTCATTTTTATGAAAATAATTTTATGGTTTTGTATAATTCATTGGTTGAGGGTAGTCAGGGTCTTGATTCCCATCTTTCCACATAAATCATTGCACAACAAACCAACCCATTACACAAAAATTTTGATGTCATTGATTGTAACTCAATCATAGAGTGAAGGGTACTAATTCATACTAATATATTATGTTTGTGTGAGAGAAATAAGATGCATATGTTTCTGAATCGGAACAAACCTAGATACCAACATGAAATATCAACCCATTCAAAGTTGAGATAAAAGGTGTTTCATTTAATTGTAACACATCAAATTTATTCAATGGATAAGTTCATAATTGTTAATAAGAAGTGAAATATTTAACATACAAATTATAGGAAACTAGTTGAATAAAATATTTTTGAACTCCCTCCCATGTATATGTAGATCCCTTGAAGATATTTCACACCGTATAACTCTCTATCGAGAGGATGATGACGCTCAAGTGGAATGTCGCCTTCATCCATGATCCCTACAATAAATATATGGGACTAAAAACATTTGGACTAGTATATGACTCCTTTGGGTATCCAAAATACCATAGGTTTTCCAGCTGTAATAATTGTTAATTATGATCACACGAATACATTTTATAGGAAATGTGGAATGTGGTTTTGGTCACATAGATTGTGTAAAACCACATGACCCATTGGTTTTGGTTGATATTTTTCCTTATATCACATTGATAAAAACTATAATGTTTTCCCCACCTCTTTACTACTTCCAACTTATTATTTTATTTAGTTGGACACCTACACCTCTAAATATGGCCAAATCACAACACACCACATCTCTCTTTGTGCATATGAAGTGTGATGGAATGATCTATTTGGATCATCCTCCTAATTGGAAAATTAAGATAGGGTTTATTATTATGATTTGTATCACAATTAATTTGGTACCATCCTCATAAATATCATCCCATTTGGATGGATATTTTAGTTTTAGTGTGTGGTTGATTCCATAGGTGTTCTTGAATCCTTCATAGTTTGGACTATTTTTCCGGGACGTCATCGTGGGCCATCCAAATCACATCCAACTTCAATGAAATTATCAAAAGAAGCAACCATGCACTTTTTAAAAGAAATATCCACAAAATAATTGAATCAAAATTGTATTATTATTTTTTATTACCTTTATTATTTTTAATAAAAAAAACTAGTTTAGTATAGTTCTCTAAGGGAGAAAATGAGATAGTGAATCGCTACATGGTCAACTACCTCAAAAATAGACATAATAAATTTTATCATAATCATGGAGTGTGTCCACCGAAATACCTGTTTTGTGATGAATTGTATCCAAAATAATAGGATTTCATTTCTGTTAGGACATTACCATATGTCTATGTGTCTTTTTTAGTATATGTGGATATTCTTCATATATCAATTGTAGACATGTACATATGTAGTGGTTAATTTTTTATTCTATTATATGTTTTTTTGGATTCTGGGTGTCCACGTACAAATTGTTACAATCAAAGACGTAAGGGGTTTTTTACCCTTGTCTTGTCTAGTTAAATTTATCGAACATTTAATAGATTTTTAGATAGACAAGGACTAGACAATTCATAATCAAAATGGATAGACCAATGTTTTAACATGTGGAATCTTCAAAATAGTCCTAATATATTTAAATTTTTGTTAGAATGGTTTTCATAATCTTGTGGTTGTCTTGTTCTGTGAAATGATTACCTTTTTGTACTTCATATTTTACTCCATTTATGGGATTAAGATGTATCCATTCAGGTTTGTTCAGTTACTTTTAAATTTCTACAGTGTATGATAATATTGAAGTGTGTGTCTACAATGATACATAGAATATGTCCTCTATTGTTTTTGATATGCCTTCATGACACTATTCTCCATAAATTATCTTATTGAGGTGGTATTTGGAAGTCGTGTCGTGGTCCCCAGTGAGACAGCTCATGAAACCTTCCTTCTTCAATAGCCCAATTGTGTGGGCCCTAATGAATTTGATTAACTCCATATAGACAGGGGATGTGAAGGGATGAGTGGAATAAAATATATGGAGAATTTTTCTAAGATTGTAGAAAATTTTTTCACCAATTATAGTGACCCGTGTCTACATCACATGAACCATATAATAAAAAAATCGAATACTCCATGATGATGGTAGGACTGCAAAAAATTTAAGAAATAATGATTAAATCCAAATGGATTATGATACCATGGTCATCATCAGGAGATATCTAGGATTTAGTCAAGTCAGAAAGATAGATATATAGTTAATCACCTCACAAGTGGGTGGAAACCATTGTTTTAGGATCATGGATTCATTGAGGTTACTAGATTATAATCCCCTATATTAATGTAGTATTATAATTTCTTGCATCGAGGTGGTGTTTTGTAATGAATTTATAGGTGAATTTTTTTAAAATATAATCTAAGTCAATTTCAACAGTCATGGCGGTGATCTCATGGGTTTTTACACCTAGATACATGGTTACATTTTCAACAGCCATCTTGGAATAGTCCATGAAATATAGAAAAGTCTCATAAATGACCTTTTAATGAAGTTCAATGATTGTGGATAGGTGCAATATTTCATGGAGGTGAAGAACCTCCTGGATGATTTGTACCTCAATGAGAATATCAAGTTATATCATTTTGTCTGTTATGAATCAATTTCACCTAATAGTGTACCAAATAGACTTTTTTAGAGGGTTCAAAAATGTGAACGATGGGATGGATATGGAGATGAGATGAGGCCAACAAACCATTTGTTGAAAATTGTGACACTATAGTGGACGAGATTTATGTAGAGGAAAAATCAGATGTAAAATAAGATGATGTGGTGGGTGATGGAGACGTCTAATCCCATTTGTCTTGATTGAAGGTGAATTCAACATCCCATGTGAGTGATTGGCATGTGGATTGGAAAAAGTATTTGGGTATTCCATTTCTTACACACTAGAGAAGTGATGAGGTATTGAACCCTGATTAATGTTGTGATCGAGGATTTTTTGGGCGGAGAATTAGTATAGGTGCATCAAGGGAGGATCTAATGGATGAAGTCAGTGCATCACATGGTTAATAATGGTGAGGGGGGTAAGTGGGGTGGTCTTTTCAATCTTGATGACTATGTTAATGATAGTTAAATATCAAGAAAAATTATGATGTTTAGTAAAATAGCATTATGACTGATGTAGAATGTGTATTATTTTGGGTCATATAACATAAAAATTGTGCATTTATTACATTATATATACTTTTGGTGTCCTATAATTGTTGAAAATTGGAACTATATCCTTCACATATAATGTTCATAGGTATTTCATAATCATAGTATACACTATTTTATCCTAATTTACATATCCTGGTTTTCCATCAAGTCATCTCATTTTTTAATGTCCAGATCTAGACTCATAATTTTTTATAAAATTCTCAATGTGTTGAAACACCCCATGTGGAATGGTTCATGATTTATTTTCCATCATTGAAAATTATCATTGAATGGGGGATCACATATTTAATGGATCCCGATGATATCATAAAGGAATATTCATATAACTGATAGGGATCTTGATCATATATATTTTAGAATTATAATAATAGTTTCAATTAGGATTAATATAACATAACAATATTCTCTAGTTAAATGATTCTATATTTGGTGCATTGATCATGAATATTATACATTTTTTATAATTATTTTCAATATCATTGGAAATTTGTTTTTCATCATATTCATCCATTTTAAGCATCTTGGCTTCCCCAGCATTTAAGGGAATCCTATTTAATTTACAAATCACCCAGTATGATTGATCCCCTAGTTCTCGAGGTAAATGGAATGAATTTACTTACAATAGTTGGAATGAAGTAGTTATGATGAATTTTTTTTCACTGTAATGAATTACTAGAGTGACTCTTCTAATTTGAGGCCCAATTTGTTTTGATTTATATTCATATATTTCTTAATGATTTTATTATTTATTTGTTTGAAAATTCCATATTTATTTTAAATATAAGTTTTTTGGATTTCTTGTGTTCTTTCAGATTTTTTACTTCTCATGTATTCAATTGACTTAATTATTGAAAATAAATGTGATCCCTAATCACTAATGTCTTATTGAGGTAATATTAATCCATAAAAGATAATTTTCATAAATAATATCATAATCAAATGTTCAATTTTATGAGTAGTCGTATCAGCCTCTACCCATATATTAACATTATTATAAATATCTAGTATATAGAACATTTGATATTAGTTAGGCAATAAAAAATATATTCCCTATATGAATAACATTTCCACTTCAACGATAAGAATTTTAGGGATTTCGTTTCTTTTTTTAATAGTGCTAGTTGTTTGGAAACTGTTGGTGCTATGATGAAGCGTTCTTTCATATTAAAGGCATGTGGGACAAAAAATTCTTCATTCCATGATTTTTGAAATATTAAATTCAGGTCCACGATTACCTCTAGTTGGTAGAGTAAGAAAAATGAAGAGTTCAAATTTTATCTCATCCTCTATTATGTTGTGTTTTCTTTAAGATATCATGGTATCACTTAAAATGTAGGGTCTCATCCTAGTTTTATTGTGAGGCATTGACTAAATATCTATGAAATTGCTGGGTGGAGAGGAATGGGTAGAGTGATCACTTAAAGTGATTTTTTTCAACATTGTAATATATTATTCATGACTTCATGTTTATGTTAAAAATATTATCACAAGTGATGTCATCCTTGACGTCTATATTATCACAATCCTTAATGATGGGTAGTGGGTGTTGGGATAAATGATTATAAAAAACATTATATGTCCCCTTAGTGTCCTTTGTGATTATTTAAATATATTTTAGTAGTTGTATCCACGGTATCAACTGCTATATGGAATCCTTTTTATGAAAAAATATATTTAGGGATTGTATGATCATTGAGAATAGTCACCATGGAAAAACATAGTATCAAATAAATATTTTAAATTCATAAAAATGATAACAATTAATTATCTATTTTTTATTCTTTCAACTATAAATCATTCAATTTCTGGAACTATTGTCGTCCTAAGAATTTTCCAATGTCAAGGCTTCTAACATGTTACATTAACTCAAAGGCATTGACCTAATCTAGTAAAATGATAATCAGAATTACCAACAAGCTATATTTCAAAATATTAAAAGACTAGGTGAACTATTAAATGAAATCTATGAAAGTATCCTTTAATAATGTCCCTGTCAATGTTAGTGATAATTTGGAAAAATATTTTATGAAATTGTTGTTGCATTCTTCATTGGACAGAATGAATCTTATGCAATTAATATTTTATTGAACATGAATGTATTTGATAAAATTTATCCTTTCTTAATCAAATTCCATGATATTATTTGATATTTATTATCTAAGGAATAATACTTCCTAGAAAATAATGTGGAATTTCTCCAATAATAAAAATTATAATATTTTTATATTTCATTGAAGGACAATTCAGTATTTCATTAACATGCCTCAAAACATCATCCATAATTTGAGAAATCATCCATAATGATATCCATGAATTACTCCTATATATAATGTAACATATTTTTCATTAATATTTGGTATTTATTCCGTGCACAACACATTAAAATTTACATGTGCCTAAAGGTGAAGTGTCCATATAGACATGGGGATATAGTTTTGGAGTAGTGTGATCTATTGAATGAAATTTGACTGTGTCCTGAATAACCATATATGAAACAATACATTTTTTTCTCGTCTCTCTTAAATTTGAACCATGAATGGTATGGAGAAATTATGTTTTGGTATACTGAATTTATATTTCTATATTCCACAAATACTCACAATCCATTTATGGTTGATGTATATATATATATGATCATATACATTATTTTTCAAAACTGCGGGGTCGAAATTTTTGGAACAACCCATAACGTACTCACCCACTCACTATCAGATATACTTAAAAATTATTATAGTGCAATGGTGTTTCAATATTTATTTATTAACTACATTTTTCATCCATGTGAGGAGTCACCTCTCAAGCTATGGTTTTTGTATCTCTACTAATTCTAGAAACATCTTTTTACTAAATATTGTGGGGTTGATACCATTTATGTTATCCACCCCTATAGATTTATTATAAAATTATTTTTCTGAATTCTGTAAATTAACTTTCTAGTGAATGTGTTAGTTTGGAGATGGGGATGACTATTAGTGTATCATTAATCTATAAGAATTATTACATGAGGGTGGTTTGGAGATGTTTCATATCCAGCATTTGTGGAAGGATAATAAATGGTTTTAAGGGAAGAATTGTTTTTTGTTATATATTCCTTACAGCTCAGTTCCTCATAGTCATGAAAATGTTATTCCGTAGGATATGGGGCATGAATGTTTTCTAAAATGTACATGCAGTCTTTTAACTTGGAAGAGAGAAATATATCATGACAACCAAAAAATTTATCTCCTTGATTAGCAGATTTTACTATATAAATCTAACTTTTTTGTTCTGTAATCTTAATATAAGTCCGTATTAATTCCCAAAATTACATCCTTACAATTTTCTAGGAATAATTTTCATTTGAAATTTAGAACTTAAAATTATTCTTCAATGTCCAATCTGAGTAATTCTGGTAGAAAAATGTAGTTTATTGATTTTAACTAGGACATACATGATAATCCAAAAAGGATACGTTACTAACCAGTTAGCTAATTGAAGTGATAATAGATATTTTTTCAGTTCTTCAATTCCCAATTTGTTTAATACATTAATTTTAATAAGGTTAATATTTGATCCCAAATAGAATATGGATATATTTATGATTCACACCTCTATGGATGAAGGGAATGAGAAATTGTTATGGTCTAACATAAATAAGGAAAGAAAATAGTGTATAATAGTATATAATTTTTCATTTAGTTAGATAAATCCATGTTCATACATTATTCTCGTTTTATAGTATAGTAATATAAGGTATTTAACATAGGTAGGAAGCTGTTAAATAACTTATGAATATGGAATGTTGATTTGAAAATTATCAAAAAATTTATAAAATATTCATATATTTTCAAGTAGTTTATCCATTAAACATTAATTATAGGAAAGATAGTGGTGATATTTTTGAAGGAATTGAAGTTAAAATACCTCATTTAGTTTTATATTTTTTTGGATATTTTTCAAGCTGTATTGATTAAAATATTTTGTCCTGATCAGTTGTAACTATTCATTGATTTTCATTCTAGTTATTGAATTGTACATGTTTCTCAGGTTCATTATACTTTTTTTCTACTCATAAATGTTTTTTCTATAATTTATCAAATTTACACTCATTAGTACCCCATACATGATTTTAACCTTATGATATGTCATATTATTTCCATGAATTGTTCTAGGTAATCTATCAGACAAATTCACGAAAATTTTACCTAATTATTATTCGAGGGTTTGAAAGGAAACCCATTGATTTATAATAACTATATCATGTATGGTCATCCAATGATTATATTTCATTCAAAATACAGTGGGAATATTCACTATTGTTTATGAGACAGGTGTTTCTAGTTGTTGTGGTTTTTGTGGTGGATCTTAAATTTATTTGTATTCTTAATGAGGAAATAGTTGTTGGCATTGTGTAGATTTAGTTGATAAACTAGATTCTTAGTTGAGAATTTGGGTTTTACAAGGATATTAGTAGATACTAAACACATATCTATTGATGGTACAATTGATTATTTTAGGGTGTGGAATAATCCTGACTCTATTGAAAATAATGTTGTGGAAGATGGATATTGTTTATGATTTTAATTAAAATAATGACAATATTATATTTTAATTTCATGTACTCGTGCCCTACAGTCATTTTATTGGTGTGGAACTCCACACATCTAAAAATATTATATTTCTATCAGTGTCATAGAAGGGGGTTGAAGTGTAGTAGGTAGCTAAATAGATTCCAGATTCATATTAAGTGTATGTGAATATGATACTTGATTAGTGATTTCATCTACATAGTGTAATATATATCAATTTTTTAGCATTAAATATTCAAAAAATAAGATCAATATGAGAACTATTCTAGAAATTCTTCGATAACATCATATGTTCTGATTATAATCCCTAAATAAGGGGAATCATCAACAACTACATGAGATGATAGGTGGACGACTTGGTAGAATGATTATAGTTGATGTCAGACATCAAGACCATGATGTGGGAAATTCAAAATAACTTCCATAAAGTGATCATATTTTTCCCATTTTTATTTTCCGTCATCATGATTGAAATTTTGAATTTCATTGTTTAGTTTCCATGTCTGTCATTAGTAAATGTATTTATCTTGTAATATTATTCTAGTTTCTCCCATGCGATGATCAACTTTGGATCATCAATTTTTAGGCAATGCTTTGAAATATTGAAAATATAAAAGGGGATAACCTACAATATGACTACATAATAGGACACTAAAATATTTTTAAAATAATCAATGTCTTCCATGATGTTAGTGATATGGTCATGAAAATCAGAACTATGTAATCCTATAAAATAAACCATATTATAGTTCTTGATCAATAGTCATTGTTATTATTTTAATCAATGTGAATATAATGTTGAGTGAACAATGCATGGAGTATGACCACTGATCTGTAGAATGTAACAATCCATGATAATGTAATCTAGTTCCAAGGTTTAGTCATTATGAAATGAAGTTGGTTGGAGGGTCGAGACCTGTAGGATTGTTGCATTCAACAGAACATAGATAGTGGAATGAAGAGAGATATATTTCAACCTCAGGAATGAATGTGGAATGTTATTGAGGTTTTATTATCCTTAGATAATTTAAGGAGCCCAGTGAATACACTAAAACCAAAAAAAATAACACAAAATTCCCATAATAAAGGTTGAGAAAACTAAAGTAGAAAAGGGGGAAGAGTTCAGTAATACAAGGTTCATGAAAAAAAAATTCTATAGAAATGAATATCACGTTATAGCATGTAATAGTGATAAAATATTATACCCTAATATATAATCATTAAATCCTAGAAAAATGGATGAAATTATAAATTTATATTATGACAAAATAAATTAGCTATAATGAAGTAGGAATGTTGTAGTTTATGGATAATCCCATGAAGAAAACATGGACGTTAGGGAACTAGTGACATTAAACCATTCCTGAAAGAGTCCACATGAATTGATTTTTAGTTTGAATTCAATTAATTCTATTGATGTTATTTTTAATCAAAAATAATATGTGTATCATGATCAATTTTAGGGATTAGGTAAAAACAAAAATATTAAAACTAACATGGGATATTCATAATGATTAGAATATATAGGGGTTCATATGACACTATTTTCTTATGTTTTAAAAACAGATCTATCTATGAAGAAACAATTCTGTAGTCTAGATATAGATTGAAACCTAGATTCATGATTCTTGTATTCTAATGAAATAAATATCATTGGATAATGTTCATCGTCTATTCATTTCTAATAAGCTCATGTTCATTAATTTAATGTTTCAATATTTATATATTAATAGAAGAAATGAATAAGTATTTATTTCTGTAAAGGATTAATATACTAAGTGTTATGAGGTTATGTTTTATCGATTAATAAAGTCAAGAACAACCCTTAGACTAGACCATTTCGATAACAAGTATAACCACTCATTATGATGTTAATCAAAATATTAATATTAATGCATACATGATTTTCATATTAATAAAACAATTTCAATAATGAATTTCACAATTGATGGTTGAAGAATCAAATAACATAAAAAAATGTAATAAATCAGTCAACATATTACTTGAATTGGTTTATAACAATGAACGGGGAATGTAATTTTCATTATAATGTAACAGAAATTGAAAATGTATGTTCAAATGTAAAACATTGATGAGAAAGGGAGAAGAACTGAGTCAGAAAAATTAATTGAATATCGATTAAATTTAAATAGAAAAATTACTTTTTAAAATAGGGATTTTAAGGTAGTGACAAGATATATTGATAGAAATAATGGGGAAAAACAATATACTAAATTTTATACACGGATGTCAACATTATCTCTCTATATTTATAGGGAATTTACATGACATGTGAGATTCTCATGGAGTGTGATATTAATATGTGGAATTATGCACATTTCCTATATCTGGTGACTCTGACCATGTGAGTCATTAGGATTTAAAGATACTATTTAGATAATGACATGTATTGGAGTCTTCGATGACGATTCTTCATAAAAAATTAACATTAACTGGGACGTGGCATTTTAAATTTACATGATTTTTATTAGTGATTTATGTATTATATTCATTTGAAGACATGTAAATTCTTAAGAACATGTTCTATTCACTTTAATCATATTTTGAATGACTCATAAACATCATTTATTTTATTCCATACATTTATTTCCACTTTTGGACATATTTTTAGATTTTCCTTCAAATTTCTGGATAACTATTTTCTTAATGACAAGAAAAAAATTATTATTTCATTATTGAAAAAAAAACATTAATAATCATTTAAATCATGAGCATAATATTTATATACATATTCATCATATCAATGAGCTGTCGATTGTTGATAAAAATTGAAGGAAGATAAAAATAAACAGATCAACAATATGGACTCCAATGTCATGCAATATCATTTCCATAATTGGTATAAATTTAAGTTGTTCACGTAAAATAAGAACTGAGAGAAATAATAAGGCCATGATATAGAAAAATAAGAACAATCAACCAAATGGGAGTGATAACATTCAACTAAGGGGGATCAATTGAAGAAAACTACTAATAGTATATTTCATGTCAGATTCAAATTTCTAGGAAAATAAATGTTAAAATCCAACAACCTATATATGTAAATAACAAAGCATGAGGATAGCGTCAACAAAGAAGAATTGATCTCACCAATTCAACAAGTTAGTCGTCCTCTTCACCTTTTGAACACTTTTTATACGTGCATAAATCCCATTATATTTTCTATAATTTCACTCTATAACTTAATATGAAGACAAAACCTCCTGTGATTGATCAAATCATGGAAAATCCTTCACCAGAAGCTGATCCCCTTTGGCTATGCTCAAGCCCCCATCTCACTTGACACTCATCTGGCAGTCAAATCCCTTTTTCTGTTCGTCTAGAATAATCCCCATAGGAAATTGAACCCCATAAATCCCTCTTATCCAAATATATTATTAAATTTTCATTTTTTTAAATTGTAATTATATTTTCAAAAACAAAATTCAATTATATATATCTAATTAAAATTATTATTTCGATAATTATTATATGACTTAAAATTATTGGTAAGAATATATATATATATAATTTATATTGAATTAATTAGTCCATAATTGTAAATATTTATACTATCATATAATAAAATTTTGTTTTTATTTATTTTAATTATAAATTTTTGTAGTTATCAATCCCTTATTAATATTATAAATTTTATGGGATATTTCATTATCCACATCTTATATGAATCTCACCATTTCAATTTGTTTATAAAATGTATGAAAATATGAATTTTCATCATTATAATTATGAAAGATAAAATTTATAAGGGGACTTAATTTCCATATTAGATCAAACGAAGTAATATATTATATATTTTTTAAAAATAAAATTTAATTTATAAGTTATTCTAGATCATTTATATTTTATAAAATGTGATTTCCTACAGCTTTACTTCCATATTTGGAAGTAAAATTGATATTTTTTGAATTATAATTAAATTTAATCAATATATTTTACATTCTCAGAAATATTCCAGTCAGGATTTTTATATATTATGAAATCTGTAAAAAATATTAGATCTTACCAAAATAACATATTTTTAAAATTACTCTTTTTAATCGGAAAACTAACACCCTAATCAATGTCATTATTATGAGAAATTTTAAAAATCCTTTTATTTTTAAAAAATGAATGAATGAATATAAAAGTTCTAAGAGATGGGTTTTCAAACCATTGAAAAATAAATTTATACATTAATATTTTAAACTGTTTTAAAATAATTTTATATCATATATATATATATTTGATATAAAAAATAATTTATAATCATTTCAAAAATAAATACCATTTTAAAAATTCATTTCCAAAATTATCATTAAAAATAATATTAAAAGTAATTTCAAAATAATAATAATTTATCAATTAAAATGAAAATTGATGGATCATATAAAACTTGTATCCCAACATAGTAGTATCACTAGTTGGACAACATCCCATTGAGATCATGGTTTCACTCTCCTTATTCAATTTCATGATTTATATAAAAGTTTCAAATTTATTTTTAAGAAAGAATCTAAAATTTCAAAATATATCATAAAAAACTAAATAATTTTCATTTTAAAATATAAATAATTGAGTTAATCTGAAACAAGAAAATAATTATAATATTAACCTTACATTTTCAATGATTAACATTAAACACACCACTTTAGGGTTTTTAGAAATCATCTTATTAAATAAATTCAATGTCATACATTAAAATAAACATTAAATATGATGTTCATTATAAATGCTTAGAATTACGATTATGTGAATAATTCATAAACATTTTTATATGCATATGAAGTTTCCATACATTCAAATCACCAAAAATTATTTTATTTATAATATAAAATTTTATTTAATATACATTACTAACATGAAGTGTATAAATTTACATTGAATATAATACTTATAAAAAAATTCAAATTGAAGATAATTTTTTAATAATACCTCATCTATTAGTTCTCTTACATAAACACAAAAATTTTAACATATATTTGTAAAGTAATTTTATTTTATATAATATATATTTGATGATATATGATTGACTCAACAATAAAAATAAGAAAAGAAATGTAATCCCAAATAATGGAAATGATTTTACGAAACTTGAATATATAAAATATATATATGACCTTAAAATAAACAAAAAATTAATATATGATTAATAGTAGATTAATATTTAACCATAATAACTCTTTCATGTAGAACTCATAAAGAAAGGACTATAAATCTTCATTCATTTCACAATTTTCGACCATCTCTTTAAATATATTTATCCCTCTCCCTTTTTCATTCTTTTTTTTAATTACTAGAATACTCAGAGAAGTAAAATTCCAATACTATGACCCTGAAAAAAATCCACTCCAAAATCACATATTTATACACTCATAAAAGTAAATAATATGTGAATACATATACAATTTATTTTCTGTAGAAAATATGGATTTCATTATTCGAAATGCTAATAAAAGACAAATAATAATAATTTTTTATGACCAAAATCTTTGAAAGAAAAGTAAATAAATTTATTTTCTATTTATTGTTGAAATTATCATCTCAAACATAATAGTTAGTCAATTAAATGAATTAAATATTCATTATTTTGTCACATAAATTAATAAAACATACAAAAAAAGAGTGAATCATTGAGTAATATTTTCAGAAGAAAAAAATAAACATATATATAATATGGATTTCAAATGTAGACCAAAATTGAAGAAAAAATCTATATAAATTTAATTCATGAATTATAAATTAATATTGACATAAAATAAAATCCTCATAGAAATAAGACTTATAATTAATAAATAATATTAACTATAAACATTCCATTATGTTAGAAAAATGGATGAAAACAACTGTTAGGATATGAAAAATCATATTCAAATACCATGAAAAATAAATGTTCCATTCTAACCTCACATTCATATAAATTATAAATAAAAATGTTTATTTTGATGATGAAGAACAACTCGCACCCCCTTCAACATCTAAAACGCCCTATTCGTATTCAGAACTCTATGAATCTGCACTCAAAACCCCTTATATGCCCTCATATCTCCCTTTGTGGTTGGTATCATACACGAACCCTCTTCTGATGAAACCTCACAAGGGTTCTTCGTTAATGGTAGGTGATCACCTTTATTAACAATCAATCCCTCATTTTACAAGTCCATTATCTGAGGATCAAATCCCATGCTTGGTTCCTACCGATGCCACTGTAAAGAAAATAGAACCCATTAAATCTCACTAATCTGAATATCTGATTTTATTATTTATTTATTAATATTTAAAATAATATTCAATTTATCAAAATAATAATTCAATTTAAAAAATTACACTTATTTATTATTTCAAAAATTATTATAATTTTTGCAATAAATTTATTCTTTTTTTAAAATTATTTATGCCATTGTTTCAATATTATTAATAATGATTTTCAAATAGATTATTATTTATACAAATATTATCATAATTTCATTAATTATTGTTCACATATTTTCATAATGGTCATATTTTTTAGTAATTTATAATTTCATATATTTTATAATAATTTTTCCTATAATTTTTTTATATTGATATATTTTTAAAAAAACATTCTTTTAATTAAAAATAAAAAATACATTATAATATTATATTAATTTTCATTAATAACATTTATATCCATAAATAATATTATTTAATAATCAAATTATATATTAGATAAATACGATAACCAATCATTATCATTTATTAATGATATCCAATTTATTATAAAAAAAATTATTTATATGAAAAACATTTCAATTATTATTAATGACACATTTAATTAAATCAAATTATTTATAATATTTTTATAAACCATTAGAATAAACTTTATATTTTTCATTAAAAACAATATTTTTACAGGTCATCAAATAAATATATGTATATTAAAATTTTCTTTTATAAAAAACAATACCCCATAAACAAATATTTTTCTATTGCAATGATGAATAATTTATAACTAAATATTATTTCCTGACATTTATAATTTATTCAAATATGATTTGATGACAATTAATTTTTTATAAAATAACAATTGATAAGTTTATATATATATAACAATATATAATGATTTATAGTAAAAATATTATTATATAATTTTAAATATCTAACATAAATTATAATCAAATTTTATTTTAATTTATTTAAATTATAAAACAAGCTACATAATAAGAAAATTTTAATATTTAAAAAAATTACAATTTTTTGTTGTTAGTTTTATTTAAAATTATTTAAAAAAGATTTATGATTTTATAAAAGTTTTTTTCAATGTGGAAAGGATAATATTTCAGGAAATATTTCAAATGTTCATAAAAAATGTTTTCCCTTATAAGATGACCTCAGATAATGTAACTTATGCCTCATAGGATATATGATATACCGATACAATTATTATTCTATAATTTTTTTTATGTTTATTATGAAATTCAATTTATTAAAAATATTTATCTTCAATGGGTTATACCAAGATAAAATTTTTATGAAACCCATTTCTTTTTTCATGTGTTACACTATGATGAAATGATGATATGATTATGGAACCCTTCTATTTTTGGAAAGATATGATATGATGAAATTTATATGGTACCGATTTAATTTCATGGGTTATGATAAGATGAATGTTTTACGATATTTTGGAACACATATGTATCATTTTTATAAGGTTTTAGGAGGGTCCTATATCACCATCCAATGAATTTGTTAATGAATAATTTTTTAAGTGCTCAAATGGTATAAGGGTGGATAGCCCATTCCCATAAATATGGATATATTGTTGGTTATCCCATCAATGAAAAGGTTACATTGGAGTTTATCCTAATATATATGTTGGTACACATGTAGATAGAATAAGACAAACTTGTTATTAATGCCTTCAGGTAGCCTTAAAATAATATTGTTATGCCTGTTAGTTTTAAAAAATATTTGTCTTTTGAAAATGTTGTAATCATATGAATCGTTTTCAAATATTTAATTAACATTAATGGATTATGATATGATAATCCTTATGTCAGGACTCAGGTTTATGACTTTTATATGTTGGGGTATAATAGGATTAGTAGATTCCCGAGGGACATAAAAAGTAGACCTATGTAGTGATATATGTTTTGTCAGTTCATCCTTCTCCAAGAAGGGTGAGGGACCTCCATTGTCATACATGGGGTTCACACCTCGTTTGTTCTATCTCTTTTCAATTCCCAATTTCCTTCCCCCTTGATTTCCCATAACTATTTTCCCTAAAGTATTATCCTTGTTCGATTTACATTTTTAACATTTTCAATCATATTTGGGGTACACAGATGCTTCATCCCATCTAAGAATGAAACTAGAATCATGATTCATATGAAATAGTTTGTCAGCTGATTTGTTTGATATGTTTTTTTATATATCTTTTGGTTTATAGGAAAATGAAATAACATGTCTTCTTGATATTTGCAACATAATTTTTTGATATTTCATTCTAAGTAATATTTGATCATATACTAGTCCAGTGCTCCCCATATCTTTAGTAGATTCTGCTTATTTATATTTAGTTGTTCATATGATTTCACCTGAAATGAGACACATTGACAACTGAAATGTGGGATAGGTTTCTAAGACTCCCTCTCCCATTAAATAATCATTAATTTTTTTTGAGTGGTATGAAATTTAGTCAGTATATCCTGATGTAATGATACAATAATTTGTGATGATTGAAAACGTATTTCTCCACATATTTTAATTCATGTTAATGCATCCATATTTCTTTTACTGTATGTATGGATTGTGGTTGGGTAATTTCATGAAAAAAGAATCAATTTTTTAGACAATGGTGGATATATATTCCTCTTTTAATAAAATTTTCCATTTGATTAACGTATAAACATATATTAATTTCATTCTATTATATATTAAGAACATAGAGGGGTAAGGTCTTAAAACAATTCTTTGATATCTGTGTGTAAAAATGGTCAGAAGTGGATTTTTCAAATTGACGATTTTGAAGAATGATGATCTCTAAAAACTAAATCATCATCCCTTAAAGAGTTCACTGAATTTTTGGGTTTATGTGAAACATCATGAAATATTACAACCTAAAAAGAGTCATGACATGAGATTCTCGATCCAAATTTTTTGGATGTTTATATTAGATAGAAACATGTTCAAGATTATGTATTTGTAATGATATTTTCTAGGATATAATGGATTGTTTGGATTGTTTCACCACACTTGTTTTCTCAATTAAATTAATGTATGGAAAAATCCTGTAAGGAAGATGTGTGAATCAGTAATGGAAGAAACTTCAAGGTATGTATATAGGAGCATGAGATATTGAATCATATCTATGATTACACGAATTAAGTTGTGATATAGGTTGCCAATGACATTAGTTCTATATGATGAAATGTTCATGAGATTCTAGTCTAATGTTGTGTAGTTAATGTAGTAAAATATCCAATATATTGGAATTATATTCAAAAATTATATAATAAAATAACTTTTATGGGATTGAAATTGAAGGGATAGTCTAGTAAAAAATAAAATCATTCAGAAAAATATTTTCCACTATCTGTAATGGTATTTTATATTTAGAGTAAATGTATGATATTAAAATAAAACTCTAAAATGAGAGTGATGTTATATGTCATGGTATATGTCTTAATTTTAAAAAAATTTAACATGTAGAATATGATGAATAGGAAATCAATTAGTTTCATTAATATCAACATGAATTAATCAATATGGGTTAAGGATCACTCATATATACCTAATCCAAGAGAGGCATAGAATTTCATGATGAGGAGCCCTAATTATATGGTATCCAAACCCACTTACATTGATAAATACATAAGTATAGTTTAATGATCATGTTTTGATGGTAACTGTTTTAGGGCTATAATTCTATGAAAAAATAGAAGGATGATGGTATGATGTAAGAACCAAATCTGGTGTAGGAAGGCTTGGTGGTGTGGGTTTATTCATTTAGCAAGGCCACCACTAATTGGGATAACCCTACTAAGGATTTTTCATATGAACAATAATAGATGGTGGGAATGGATGAATCAAATAATGATATCTTATGGGAATATATAATTCATATATGGATAAAATATTGGAGGAGTCATTTCCAATTAATTTAATTACAAAGGATGCTTAGAGGTTTTATGATAGGATAATCATATTATATACCAACTATTATAAATTTTTGTCGATCAAATAACATTATTTTATTTTAAAAAAAATTATTATATGAAATTAAGAAAATTTTTGATGATTTATTTCAAGAATGGGATCAAATGGATGAAAAATTTTAAGTACACATCCTGAATTATACGTAGAATAATGAAACGTCTATTAAATGTTATATATATTGGTATAATGTTTCTAATTGTTTCATAATACATATCAATGACTATTTGAACTATTATAGTGTCTAATATTTTTTATTTTCAACTCATTTATGTTATCCATTATTCATTAAATGTTAGTATTAAAATAAAAACAACTAATTTTCATCCAATCCTTTATATTATAGGGTATATTTTTATAATCTAATTTTCACATTATCATAGACTTATATTCATGTTAGGATTCCAAATCTCAATTTATTACCCTTAAAAATAATATGTCGTCACCATTTATTATGTTCGATATTTCTATGTGATCATGATCAGTTTTTTTAGAGTATTTGTATAAGGAGTAATGAAATAGACAATAATTTTGAGGTGTATTAAATATCATTAACCTAATTACTAGATTGTGAAACAAGTCACCAAATACACTAAAAAATCATGTGTCCATAGTCATTGTTTAACTATTGGAAATTCATATAAAATTATTTAATATCAATGTATTAAATGTGTAATGCCCTAATCCGAGAAACCTAGAGCCAGTGAATTTCGTTAATACATTGGAATGATTACATTTAATAAATTTTCATAGGACAGCTCAATTGATAATTCATGGAAATACTACATACAAACATAATATTTACATTAAAACCTCAAAGGGAAAAAATATTATCCCCATTTGAAGATCATATATCCCATAGAATATCAATCCATGCCGATCATAATTTAATTAATAACAATCCTCGGGAAAATGAAACATAACAAATGGGTGAACTTAGATTCTCAAGGATATATAATAGAGGAGAATTGATCATAAATAAGCCTAAATGTTTAACACAATGTATAAATCTATAACACATGACATTTAAAAAAATCTTCAACATAATTTTGAAAAAATAAATCAAATAATTCATTTAAAATTTCACATGGATATTATACTAGTATAATAATCACATTCAATATCATTAAATAATCTCATAATGAGGGAATGCATAATCCCAAACATATAAAACATACCATCGAGCCCTCCACCAAGACATCTATAACAAAATGGTTATGACCTTGGACAAATCAATATATGAAAATTAATTGGAAAGGCCTCAGAAAAACACATATATATTTTGTCTAATGGAACCAACAAATGCATCGAGGGCCTGTAGATGGAATAAACCATCACTTATAAGTATAATACATTCATCATATGTGTCACGACCAGCCTTCACCAAAAGGAGGGAAGGGTCAGCAGATTGCCAAGCCCTTCCTTCTTTATGATGAAGGAGAGATAATGACCCCCGAGACCCGCCTTCAATAGGTCCCGGAGTGGCGACTAGCACCAAGGGTATAGAAATTTCTCACAAATGGAAGGCATTACCCCTTTCGGTTTTATAAGATCGAGAGATGAGATGATGAAAATCAAAAACACCAAGGTAAAAGAAATGTAAAGCCAAAAATAACCCATCCCCACATGCATGGTCCAAAAGTAAATCCACAAGTACAAAAGGTGACTACAAGGTATGTAACAAAGAGGAAAAACAACAACTGCAACTACCCCAAAGGTCCGAGCTAGTAAGGTCCTGCGTGATCCCCGAAGTCCTCATGGAATCCTGAATGCAGTTTTATATACGTAAGGTGAGCATACAAGTACACTCAGTAGGGAAAAACAAAGACTCTCGTGCACAAGTGGGGGAACGTACTAAAGTCCCGTGAGAAAAAGAGTAAACCAAACACCTAACAAGGCAAACTATCCACCCTAGGCCTCACCAAGGCACACTCCCCAAATAACGCAAGTCAATTAATATATATAATAAGATCACATCGATGTTTGGGTACCCCGCGCCATTTTCCCACTGGTTATTGAGGCATCCTACACATCGGACCAATCCCTCTAATCTCACCGCAATCCCACTACCACACCCACCCGCACACACCTGGGCCATAACCACAGGCAGTCCCACTGTCGAAATCCTGCCCGCACACACCTGGGCCTTAACCACACGCAGTCCCACTACGGAATCCCGCCGCACACACCTGGGCCACAACTGTCACATTTAACCATGCCTGCAAACACCTAGGCCATGACAACCACCACCACGCCCGAAGACACCTGGGCTAAAGGATCCACTGCCACGCCCGAAAACACTTCGGCCTCATCCTGAAGACACTTGGGAAACCACCTGCCGCACACACCTGGACAACAACCACACTACCCTGACCGAAGGTTCTTGTGCTAATAATGGACCGCAGGCCATCACAGCCTGCCCGAAGATACTTGGGCTATCCGAGAAAGGGAGTAGAAAAAGGGCTAATAACCAGCCACTATGAATAGTGTTGGGAAAAACACCCTCCCCCCTGAAATGGGGGTGTTCGGCACTAGGTTCTCAACTTGGGTGGGGCACGAATAAGAAACACAATGCTACAAGTATAGATATATAGGTAACAAACACTCACCCAAGAAAGGTTTTTCTTCAGACAGCCTACAGATCACAACAGCACTCATGTCCGAGTCACGACTCATGATAACAACACATTTTTCCCCTTTGTTATTTCACATTCAGTAATAATGTTTATATTTAAGAACTACTGGGCAACGAGTAGGCATAGGCATAAGTCCAGGAAAGTAAACATTCAAACATCAACCAAAATTCCCACACCCAGTTCTCAACAATAGAGGATTCCAACCCAATTCATGATAAAAACAAGTATCCACCCGGTCTTAAAACTCACAACCACCGAATCCATACCAAAAGGGGATCTCATCCACCAATTTCACACAACCACCGAGGGTATAAAAGAACAAGGGATCCCATCCATTACCACATCTCTAGCAGTCTGCCCGAAAGGAAAACAACCAACTACCACCACCAACACAAGTCAGGGATTTTCAGATTTAAACAACTTAACACACTTCATGATTTTAAATTCTGTGTGTTCTAACTGGGAGTTATCACAGAAGGGTTGATCCTAGTGCTTTTAATTTATTCATCCAAATATACGTGATTAACCAATTCACTTTTCACATCAGGAGTTTACAACCACAAACAAGACATTTAAAACATCAGCAGGGTTCACTAGTGCACAAACAACGACCACCAACGTCCTCGATTTTTAGGAGTCATAAGCCAACACAACTCAACAAGATGGTCATAGAAGAAACAACATCAAATTATAAGACAACATCAAAAAACACTACCCCCCTCTTTCTTTATAGAATTCGTTCATTATCTTCATTATGTTCGGTCCAACCAGTTCTACAAAAACAAAAGCACGCCCACCCCGCATGATACACAAAAGAGAGAGGCAAAGGAGAAATTCCCTACTTGTTGATAGATTATCGACGTTTAGGCCGGGGGTACAGAACATTACGGATAACGATGCACCCGAAGCACCAGAAGCTGTTTGTGAAAATCCACGATCGAGAAAAGAGAAACCACGGCTAACACTAAGTTTATAAGTGCTGAGGACGGTTGAGGTGAAAAAGCAAAACCGCGTAAGGCGTGGGGGTCGTGGGTTGACCACGTGGCTCAACTCGTCATTAAAAGGGGGGTCAGGTGGTTTAATCCTACTCATGAACTGATTAAGTATTTAAATAAAACTCTTATGCACGTTACATGTCTTTAAAACATGCTCAAATAGGTCAAAATAGTGTTTAAAACACTATTTGCGCAAAAGGGAGTGCTACTGGAAACAACTTGACAAGGCCGGGTGACGCCGATCGGTCTCACCGATCGGTCGCGCCGATTGGTCTCGCTGATCGGTCTCACCGATCGCTCTCCCTGATCGGTCGTGTCGATCGGTCTCGCCGATCGGTCTTGCCGATCGGTCTCACCGATCGGTCTCCCCGATCGGTTTCATCGATTGGTCTCACCGAGACGCCACTCCTTTAGGACCCAGATTTTGGCAAAGGGAAGGACCAAGAGAGTCTGGATCATAACATCAGATACCTCTCAAACTATTCTCATCCCCGAGAATTTAAACAGCCCAGAAGGAAAGGGTGGGTCTGAACGACCACCCCGAATGATACCTCTCAAGAGTGAACCTCATCGTTAACTAAGAACACCATCCTGTCACGAACCAAGAAACATACCATGCCAAACTACCCAGGCATGTGGGTTGGGGAGTCTCCTCCCCCATGCCAATATATTATCTGCTTTGGGCGGCACTGACTCGCCCGCACGGGTTTAATCGCATTCACCTTAATGTGTCTTGATTAGGGGTTGGGTTCTCTCCTTCCCCATAGCAGGGGCTTTTCACACATAAGCCGAGGAAGAAAACCAGTACATTTCATAGCCAAAAGACAAAAAGTTCTACCACAACAGGTACAACAAGGAAAAAAACTCAAAAAAACTCCGGGTACTGGGTATGCATATGTGCTTCCCTCTCCCATGTACTCTCCTCTAGCCCACAATGTCTCCACAACACACGAACCAAGGGGATGGTTCGCCCGCGAAGCACCTTCTCCTTGCGATCCTCAATCACCACTGGTCTCTACACAAAGGTCGCATCGTCTTCGATGTCCAGCTCACCCCAATCAAGGATGTGTGAATCATTGTGAAGATACCGACGGAGCTGGGACACATGAAAGACATCATGTATCCTTAGTAGCAGCGGTGGCAACGCTAGATGGTAAGCCACTTCGCCGACCCACTGCAACACTTGGAAGGGTCCGATGAATCTGGGAGAAACCTTACTCCCTTTTTCGAACCTCCGCTTCCCACGCCGAGGGGAGACCTTCAAGAACATGTGGTCCCCAACCTCAAACTCCAAGGGCCTCCTCCTGGTATCATCATATGACTTTTGTCGGTCCTGTGCTGCCTTCATCCTTTCCCTTATGAGATGAACCTTCTCTGTTGTGTTCTGCACCACCTCCAGGCCAAGGATGCCTGCCTCTCCTACTTCGGCCCAACAGATAGGTGAATGGCATGGCCTCACATACACGGCTTCAAACGGGGCCATTCCAATGGTAGAGTGATAGCTATTATTGTAAGCGAACTCTACCAGGGGTAGCTGTCGCACCCATAATCCTCCTGAGTCCAGAACACATGCCCGTAGCATATCCTCCAAGGTCTTGGTGGTGCGCTCTGTTTGTACATCTGTCTGGGGATGGAAAGCAGTGCTAAGGCATAACTGGGTGCCAAACGCATGCTACAATCCTCTCCAGACTCGCGAGGTAAACCGTGCATCCCTATCCGAGACTATAGACCTCAGAACTCCATGAAATCGCACCACCTCATCCATGTAATTTTGTGCCAAAGCGTCCACAGTACTCGACTCCCTGATCACCAGAAAGTGATCCGATTTCTTCAACCTATCCACTACCACCCAGATGGCGTCATACCCTCCTAGGACCTTGGGTAGTCCCATGACTAAATCCATCAAGATGTCATCCCACTTCCACTCGGGGACATCTAGAGGCCGCTGTAGGCCTCTTGGAACTCGGTGTTCAGCCTTCACATGCTGACACACTAAGCACTTAGCCACAAACTCTGCCACCACTCGCTTAACTCCGGGCCACCAAAACTTCCTCTTCAAACCCTGGTACATCTTGGAAACTCCTGGGTGTACCACCAAGGGTGAGTTGTGGAAGTCACTGAGAACCTTGCCGCACATCGCCTCCTGGACAAACAAAATTTTCTGGAAAAGCATCAGGTTCGGACCATCCTCTGTCCATTCTTCCGGAGCATTGCCCTGGTCAACTTGGTCAGATCCATCAACGGGGCTGCTACTCGGGAGAAGTTGGGTATGAATCTCTGATAGTAACCCACCAGCCCGAGGAAACTTTGGATTTCTGCCACATTCTTGGGTCCTTCCCAGGAAACAACTGCCTCAAACTTTGATGGGTTGACCGCTACCCCCTGCTCAGACACTATGTGCCCGAGGAAGTGCACTTCTTGTGTCCAGAACTTTCATTTTTACAACTTCTAAAAGGGCTAGTGCTGTCAGAGGACCTCCAAAACTATCCTCAGGTGCTATGCATGGTCCTCCTCTGATCTAGAGTAAACCAGGAAGTCGTCGATGAACACAACTGTGAACCGATCCAGGTACTCCCGGAAGATGAAGTTCATAATCCCCATGAACACAGCCAGGGAGTTCGTAACATCGAAGGGCATGACTACTAACATGAAGTGTCTATACCTACACCTGAACGTTGTCTTCGGGATGTCGCTCCCTTTCACCCTCAGCTGGTGGTACCCAGACAGCATGTCGATCTTCGAGAACCATCCTTCCCCCTTCAGCTAGTCGAAAAGATAATCTATTCTCGGAAAAGGGTAGTGATTCTTGATCGTTACCTGATTCAGCCTCCTGTAGTCTATGCACAACCTAAGACCACCATCTTCCTTCCTTGCAAACATGATCGGAGCACCCCACGGTGACGCACTCGGACGAGCATAACCCCTCTTCATCAGATCGTCAATCTGTATCCGCAACTCCCATAGCTCCGAAGGTTCCATCCGATAAGGAGCCATCGAGATTGGACGTGCGCCGGGCTGTAGGTCTATCCCAAACTCGATATCACATCGAGGGGGTAGAGTCGTCACCTCCTCGGGAAAGATGTCCATAAACTCACCAACAATCTATGGCACTTCCACTATTTCAGCATCTACTGATTCCACTGTCAGCTTGGTCAACAAGGAGAGGAGAGGTTCCTCTCTCCTGTTTCCCTTCAGACTGATCCGCTCACCGGTGAAGGTAACACGCCGGGTGTCCATGTCTGAGAACACCACCCTTCTTCGGAAATAGTCGATGACGGCGCACACAGAAAATAGCCAGTCAATGCCTTGGATGACATCATATGGCAGAATCTGTAGCAGAAGAAGATCCCTAACCGACTGATGTGGCCATAACATCAGTCTACATCCCCGAAAAACGAACAACAAGTCGGTCTGACCTCCGACTGGTGTGCTCAACACCAGGGGTACTGGATGTATATCGATATCTAGACCCAAGGAACGGGCTAGACTGGGTGAAACTAAGGAGTGCGAAGCTCCGTTATCGAACAAAGCATAAGCAAGAGTACTAAACAGACTGATCGTACCTCGAACAACCTCTGGCCCTGCTGGAACTGCTACCTCTACGGCGTGTAACTGTCCACACCTAGCTCCTCTGCCCCTCGACTACTGGCCACCTCCCCGACCATGCCCTGGTCGAGGTCCCGGTGGAGCGCCCTGAGGTCGGCCTCCTCTTCTCGATCAGCTCTCTCCCGATTGGCCAAAGTAGTCTCCGGGACCTCGATCTCCTATACCACATGTGGTTTCCTTCAAGGTGCCATAGCTTCAAGGTAAACAAAGAATGCCTAAGCCCAAGTAGTGCAGAATATCGTTAATAAAACTTCTTAGAATTTAATTTATTCTTAATTCCCAAGACATCGTAGAAACACAAGAACACAAGTCATTATGATGCATGTACCTTTCCTAGGGTCTCTACCCTGCAATCAGTGTGGCCTCACATGGTCATGCTGTAGGTCCAGAGTCCTTGCATCAGATCACGGGGGGCCCTAAAATCCCATGTCCTAGCCGGTCTTCCCTGGCCTAATTCACACACCAAGGTCACCCAACACTGTTGCCTTACCATCCCATGCAATCCTCACTATACCTAACTGTAGACTCCATCCTATCTCTCAACCATCTCCTCTGATACCATTCTGTCATGACCCGCCTTCACCAAAAGGAGGGAAGGGTCAGCATATTGCCAAGCCCTTCCTGCTTTATGTTGAAGGAGAGATAATGACCCCCGAGACCCGCCTTCAATAGGTCCCGGAGTGGCGACTAGCACCAAGGGTATAAAAATTTCTCACAAGTGGAAGGAATTACCCCTTTTTGTTGTATAAGATCGAGAGATGAGATGATGAAACACAACCACACCAAGGTAAAAGAAATGTAAAGCCAAAAATAAACCATTCACACAAGCATGTTCCAAAAGTAATGCCACAAGTACAAAAGGTGACTACAAGGTAAGTACCAAAGAGGAAAATTGACAACTGCAACTACCCCAAAGGTCCGAGATAGTAAGGTCCTACGTGATCCCTGAAGTCATCCCCTAATCCTGAAAGCAGTTTTATATACGTAGGGTGAGTATACAAGTACACTCAGTAGGGAAAACCAAAGACTCTAATGTACAAGTGGGGGAACGTACTAAAGTCTCGTAAGAAAAAGAGTAAACCAAACACCTAACAAGGAAAACTATCCACCACAGGCCTCACTAAGGCACACTCCCCAAATAACGCAAGTCAAGTAATATATATAATAAGAGCACATCGATGTTTGGGTACCCCGCGCTACTTTCTGACTGGTTATTGGGACATCCTACGCATCAGACCAATCCCACCATTCTCATAGCAGTCCAACTGCCACACCCGCCCGCACACACTTGGGCCACAACCACACATAGTACCACTGCCGAAATCCCGCCTGCACACACCTGGGCCTCAACCATACGCAGTCCCACTACTGAATCCCGCCCGTACACACCTGGCCACAACTGTCACATGTAACCATGCCTGAAAACACCTAGGCTAGAACAACCACCACCACGCCCGAAGACACCTGGGCTAAAGGATCCACTACCACGCCCCAAGACACCTGGGCCTCATCCCGAAGACACTTGGGATACCACCTGCCGCACACACCTCGCCAACCACCACACTACCCTGCCCGAAGGTTCTTGTGCTGATAATAGACCTCAGGCCATCACAGCCTGCCTGAAGATATTTGGGCTATCCGGGAAAGGGAGCAGAAAAGGATCTAATAACCTGCCACTATGAATAGTGCTGGGAAAAACACCCTCCCCCATGAAATGGGGGTGTTCGGCACTAAGTCCTAAACCTGGGTGGGGCGCGAATAAGAAACACAAAGCTACAAGTATAGATATATAGGTAACAAGAACTCACCCAAGCTAGGTTTTTCTTCAGACAGCCTACAGATCGCAACAACACCCATTTCCGAGTCACGACTCACGCTAACGACCCATTTGTCCCCTTTCTTATTTCACTTTCAGTAATAATGTTTATGTTTAAGCACTACTGGGAAACTAGTAGGCATAGGCATAAGTCTAGGAAAGTAAATAGTCAAACATCAACCAATATTCCCACACCGAGTTCTCGACAACAGAGGATTCCACCCCAATTCATGGTATAAACAAGTATCTATCCGGTCTTAAAACTCACAACCATTGAATCCATACCAATAGGGGATCTCATCCCCCATTTTCACACAACCAAAGAGGGTATAAAAGAACAGGGGATCCCATCCCCTAACACATCTCCAGCAGTCGGCCCGAAAGGAAAACAACCAACTACAACCACCAACACAAGTTAGGGACTTTCAGATTTAAATGACTTGACACACTTCATGATTTCAAATTCTATGTGTTCTAACTGGGAGTTATCACAAAAGGTTTTATCCTAGTGCTTTCAATTTAATCAGCTGGATATACGTGATTAACCAATTCACTTTTCACAGAAAGCGTTTACAACCACAAACAAGCCATTTAAAACATCAGCAGGGTTCATTAGTGCACAAACAACAACCACCAACGTCCTCAATTTTCAGGCGGCATAAGCAATCACAACTAAACAAGATGGTCATAGAAGAAACAACATCGAATTATAAGACAGTATCAACAAACACAGCCCCCCCCCCCCACTTTCTTTATAGAATTCGTTCATTATCTTCGTTAAGTTCGGTCCAACCAGTTCTACAAAAACAAAAGCACGCCCACCCCGCATGATACACAAAAGAGAGAGGCGAAGGAGAAATTCCCTATTTGTTGATAGATGATCGACGTTTAGGTCGGGGGTGCAGAACTTTACGGATAACGATGCACCCAAATCACCAGAAGCTGTTTGTGAAAAGCCACGATCGAGAAAAGAGAAACCACGGCTAACCCTATGTTTATAAGAGCCGAGGACGGTTGAGGTGAAAAAGTGAAACCGCGTAAGGCACGGGGGTCATGGGTTGACCACGTGGCTCCACTCGTCATTAAAAGGGGGGTCGGGTGGTTTAAGCCTACTCATGAATTGATTAAGTATTTAATTAAAACTCTTATGCATGTTACATTTCTTTAAAACATGCTCAAACATGTCAAAATAGTGTTTAAAACCCTATTTGCGCAAAAGGGAGTGCTACTGGAAACAACTTGACAAGGCCGAGTGACGTTGATCGGTCTCACCGATCGGTCGTGCTGATCGGTCTCGCCGATCGGTCTCCCTGATCGGTCTCCCCGATCGGTCGTGCCGATAGGTCTCCCCGATCGGTCGTGTCGATCGGTCTCGCCGATCGGTCTTGCCGATGGGTCTCCCCAATCGGTCTTGCCGATCGGTCTCACCGATTGGTTTCACCGAGACGCCACTCCTTTAGGACCCGGATTTTTGAAAAGGGAAGGACCAAGATAGTCTGGGTCGTCACATCAGATACCTCTAAAACTATTCTCATCCCTGAGAATTTAAACAACCCAGAAGGAAAGGGCGGGTCCAAACAACCACCCCGAAAGATACCACTCAAGAGTGAAACTCATTGTCAACTAAGAACACCATCCTGTCACGAACCAAGCAACATACCATGCCAAACTACCCGGGCATGTGGGTTGGGGAGTCTCCTCCCCCATGTCAAGATATTATCTGCTTTGTGCGGCACTGACTCGCCCACACGGGTTTAATCGCATCCACCTTAAAGCATCTTGATTAGGGATCAGATTCTCTCCTTCCTCATAGCAGGGGCTTTTCATACACAAGCTGAGGAAGAAAACCAGTACATTTCATAGCCAAAAGACAAAACGTTCTACCACAAGAGGTACAACAAGGAACAAAACTCAAAACAACTCTGGGTACTGGGTATGCATATGTGCTTCCCTCTCCCATGTACTCTCCTCAATCCCACAATGTCTCCACAACACACGAACCAAGGGGATGGTTCACCCGTGAAGCACCTTGTCCTTGCGATCCTCAATCACCACTGGTCTCTCCACAAAGGTCACGTCGTCCTCGATGTCCAGCTCACCCCAATCAAGGACGTGTGAATCATTGTGCAGATACCGATAGAGCTGGGACACATGAAAGACATCATGTATCCTTAGTAGCAGGGGTGGAAACGCTAGCTGGTAAGCCACTTCGCCGACCCGCCGCAACACTTGGAAGGGTCCGATGAATCTTGGAGAAAGCTTACTCCCTTTGTCGAACCTCTGCTTCCCACGCCGAGGGGAGACCTTCAAGAACACGTGGACCCCAACCCCAAACTCCAAGGGCCTCCTCCTGGTATCAAAATATGACTTTTGTCGGTCCTGTGCCGCCTTCATCCTTTCCCTTATGAGATGATCCTTCTCTGTTGTGTTCTGCACCACCTCCAGGCCAAGGATGCCTGCCTCTCCTATATCGGCCCAACAGATAGGTGAATGGCATGGCCTCACATACAGGGCTTCAAATGGGGACATTCCAATGGTAGAGTTATAGCTATTATTGTATGCGAACTCTAACTAGGGTAGGTGTCGCACCCATAATCCTCCTGAGTCCAGAACACATGCCCGTAGCATATCCTCCATGGTCTGGGTGGTGCGCTCTTTTTGTCCATCTGTCTGGGGATGGAAAGCAGTGCTAAGGCATAACTGGGTGCCAAACGCATGCTGCAATACTCTCGAGACTCGCGAGGTAAACCGTGCATCCCTATCCGAGACTATAGACCTCAGAACTCCATGCAATCGCACCACCTCATCCACGTACTTTTGTTCCAAAAGTACCACAGTACTCGACTCCCTGATCGCCAGAAAGTGAACCGATTTCTTCAACCTATCCACTACCACCCAGATGGCGTCGTACCCTCCTTGGACCTTGGGTAGTCCCATGACGAAATCGATCAAGATGTCATCCCACTTCCACTCGGGGACATCTAGAGGTCGTCGTAGGCCTCTTGGAACTCGGCGTTCAGCCTTCTCTTACTGACACACTAATCACTTAGCCATAAACTCTGCCACCGCTCGCTTAACTCCGGGCCACCAAAACTGCCTCTTCAAACCCTGGTAAATCTTGGAAACTCCTGGGTGTACCGCCATGGGTGAGTTGTGGAACTCACTGAGAATCTTTCCACGCATCGCCTCCGGGACAAACAACCTTTTCTGGAAAAGCATCCGGTTCTGACCATCCTCTTTCCATCCTTCCGGAGCATTGCCCTGGTCAACTTGGTCAGAGCCATAATAGGGGCTGCTACTCGAGAGAAGTTGGGTACGAATCTCTGGTAGTAACCGACCAGCCCGAGGAAACTTTTTATTTCCACCACATTCTTGGGTGCTGCCCAAGAAACAACTGCCTCAACCTTTGATGGCTCGACCTGCTACCCCCTGCTCAGACACTACATGCCCGAGGAAGTGCACTTCCCGTGTCCAGAACCTGCATTTTTACAACATCCAATAGAGCTGGTGCTGTTAGAGGACCTCCAAAACTATCCTAAGGTGCTCTGCATGGTCCTCCTCTGATCTAGGGTAGACTAGGAAGTCGTCGATGAACACAACCGCGAACCGATCCAGGTACTCCTGGAAGATGGAGTTCATAAGCCCCATGAACACAGCCGGGGAGTTCGTAACACCGAAGGGAATGACTACGAACTTGAAGTGTCTATACCTGCACCTGAACGCTGTCTTCGGGAAGTCGCTCCCTTTCACCCTCAGCTAGTGGTACCCAGACCGCAGGTCGATCTTTGAGAACCATCATGCCCCCTTCAGCTTGTCAAAAATATCATCTATTCTCGGAAGACTGTAACGATTATTGATTTTTACATGATTCAGCCTTCTGTAGTCTATGCACAACCTAAGACCACCATCTGACTTCTTTGAAAAGAAGACCAGAGCACCCCACGATGACGCACTCGGATGAGAATAACCCCTCTGCATCATATCGTCAATATGTATCCGCAACTCCGTAGCTCCGAAGGTGCCATACAGTAAGGAGCCATCGAGATTAGACGTGCGCCGGGCTGCAGGTCTATCTCGAACTCGATATCACGTCGAGGGGGTAGAGTCGTCACCTCCTCAGGAAAGATGTCCATAAACTCATAGAAGATCTATGGCACTTACACTATTTCAGCATCTACACATTCCATTGTCAGCTCGGTCAACAAGGAGAGGAGAGGTTCCTCTCTCCTGTTTCCCTTTGGACTGATTCGCTCGCCGGTGAAGGTAACACGCCGGCTGTCCAAGTCTGAGAACACCACCCTTCTTCAGAAATAGTCGATGACGGCGCACACAGAAAATAGCCAGTCGATGCCTTGGATGACATCATATGGCTGAATTTGTAGAAGAAGAAGATCCCTAACCGACTGATGTGGCCATAACATCAGTCTACATCCCCGACAAATGATCAAAAAGTCAGTCTGACCTCCGACTGATGTGCTCAACACCGGGGGTACTAGAAGTCTCTCGACATCTAGACCCAAGGAACGGGCTAGACTGGGTGCAACAAAAGAGTGCGAAGCTCCGGTATCGAACAAATCATAAGAAAAAGTTCTAAAAAGACTGATCGTACCTCGAACAACCTCTGGCCCTGCTGGAACTACTGCCTCTGCGGCGTGTAACTATCCATGCCTAGCTCCTCTGCCCCTCGGCTGCCGGTGACCTCCCCGATCACGCCTTGGTCGAGGTCCCTGTGGAGCGCCCAGAGGTCAGCCTCCTCTTCTCGATCGGCTCTCTCCCGATTGGCCGAAGTAGTCTTCGGGGCCTCGATCTCCTGTACCACACGTGGTTTCCTTCCAGGTGCCATAGCTGCAAGGTAAACAAGGAATGCATAAGCCCAAGTAGTGCAGAATATCGTTCATAAATCTTCTTAAAATTTAATTTATTATTAATTCCCAAGACATCCCAGAAACACAAGAACACAAGTCATTATGATTCATGTACCTTTCCTAGGGTCTCTACCCTGCAATAATTGTGGCCTCACATGGTCGTTCGGTAGGTCCAGAGTCCTTGCATCAGATCACGGGGGGCCCTAAAATCCCGTGTCCTAGCCGGTCTGCCCTGGCCTAATTCACACACCATGGTCACCCAACACTATTGCCTTACCATCCCATGCAATCCTCACTATGCCTAACTCCAGACTCCATCCTATCTCTCAACCATCTCCTCTGATACCATTCTGTCACGACCCGCCATCACCAAAAGTAGGGAAGGGTCAGCAGCTTACCAAGCCCTTCCTTCTTTATGTTGAAGGAGAGATAATGACCCCCGAGACCCGCCTTCAATAGGTCCCGGAGTGGCGACTAGCACCAAGGGTATAGAAATTTCTCACAAGTGGAAGGAATTACCCCTTTTTTTTATAAGATCGAGAGATGAGATGATGAGACTCAACAACACCAAGGTAAAAGAAATGTAAAGCCAAAAATAAACCATTCCCTCAAGCATGTTCCAAAAGTAAAGCCACAAGTACAAAAGGTGACTAAAAGGTAAGTACCAAAGAGGAAATGTGACAACTGCAACTACCCCAATGGTCCCTTATAGTAAGGTCCTGCGTGATCCCCAATGTCCTCCTGGAATCCTGAAAGCAGTTTTATATATGTAGGGTCAGCATACAAGTACACTCAGTAGGGAAAACCAAATACTCTAATGCACAAGTGGGGGAACGTACTAAAGTCCCGTGAGAAAAAGATTAAACCAAACACCTAAAATGGAAAACTATCCACCCCAGGCCTCACTAAGGCACACTCCCCAAATAATGAAAGTCAAGTAATATATATAATAAGAGCACATCAATGTTTGGGTACCCTGCGCTACTTTCCCACTGGTAATAGGGACATACTACGCATCAGACCAATCCCACCATTCTAACAGCAGTCCCACTGCCACACCTGCCCGCACACACCTGGGCCATAACCAAATGCAGTCCCACTGATGAAATCCCGCCCGCACATACCTGGGCCTCAACCGCACGCAGTCCCACTGCTGAATCCGGCCTGCAGAAACCTGGGCCACAACTGTCACATGTAACCATGTCTGCAAACACCTAGGCTCGAACAACCACCACCACGCCCGAAGACACCTGGTCTAGAGGATCCACTTCCACGCCTGAAGACACCTGGGCCTCATCCCGAAGACACATGGGAAACCACCTACCGCACACACCAGGTTAACCACTACACTACCCTGCCCGGTGGTTCTTGCGCTGATAATGGACCTCAGGCCATCACAACCTGCCTGAAGATACTTTGGCTATCCGGGAAAGGGAGCAGAAAAGGAGCTAATAACCAGCCACTATGAATAGTGGTTGGATAAACACCCTCCCCCATGAAATGGGGGTGTTCAGAACTAAGTCCTCAACATGGGTCGGGCGAGAATAAGAAACAAAAATCTACAGGTATAGATATATAGGTAAAAAGCACTCACCGAAGCTAGGTTTATCTTTAGACAACCTACAGATTCACAACATCACTCAAGTCCGAGTCACGACTCACGCTAACAAACCATTTGTCCCCTTTCTTATTTCATGTTCAGTAATAATGTTTATGTTTAAGAACTACTAGGCAACTAGTAGGAATAGGCATAAGTCCAGGAAAGTAAACAGTCAAACATCAACTAAAACACCCACACCCGGTTCTCAACAACAGAGGATTCCACCCCAATTCGTGATATAAACAAGTATCCACCCGGTCTTAAAACTCACAACCACTGAATCCATACCAACAGGGGATCCCATCCCCCAATTTCACATAACCACCGGGGGTATAAAATAACAGGGGATCCCATCCCCTCAGACATCTCTAGCAATCGGCCTGAAAGGAAAACAACCAACTACCACCACCAACACAAGTCAGGGATTTTCAGATTTAAACGACTTAACACACTCCATGATTTCAAATTCCGTGTGTTATAACTGGGACTTATCACAGAAGGGTTGATCCTGGTGCTTTCAATTTATTCAGTCGGATATATGTGATTAACCAATTCACTTTTCACAGCAAGAGTTTACAACCACAAACAAGCCATTTAAAACATCAGTGGGGTTAATTAGTGCACAAACAAAGACCACCAATGACCTCGATTTTCAGGAGGCATAAGCCAGCACAACTTAACAAGATGGTCATAGAAGAAACAGCATGAAAATATAAGACAACATCAACAAACACAGACCCCCTATTTCTTTATAGAATTCATTCATTATATTCATTAAGTTCGGTCCATCCAGTTCTACAGAAACAAAAGCACACCCACCCCGCATGATACACAAAAGAGATAGGTGAAGAAGAAATTCCCCACTTGTTGATAGATGATCGACGGTTAGGCCAGGGGCGTGGATCTTTACGGATAACGATGCGCCCAAAGCACCCGAAGCTGTTTGTGAAAAGCCACGATCAAGAAAAGAGAGACCACGACTAACCCTTAGTTTATAAGATCCAAGGACGGTTGAGGTGAAAACGCGAAACCGCGTAAGGCGCGGGGGTCGTGGGTTGACCACGTGGATCCACTATTCAATAAAAGGGGGTCGGTGGTTTAAGACGACTCATGAATTGATTACGTATTTAATTAAAACTCTTATGCAGGTTATGGGTCTTTAAACACGCTCAAACAGGTCAAAATAGGGTTTAAAACCATATTTCTGCAAAACGGAGCGCTACTGGAAAAAACTTGAGAAGGTTGGGTGACGCCGATCGGTCTCACCGATCGGTCGCGCTGATCGGTCTCGTCGGTCGGTCTCGCCGATCGGTCTCGCCGATCGTTCTCGCCGGTCGTTCTCGCCGATCGGTCTCGCCGATCGGTCTCACCGATCGGGCTCGCCGACCGGTCTCGCTGATCGGTCTCTCCAATCGGTCTCACCGATGGGTCTCACCGATGGGTCTCACCTATTGGTCTCCCTGATCGGTCTCACCGATCGGTCACACCGATCGGTCTCACCGAGACGCCACTCCTTTAGGACCCAGATTTTGGCAAAGGGAAGGACCAAGAGAGTCTGGGTCATCACACTATGAAATGGGTGAATCCTAACATAAACATTTGTTTTAAAACAAGCATATGAAATGTTAACCCCTAAACTATATGTCATGATGGTATAAAAATAATATATCTACATTCAATCATATAATAAAGCATTCAATAAAAAAAGAAAATTGTATGATAATTTATCTCACTAATTTAAGAAAATTCCATCAAATTATGTTTCCTTGGATGAAAATAATTACACAATATAATTAAATCTCTTTGTGAGAAATATACATTTTTTTAATTTTAATTTTTTAAAAAACTATGAAATTAGAAAATAAAACATTTCTTATGAAATTATACTTATAATATTGTAAGTGAATCTTCAAAATATTTAACTTCCACAATGGTGGAAAAATACAATCATGCCGTATAAATTATAATATCAATTATTCCATATTTTGGCCATAAAGATTATAAATTACCTCATTTAGAAAATGATAGAAATATTCTTTTAAAAACTTATTTTTAAAATTAAATCATAAAAAAAAATATTCATTAAAAGGAAAAAAATTAAAACATTTTATGAAATCATTTTTAGAAACATGGATATGGATGATAAAGATATCTCAGTTGATACTTATGCATCAACAACGTCCAATAATAATGAGATTGTGAAATTAACCATTACCATAAGTCTAATAATCTCATTATGTGTCTAAAACACCTATATAATGGTTTTGATGCTTTTATTAACGTGTACCATAATCATAATTATATTTATTATATCATATATGATTTGTTTTGGAATTTATATTACTCTTTTCTTAACAATCCCATGTTAATGCAACATTTCAGGTAACAATAACTTTCTTTATGACATGTGTATTTACTTGTTATTATAAGTAATATTACATAGAAAATGATAAAAAAATTTATATATCAAATATATTCAGAATATAATTTATATAATAGATAGATATATGAAATGGAATACATTGTTGATTGAGACGACATGTAGTACAAATGCATGAACATTGCTTACATTTTCTTAACATATTGAGTAAAAGTAAGTGAATTAAATTTATGAATATATATATATATATATATATTATTCCATTAGAATTAATATTTCATATATTTCATAATTATTATTAATATATATTTATATAATCATTATTTGATGGTGAATGTGGAAGATGAATCTAATCATGTCGTGGAGACGGTAAGCCGTACATACACACAAAAAATAGTGTCATTTCAGTATTAGTTAAATGATATGGAATATAATGTAATATTAATATAAATGTTATATTTATTATTTATGTTCGACCTTATACTCATCAAAATAATGTATAGGTTAAAAATAGTTCACACCACGGTGGGGAGAATATAAGATGTACGTTCACTGGAATGGTGATATTGTTTTTCATTAGAAGTGTAGAAGGAGAAATATTATTATCACATAATCCATAGTAAATCACAAAATATATTATATTTTGGAGTTATTATTTTAGTATGGTTAAAACATAGTATGATTATGTAGAAGAAGAAAATAATGTTGAAATATTATATTAAACAATTATCTATTCTTCAGGTGTCTCCTATTGATTTACAGAAAAAGATACTTTAATGAGTTTTTATGTGCAATGTGTGTAATATAGAATAAAGTGAGGGATTTTTGGGGGTGTTTTGGGAGTTTTTTTTCATTCCGATGGGCTTTTGAGGCGTGAATAACATAGATGGAGACGTTCCATTTTATGGGAGAGGTGAGGGGGACATTAAGAAAGTCTTGAAATATTAATTTATTATAAAATAACATTATATTAATAATTGATCCATATATATTTATTTAGAGTATAAGAATTTTATTGGTCTATATCCTCTCAAACAATAGGTTTCAGACAATTTATGATTAGGGATTTAACATTTTCTTTTGTACTTAACCCTTAGTTAAATTAGATAAGTTTAACCATATATTATTGTAATTTTTTAGAATATGATTAATATAGATATTATAAAATGTAAAAAAACCTCAACTATATCATTAATATCATTTAAACAACTATATAATTCATTTGGATTATTCTCATATTTTTATAACAATTATATCATTTAATAAATAACTATTTTTTTAAAAATTCATTTATGCTACTTTTTAAAATATTTAGTAATTGATTTATATTAGAGACATTAAAACTTGATTATTTCAAAAAAAAATATTAAATTAATGAAAATATGATATAAACATCCCAAAAAATATATTATGAAATAAAAAATTTTAATGTAATTTTATTTTAATAAATATAATATAACATATTTGAACATTTCATTAATAAGATATTCTCTACATCATCATTGTGAAAAAAATAATGTTATTTATCAAATTTCTAAAAATTATAAATAAAAGGCCAAAATATAAGAAATATATTTATATTCTTAATTACAATATTTATTGTCAAATTTTATTTATATAAACAAAAATAAAATCAATTTTTTTAGGGGAGATATCTTTATGTTATATTTAACATTTCATTAAATTAAAAATTATAAAACGACATTATCACACCCAAGTGGCTCCCAAATTCAAAATAATTGGGAATTTATATTGTTTTAGTTATAATTACTCGTATAATAGGATTTATACACTTGTTATGTTAGTTATATATTGTTATTAAATTAATATTTATCTACCCTTACATACCTGATTCACCCTTTAACCATGGTAAATAAAAATAATTACTGAAGTTACAATTAACAATTTCATATATTAAAATTTAACAATTTACATAATTTGAAAGTAATGATTAAAATTATCGAATCCTTTTTAAAAAATTCCAAAAAAAACTAAAATTGTAATAATAAATTTTACATTAATTCCCACTGCCAGAACAAGAAGACATGTTTTATAAAATAAATAACCATATAAAGATTGATACATTATTATATCAAATTTCAATGTGAAATTAAAACCAATGATTTAAATTATATTTAATGATATAAATTTAATTTAATACTACATTAAATCTAACTAAATTGATAATATAGTAATCTAAATAAATTATATGAAAATGTAGTTTTTAAAATAAAATGTAGTAATTTCACTATTCATTAAAACAAGAATGTTATCATGAAAAAATTAATAATTTATCCAAACTAAATATTTATGTCTCGATTCTCAAACATAATTTAATTTTTTAAATTTTAAAATTTAAACTTGTCAAATATTGGATTTAAAATCGGCTCTCCATTAAAATTCATAAAAACTACATTTTTGAAAAAAATAACTCTTCTATCTAATAAAATAATGTTTTCATTATATTATTTATATGAAACAAATATGATGAATTTTAAAAATATATCTAGTATATGAAAATAAAAAATTTGTTAATAGTATTTGTAGAAATATTTTAATCCACTAGTTTGATTGGTCATGGTGTGATCATCCTCCTTTTTGTATGTAGAACAATCTATTGAATTATTAAAGAGAATCATACAGTGGAAGCATGGGGTGTTAAATTATTCCCTCCTTAGATAAAATTTTTACCATCAATTTTATCTTGGATTCGAAAACTATGGGATGGACTTTTTATAACATATTTATTAGAATCCCATAGAGAAAACTGATTAATGAGACCTAAACTTTAATATATGGAATGAGAAGTACAATAGTCACCATACATAACATAAACTATAATACCATGTAGAAAAATATTTATGATGAAGAAAAACTAATGATCATAATCTGAGGGAGAGTGATAGGGAACATTATGAGTATAATATTATTAATCACAAAGGATTAAATATGTAATGATCTAATAGATCATTTGATTCAACAAGAAAAATAGTAAGAAATGATTTTTTGTTTCAAGATTATTATACTATGATGATTTTTTAGGAAAGAATTTAATTTTTTTTCATTTCATACTAATATTACCATCCTTTTGTTATGATTCAATGTATTTTTACATCATCCCATACACATGGAAATGAATTTCAAAAATTTTTTTTTACACATGGAGTACTTATGATAAATCAAAATTCCAATATGTATTTCCTTAATCCACTAAATTTTTACAGAAATAATAAAAATTATCCTAATAAATAACACTTTTACATAATTTTTTTTATCTAATGATCAAACTACTCAATTCAAACATTAAGAATTTTCCAAAATACTCTTCTCCAAATTCACATTTTTAAAATGATGCTAAATTTCTAAAAGAAGTTGTAAAATCATATTCCCTAAACAATGTAATGAATCTATTAGAGGAAAATAATTTTATAAACTCAAATGAATTAATGAAATGATTAACGATTCCAAATCTATAAAGAAGTAGTATAGTAAAATCCTTATATATCACATTATTTTTATAACCAAAATATAATAACATAATTCTTGAATCCAAAAATATAAATACATTAATTATTCCACATCAAATGTTTTAACATCATAATCATGACCTAGACCAATTTTCTAAATTTGAGAAATATTCTATTGACATTTTAGGAGAACATTTTCATAGTTTTCAATTTCCTATCAATCATAGTATTTGAAATTTGCAGCTTCATTCATTCCCTTACAATCATAAGCATGATGAAAATTTATACCATAGTAGATTAAAACTCATTTTCCATTTAAATAGTAACCAAGGTGTTTCCTTCCCCAATAGTTACATATGGGAGAATCATTCTTCCCATTCTTCCCATTATTTGTCTTTTTATCCACCATTATATTATTTTCTTTCATTCTCTTCAAGACATATGACATAGAAAATTCCATCCTTGACTTGATATCACATGATATTATATCTTAATACGATAAGAATTTTTTAGAGACCAATTTCTATAAGAGGACTGGAATTAACCCTTTATTGAATAAATCAATATTACTTCTTGGATTATATATGTAGTCTATATCATACCGTGAAAACCTTGTAGAGTTAGCTTCATTATTGGAAGCATTATTAATATCTTTCTTTCTCAGACAAAAACTGTTCTCATCCATATTAGATTTTTGTTCACATGGAATGTATTTTTCTAAAAAAATAATTTTATTATCTCCATTACATATTTTATATTTTTTTCACCCTAATTATTTTTAATTAATGATAACCATTGATATACATATCCTAACTTATGGTAAACATCCAAGAGAACATTGTCTATTTCATTACATTCCAAATAAAGATTTATTTTCTCTATGAAACCTAACAATTTCTAAACCACAAATAAATTTTTAATACCATTAAATCATTGAGGTCATCGTCGCATGAAGTTCTCTAAAATTGATCTTATGCATTTTAGATCCAGTAAATCCATACAAGGAAGGTTATTATTCATAACATGAGCTATCATTCCAAGTATAGTTATGTGATGTTAAGTACCAAATGCATCTCCCACTCCAATATAATTTTCCTGTATATGATGGAAATACCTACATGTATTACATGTATTTATGTGGTTTCAATTTCAACTATTAGGTACCATATTAAATAATGGAATAAACTAGATTATTTTATGAATCATAATGCATAATTCAAAACTAGTAAAATATTTAACATAAATTAACAAATTTATGCATATCTAATCCATAATAATATATATGTTTTCTTTGAGAACATACTTAATCATAAATCCATAATAATAGTTTGTAAATAAAATATCAATTATCATATGAATATCTTCTTAGAGTGTGAAACCAGGTGCGTAGTATGGTGCATTTTCCTGTATCGGGTTACCCAGAGTCATTTTCAGAACTCCTTGTCAGATTTTTCACCTCTAGGTAAATCTATTCCATAATCATGACCACTTGTATTATATAGATAGGTATGAATTTACATGGAATACCCACATAATATATTTATATGAAAAATTATAGGATTTTATTATATACTTATTATACAAACTTATTATAGGATTATGATTCGTAATCAAATCATTTAAAACCTAATTTCTATGTTCATTCCTAAAATTCAACTAATACCAACTATAAAGTACCGATCCCAGAAAGCTAGAGATTGTGCATTTTTTTATACATTGGAATGATAATAATGATTCATGTCCTGAAAGACGGACCATTTTAGTATTCCTGGAAATACTATATACAAACGTATGATTTACATTCAAACTTGAAATGAAAAAAATATATTTTCCCATTTGAAAGCACTTATATTTGATAGACTATCATTAGATGTAAATAATATTATAATTCATCACATCCTATGAAAAAATGAATAATTATAAATGGGTGATCTTAGATGCCCAGATAGGATAAAAAATATTGCGAACACTGTCCTAAATAAGCATAAACCTTTAAGGGATGGTATAAAACCAAAACCCAAGCTTTTTAAACAGAATTTACATTTTTATATGGCATGAATCAATCAAATAGTTAGATTTAAAATTTCACATAGATGATCAACCAGTCAAATAATAAAATTAAATATCAAAAACTACTCTCATAATAGGGGAAATGCAAAATGCCAGACATTTGAAAAGTACAGTCGGGGCCTCGACCAAGACATCTAAAAATGAATGGTTATGGTTTTGGCTAAAACCATATATGAAAATAAATGATAAATTCCTTAGCATTGTCTTCATCTAGTTTGTATCATTATAACTACTGATGCGTCTATGTGCTATTGCAGTCCCATGTAGTGACTTAATAAGACAAATACATTCCTCGTATGAAAAGGGATATACATTACATAATCATTCTTATTTAAAATAGTATAATAAATCTTATTTCATAAAATACAATCAATGAATTGTATATAAATATGACATTCACAGTAAAATATATCATAAAACATTTAAATTAAATTTGATGATAGTATTATAATAAATCCACCTCAATCAAGCATAAATTCAAAAAATTATATTGTTATGGATGGAATTTGTCACACAGATTAATTAAAAAACGTTATAGAAATGCCACTTTTTATATGTTGGAATCATTCAAAATGGACCGAATTTTAAAATAAAACATATCTTCTAAAAATATTAATATATTTTATTATGGGAAAATTCTTAATTTTTAGGTTTCTTAACAGTGGAAAAATTCTCTCATGACGTAAAAGTGAGAAAACATGTTTTCCCTATTTTTGTTTAAAAGTTAATAACGTACCTTTTTTGGAAAAAGAAGGAAATAATCCATTAAAATATAATTATATAAACATAAAAAAATAAAAAAAATGGCATAAAAATTCATAGGATATTTTAAAAACATTTTATGACAACATTTTTAGAAACACTGACTTGGATGATAAAGATGTCCCAGTAGATACTTATGCATCAATAATCTCGAATAAGAATGAGATTGTGAAATTAACCCTTAACCTATGTATAATACACATATTATGGGTCTAAACTAATTTATAATTATTTTTTACATAGTATTAATGTGTACTATAATAAAAAATATATATGATATCATAAATGACTGGTTTATGACTTTATATTACTCATTTGTTTACAATTCCATGTTAATATAACATTTACAGTTATAATATCTCTTTTTATTGCGTGTTTTTTGAATCTTTATTCATGATAGTTTTACATAGATCATGATAACTTTATTTATATATCATATAAATTCAGATTATAAAAATATATAATTGATAGATATATGAAATAGAATATTCTATTCATGGAGAAGGTTGGTCGTATGTATGCATTAACACTATTTCCATTTTCCTATCATATTTAGTGGATGTATGTCAATGAAATATATGTACATATATATATTTATATTGTTGCATTAAAATTATTATTTCATATATTTCATACTTATTATTTATATATATTTTGATAATCATTCTTGGATGATGAATGTAGAAGATGAATCTCCTCACGTCGTGGAGGCTATAATCTGTATGTTTGCACGAGCATCAAAATCATTTTCTAAATTGTATAATGGAATGAAATCATATGGAATATGAATTGAATTATTATATTTATAATTTATATGCATAATTATTCCTATCGAACTATGTTATATATTAAAAATATTTTACACCATGGTTTAGAGATGATGATCCATACAAAACATGCATGGTGATGTTTTCATTAAAAGGATGGGTAAAAGACGGAATATAGTTGTCCCATAATCATAAAAAAATATAAAGACATAGTAGATGATTGATTTATTATTTTAGTACAGAAAAAACATAGTATGAGGATGTGATAGAATAAATGAACTTTCAGACAAGTTATAAAATGAGTACCTCTTCCTCGGGTGTCTCCTTTTGATTTTCACAAAAGGTATCTTTATGTAGTTTTTTTGAACCAAATGGTGGACTCTATGAAAAAGTGATAGATGATGGTAATAGTATTTTTTTGATTGTGTACAATACAATTTCATATGACGGTGTGACTAAAATAGAATGTTATGTCCACTTTTAAAGGAGAGGTGATGGGCACTTTAGGATTATCTTGAAATATTAACATATTATAAAATAAGTTTCAATTTTTAACGGCTCTAAAGTGATTTATATAAATTATAATATGATAATAGGTCTATATATTATAAAACAATAGGATTTATACGTGATTAGGTCATGAAATTATCCATATATTTTATCTTTTACATTTAGTTATATAATGTAACTATTACCATGTCTTCATGTAATTTTATAGTTTATGGAAAATATATTAACTATAAATGACATTAGAAACTCAATTTTATCATTATTTTTTTTAAACTATACAATTTATTTTACAGAATCATATATTTTTATGACAATTATATAACTTAAAAAAATAGTGTTTGTTTTTAAAATTTATTTATGTCAGTTTTGACACAGTTTAGTAATTGATTTTTGTTAATGTCTTAACAACATGATTCATTCAAACCAGAGGTATTAACACAAAGATAATAATTCATTTTTTTTAGAAAATTCCTATATTGAATCATAATTTTCATATTAAATTTATTTTAATATTTATAATATCGTTTATTCTAATTCTTCATTAATAAGGTAATCATTACATCATCATTATGTCAAAAAATAATTTACCTATTTAATTTCTAAAAATTATAAACAAAATTTAATGATTTAATAAATATTATTATACTCATAATAAGTATTTATATTAAAAGATCTAATTTATATTAACAGTTATTAAAATTGATTTAGTTATGATATAAAAGTTTGTGTTATATTTCCCTTCTCTTCAAATTAGAAATTATAAAATGTCATTATCACCACCAATGGCTCCCATATGCCCTAAATTTTGCTTAACGATTGTTTTGGTCACCCATGACTTGTTCAATATTATTATGACATGTGATAGGGTAGATTTATATTATTATAATATTAAATTTTTACCCATATCTTCCTTATTCATCCTTTATCTATGGAAAATTAAAAAAATTATTGAAGTTACTATTCATAATGTACAAAAATTAGATTAACCTATTTACTTAATTTGGAAATTATGATTCCAAATATTGATTCAAATTTTTAAAATTAAAAACACCGAAATTTATGCACAAATATTTAAGTTAATTCAAGTTGTCAAAATTAGAAAATTGTTTTTTTAATGTAAAAACCAATAAACGATTAATAAGTGATTATATCATATTTTAATATCAAATTACTTCCAATTACTTAAATTATATTAAATGATAAAAAATATTCTAATTATAATATAAATAAAACTAAAATAATAATATATCAATATAAATAAATTAGATAGAAAATGAGTTTAGAATTAAAATGTAGTATTTTTAATTATTCATTAAAATATTAATGTCATAAAAAACACTGAAATCATATAAAAGCTATATTTTTATTTCCTACATCAAAAAAAAAAGAATTCAATTTTGTTATAATAAATATTTAAAATTGTCAAATATAAGATTTTAATAGAGTTTTCTATTAAATGGATAAATACAACATTATTTAAAAAAATCATTTCTTTAATCTAAAAAATTGAATTTAGACATATATTATCTCTATGAAACACATTAAATGAATGTGAAAATAATATTGATTATATAAAATTCCAAATGTGGTCAATACAATTCGTAAACACTTTAAAATGGGTATATTGATACATCACGGTACACTTGAACTCTATGTTTCTTGTATCGCTAGCTATTAAGTTATTTAGAAGAAGTGTATCGTGGAAGCAAGGGTTGTTACAAAATTCATGTGTCATGATATAGGATCCAAATATATATACTACATATGGCTTATGGATTGGAAACATTGATACATATAGATAATAACACAAAATAGATAGTATTGGTATTTAATTAATTCATCTATAAGTGAACGATAATGATCTCAGAGTAAACATGGAATAATCATTTACGAGATATGATTTGTTTAATAACTATTTATTTATATTCCATTATGATGGAAATTTATTTTTAATAATTAGGAAATAAAGTAGGAGAGAACTCAACTTAACAATAGATTTTTTTGCATATAATTTCATTATGAAAATAAAAAAATGATATCATTTTTAGAATATTTAAAATTGAATGGATTTTGCATAATTAAAAATCATTATTATCTTATATCATTAATTTTAAAGGTAATTTATTATTCAGTATTATATTATTTCTATTTAAAAGAGTTTTCTTGGATAAATGGTCATCATCATCATGATTTTAATATATATATATTTATATATTAATATTATAAAAAATTCATTATTAATTGGATGATTATTCATCTATGTATTTATGATAGAGAAATATTATACCTCCATTTAAGAAATTATTCATCACTATAATTTTTTTCTTAGTCTTTATCTATGTATATATAAAATTTTTCTTCCAATTCTTTTTCCATTAATAACCAAATTAACATTTCTTTTTTCAATGGGATTCACCGATATTCTTATACATTGAATGATTGGGGGAAATGATTAAAATAACAACATTACCATTATCTATTTTATAAGGACTTGATCATATTATATTACATATTCTTGAATTTTAGTCAAGTACTCACATTCATTACCATTCATTATATTTTTATGTGTGGAGTTTTATAGAATTTTGATATAATACATACATAGTATTCCACATTTAAACAGAGAGGATACCACAGTACCAGTATCTATATCTTCCAAAATATAAAACATTTCAAATAAAACATGTTTTCTTTGACAAATCATTATAACAATTAACATGGCTTGCCTATTTTTCTTACACATCCTTATAACTATGAATAATATTTAAAAACACGGTATTTGAAAAAAATATATTAGTAATTGATATAAAAATAAGGAATAAAATTATTAGACCATGAATACATGTAAATGTATGAAATAATTTTAAAAAAGGAATAATTGTCACCCATATATACTTACTTTTTGAAATGTGGGATTTCCAAAACATCTCAAAAAAACTTAAATAACATAAATAAAACCATAAAGGTATCTTAGGTAATTACATACATATTCTTGTAACCATATGGGATTCATTATAATTTGTAACCCAGACATCTAATTTACTATGTAACCCTCCTAGCTACCTTATTGTGTAACCATCGCAGTTACACATTTAGTAACCATACTGAAGACCTCCAACATATACATAACCAATTAATATGATAGATATATTGATTCCACTCTTTATCCTAAATAATTTCGATGAAATAGAACAAAATTATACTAAATGAATAATTTCATAAAAAAATTGATTTTGGATACTGTAAAATAGAAATTCAGAAGAGTATTTTTAAAATAAAACCCCCTAACAAATATAATATAATTTAATTGTGACTTAATAGAGTTGATGGTGTATGTATATACAATATAAATTCAAATAATTAAAAATAATATAAACAGAATTCATCCTACGAATAATTTATATATGACATAAATAATGAAATAAACAGTTAACACGAAGAATGGATGTCAGGATAATAATCCCCTTACATCAGGTTCATATTACATAAAATATGTTTAAAAATCCTGTATAACGGAAAAAATTGTGTTATTAATATATAAAATAAATATATTTATGTATATAATACCTTATTTTATCATTTCATAACATAATTTCACCCAATAATTAGTAGTATTTTGTTCTTAAATTGTTTTGGGACAATTCAATACATGATTTCTATGGCCTGGTAGTATTTAATTTACTTGTATTATGGAAAATAAATTGATGAATTTCACTAGAATTTTATTTATATGTTTCTAAACTATTTTAATATTTCCAAAAATCATTTTTGTAATATTGTATTAAAATTAATCATTATATAAATATATATTGATGTCCATTTTGATCATTTTGCTAGTTCATGGATAATCATGAACATGTTTCATCATATACCATTAATTTAATGCTTATAAATTAATTATAGAACATAAGAGAGGCCATATTAATATTCATATTACTATTTATAAGGTTCTGTTTCTATTCACCAAAAAACATATTGGTTCTCTAGAACTGAAAATAACATACTTACCATAACCCTAAATGAATAAATTTTGAAATTCAAATAATAGAATTTGAAATTTAATGTTTATTATATTTTGTAAAACAATACTCTGAAAACACATGTTATGAATTTTTTTTAAAAAAATGAATACATTTGGGTGTGGACTTCTCTACACATTCAATAAATTGCGTCCTTCTAAATTTATTTATTTATAAAACAAATACAGGTACCTCCCTTTAATATAATTTTTTTATTCCCATGATGCTTTTTCAACAATATAGTTTCCACAAAAATTCGTTACTTGGTGGATTACATTAATCCCAAATAAATTTTCTATTTGATCAATAATATAAACATGTAAATCTCTATAATAAATCTTATTTTCCAACTGAACTTCTTCTAGGCTCCAAACATGAGATGAATAAGGCACATGCATTCTCAACATCAAAATATGAAAAATTTGCATACCTAAGATATAAATGGAAGAATAAATACTCAACAGTTGAATGGTCCAATATTATCTAATTTTTCATATGGATCAATAAACTGTGGACTTATCTTTCCTTTCCTACAAAATTGCATCACACTTTTCCATTGTGAGATTCTATTAAAAAAATGATTAGCTACTTCAAAATAAATGTATTTCCTCCTACTGTATGAATAAAATTTGTGCCTACTCTGATATTTCCTCTGGTGTCTCAGGTTCATCTTCACCTTAATATACACTTCCTCTACTAATTATCATCTTACAAAATTCATTTCCCACCTTCATCCAAAAAATATTATGTTCGACACCACTTCCATTCAAATGCCTTAAAATTTGACATCTGTATACTTCAATAAAAATAGTAAATATAAATAAACCCAATTACAGAAAGATGTTGATCCCAACATCTGTGTTACTCTATTGAACATTCTCAAAAAATGTCCTCATATTTCCGAATCATTTGTTCTTACTATGCATCAGACTAATGATGTAATATTTAAATGAAATTTAATTCAATGCCCAAACAATTCTCTAGGCCCTTCCAAATGCAAGATATCGTCCTTGTATACTACTTAGATTCTATAGAAAGGTGCACTCAAAAAAAATTACAATATATATGAGGAATAATTTGGAAGGATGAACCAATTTCATTGTGTCACAAATATGAAGAAAATGTTTATATTTATCTAGTTGATCAATAATAACCCAAATTATATTTTTTCCTCGAGAAGTCTTTTGTGACCCTACAATGATGACGATGGATATATTTTATAATTTCCACTATTGCAATGGAAATGTATAATTCATCCCATTAGATAATGGAAAGTCTTCATTATCCTTTTGACATGTAATTTATTTCATGGTAAAATCTCAAAAATGAATTTTCCTTTCATCCCCCAGTAATACTTATACAGGTCTCTATACATATTCATGCTGTCATGATGAACTAAAAATGGAGAACTATGAGCATTAACAATAATTATTTCTTCATTTTGGAATCTCTAGTCACTAATAATATTTTAACAATTCTCAAAACACAATCTATATCACAAAAAAAATCAATAAGCTTGCCCATTTTAACCAATTCATCCTTTTTCTATAGGTCATATTCTTCCTTATATGCATTATTTATTCTATCCAAAAACGATGACCACACTAAAACCTAAAAAATGTAATTTCCTACATAAACAACATCCAAGAAAAAATTCATCAAAACATTAATTGGTGGTGGGGGGGATGTAACATTCGTAACATGGTTAATGATGCATGATTTGTTTTCGACTAATGGAATCTGACATATTATTTTCTTCTCAAAGATGGTAATTGATCTTGTAATCATAATCCTTTATTATTTAATTCCATCTTTTATGCCACAGGTTTAATTACATCTGATTGAATATATAAATCATAATTTTATGGTAAGTATATATTTTTCAATTTTATCCATATAAATAATGCATCCAAATTTTCAAATATAAAACCATAACTACTAATTCAAAATAATGATTGGGATAATTTAACTAATGATGTTTTAATTTTCTTGAAGCATAAGCGATTACCCAGTCAGTCTCTATCTAAACATAACCATGTCCCTTCAATGAAGAATAACTATATTTTTAAAAATCACTAATTATAGAAGGCATGTACAAAACTGGAGCATTCATTAATCCCTTCTTGAGTTATTAAGAACAAACATCACATTCTTTTATCAAAATAAATTCAATTCCTTTTGTGTATACATAGTTAGTGGTCTAGATAACCATGGAATAGTTTTAATAAACCATTGATAAAAATGTACTAATCTATGAAAAAAATCAATTTAATTACATTTATAGGTCATGGACATTGAATAAAAACTATTGTTTTCGAAGGATAAATTGTAATTCCATCATTATTTGCAATGTTCCCATGAAATAAAATCTGCTTCAACAAAAAAATACACTTTCTGATTTTCCCGTATAGTTTCTTTTCTATAATGGTTTCCAAAACAACCCATAATTGTTTTTCATGCTTCTATTTACATTTATCAAATATTATAATTTCCTCAATAGAGAAAAACAAACACATATCCATGAACTCATGAGTGATTCTTTTCACAATATCCAGGAATGTAGAAGGTGAACCAGAAATCTCAAATAACATAACAACAAATTTATAATTCTTATAAATAGTATGGATTACAGTCTTTGGAATGTATGATTATTTTACATTAAAATAATGGAAACCCGACCTCAGGTCAACCATTGGAAGATACAGTGCTCTCCATATCTAATCAATCAAGTCTTTAATATGAGGTAAAGGATACTAGTTTTTAACAGTGAGGTTATTCAAGTCTCTATAATCAATGCAAAGTTAAATTGTACCATCATTATTTTTAACAAAAAATGGGATAAGACCCTATTGAACTACTAGGGAGAATAAAGCCTTTATCAAGATACACCTGTACCTAATATTTAATTCAATATGATCCATTTCAGCCATTCGATAATTCCGTTTTCATATTGTATTGACTTTATGAAATATGTTAATTGTGAATTCAACTTCTCAGTAAGGTATAAAACTAGGTGAATCCACAGAAAAAAAAATCAGACATTTTTTTCAATTGGCACATCACTGATCTGATTAGTTCTATTGTTATCAAAAATATTACAAAGATAACATTCAATTCCATTTTTTAATAGTTGATCATATTACTAATATGTCATATGTTTTATGTTTTCATTCATGTATACTGAATGAAACTATTTCTAAAAAACAATATCATTAACTCCAAAATCAATCTGACCATGCTAAATAGAAATCCAATCCATACCAAAAATGATAAAAATCTATAGTTTAGAAAAATCAACAAATTTTTTAGGAAATTTTTTCCATATAAAAAATAGAAATATTTTTATAAAATATATTTAGTATACTGTTTAGCCTCGTGTTTAAAAATACATTCTGGTCTTATTTTTATAGTTTATATTTCCAATTTAGTATAAAATTTCTCATAAATAATATAATTTTTAGATCCCATATGAAACAAAACATTAGAAAAATATGATTAAAAATACAATGTACCTAATAAAACATAAATTAAAGGCCTGACCCATGTTGATTTTTTTGAAAAATATATCTCTAAACCTTTTTTACTTATAGTCTATAATCTTTTCATCATTGAGACAATTATTTGGGAAGGAATTTGTATAGTTACCCATCTCACCAAATTTTAAAACCATTATTTATTACTTATATGAATTAGTCTTAGAATCATTTAAATTACACTCTCGGTCTATATCGTCAAACAAACCATATTGAAAACAATTATTTATTTTCGTAAGACATTCCCCATGGTGATTTTTTCTACAAATTTCTGAAACTGGACACTGGAATTTCTTGCAATATATTTTTTTTGATTAATTGTTACCCATCACTATCAATCTGGAATTATTTTTCTCCTTGTTTTTAAAGTTCATGTGATAATCAAAAAATTCAATTTTAACTTTCATAGCTCATCGAACATGTTTCTTATAACATTTCAACTCATTGGAATCCATTTTCCCTCATTGTCTTTGAATAAATCCTATGTAAAAAAGGATAATTTTTCTATCATGATCCAAGAATAAGATTTGGAGTGTATGTTGCTAGTCCGGGGATGATTTCATTATACACAACCACTGAATCTTCCCCTTTTTTCTTCAATTCACAAAATTTCTTCTCCATCCGATGTTGAACCACCTTAGTTAAAAAATTCAAAGGAAATACTTTTAAAATAATCCCACTCTATGGATTCAAACTAATGACTATACATAATATTCTTTAACAATGACTACCAGTAATATTCATCACATTCAATATAAAAAATATAAAGGCTTAGCATTGTATTATCTAAACATCCCATAACATAGAAAATCATTTCGAGGGAATTATTCCATCATTCAGCCCCTACAGGGTTAGAAGATCCAGAGAATATAGAAGGGTGTTTCCTTAAAAAATGTTCCACTATCATCATGTCCCTTTGTGGTAGAAATGATTTTCCCTTATATAGTTAACCCACGATTTATTTGTACTGATAGTTGATCCATTACTCTCACAAACGACTCAGTTCCAATCTCTATCATTCTATGCTGCCGATTTAGAAGCATATCATTCTATTGTTTTTTGTCCACATCAGTTTCAAAGTTTCTTCTATGGAAAACCATTCTAAACAAACATATATTTGTTAATGAATCATGTTAAAATTTAAATTCTATAACATTTAAAATTTACCATAGAGTAAATATCACTTATGGTATTATTTTAAAATAATTATAACACCTAAATTTATTTAATCATTCATTTGATCATAATGTAATGACACAAGAATAATACAGTGCATAATCATGAATTTTAGTATAAAAATAACTTCCTTTAAAATTGAGGATGTCTTACAGTTTACTATTTTAGATAATTGGGAATAATATATACAAAATATTTCACATTTTTACAGAGCAGAGATAAAAAAAGAATCCATTTCTTCCAAAATGTAAAAATTTGAAAATAAATCATTTTTTCCTTGACATATCAAGATAACATTTAACATGGAATCATTCATTATATTACAAAAACATATAACATGTAAAAAAATACATTCTATGATATAAAAAATAATTTTAATTGTTATAAAAATAAAAAAAACATTAGTCCATGAATACTTGAAAATCTATGAAACCATTTTCAAAAATACATACTTGTCTCTCAAATATGCATACAACGTGAAACATGATATTTCAACAAGATTTCAACAAAACATACAGAACAAATATAGATCCATTAATGAATTCTTGGGCATTAAATACATAATATTGTAACCCTCTCAGCTTCCTTAAAATTTGTAACCCTCACTGCTACTTTGTAATAGAACCAGCACTGCTTCATTATTGTGTAACCCAACATCCGACCTCCAATATAGACATAAAAAATGCATTGGAAGAATATATAGTTCCCACCTATCATCATATAAAATTTCCAATTCCATGAAATTGATCATTTAACATGATTTATTTCAAAAAAGTGTATTTTGAATTTTGTAAAATAGAATTTAAAAAGAAAATTTTAAATCATATGCCACCTAAAATATCATATATTTGAAATGAGACTTATTATAGTATATGTAATATGTAGAAACACTAAAAATATACAGAACTAAACATTATATAATAAACTCCATCACACAAACAAATTTAATTCCACCTAAATAACGAAGTATAAGGTTATCCAAATGGATTGAAATCAGGTTAAGGATATCATTACCTCATGTTCGCCTTATATAAAATCTGTTTTAACAACATGTTTAAATGTTAAATGTGTGTTATTGATATCTTACAAAAATATGTTCATGATTATAACACCTATATATTATCATTTAATTTCCACATGTCACCCTTTAATTATTATTATTTTGTTCCTTCCAATTTTTCATCAACATTATTTACATGATTTCAACGGTCTGTCTATACTTGAATTTCTTATCGTATGGTAATGAAAATCATGAAGTTGAATAAAATAATATACATTTGTTTCCATACAATTAACTGATTCCATAACTCATTTTGGATGAATGGAATGAGTTTGAATCATTAGAAAAAATATCTTTTGATATATGTTTATATCATTTGTGGGTTTCATTGATAATCACGAACTGGTTTCATCATATACAACTAATATTATTAATATACATTAGTTATAGAACATTAGAGGGGTCATATTACAAATCATTCTACTATTAATAAGAGTATGTTACTATTCACCAACAAAGTTAATTGGATCTTTCAGAATCCAAGCACCATACTGATAATACCCATATATGATCGTTCTTTTTAAATTTAAATCAAATATGTAGGAAAAATAAGTTTAAAGTCTTTTTTATAAATTTCCACTTAAATCAAATGATTATGCATATATTTATTTTTAAAACCATGTGGTGATACATATATGGTGTAATTACCATATTCTATATTGTCTTTATTGAAGGGTATTTTCCATGAGCATTACATAATATGTTTGGATAACCATATATTTTCCATGTGTTTAATGCGGTATAATTATTAATGGAAATATAGATGATTTCATTATGTGATTTCATTAAAATAATATATAACACTAATTGATCATCCTTTGTTATTTATGATATGATTAATGTGTTATTTCAAGTTTAACTCCAATTGATATATAGTAATGTGAGGTGTCCTATATCACCCTATAGTGTATTGGTTAAGGAATTATATCATGTGAGATAAGTATAAGTGAACATACGTGAATTTTTTATGTAATAAAATTGTTGATATACATGGATTAGTTTAAAACATAAAAGTATTGAAATAAAAATCTATTATAACAATGGGTTCTTGTACTAATTTTTTAACAAATATTTTATTCATTATTTGATAATAATTTTATAAAATCAGTGATAATGTTGATTAACTCACATTTGAAGAATCTGTTGATTCATTTCATCTATTGTTCCATGCCTTATGTCATGATTAATGATTTAGGATTTTTGTATAATGTTTTTAAGAATTTATTATACCAATACCACCAAAATGTTCTCACTTGTTATATTTCATTCTAATTTCATATAATTACTTTTACTAATAATCTTAGTGCATCCAATTACTATGTTTTAATTTTCATATTTTATAGAGAAAACTACTATAGAGCATGTGACTAGAATTTGAACATGTGTGGGGAATTTTGGAGAAATAATGTAGACTAATAAAATATTATTAAATTTCATTTATATAGATAAAAATTTCCCATAGTTGAAAAATGCATTGGTTCACTTATTCATTGGATTTATAATTATTTAATAAAACTATTAAACTAATAGATCATAGAAATGTATTGTAATGAAATATTTCCATTATAGACTTATTGCTAATGTAGTTTCATTTGTGGGATATCATACTCAAACTACCAATCAATATAATGAAGGCTTTTCAAGATCAATGAAAATAATATATCCAATGCACTATGAAACCGCTATAATATGCATGACTTGAATCAATTTCCATAAAATGATACAATATTTTTAAATATATATATATAACATACATAGTAGGCATATATTATACCCATATATCAATCATAATATATCAAAATAATTGGAATAAAAGATTTATTGTTCATATATATGGGTATAAGTACCCATTACATGTCAAAAACATTAGGTGAACCCAATGATACCATTCAGAAATATATTTTCAAATAATCCAATTTATAATCAAGAATACGAAGTTCTTGATGAAGACCCACAAGTAATTTATTCACATTATTCGCCTGTAGATAAGTGAAACAATGTGTGATATACCCCTCTATCACTTCATCATCTTGGTCCAAAAAACCATTTAGATATCATAAAATATCATTGAAATACCAAAGAGTGAAATAATTATTAAGGCTTGTGTGTAAAAATATGTCTCATAGTGGTTTCTATTGGGATTAGAAACTTAACCATTATCTTATAACAACTAATCCCTATCTTAGGTCTAGACTGGAATGACCTATAAACAACCACACACACAGATGTATATATATATATATATATATATTCTCAAGGACATCAAATTCACATATTGGTCGATCATTCACAATATCCAAGAGTGTGGAGGTAATTCTTAATGTAGTTAAACAATGTAACACCCCAAGACTTTTTTTTATTCAATTTTTTTAATTTATACTCTTTTCTGTCTTACGTTTCACAAAACACCATGTTTAAATGACTATTCATATCTAATTAAATATCATTATTTTAACATCATTGGTATAAAATTGTTGTTACATTAGAGAGAATTATTAGTATTTAAAAAAGTATCAAATATTTATATTTTATATTTAATAATAAAAAAATTTATTCATGCAAATGATTTTAGTGGGATTCGATAATATTTTACCCAATTTTCTACTTTAAAAGAAAATATTTTTTTAAAGATATTTTTGGAGCCATTTAATGGAGAACCTATATTAAATCCAAATTTGGAAACATTTATATATTTTATTTTAAAAAATTAATTTTAATGTTGAATATAAAAATTTACATTGGATTAATTTTATGTATTTTTCATATATTTTTCATGTTTTTATGGATAGTAAAAAGTACTAATGAAAAATTTAAAACAATTATTTTAATCAAAATAATTTACATTGTGTTTTTGTATTTCCCTTTAGATTTAAATTATAATAAGGTCATATTTTTATGATTTAATACAATTTAGTATTTTTATTCAATTTCATATTAATACAATATATAAAAACATATTGATGTTCTGATCGTTTTATTAAAACTCACTTTCCCACCACATCATTGAGATAATAAATAGACATAATTTAGTCACTGATATTAATTTAATATTAATAAATAGACATATAAAGATGATATTAGTGTGATATATATAAATATATATTATTATAATATTTTATTGATATTATTATTAACAACTTTGGTACATTTTTTTTACCATTGTTAAAGATAAATCAGGTTATTAAAGGTAAATATAATATAATACTATAATAAAATTCAACTAAAAATTGTCAAAAAATCAATTAATTAGTTGATTGTGACCAAAATAAACCTTATTCTTAATTATATTATTTTAAAGCCAGTTCATTTTGAATCTGGAATTAATAATATTATATTTAATGATTAGTTAAAAATTTCATACTCATTTTTTTAATATGTTTTACATTATTAAGAAATATTTGTAGATAAGATAAATTTGAATATAAAAAGTAATATTGAATATAATAAATTTATCATTATCATGATAATATATTTCTAAATATTATATATGAAATAATTTAATTAATATTCTACATTATGATGATGTGGTAATTGGTTTATTAATAAAAATTTAAAATTAATTGATATTAAAAATATAAAAATAAATATAATTTAAAATAATTAATTAAATAATTTAATTTAATAGATAATTATGATATTTGTTTGACATATTAGATTTTTTTTCGTAATTTGTCATGTTGTTAGTATATTTAAAAAAATTAAAATATTGAATAGTATTATAATTGACATAAATGTTACGTTGAAATTAATAAAATTTAATTAAATGATTAAAAATTCATAGAAATATATAATTCATCCAATTAACTATAACAATTTTACATATGTCATCAATGATCCATTTTGGGTTCTTTTGGAATTTTATTTTTCCTATAATAATCATAAGGCATAAGAAATGCATGTTCTTAATGTAAAAGCTCAAGTGATTAACTAAGTGTTAAATCTAAAAAATAATGTTTACAATGTGACCTAAGAAATCCTATAAATAATTTAATGAGATTATTATAGCAGTAATAATCTTGAATTATAATTATATCACTTTGGAAACATCTGTAATTATAAATTAATTTATATTAATTTAATATTTCAGGAGATTCTTAAGGTGATGCTATGTTATATAATAAAATGGAAACTCCTACCTCAATTAATTAAACCACATTGAGCCGTTTTTCACAAAAAAAACAAAAAAATTAACATTCTCCCATTCATTAGACACATTTTATAGGTTTTTTATTCTATAATGGAACATCTTTATTGTCCCTAAGAATATATTCAAAGGAGTTCAATTAAGAATAGGTAATCACCTTTACCATCTCCTATAAAAACACTATTCATCTAATTACCCTTCATGAATAGTTCATATTATAGAATTATAACTCAATTATAATCAATATTTTCATATTTTATTATGATTATGGGAAAATTATATTTATCCTTTTATCTATACTATAGGAAAAAATACCACCATATGTTTGAACGTGTGATTTAAGGTCTCCACGATATTGTGTAGTTTTGTTTCCATACCCACATAATGTGGTTGAGTTTAATGATGAATAGAATTGATAAAAATAATAAATATGGAATTATATAGATTCTATATAATTAATATACCATCCATGTCCATACCATATTTCCATTAATGGAATGATACCATATCTCTTGCATGTGAATGACCTAGCGTCTCCATAACACGATGAGATTAATTATTCAGATTAACCATTAAATAATGATTACAAAAATTATAAAAATTATTTAACATTATTTTTATGAACTAATTATAAATATGTATCTCATGAAAATATATCCTATGTATACGAAATAGAATATACATGACAAGAAAACATACGAAAATGGATTATTTAACAACTGAAATATTATAGTAATGAAACATTATTAACAAAATGATATAAAAGAATCAATAATGATATCATAATTATGGATATATTTAGGTTATAATTTAATAAAATTATAGAACCATTATTTATGAGGATAAATCACACTCAACAACTGTAAATTATAAGGTAATGTTTAATTTCAGAATCTCAATTTTATTTTGGATTGTTTTAATTAAGTATCTACTAGATAAAATTAATAATACAAGTACATGAATCTAAAAAATATTTTAAAAAATATTTTAGATATTCTCCAACCAAAATTTTATGTATTTTAACAATGTTCATATTTTTATATAATGGTTTGAATGGAATGTTATTTTTGTTTTCCATATATAGCACTTTAATAATTTTTTGACAAAAATATAGAAACAATATTTATTTTTTAATTATATGGATTATAAGGATTATAAAATAATCATTATTTGTTGATGTTTTAAGAGTATTTTATCAATTTACTATGTTATTTTTAAATAATATTATTTTGTTTATAAATTTGATACTTATAAATAATTTATTTTTATTTAATATTTTTTCCGTAAAAAAGTTTATAACATTTTCATTAGTGTATTTTCAACTATGTCAATATCATTTGTTTATTACAATTTTCATTTGAGGATGATCTCTTATGTCACAATACAACTTATTTTATTTACACTATTATGATCAACATAATAGTGAATGTTCATTTATGATATCATTAAAATTTATCATTAAATTATTCACATTTAGTTTTCTATTTTAACAATAAGATTTATTATGTGTAATATTTTTTAATATGTTGAAGGCATTGTACAGTGTATGTGATGTGTGGGGCCTAATATATCCCCTTGATGCATCATTTGGTATAATAAAACTATATAGTTTCGGGTTTTACTCTTTTTTATATGGTGTATTATATGAATACTTCAGGGTATGTTTATGATGAATACCATTATATATTCCACCATTTGGATCCTAGTTATTGATAATTCATGTGATTATTGGACTAGTAGAATATCCATGATCATTCATTCAAGACCATATAATTATTTTATATAGTATTATTCATTATTTCCAAATTATTATAATGGTTATGTTTAAATGGAAAGTGTTTCAGCTATATATCATGTCTTCTTGATTGTAATTATACATTCATAATATATTTTTTTTATTATTACCATTACTAAGTATATGAGATCACAATTTTCCTATGTTTTATTTTCCCTATATTCCAAGATGTCTATTATGACTGATATTAAAGGTTAATCAAGGTGAATAATGGATTTATAAATGGATTATATATGATTTCCTATACTATTAAAATTTAAATATGTGGTTCATGTATGTAATATATTTTCCATGAATACAAAAATAATCAGTCATTTTGAATTTGATAGTTGTATGAATGAAAATGTAAAAAAGTAAGTCACCAGATCTAGGCTGCTTAGATCAAGGTCATTACTATTGTAATTGAATTAAATTTCGCAGCATCCTTCCAAAATATATTTAGAAAACCATTACAACGGAAGATAACCCAAATATAGAAACTGTGGTTCAGCATAGAAGAACGAATAATACTTTTGGTAAGATATATATTATGTGTGTATTCATATATCAAATAATTGCCTTGATACTACACGTTTTCGCAGTACTTCCATAGATTTACCTAGGTGTATCATCATCGAAAAGGTGCATCTGGCTTGATTTAGTGTGAATGGTAACATGACAATGTTTCATACTATGCACCGAGTTTGACAATACTGGGTGATATTTTTAGGATAGTTCACATTTTCATTACAAATAAATATAATGGAATAAAAATTTTATATTTCTCCACATAAACCATGTTTTTGATTTATATATTAGTCATACATAAATTATCAATTATGGTTATGTGATTTCCTAGATCTGTGATTAAACATTATTTTTCAAAATGTTATAATCTAATCTTTTATATTCCCTTGGTTTGAAATGGCTCCATGGGGATGGAATTGAAATTTTATCAATGCACATAATCCAAGTAGGGTTTCTGTCTAATGCTCGATAATGATGATGGGGGTAGAGCTCCAACTGGTGTGGGTAAAATTATTACAATATTGGGATAAAATCCACTTATTAGGATTTATAAATTTTCCCATATGAAGAATCAGGATTGGAAATTACTAGGAATAATTTCAAAAAACTTCATGACAAAACTAACTCATAGATAAAATGGAAATAAAAATCCATTTGAGGATGAGAAAAGGATACGTTCCATAGAAATGATATTTTTTTCAAGGTTATATATGGAAATGTTGAATGTTGTCATTGTAGTTTATCATCTCTTGGGAGATAAAAATTTGTTGTTGTTAATGAATCAAAACACTAAGGTGGAGTGAAATATTTAGAGTGTGTAATGGAAATATATAAAGGAAATATTAAATGAAAATATTTACTAATTGAACAATGAGTGGATATAGAATGCAATCATCTATGTATGAGTATAACGAAAAACTTTAATGTTAATAAATTTGAATCCAAATATACAGAGATTGAATTGAATGATATAAAATATATATTGAACCCCTTGAGTAATATAGATCAATTAATTTATGGGATAAATCCAATCTTCTTAATGGATTTGGTCACCAAAATAGTCCCATAATACAATGATATAGTCTCATAGACTATTAAGATAACGTAATTATTATTTAAGTCTTGTAATTTTTATAGAACTAAGGATAATAAGATAATAGTGGAGAAATAAATTTATTAAGTGAAAACTGAAAGATGTACTTTCCAACAAGTGATAATAGTGGGATTAAAAAATCTAACAAATTACTGAATGGAATGAGAGTTTGTTATATATAAGTTGGAAAATTTTACTAGGCTCATAATTTTAATGTAATGAAAAAATATTTTAGTGTGAAATGTTTAAACTATATGGAGATGAGGCACTATGAAAATGAATGTACCGAATTTTAAATAATTATATCTTTGAAAATTTAAAGGGATCAAGGTCAATATTTTGATATTACTATAGTTAACGTGGAAAAAATATTTAATTTTTGATTTTTCAATTATATAAATATGTTATTATATTAGTGTTATAAGACTCATGGGATATATAATGTTTTTTCAACAGTACAACTTATTTATAAATTTTTAAGAATACATGTTTTCATTATGGTTTTACATGGATCAATTTGTTAATATATACTTTATGTGACACAAATATAACAATTTTATTGTATGGGTAAAATAGGATGATATGTTGATTTTGAAAATTTAGTGACCTTATTTTTAAAGTGCTGATCATAATATTTTGGAAAAATTAACCATTTAAGAAATGTATTAATATGGTATTTGGAAATGTATGTAAATTTTTTTACATAACCGTGTGATAAATATTTTGGTAAGAAAAAAGTATAAATATTTCATGGGACAACCAATGTATATGATTATTACAACAGAAATGAATATTTTATTATTTTATTAATTAATAAAAGAAGTCTGAAACTATAGAAAATTATTTTTATAGGATAATTATATCCTAGTACATTCTTTTATGATGAATAAAATAGTCCCTTATATCTTTATTGATTTATTTATTTGTGATTGTTAACTATCTTCTGACCGTGTTACTAACACATAGTATTAGAACAAGTTAGTTTGATTAATATTAATGGTGAAATTTTTCAAACATGGAACTTTTTTGTGTGTCATCTACTATTTCCTTCGTTCATACCATTCATTATTTTAAAATAGCGGAATCATTAATCCTATTCCGTTGTGGGATTTCATCAATGATATTTTGTAAATTCAATCTCCAAATTTGTTATCATGTGTTTAAATAGAGGGGAAATAGTTTATTGTTTTAGGGGATAATGAAAAACTCCAAGATTATATGGTATGTATCATTTTTTATTTAATCTCTTTGATATATTAGGTTCAACAGAAAAACCAAATTTTATCTAATAATGGTACAGAATTAAATAACATTATATTATCACGGCTATTATATTCAATCCATTATGTCAATGAGAATAAATTGAATTATCAAATTTATAATATATATACATATATAGTCTATATTAAATACAATTTTTTTACATCCATAATAATTATTTCATAGTCATAGGATGAATAGAAATCTAATTTTATTCCCATTAAAATGCTATATTTTTTAAAATGTAGTTTTACCAACCATTAATAGATAACCTATATTAAAACCAATTTTTGAAAAATTTGCATATTTTATTTGAAAAAATAATCTTATTATATTAGTTATTAATATAAATATATACTTTTATTTTATTTTTTTGAGTTTTTTGATAAGTTTCATGTTTTGACGAATACTGAGAAATATAAAATTTTAATTGAAAATAAAATTATTCATTGAAATAATTTATACAGTTAAATTATATTTTTGGTTGTTTTTATTGAATAAATTGATCATGATTTTATTATTTAATCCAACATAGGAAATTATAATTAATTTCTTATTAATATTGAACTAAAAAAAATTGGTGCATTTGACCATTTCTGTAAAACCAGCATTCTCCCCATGTTTGTGGGATTATCATCACACATAATTAAGACACATTTGTGAATGTATATTGAAAAAAATAAATATACATGGTTTTAATTAGATTAATATTCATAGTCCAATATCATCAAATTGTGTTTTTGATATTATGAATAATAACATTAGTAGTGTTTTATTTTCCACTATTATGATTAAATCTGGTAATTAAAGGTACAAATAATAGTATAATATTATAAAATTCCCATAACACATGGAAAATTTCATGGGAATGTGATTTCATACAATAATAAGCCTTCTTCCAAAATTATAAACTTTTTATGCCACTTAGGTATGAATATGACTTTTATAATATTTTATTTAAAGATAAGATAAAAATTTCATACTGACATTTTTTATACATGTTACATTTGTAATACATTATTATAAAAAAGATAAATTAGAATATAAATACTTTTTAAAATATAATTATTTAATATTTATCTTGATAATATATTTGTACCACTTTTTTATTAAATATGTTATTTAAATTATTTTATAATAATGATACAACAATTGTTTATTTAATTGAAATATCAAATAAATGTTGTTAAAATTTTAAAATTAAATACAATTTTTCATAATTTTCCATGACTCATCGGAGATAGACCCATGATATGATGACCACAAGCCTTTATCTGATAGGCCAGGGGATGGCCAACAGAATTGAAAAAGAATATCCAACAAATGGGATACATTTTTCTATGTACCTATACGCACGACACATCTCCTTGATATAAATTATGAAACATAAAAATACAATGTAATCCATGTATGCATAAACTATGATCCCAATCATAGAGTATGATAGTTGGAAAATGGAAACTAAACATGGTGATAATACATTCCCTTAAAAATAATTAATCTAGAACGTGAAATCTCTATTTCCTAAAATCATCTGCAAAGAAACCCAACATGTTGGTTATGTTTAGGAAAACTATTTTGAGCTTTAGGATCACACCTTGTCTTTATTATATCTCTATAAACCACCTAGACATGGTCCTTCTAGGAAACCATCAAAGAATAAATCTTCTACATAATACACTATACATTTGAGTGGATCCCTTACATGTTTGGGTTAAACAATAAATAATAGGACACCCAGAAACCTCAATGGAATACCACAATGAAATACATAATGTATACCTAAATGGTAATTCATGAGGTATATCAAAATGAAAATACACAAATTACAGTCAGTACACATAGGTATATGTATACATTATTCATTCTATGAATGCCCTAATATTCTCAATTAAATGAGGCACACTGTATCTGTAACATCAAGTTTACTTTTTGGGTAAATCTGATGTTTCTGTGCACCTCTGTTTTGGAGTAGTGATGAACAAGAGATTTGGGAGAACATTAAATGATGTTTTGGGGAAAAGGGGAAGTCGCACGGGCAGCGCACGGGTTGTCTAAACCGTGGGGCCCAACCGTGTGTAGTTGGTCTTGGATGCGGAAGCTTCCGCATGGGTGGCGCACAGTTTTTCTAACTGTGTGGCCAAACCATGCATGGAGTGTCTTATAAGTATGTTGATAACACACGGTTAGCGCACGGTTTATCTAACCGTGCAGGAAAACCGTGCGACCACTTAAATGAGATCCTATAAAAGTGGATCTCACACATTTTTGCCTCTAAGTGCCTCATTTTTCTTCCTTAGTGGCCCTAAATCGGGATTTTAATTCTCCTATGGTCAAAAAAGGTTCTCCAATTGTTCTAAAGATGATAAAAAGGCTTCTCTTGGTGAATCGAAGCCTGATTCTTGAGTTATGTGAAAGTTCTTCATCTTTCTTGATCAGTTTCATAGATCTATATAGATCTAATTCTCCTCTTCTCTCGGTTTATTAGATATACGCCCGTTATGTGTATATATAAGTGTGCAGATGCCAAATATGATGATATTTGGTCGTGGTCTTGCTAGTAGAAGATATATAAGGTGGGTTTTTGGAGAATCGACCCGGGTTTCTAGAGCGTTCTTCGACTGTTGTGGTTTACTTCAAAACCATTGAGGTAGGTGGTTCTGTCCTAGCTTACCAAATTTATTATCACTATATTTGCTTGATTTATTTCAATTGTCACATTAAACTCAATTTCTCAAATTTTCTTTCAATTAATTTGAGAAAAACTCAATTCCAGTGAACCGAGATATTTTAAATTGTTTTGGCATGGAAATTTAGAAAAACCCAATTCCATTGAATATGACGTGTTTGTGGAAATTTTCTAAATTAAATTGTTCAATTTAAATTGTGGATATGAAGGAAGTTATTTCAATTAAAATTTTGAATTTGTTTGTGAAAATAAATTCTGTGACCATGGAATTGGTTTTGAATGGATTTGAAACAAGTGATAATGGCTTAAAATGATTTAATAGAAACCCAGTGGTTTTATCTTGTGATAAAGGCATGTTTTAAATGAAACCTGTTTTTGTTTTAAATGGAATGAAATTGGAACTTTTGAAATTGAATAATGAGATTGATCGTATTTATAAGATTCTTAAAACAGGTCTCCCATCATTTAAGAGCGCATGCAAGCCTTAGGTTGATAGTGAGTTATTCGGATACACTCTACGCAATGACAACGTTCTAAAACATACTTTCAGTGGGTCACATCCCTAACAGGATGGTAACGAGTCTACATCGGCCAGTTTCATAGGGACATGTGTATACACATTTTCTGAGTTCACATAGAGAGTACAGAATCCAATAACTAGTTAATACTATCGTACCTTTTGGAAGATGACCATGTTGCTCGCTTGTTTATTTATATTTGACCAATAAATGCATTCCAATTATTTTGAACCTCTTACATGAATGCTTAATTAATATAAACTATTTTATATAAATGTTTTACTTATTCCATTTTTTTATAAATATTCCATCATTTTTAAAGCCTTTGCTTAAAATATTTATTTCTATCATTTGAAACTGTATAGCATATTTTATTAGAATTTTCTTTGAATTGTCAAACCTATTTATTTGAAAATTGAAATATTTTCTTTGGATAATATATATTTGTCATATATTATTGAATATTTGGTGGTACCCTACTGGGAATAGGCTCACACCATAATTTTTCCATTGGGTTTTTGTAGATTTCCTCCTTCCATACTTGCGCAAAGGGAAGGAATATCTTGGAGGAGGATCCATCTGTTGATCTTCACATGGTGAATTGTGTCCTTAGGGACTTTGGGACTGCTTTCCCCTTTTTAGTACTTGGGTTGTAGTACATTTGGATTCCGTACCTCTTTTCTTTTATCTGGTATATTACATTCAAAAGAGTTTATTTTTGTTATCCATACTGTCTTGTTCCTTTTTTTCCGTATTCTTGTGGAAAAAATAATTCCCACTTGTATGTTGTACAATGTCAGGTGCTATTCACCGACCCGTGGGGATCGGGAACACCCTTTAGGCTATGTCAGGGCTAGCTCGGTTATCGGGTTACCAGAGTACCCAGGCTAGTTCGTGGCAAAATGGTATTAGAGGAAGGTTAATCATCTTGCCCTAATGAAAGTATGCATTTGAGTATTCTTTTCGGGACATAGGATATAGTTTTGATTGAGTGTCTGGATGGATCTCACCATGATGAACCATATGTCATCAGGGTTGGTTTGGGAAATACAACTTGTGGATTAGTTCTAGTATTTTCCCTATTTTGATTTGGATTGATTGGAATCCAAATATTTTTATTCCCTTAAATTAATAATAGTTGTACTTGTTACTCTGTTTGAGTGTTAATCAAGTGTCATTTTATGATGTGTAGAAACATGCCCCATAGAAGACGTGAGAATAGGATCCAAAAAGAGGTTGCTGATGAATATCAGCAAGCGAGTCCTATTGTGGATTCGAGTCTTGTTGAGGTGATTTTTCACACTATCCAAGCTCAAGGACATGCACCACCTCCAGTTCCTATTCAGACTCCAGCTATATATCCTCAAAGTGATATTCTATGAAGTTTTTCTCAAGAGTTCCTATGCCAAGAATCCACTAGTTTTCAAAGTATCCACAATCCCTCAACATGTTATGGAATGTTTGAGTAATATTGAACGTCTATTTGGGGTCTTAGAGACACCTGATGTGATCAAGGTGAAGTGTTCCACCTTCGTGCTAGAGGGGCAATGTAGGAGATGGTGGGAAACGATGGTGATGGCTAGAAAACATGACAGTTTGGAGTTTAAAGAATTTAGGGTTCTTTTCACAAACTAGTTCTATCTAGAATCAATGGTGTAGGCCACGTCTGTGGAGTTCTTGATACTTGAGTAGGCAAACAAAACTGTGAATGAGTACTTGAATTGCGTTTCTCAGTTGGTACAGTTTTCTCTAGAGATTATATCTAATGAGAAGATTAAGACTCGATGATTCGTGTTAGGAGTAAATCAGATATATATTATTAGGTATTCTTACTAAACATACCCACTTATGCAGATGTGTTGGATAGGGCCATGATGGGTGATATGGACCTTGCAAGAAAGTTAGGGTTGAAGGGGTCTATTTTCCCTCCTAGTGGCAGTGTTAGTTCCTTTAAAGGAAAATAGAATCGTGATGTTTCCCATGGTAGTTCTCGACAACAGAGTCATTCTAGTCTTCCGAAAGCAATGGGAGGGGTTTCATTGACTTTATATCAGTGTGGAAATCCAGGAAATTCTAATAGGGTTTTCACTAAGGCACCAAAGAACTATAGCTCATGCGGACGTTTAGGGAACTTACAGAGATTCTGCCATCATGTATCTACTCCAAATGGTGTAACAAGATCATAAAAACCTCTAGGAACTGTAGGGAAATCAAATGCTTCACATACAAAAGGGTTCCAGCCACAGGAATCCGGAACAAAGATTTTTCACACAGTGGAAGAGTTTCCATAGGTTACTGATACAGGTCCTGCAACTGTGAGAGGTACCATTACTATAGTTGCATCTTTAGTGACAGCTCTTTTTAATACTGCTGCATCTCACTAATTTTTGTAAACCGGTATTGTTAATCATATTTAATATACCTATGGATATTTTATCATATGCGATAGATATTACTACACCCCATGGTACAATGAGAGAGAAGGGTCTTTTTAGTCCTCCTTGTGTCTTATCTCTATCAGAAATTGATCATGTTTGGATTTTCAGGTTCTCGACATGAGATATTTTGACATCATATTTTGGATGGATTTGCTAATTTCCTACAAAGCCCTAATCGATTGTTATATTCTATGGGTCAACCTTACTACACCCAGTGGTGTGCCTCTTATTTTTCAAGGATAATGGGACCCAAGGTCAAGCAAAGCTGAACCATTTTATCAAGATTTGGGGAACATTATATCTGTGTTTTCTTTTGATCTAGATAGAGATTCAATGTGTGGTGATCTTCCTTCAATCGTCGCTAAGTTTCCCGACGTGTTTCCATCCGACTTATCTTGTTTTCCACCAACAAGGGAGGTTGATTTTTCTATCGACTCAATGCATGGTACTCAACTGATTTATATTCCCTCTTACCAAATGGATCCAGCTGAACTAAAAGAATTGAAGTCTCAGTTAGATGATCTTCATGAGAAAGGATTTATACGCCCGAGTGTGTCACCTTGGGCATCACCGGTTCTCTTCACCAATAAGGCTAATGGTTATCTTCTATTATGTGTTGATTATCAAAATCTCAATCAAGTTATGATAAATAACAAATATCCATTACCCTGAATTGATGATTTGTTTGATCAATTGAAAGGGGAAAGTTGTTTTAAAAAATTTATCTTCGATCTGGTTACCAATAGTTGAGGATAATAGAATCTGACATTTATAAGACAGATTTTCCGAGTAGGTATGGACATCATGAGTACCTTCTTATGTCCTTTGGCCAAAAAAATTCTCATGTAGTATTCATGGATTTGATGAAAATGTTTTTCCTTGAGTATCTTGATACTTTTGAGGTAGTTTTTGTGGATGATATTCTTGTATACTCCATGTTTGAGTAGGATCGTCTGCATCATCTGAGAATAGTTCTGATTCTTCTAAGGAAACCCCGACATTATGCCAAGCTTTCAAAGTGTGATTTTTGGATTCGAGAAGTGAAATTATTCCGAAGTTTCGTGTCAGAACAAGGAATATAAATTGATCCTAAGAAGGTGACGGTTTTTATGACATTGTAACAACCACAAAATGTTTTCGACATTCGGAGCATTTTGGGATTAGCATGATATTATCGTCAGTTTGTTAACGACTTCTCAATGTTAGCTTCTCCAAAGACTACTCTGACTCGAAAGGGAGTGAAGTTTTCCTATAATGATAAACGACAGAGTTCATTTGTTGAGCTAAAGAGTTTTCTGACTATTGCGCCAGTGTTAACTCTTCCTGAGGTAGGGATTGGTTATGTGGTCTTCTGTGATGCTTCCAGTTCAGCTTTGGGATGTGTCCTCGTGCAGGTTAATCTTGTTGTTGCCTATGGGTCTTGTTAGCTTAAGCCTAAAGAGAAGAACTATCCAACCCACAACATTGAAGATGCAGCTGTAATGCACACACATAATTTTTGGAGACATTACCTTTATGGATAAAGGTTTATTGTGTATTCAATCCATACAATCTTGAGTTATATATTCTATCAAAAAGAATTGAATCTCTGGAAAAGGTGTTGGGTGGGCTACCTACAATCATTCATCTTTGACATTTCTTATAACCTAGGGAAAGGGAATGTATTTGCAGACACGTTAAGCATGAAACTTCCACCACATCCTGTGAAAGAATCTTCAGAACAGTGGATTTTTATGGCTCTTTTTTCTCAATTGCATATTGTAATTCAGTGAAAGGGGAAGGATGTTTTTTTAGACAGTGTAAAGTTGACATCTGCTCTTCTCATGTTAATTCATCAAGAACAACATATGGATGATGTATTACATAGAATTAGGGACTCTCTTTATTGTGGGGAGATTGACACTCAGTGGTTGATCTCCAAAGAGGGTGTTCTGTGTTATCGAAACCATTACGTTGTTTCATTATCAGCAAGGAAGGATTTGAGGGGGGATTTTCATAACTCTCAGTGGGCTGGACACCCAGGAACCATGAAGACGTTCTATGAAATGCGGCGATAGTTCTCGTTTCCAGGTATGAGAAAAGACATTGTTGAGTTTTTATCTCATTTATATACATTCAAGCAGTTGAAAGTTGAGCATTAGAAACCTTCAGGTTTTCTTAAACCATTTCTAGTCCCTATAATGGAAGTGGGATGAAATCTCTATAGACATTATGGTTGGGTGACCTCAAACCCAGAGGAAGAAGAACGCAATATGGGTTGTGATCGATAGGATGACCACGTCGGCTCACTTTATACATATTGGAGATACAACCAAAGTTTAGGAGTTGGGAAATATCTATGTGAAATAAATTTTTGGTTTTCAGGGAGATTCTTCTACTATAGTCTCTGATAGGTATCCTTGGTTCACTTCTCACTTTTGAAGAGGTCTTCAGGAGGCCCTAGGATCTTAGTTTTGTTTATGCACGACCTACCATCCACTGTTAGATGGCCAGACACAAAGAGCTATTTAGATCCTTGAGGATATGCTCTGCGCATGTGTTCTCAACTTTGGTGGGTTTTGGTATGATCATCTGGGGCTAGTTGAGTTTTCTTATAACAACAGTTACCAGTCTGTGATCAAAATGGATCCTTTTGAGGCATTGTATGGTCATCCTTGTAAATATCCATTATGTTGGTTGTAGACTTGTGAATGTTCCTTGGTAGGACCGAATATGGTCCAAGAGACGACAGGTAAGATCCAGATGATCCTTCAGAGAATGTTGACAACATAGAATTAGTACAATTCTTATTATGATCATCACAATAAGCCTTTATAGTTCTTAGTTGGTGGCCATGTTTTCTTGAATGTTTCACCCTGATTTGTTCATCGATGGCTTGGGAGGAAAGGGAAGGTTGCTCTACATTTTGTGGGACCTTTCGAGGTTGTTGGTCTTGTAGGTAAGAGTCTTACCATCTAGCTCTACCACCATAGCTGACATCGATACATAATGTGTTCCATGTATCACAGCTGTGAAATTATCTCTCTGATCCATCTCATGTTGTGAGTTGGAGTGATCTTGAGATTGAACCATATTTATCTGTGACTGAATGACCATTCAGGGTTGTTGATTTTAAGACCAAGGTACTTAGTGGGAGAACAATACCTCAGGTCCGTGTACTTTGGAATCATTTTTCTGATTCACATGAGTCATGGGAAAGAGAGTCACTAATGAGAGAGCAGTGGCCTCATCTTTTTTAGATGGATGTTTCTTCATAGGATTTCTAGGGACAGAAAGATCTTATGATAGAGAGGTTATAGTATCACATTATGTTTTCAGGTACTTTTTATTTTTTTATGTTCCTATATTTGAGAGTAATGAAAAATGAGAGATTCGGGATAACATTAAATGATGTTTTGAGGAAAAGGGAAAGTCACACATGCAGCACACAGGTTGTCTAAACCGTGCGGCCAAACAGTGCATAGTTGGTCTTGGAGGCAGAAGCTTTTGCACGGGCTGTGCACGGTTTGTCTTATCGTTTTTCCAAACCATGCATGGAGTGTCATCCAAGGTAGTTTCAAATTAATGGTTAGCACACAGTTTATCTAATTGTGTGGGATAATCTTGCGACCACTTAAATGAGATGCTATAAAAGTGGATATCACTCATTTTTTCCTCTAAGTGCCTCGTTTTTCCTCATTAGCAGCCCTAAATCTGGATTTTTCTTCTCCTAAGGTCAGAGAAGGTTCAACCATCATTCTGAAGGCAATCCAAAGTCTTCTATTAGTAAATCGAAGCCATATTTTTGAGGTATGTGATCGTTCATCATCGTTCATGATCGGTTTCTTAGATCTACTTAGATCTAATTCTACTCTTCTCTCGGTTTCTAATATCCACACCCGTTATGGGTAGATATAAGTGTGTGGATTCAAAGTATGATAATATTTGGTCTGGATATTTCTAGGAGAATAATTATAAGTTGATTTTTTGGATAATCAACCATGGTTTCTTGAGCGTTCTTCGACCGTTGTGATTTTATTTAAAACCTTTGAAGTATGTGGTTCTATCCCGACATACCAAATTGATTATCATTGTATTTTCCTGATTTCTTTCAATTATTGTTTTTAACTCAATTACTCAAATTAAATTTTAATTAAATTGATAAAAACTCAATTCCAGTGAATCGAGATATTTGAAATGGTTTTGTAATGGAAATTTGGTAAACCCCAATTCCATTGAATTGGGTGTGTTAATAGAAATTTGCTGGTTTAAATTGTTAAATTTAAATTATGGACATGATGGAAATGATTTCAATTAAATAGATGAATTTAATTTTGAAAATAAATAGTGTGATTATAGAATTGGTTTTGAATGGATTTCAAAATGGTGATAATGTCTTAAAATGATTTGATAGAAAATCAGTGGTTTTTTCTTGTAAAAAAGGCATGTTTTTAATAAAATAGGATGTGGTTTTAAATCTAATTAAATTGGAACTTTTGAAATAGAAGAATGGGATTGATAATATTTTAAGAATTCTTAAAATAGATCACCCATCATGCAAGAGAGAATGCCAGCCTAAGGTCATTAGTGAGTTATTTGGATACACATTACTCTACGACAATGTTCTAAAACATACTTGCGGCGGGTCACATCCCTGACGAGTTGGTGATGAGTCTCCTTTGGCTAGTGTAATAAGGGCATGTCTATACACATTTTTTGCACTCACATAGAGAATGTAGAATCCTATAACTGGTTAATTCTATCGTACCATTTGGCATATGACCTTGTTGATCGCTTGTTTATTAATATTTGAGATATAAAGATATGCCAATTATTTTGAACTGCATACATGCTTAATTAATTTATATAAACTATTTTATATAAATGATTTACTTAATCAATTGTTTTAGAAATATTCCATCATTTCTAAATCCTTTGCTTAAAATATTTATTTATACCATTTGAAAATGTATATCATATTTTGTTAGAATATTAAATGAATAACCAAACCTGTTTATTTGAAAATTGAAATCCATTATTTGTATAATCTCTATTTGGCATCTGTTACAGAACCATAGGTGGTATCCTATTGTGCTTAGGCTCACACCATACTTTTTCTTTTAGGTGTATATAGATTTCCTCCTTCCTGGATCGAGCCAAGGGAAGGAATCACTTGGAGGAGGGTCCAGCTATTGATCTACTCTTGGTGAACTGTGTCCATAGGGACATTGGGACTATTTTTCCCTTTTTAATACTTAGGTTATTGTACTTTGGGATTTCATGCCTCTTTGTTTTTTCTGGTACATTACTCCCTATGGAGTTTCTTTTTGTTATGAATATTGTCATGTTCCTTTTGCTTCCACATTGTTGTGGAAAAAATCATTCCTACCTGAATGTTGTATGATGACAGGTGCTAGTCACTCCCATGGGGATCGAGAACGACCTTTGGGATATGTCATGGATGGATCAATTGTTGGGTTAATAGGGAACCAGGGCTGGTCCATGACAGTATCCATGAGACATACAATATTCATATGAAATGATGTCTTTATAAGACACACAACCCCGATAAGACACTATATCTCAGTATGACACATATTCCTGGTATGTCACACATTTTTAGTAATAAAAAAAATCTCTGTGTGACACACAATATTGGTAATACACAAGGTCTATATGTATTAAACATACATGATATGTCACACATATTCTAGGTTACACAACTTCTTGGTCACATTAAACATAGGTCACATCCATCCACAAGATTTAGCTCGTATCACTCTCGCTTTGAGAGAACCTATACTTTGAACCAGTATGCCATATTCTAACATCCAAAAAATCACATATAGTATCTAAAGAAGAATTTCTCATCTCCAGGGTATTAATTATACAAATAGATCATCAAGAACACACATGGTTTTAATTTTGTTGATATTTTTATAAAAACGGCCCGACTCGGGTCCAGGACATTTCCGACATGACTTGCTAGATGTGGCATGACTCGCAAACTGATCATACCAGACCTTGCTGACCCAACCCGGTCTAGCTGACCTGGTCTACTAGGCTAGTGTAAGTCTGCCACAACTTCCCCTGGCCTGGCCTACACTAGTGGATAGTTTTTTGTGCCACATTTAGTCTACACCGACTGTGTGCCTCCCATCTACCCCATGGCTGAACCACCGATGCAGGCTCCTCCATCGTGGCACTGAGCTATGATTCACCTAGATGCCATGTAAGAAGCCTTCACTTTACATTTCTTCAATTCAATATTGTGACATATTAAAACAAATTTCTCCCCCTTTCACATTCTTCCTACCACCACCTTCCCCGTTGGTGGCCTCACCCTACCGGCACTCCTTCCACATAGACCTGAACCATGGACCCATTCTAACTCAAATAAACTAGCTATAGCTGATACCTCTGCTACTTTTGTGCTCCAAAATTGTGCACCACTTCCTTTCTATACCTCCTTCCACTATCGTTAACCATTGTCTCAGAAAAATCACATTATGCCTTCTCTCTCTCTTCCTTTGTTCATTCATGGGTTCAGATCCAAGATCATGGATCATTCCCCCATGAATTAGGGGAAAAACAATTAATTGCTTCTATATGAGTTTAAATGGTTGGTAGAAGATAAAGCAAAAACAAAAATGTGAGAGATTGTGTGGACATAATAAATGAATGTGAACACATGAAAAGTGGATCTTGGGCCTTGTTCGTTTTGACCTCAATTCATTCTTATTATATGGAAGAATTAATAAGAATATCATTCAAAAAAATTCTCTCCAATTTATTTCCATACAAGCATAGAACTCATCCTACAAGTGATTCAACCAAAGATCAAATTATCACAATTGTGGTCTGTGTAAATAATAAAATTTAAGAACAAGGATCTACATTAAGTGAAAAAAATCACTATTGAGGGTTAGAATTGTTTGGTGATGAAGGGAGAAGCTATGTCATCATTGTTCTTTGATCTTTCAATCATCCATCCATGTCATGATCTCCAACCCATCGTCACTTTCCAAAGAACATCCTTATCCTTGTCTCAGTGAAATTAAAAGGTTATTGTCATATCCCATGATTCCAAAAATACTAAAATATAATGAAAATGAGACACTTCATCCAAATAATTGTTTTATGAAATATTTTATTACCTAAACATCAAAAAACTAAAATTCAAAGAGTACTAATGCTAGTCGATGTTAGGCCATACCTGTGATAATTTCATTTTTATGAACGTAATAGTTCCCTTAGATTTTTTATCCATGCATTTGTTTAGTGTTTATTACAGTTTTAATTAAAAGATAACTGCACAATTTATTAAAAAGATAAAGGATTTTATAAATTTGTTTTGGGTAGATCAAGACCAGGAATCACATGTCATCTCAACTCATAATCTTTGTGTTTTACCAAATACATTTTAAAAATAATTCTAGAGAAAACCTGTGTCATTAAATCGTTCTCACGTAAGGGAATTACATTCGTGAAATGCAGAATATGGGGTACTCAACAAAAAGTAAATTGTATTGAGAATGAATTTGAAATAGAGGCTCTAAGTTTCTCTCCTAGTGGTTCTTATACTACCTTCAATAACATACGAGAGGAAAATACCACCTAAAATGGTCCTCTTCTATCAATCCACAGTCTCCCTTGGGTACATTGCAAAATTCAACCCTTCTTCAATGTCCAGATTGCCCATGACGATGTCGTATGATGGATCATGAATGTACCTCCCCTACTACGACACATTGGAGACATCATGTACCTGATGCAACTGTGGGGGATGATATTGGTGGTGTGACACCTCACTAACAATATGTAGAATCTAAAAAGGATTGATTAATCTTGTAGATACCTTACCACCCTAGCCATGTCTTTGTATCCCACGTCAAGGAGAAACACAAGGGAACACATGTTATCACTCCTATAAATCCAATGGCCAATCTCACTAGTCAACATAAGACTTATGACATCTTTACGCATTCTTCAATTACTCCTCAATGGCATGAACCTTCTATGTAGTCAAATTCACAATCTATGTTTCCATGAGTGATGATTCTCCTAGATTTGTCAATAAAAGTGGTTACTTGTATTTTCAGTCGTACAAGACCTCAAAAGGGTACATTACAATGGTTGAGTGTTATATGTTATGGTATACAGCCTCTACCAGAGGTTGGTGACCCTCCCAACTGCAGGGAAATTATAGGATGAATGCATGGAGGATGTCCTCTTGATCCTGAATGGTCCCCTCAGTCTGGCCATCCATCTGTGGGTTAAAAGTCATTTTCTAGTGCAATTGAGTCCCAAACACCTCCTACAATCTCTTCCATAACCTAGATGGAAAATGATCATCCTGATCTGAAACCATCATTTATTATACTCTATGGAGTTAAACTATCTCATGAATGTAGAGGCCTCCCATTATCTCTTCTAAACCCTACTCCTAGATGGGAAAAGTAACACAACATGGTGACCTGGTCAATGATCACCTAGATAGAATAATTTCCCCTAGTTGTGTGTGGTAATCCTTTCATGATATCTATTGATATCTAATAAAACTTCCACACTTTAACCTCAAGGGGTTGGGTCAAGCCTCCGGGATCCTAGTGCTCAGTCATTACATGTTGACAATTGAATTATATAGAATCAATCTCATCCAGTAACTTATTAATAAACTTCCACTAGAAATGAAATCAGAGGCCCTCGTACATCTTCCCCCCACCCAAATGTACCACAAAAGGGGTCGAATGGAACACCCTCATGACCCCATCCTCCAAATCTGCGTGTACCACTATGTATCCCTTAATAATTATGATGTGCTACCTACCTTTGAAATATCCATCTGGGGACTACCCTATAGATATTTGATCATGTAAAGTATCATAGTCAGTATCCCCATGATTCTCCTCTAAGGATAACTATTTGATATGTGGGTAGAAACCACTGATCTAATGTAAGATGAACTATCTCCATTATGAAATAATATTTGTAGTACTACCAACATCTTTGATGCATCACTTAGCAACTACAGGATGGGTATCATGATGGTAATGTCTTCTTCCACTTTCCTCTTCCCAAGAGTATTCAAAATCGTGAAGTCATATTCCTAGAGGAACTCAAGTCATTTACTCTATATCAAGTTGATATATCTATAAGATAAGAAATACATGATACTCTTGTGATAGTAGTAGATGATAAATAGCTCGGACATCAGGTAGTGTCACCACATCTTCAATTTGAAGAGTACCATCACTAGCTCAATATCATGGGTTGAATAGTTCTACTAATCATGTCTCAACTAGAGAGAATTAGATTCAATCACCCATTTCACCAAATTTAGTACACAACCAAGCCTAATATTTGATGCATTTCAGAATAATACTTACTCAACACCCTCCAACATAAATCTCAAGATGGAGTGCTTGTACATTACTTACCCAGCTTCTGAAAACAGTCAAGTACATTCTTTATCCACAAGAAATGAATCCAATTCCATTTCATTTTCATATTGGGTTTAACTAATCTTTAAATGTTAGGTACAAACCTCTTGTAGTATCTAACAACACCAAGGAAACATCACACATTGGTAACACTCATGAATGTATCACCTCCTTCATCATTTTATCCAATACAGTTCAATCCTTCAAAATGATGTGTCCTAGAAAATGGACCTCCAAAATGCATTATTGATACATTGATAGCATCCCATAAGTATGGTGTTCTTGGTGTGTGTCCATGACCAACTATAGGTGTATTTTTTACTCATCCTAGGACACTGAGTATAATAGGATGTCATCAATGAAGACCACTACAAAACTAGTCAATGTATGTCTAGAATATCATATTCACGATCCCTATTAACACAGTTAGGGTGTTATTCACACCAAATATAATCACTAGGTACACATAGTAGTTGTAGTGAAACATGAATTTTGTTTTTGATACATCCTCATCACATACCTATTGGTGGTGTTATCCCAATATGTGTTTGAACAACATGAAAAACTTTACTGATTTTAGAAGATCGAAGAGGTCAGCATTCCTTGGTAGTGGATACTTGTTCTTTAAATTCACATGGTTTAGGTTCTGTAAGTCGACAGATAACCTCAAAATAGCATTCATTTCTTTGCAAGCATTATAGGTGATGCCTACGGTGAAAAAATAGATCTCACTAATCTACCACTCTATAGGTAATCTAAATTCACCATTATATTATGAAGCTCTACTAAAGCTATCCAATATAAAGGTGTAGATATTAGTGTTGTCCTTGGGTATTTATCATTTGATAATCTTACATCCCTATTGGTAGGTAATCCAAACAAATCATAATGAAAGACATCTTAATATTCTTCCACCACTATATGAAGCAGGGGACTCCTATCAACGATTGCCCCAAGGGTGAGGCTAGCTAACTAGTGAGTAATCTTCTTCACCATCTTACAAGGAAGTAATTCCTACACTACATGAATTTTATTCCAATAAACCAGGAGACCTGGTCCCATAACCATGAACATAACAAACTCTGTGAATAAAATAGTATATCTAAGAATGTACTGTGGATAACATGTCTATAATGATAATGACATCATAAGGAATCAATGTCACTACCAATAGATACCAACTGAATCTCTCACCTCTATGAGTATGATCAAACTATCGATAGAAAAGTTTGATCATCAAATACTCTATTTAATGTGTCTTTAAGCATATGATTTTATTCATTGCTTCCATCTGAATAACTGAATATCGAACTCGGGTCATGGAATGAAAAGAATTACTATAACACATCTCAATCAAAACTACAACTATTGTGGAGAAGGCATATATATTACATCTATTCATCGATGGAGTCTTATGGTCCTAAAACATTACCTCATGAAGTTATCATCATCATAATACAGAATCTCCATATGACTACTATGGGCCACATTGGGGTTAGGGTGGTAATACATCAATCCTCAATCAACATCATTCTTCCAGTCCTACTCATGTTCCATTTCCACCACTTAATGGACAACCCAACTCATGCATGATTCTCTTCCTCAGATATCCCTCAGACTACTTTTTATAGTTAGTATCTTCAGTTGGGGAAACGAAAGCCTTATGTCACTGGCCGCCACATCAGTAACACACATTTTCTTTTTGCCGACTCGATTTTCCCTTAGTGACCTACAATACTGATCATGTTTCCTAGTGTCATCTCATAGAGGGCACAACTCTCTTGTGTCCCACTGCCTTCTATCAAAAACCCATTACAAAATAAACATCTACATAGTGCCTCCTAATATCTCCCACTAATATCATATGCACTATTAGAAAGATCTTTGTTGCAGTGCTCACTCAAATATACTATAATATTTAAGAATTATATGGGATATAATTGATTCCATGATCCCTCGGTGTAGTCTGTACTTGAAGGTCTGAGCACTGAAATTGGGTCTCACGTCATATCCATGGAGTAGATCGAATGATTAGTAAACCACACTGAGTACTCCTCTACAGTCTGACTACACTAATTCAGATGTAGGAGCACCTAGATAATCATTGATCACAATTTAGTATGAATGAACTCATCCTTTAATATATGCTCATTTCATTATGAAGAGAGGGTATCCTAATCATGTGTCTAGATAACTAAGATCAACCTTCTCCCCAATGATACCTGAAGAAGACATCTGTCTAGATCTTCAATCTAGTTAGAATGAGTCCTCACAAGGTGGAATACATGAGTGACTACCTCAATCCAATCCTTAGATACCTGGTGATCTTTCTCACCCATAATCAATGAGGGTCTCTACATCTAGAACTAATGAAATACACTCGTACTACATGAATCCTCAACCGGTAGTGATGTAGTAACTTTTTATTGGCAGGTGGTGGTATCTCTGGTATACCACTTGGAAGTGCTATCTCGGGTATGTGTAGTATATCCATCACCGTCTCCTGTAATGATGCATAATTGCAAAGTGGATCATCCTCATGATCTTTTAATAGGATCTTGTATTTCATCCCGCATGGAGGAATCCTAAAATGAATCAATATATAACACAATTAATAGATTATAATTTTTGAGATGTCTCATGAAGGATATGAGAACACAATAAAATCTTATATGATACATGTATTATTGTTTTTAATACAACTAATGTTTTCATGTACTGAGTTGAAAAGCCTAATTCAATTTCTTGGTGTATAGATACATTGGCTGCTACGCCAACACTAGAATATATGGCCTAAATGTTGAACTCAAAACACGAAACACTATTTCACAATACTAATTTCATATAATCTTGGTTTATAAGTATAAATGACATACCAATGATAAAACATAATCATGTATCGTCATATCGGGGCTTATGAAATGACTACCCCAAGCCTGACTTTAATAGGCCCGGGTCTAAGGAATTCCTCTGAATAAGAATCTCACTCAAATGAGAGGTATCATACAGATACTTGTACACATGAACACATCTCTATGTAAAAAATGATGAAATGTAAAAACACCAAGTAAACAATGCATTGTTGGAAACATGTAGGTAAATATAGTAATAATAAAATCCCACAAAATGAATGATTCTAAAAAGTGAATCCACACTTTATTGAAATCATCGGAAAAAATTTGTACCTGAAGTGTTAGTGTAAGACATTTGTCTGAATTTGTAGGAGAACAACTCATTTTTCTAATATCACTAAGAATTACCTGATCCTTGTCCACATAACACTCCATCAAAGCATTGATCATCTGCACATGACATGAACAGTGTCGGGGGATCCCATGCATGGATGACTATAATAATGATCAGTATGATATCATGAAAACACAAAGGAATTCCAATAAGATATACACAATTTATACCTCAAAAGAATATACATGGAGTGTACCACAATGGAAATAAATGAATTACAGTCATCAAACACATGTATACGTCTATTGAATACATTCTATGAAAGTATTTAATTACTCAATATAATGAGTCACACCATATCTATTAGAAACACATTCTCAATAAGACACATTGTCTCCATAAGACAAACTCTTGATAAGACACATTATCTCGATAAGACACACAGTCTAGGTAAGACATACAATCTCTATGATACACACATTATTGATATGACAAACTATCTCTAGGTAATTCACATAGCTGCTAAGTCACAAAGCTTATGGATCACAAAGCTTATAGTTCACACAACATATTGGTTACACATCATCTAGGACTAATCTATACACATGATTTTTCTCATAGCACATTTATTTCAGGATAATCTTCACCAATAGCCAGTAAAACATATGGTAAAAAATAAAAAAAACTCACATAGAGTATATCAAACTGTTTATGTGGTTGCAAGCTTCCCAATTACACAAACAACTTTCCAAAACGATATATGGTTGAAATTTTATAGATATTTTTATAAAATTGTATTACCTGAGTCTGATTCGGGTCAAACTCGACTCAGTCAGGCCAACCCAACCTTTTTTTACTTCATCCATCCCAAACTATCCTATCTCATTCGGCCTACTTGACTATGTCCCACTGGGCCTAATCATCTACCCCTATTCTAGCACGTCATGTGGGACACATTTCTCCACTACATTCCGCTTTTCCAGAACACATTCCAAAATAATTCCCGTGGCTGAACCACCACCGTGGGATCCTCCAAAGTGTTATTGAGACACATTTCACATGTCCACCAAATATGCAGCCTTCACATGCCATGTACATGGATCAAATTCATGGACTCATCTCACAAAACACTCCCCAACCTAATTCCTCATGATGCCCCATGGGAAGTATCACCTTATTGTCTCACTATCCTCCTGGGCCTACCTATAGACCCACTCTACCAAAATTAAATTGCCTTAATCTGTAACCATTGTCTACCATCATGTGCCCCTACCTTACTATGCTTCTTTGTGATGTGTTGTGCCGTTTTCAGAGCCAAATCATGTCTACCATGCTATCACTCCACCACAATTTCAAAACAGGTTTGAATACATGATATCAAATGTTTTCATGATGAATCAGAGGCACAATAGTTGATCATTTTCATATGGGATTCAACGGAGGGGAGAAGAAAAATAACAAGTGATAAATGAGAGATATTGAATTGAGAAAATAAATGAATTGAAAATCCTTATAACAAATCAGGGCCCTATTTCTTGTTGGTATCGATTCCTACTTATGAGATGAGATAACAATGATGGATTCCAATCTCATAGACCATTCTCCCATTTAAATCCCCACATGAATAGAACAATTATTAATGTGATCTAATTATGGATTAACCTATTAATGAGATGGCCCATGTTCATTATCAAGTATATGAATAGGGATCTAAGCATAGTGAATCAAAACCATTTATAGAGTCTGCATTGATTGGTGATGGATGAAGATGTTTCATTGTAATCTTTTGTCTATCCCTCAATCTTCGATCTATGTCCTTATCTCTGATCTGTTGTCTCCATCATGAAAACATCCTTCCCCATGTCTGAAGGGAAAATAACTTTCTATGATGATAACCCAATATTCCTAAAGAAATATTATTTATAGTAAAATAGGTGTTTCATCATAATATATAGTTTTTATTAAATATTTTTTATTGATACGTCCAAAAAATAACATTCATGGATGACCCAAGCCAGTAGAGGATAGGACCAGCCTGATTTAAAGTCAATGGTTCGAACGAGAAGGTGCCTTTAGATTTCCGATTCTGGCACTTATTTAGATGTTTTTTTAGTTTTAATGAATAACATTTCACATGATTTATAAAAAAATGAATAATTTTCATTGAATTGTTCTACGTACACCGGGCCACAAAATCACAGACCGTCATAGTGCCATGTCTCATAATATTCATAATTAATATATAAAAATAAAACAATATAAAATCCACATAATTGTATAATTAATGGCATCCTAGAATACTGTAGATAACATTTATATGACAGTGATATATTATAACTTTTAGTTATATGTTATCATGTTTTTAGTATATTTTTAATCATAAAAATATAGAATAGTATCAAAATTGACATAAATGATACATTAAAGTAAAGAAAATTTTATTAAATTTAATAAAAATCAAAAAAATTTATAATTTTTCAGATATGTAGAATATGTTTAAATATTTCAGCGAAGGTCCATTTTAGGATCATTTGGAATTTTACTAAAATTATATATACCAAAATGAGTAAAAACCCATGTTATGGCTCTAAGAGTTAAAGAATTTAACTAAGAGTGAGTGAAAGAAGTTATGTTTTATATTTATCAAAAAATATGTCCAAAAACAATGGTTTAGATTATTTTGACCACTCACAATCATAGATAATAAATAAAATGCATTGGAAACAATAGTAATAAATTTTAATTAATATTAATTTAATATTTTGAGAGTTTCATATAGTACCACTAAACTCAATAATGAAAGTGAAGATTATCTGTAGAGACCCGAAGCTTGACGTACATGGACATTACATTACTTTTGCAGAATACTTAGTACATAACAAAAACACAGACACACATGGATCGTAATAGTTTAGTGTCTTTGGAAACTCGGAACGTAATCTTCTAATCGTGGTGAAAGATCTTCAATATCTCCCATAAAGATCTTCCCTTTTTTTACCTAAAACCATTCTTTATATCCTGGGGAAAAGAAAACATAAAAGGGTGAGCACAAATTCTTAGTAAGGGTAAACAAAAGAAATATCAATCACATCATATACATAAGAACATAGCTTTTGGAAATCTTAACCTGCAAAAGAGCTCATAATATCATAACATGGGATAAATCATAGAAGTGAAAATGAAATCCCAATAATCATAACATAAAACATGAAACTTTGTGGCATACACACATAATCATAGAGAATCATTTCTTGTTAGTCAAGACTCATTGCCAAGACTATCTTAGTGGACAAAGTCCCTTTCTGAATCGAGTAACCCTCGTTTCAGTCCTGTTTCACTGAACCGGTATAACCTACCATTCCAGCCATGTCTATCTCATGAGATATAAAATCTTTACCCAATGCATTGGAGGGAGATATAGGTCCCACCCATCTTATAATGAATCCTTTCTTATGTGTGCCACATAATCATAAATCATACATCATAGCGTAACCCATGTAATAAAAATGGGATTCTTAAACAACATGACATCATAAAACAATTCATATAAGATAAAGGAATTCATAAAAAATATTCCATCACAACATGATCAAATCAATGTAATAATATGGATAAAAACAGAACCCTTTATTATCAAAGATGGAAAATAATTTTGATAAAACACTTGAACTCCATTCTTGAGGAAAATATCCTTTCTTCTTCAAAAACATTTTTCCTTTCTTAACATGTCATATGACTTTAAAATAAAAGAAGTTTATTAAAAATAAACTTGAAAACTTGTAAATTAATCTTCTTGGAAATAATGTTTTAAAAATCCATTCATGCCGTATAAGTTAAAAAACATTCTTTCGTACTTTTGTTGGAAAAGTCAAAAAGTACCTCGTACGAAAAACGACAAAAGATTCCTTTCTTATTCTTTAGTAAAAACTCACCGAAGTGTAAAATTGGATTTAAACTATTGTAAGTGGATGGAAATAATATTACATATTGAGGAAACATGGATGTGGATGATAAAATACACCCCCAATAAATACTTACGGATAAACAATCTCGGATAAAAATGAGATTGTGATATTTCCCCTTACCTTAGGTCCGATTTGCTTTGTACGTGTCCGAAGCTCCTGTATAATGGTTTAAATAATGTCATTGACTTATTACAGAATCATATTTATTGTTATGATATCATATATGGTTCACTTATGACATCATATTACCCGTTCTTTTGTAAACTCCTTGTTAAAGAAGCGTTGTGGGTAAAATCGTTTCTTTTATCGTAGGTGTTTTGACTTGTTGTTCTTGACATTATTATTACTTATATAATGATTAACTTACTTCCATAATATAAAATATGATTTATATATCATATATATTCAGTATATATATATATATAATAGATTGATAAATGAAATGAAAAACACCATTCATGGAGACGGTAGTCCGTACGTACACATGAACGTTGTTTTCCTTTCCTTATTGTCTTGAATGGAAGTAAGTAGATGACATACATATATATATATATATATATACATAAATCCAGTAGCTTTATAATGTCATGTATTTCATTATTATTTCTTATATATACTTTATAATCATTCTTAAATGGTTAACATGGAGAATGAATCTCATCACGTCGTGGAGACGGTAGTCCGTACGTACGCACGAGCGATGATATCATTTCCATAAATATTGAATTGAATTGGAGGGGATTATAAAATATATCAGAATCAATATGATGTTGTAATAACTATTTATAGTTTTTCATTACACCATTATACCCATCCATGTAAGGTGGTGGTGGAAAATAGATTACACCACGGCATGGAGACGGTATTCCGTACGTACGCACGCGCGGTGATTTCTTTTTCCGTAGGATGGATAGATGGTGAAATAGGGTTGTTTCATACTTATAATAACATATCAGTATATGAGTGATACTGATGTTATTACTTCATAATGAAACAACCTAAGAAGAAGAGGTGGAAGAAGAAATAAAGATGAAAGAATTGGTAACGGTAATTACCTCTTCTTTGAAGCGCCTTTTGGAGACCTCCTCTTAAGGAACTAAAATTGGTCTTTGAGGAAGACCAGACCCTCTAGGATGTTTCTAGGGAAGTGGAGAAGAGATTTTGTCAGGAGTTGTCCGAGCTTCAGTGCTCAAATTGGTGTGAGGAGGAGGGGGAGGAGGTGTCCTTTTATAAGGGAGGAGAGGGGCACCTTTGGAATACCTCAAAATATTATTTCATATTAATGTAAAAATCGGTTTATAATGGTTCCAAAGGGTCTTATTTAGAAGCTAAAGTGGGGATGGGTCGAAATACTATCAACCAATAGTATTTAGACAAGTTTAGGGTATTATTTTATCCTTATCAATTAGATTTAACTCTAAGTTAAATAATTTAACTTTTACCGTGTCTTTTTGTTTTCTTTCACTATATGGTTAATACAATTACTATAACATGCCAAACGAACCCCAAATTGTTTATAATTAATATATATATCCTTATCTAAGTCATTTGGTTGAACCTTAGATTTTTAGGAATAAAATAACAATTAATAATATAATATTTTATTTAAAAACTATTTTGTGTCAATTTTGACACTATTTGATATATGATTTTTGTGAAAGTCATAACAGAATTATATGTTCGAACCAAGTTGATTATATCAACAATAATATATCATAGTAAAATATAAAATTAGTGGAATTCATAAAAAGTCTCATATTACATTCATTTGAGCATTTATAACATCAATTGTGTTAATATTTCCTTAAAAGGGTAATTACTACATCATCGTTGTGTCATAAATAAATTAATTTACATAAAGTCTAAAAATTATAAATAAAATACCATTATTTAGTAAATCTTTTTATATTTCTAATGAATATTTACAATCGAATTTATCTTATTAACAACCCTATATAAAAAATGTTTTAGTAAATAAACTTTGATTTTAACTCTTTTAACTCTTCTTTGAATTAAATAATAATAAATGTCCTAATCTAATCCAAGTGGGCCTAAATGATAATATTTTACACTTAAGGTTGTTTTTGGTCGAAATACACTTGTCCAATAGAATTAGGACATGTGTTAGGGTAATATTAATATCATTTTTACCCTTAATTACCCTATTTACTTTTAACCGTGGTAAATAAAAGTAAAAAGTTACTATTCACCAAAAATTATTTTCATCTCATTGAACCACATTTTACTTACTGACATAAACCGTGTCTCCCGGATTTTTGAAATTCCATTCACAGAAGCGGTAAAATTAAGTTTTATGAAAAATTCAGTTTTTTTAACTACCACTTAGTAGTTTCACTATTCATCAAAAATTGATGTTTTTCAGATTAATGCCAAAATTTCATCCTAAGCTATATTTCATATTCTGAATTCAAAAATGAAGTCTATTTTACCAAATTCATAACATAGAAATTGCATTAATTAATTTTATAATTAAATCCCGCTGTTAAAACAAATAGCGTGTTTTTAAGAAACAATATCTATCAAAAGATTGACACTTGATTATGTCTGGTTTAAATGTGAAATTACATACAATGACCAACATTGTAATAAATTGTAAAAATATATTCTAAATATACTTCAAAACCACTCAAATTAATGATTTATCACTATTAATTATTTCTATTAAAAAAGTTGTTTTTAATTATAATTTAGTAATTTTCACTATTCATCAGAATATGAAAGTTATCCGAAAAGTACCAAAATTTCACCTTAGGCTAAATTCAATACTCCGAATCAATAAATGAAGTCCATTTTGAAAAATAAAATTTACAAAATTTCAAAAAGTGGTTATTACTATTCACAACAGCTAGTTTTAATAATATCTTAACAGCATATCGTTGTTTAGCGAAACTTGGTGTTGCGTACAACACACGCTATCGAGGAAGGTCGTGATTGCGTGTAATGCAAGGCAAGTCAATGATGTGTGTTGTGCAAGCTCCTTTTGGTTTAGCGTACAACACAAGACATTAATAAAATTAAAAAGAATATTTTTCATAAAATCTCGGGCTGTTACATTCTACCCCCCTTAAAATGAATTTCGCCCTCGAAATTCGTCGGGGTTATAAATAGTTTACTATTCGAAAGTTTCTTTAATAGAAACCCACATCGTAAAAAGGAATACCAAAACGTGGCTTTAAAAACTAAAGTATGAAATGTAACGATTACCCAAATAAATTAATCACTGGGTTTCCACATAGGTGAAAATATGGATATGGAAAAGAAATCTTACCATCATGTTCTGATGGATAGTGGTAGAGAACATGGCTATGGAAAATCCAACATTCACAAATACATAAATTTGTGACGATCTAAGGTACCATCCAATTCATCAGTTATAAGATCACTAGGACAACATTTTTGGTTTTCAAGATCATTTCCCTAAAGTGGAAAATTTGAATTAGAATAAATACTTACTTTATTTTGGAACAATCTCACTGTTGTTTGTGCCATGAACAATTTCCACTTCATCTCTTAAATAAATGAAGTTGAATTTGTTATTCGTGAAGTGTTAGCAGATTATGTGATAGAATGACGGGTCATTCCATCTGTCTCAAACAAAAGGTTAGAAAAAGTTATTAAATATACATAAGTCATTCTACAGTGAGATTAATAATATATGGTTCCTAAAATGGACTTATACTTCATATATCATACTTCATAATATAATAAAACTAGTTTCTACTAAACAGGGACTTCCTTTAGGCCAGTGGTAGGCGATAAAGGCCAGTCGCACATCGGTTGTGGGTTCGATTCCTACAGCCTTGTCCGACGTGATGGGCTGTCGCCCGTCCTGCAGGTTGTCCTTTTTCTAAAACTATATTACTATAACATCCCATCAATAATATCGAAAAAAACTTCTATCCTTAAACAATACTAACTTATGTCCAACATAATCCATTCCAATCTTTAAGCTTATCCATAATACTGTAGTCCACTCTCATAACATAGTGAAAACGATTACCAGAGATTTAATACCATCGTTGATCCCCATATATCATAAGATATATCTTGTTGGTCACATTCCAAACATTCAAAGGCCTTAATCTTGTACTCTCTTGAATACCCATTGAACCTTATTGAAAACACGAATTCTATTAAAAGTTAACTCTTTCCACATACCAAAATCCTCAAAATTCTATATACTAACACCATGATATCACTTAGTCCTTATATCAATCATGAGCTCGTGAATACTATCAAACATTTAATTTTCTCCTTATCCCTTCATTATGCGCATATCATCTACATTCCAAAAATATCTGAATAACCTTTCATGGATACTGGTAACATTAATCAGACAACAGTGTAACAATCCTTACATGTCTCTTTATTCTACAGTACCATGAGATTACTTATACAACATTACACATGATAAACATGTAATCATTCCACTACATTCTTAAACCATTGTCCAAGATTCAACAATTATTTCATCTCACATATAATTTGTAGTCTCTTCATCATCATCAACATAAATACTTCCCATACGACCATACTGATTCTCTTCATGAGACTTTCCCTTAGGGCATTGGTTTGCATAATTCCCGTACATTCCACATTTAAAACATTTAACCAGTGTTGATGTCGTAGCAATACCATTATCCTCATCCCTGGTGTTAACTGAACCTTTTCTTTTGCACTTACTGGCTTTGTGTCCTTCTTTTCCACACCCAAAGCATCTTCCATTTCCTTTGAAACATTCTCCTTGATTCCTCTTCCCACATGATTTACATAGGGGAAATTGAACTTTCTTTCCTCTATGATCATCATGAAACTCCATCTTTCTCTTATTAGCCGAGTCAGGAAACTTACCAAATTTTACTTTATTGATCATATTATGAGATTACTAATTCGGCATAATAATGATGTTTGGACTTCCAAAACCCATTTCATTTGGTTGATCATGAAGAATATCATTCCATTGTCCATCATATCCTCCATTATCGTGAATCATCTTTTTTCCAGCCATTTTCTAAAACCCAAAAAGAATAGTGTGAGATGCAAAAATCATTCTAGGGAAAACAACATAATAAAGGGGAAGTACCTTCAATATCTAACATCTTAGGTTTAATTCTATGATTGATAGCGTAGTTCTAGTAATATAACCTATACGTATACTTAACCTTAGAGACATCCCTAGACATACCTTAGAAATATCTCTAGGGATCTCACTAAATTTCTCGCATCCTAGTTTCCAAAGGTTGACTAAACCTTTCCTATGATACCAACTGTAGAGACCCGAAGCTTGACGTACATGGACATTACATTACTTTTGCGGAATACTTAGTACATAACAAAAACACACACACACAAGGATCGTAATAGTTTAGTGTGTTTGGAAACTCCGAACGTAATCTTCTAATCGTGGTGAAAGATCTTCAATATCTCCCATAAAGATCTTCCCTTTTTTTACCTACAACCTTTCTTTATATCCTGGGGAAAAGAAAACATAAAAGGGTGAGCACAAATGCTCATTAAGGGTAAACAAAAGAGATATCAATCACATCATATACATAAGAACATAGCATTTGGAAATCTTAACATGCAAAAGAGCTCATAATATCATAACATGGGATAAATCATAGAAGTGAAAATGAAATCCCAATAATCATAACTAAAACATGAATCTTTGTGGCATACACACATAATCATAGAGAATCATTTCTTGTTAGTCAAGACTCCTTGCCAAGACTATCTTAGTGGACAAAGTCCCTTTCTGAATCGAGTAACCCTCGTTTCAGTCCTGTTTCACTGAACCGGTATAACCTACCATTCCAGCCATATCTATCTCATGAGATATAAAATCTTTACCCAATGCATTGGAGGGAGATATAGGTCCCACCCATCTTAAAATGAATCCTTTCTTATGTGTGCCACATAATCATAAACCATACATCATAGCGTAACCCATGTAATAAAAATGGGATTCTTAAACAACATGACATCATAAAACAATTCATATAAGGTAAAGGAATTCATAAAAAATATTCCATCACAACATGATCAAATCAATGTAATAATATGGATAAAAACAGAACCCTTTATTATCTAAGATGGAAAATAATTTTGATAAAACACTTGAACTCCATTCTTGAGGAAAATATCCTTTCTTCTTCAAAAACATTTTTCCTTACTTTTCATGTCATATGACTTTAAAATAAAAGAAGTTTATTAAAAATAAACTTGAAAAATTGTAAAGGAAGATTCTTGGAAATAATGTTTTAAAAATCCATTCATGCCGTATAAGTTAAAAAAACATTCTTTCGTACTTTTGTTGGAAGAGTAAAAAAGTACCTCGTACGAAAAACGACAAAAGATTCCTTTCTTATTCTTTAGTAAAAACTCACCGAAGGGTAAAATTGGATTTAAACTATTGTAAGTGGATGGAAATAGTATTACATATTGAGGAAACATGTATGTGGATGATAAAATACACCCCCAGTAAATACTTACGGATAAACAATCTCGGATAAAAATGAGATTGTGATATTTCCCCTTACCTTAGGTCTGATTTGCTTTGTACGTGTCCGAAGCTCCTGTATAATGGTTTAAATAATGTCATTGACTTATTACAGAATCATATTCATTGTTATGATATCATATATGGTTCACTTATGACATCATATTACCCGTTCTTTTGTAACCTCCCTGTTAAATAAGCGTTTTGGGTAAAATCGTTTCTTTTATCGTAGATGTTTTGACTTGTTGTTCTTGACATTATTATTACTTATATCATGATTTACTTACTTCCAGAATATAAAATATGATTTATATATCATATATATTCATTATATATATATATATAATAGATTGATAAATGAAATGAAAAACACCATTCATGGAGACGGTAGTCCGTACGTACACATGAACGTTGTTTTCCTTTCCTTATTGTCTTGAATGGAAGTAAGTAGATGACAAACATATATATATATACATAAATCCAGTAGCTTTATAATGTCATATATTTCATTATTATTTCTTATATATACTTTATAATCATTCTCAAATGGTTTACATTGAGAATGAATCTCATCGCGTCGTGGAGACGGTAGTCCGGACGTACGCACGGGCGATGATATCATATCCATAAATATTGAATTGAATTGGAGTGGATTATACAATATATCAGAATCAATATGATGTTGTAATAACTATTTATAGTTTTCCTTTACACCATTATACCCATCCATGTAAGGTGGTGGTGGAAAATAGATTACACCACGGCATGGAGACGGTATTCCGTACGTACGCACGCGCGGTGATTTCTTTTTCCGTAGGATGGATAGATGGTGAAATAGGGTTGTTTCATACTTATAATAACATATCAGTATATGAGTGATACTGATGTTATTACTTCATAATGAAACAACCTAAGAAGAAGAAGTGGAAGAAGAAATAAAGATGAAAGAATTGGTAACGGTAATTACTTCTTCTTTGAAGCGCCTTTTGGAGACCTCCTCTTAAAGAACTAAAATTGGTCTTTGAGGAAGACCAGAACCTCTAGGATGTTGCTAGGGAAGCGGAGAAGAGATTTTGGAAGGGGTTGGCCGAGCTTGAGTGCTCAAATTGGTGTGAGTAGGAGGGGGAGGAGGTGTCCTTTTATAAGGGAGGAGAGGGGCACCTTAGGAATACCTCAAAATATTATTTTATATTAATGTCAAAATCGGTTTATAATTGTTCCAAAGGGTCTTATTTCGAAGCTAAATTGGGGATGGGTCGAACTAATATCAACCAATAGGATTTAGACAAGTTTAGGGTATTATTTTATCCTTATCAATTAGATTTAACTCTAAGTTAAATAATTTAACTTTTACCGTGTCTTTTTGTTTTCTTTCACTATATGGTTAATACACTTACTATAACATGCCAAACGAACCCCAAATTGTTTATAATTAATATATATATCCTTATCTAAGTCATTTGGCCGAACCTTAGATTTTTAGGAATAAAATAACAATTAATAATATAATAGTTTATTTAAAAACTATTTTGTGTCAATTTTGACACTATTTGATATATGATTTTTGTGAAAGTCATAACAGAATTATATGTTCGAACCAAGTTTATTATATCAACAATAATATATCATAGTAACGTAGAAAATTAGTGGAATTCATAAAAAGTCTCAAATTACATTCATTTGAGCATTTATAACATCAATTATGTTAATATTTCCTTAAAAGGGTAATTATTTCATCATCGTTGTGTCATAAATAAATTAATTTACATAAAGTCTAAAAATTATAAATAAAATACCCTTATGTAGGAAATTATGTTATCTTTCTAATGAATATTTACAATCGAATTTATATTATGTAAAACCCTATATAAAAAATGTTTTAGTAAATAAACTTTGATTTTAACTCTTTTAACTCTTCTTTGAATTAAATAATAATAAATGTCCTAATCTAATCCAAGTGGGCCTAAATGATAATATTTTACACTTAAGGTTGTTTTTGATCGAAATACACTTTTCCAATAGAATTAGGACATGTGTTAGGCTAATATTAATATCATTTTTACCCTTAATTACCCTATTTACTTTTAACCGTGGTAAATAAAAGTAAAAAAGTTACTATTCACCAAAAATTATTTTCATCTCATTGAACCACATTTTACTTACTGACATCAACCGTGTCTCTCGGATTTTTGAAATTCCATTCACAGAAGCGGTAAAATTATGTTTTATGAAAAATTCAGTTGTTTTAACTACCACTTAGTAGTTTCACTATTCATCAAAAATTGATGTTTTTCAGATTAATGCCAAAATTTCATTCTAAGCTATATTTCATATTCTGAATTCAAAAATGAAGTCTATTTTACCAAATTCATAACATAGAAATTTCATTAATTAATTTTATAATTAAATCCCGCTGTTAAAACAAATAGCGTGATTTTAAGAAACAATATCTATCAAAAGATTGACACTTGATTATGTCTGGTTTAAATGTGAAATTACATACAATGACCAACATTGTATTAAATTGGAAAAATATATTCTAAATATACTTTAAAACCACTCAAATTAATGATTTATCACTATTAATTATTTCGATTTAAAAAGTTGTTTTTAATTATAATTTAGTAATTTTCACTATTCATCAGAATATGAAAGTTATCCGAAAAGTACCAAAATTTCACCATAGGCTAAATTCGATACTCCGAATCAATAAATGAAGTCCATTTTGAAAAATAAAATTTACAAAATTTCAAAAAGTTGTTATTACTAATCACAACAGCTAGTTTTAATAATATCTTAATAGCATATCGTTGTTTAGCGAAACATGGTGTTGCGTACAACACACGCTATCGAGGAAGGTCGCGATTGCGTGTAATGAAAGGCAAGTCAAGGATGTGTGTTCTGCAAGCTCCTTTTGGTGTAGCATACAACACAATACATTAATAAAATTAAAAAGAATATTTTTCATAAAATCTCGGGCTGTTACATTATCCCTCACATCTGTATAGCACTATGACAATTACTTCACAACTAAACCGACCCATATCCCATACCATATTCTATAAAACATCATAGTGGTTCTTTTATTCTCAATTGATCATCTCTTATGTACTAAAGAGGAGATACAAATGAGGTTCACTTAAGAATAGTTAATATTCTTTACAAGCTCTGTCAAACTTATTTTTTCATTTACATATAATTCATGCATTGTTTCCATTCAAAAATTATATATCATGAAATATATATTATTATATTTATTATGATAATTTGACAATAATATTCTTCATTTTATCTTATCCTTCAAAAATCATTATAAGAATGTGTTTGTACTTATGGATTTCTGTCTCCACATTGTGGTATTTTTTTCAACATTGCAATATTTAGATGTGTATAATGATGAATATGATGGATATAAATTGTAAATATGAGATAATATTTATTTTTTATAAACAATATACCATATAATTAAATATAAATTTACCATTATGGGAATGATATCGTTTTCTGTGCGTACATATGGCCTACCATCTCCTTGAAGTGATAATGTTCATTCACCATGTTAAATATGAATGAATTATTTAAAAAAATTATATGATGAGTGAATATAATATTTTTGAAGTTAATATCATTCTAGATATGAATAAAATGTACCCCATTATTATGAAAATGTATGATCATGATAAAACAAACTTTAGAACGTGATGCATTAATAACTCGAAACAATGGAAATAAAGAATTATTCTAAACAAAATTATATTAGAAAAAAATATGATATCATAAATATGGATATTTTTATTGTATATTTTAATAACACTTTTCTCCATTATATATGATGTTGATTCACCATAAATTAATTTAAATTACAAGGTAATGGTTAATTACACATTTTCATTATTATTCATGAAATTTTATATATAAAAATATACTGTGAATATTAATCATATATTTCATGTTTTTAAAAAAAATTTAATTTTTTTTGTATCCTAAAAATGATTTAATCATTTTACGTTTGTTTTGATTTTTATAAATTGGATTCAAAGGAGTCATATATTCATTTCCCAAACAAGGTATTTTATGACATTTTGGGAAAAAATACAAAGAAAATGTTTGTTTTTTATTATATGACCATAGTGGATTTTAAAGTTATCATCATACCATGATGTTTTTAATATTCAATTAAAAGATTCAAATTATATTTCCAAATAATTTTTTTTTCTTTTATAAATGTGTGTCATTAATATAAATGATTTAATGGAGAAATGAGATTTTTATCATGATAATTCTAGTTATTTTAATAGTCTAAATTCAACTTTGTCAACATCAATATGATGAATAATATTTTAGATTTAGTTAAACCTCTTATGATTTAATGTAACATATTTTATTGATATTTCTATGATTATTTTGATTGTAAATATTCTATTTTGATAAAATGAAAAGATTATGGTAAATGTACTCAGATATACTATAACTACCCATACTTTACAAACATTTTTAATACTTCAAAATTGAAGTGAACTTATTACAGCATATAAAAAACCATGAATGTACCGTATAGGTATAGTGTCTTTGGAAACTGGGAAACATAAACAACTGGTTCCTAAAAGCATCTACATTGTATCCTATTTATTTCATCATATCTAGAGTCCTTTTTGGAATATCCTACTTAATAACCTTCTTTCCTGACCTGGGGAATGAAAAAATACAAAAAGGTGAGCTCAAATGCTCAGTAAGGGTAAACAAAAGAAATATCAATCACATCATACTCATAAGAACATAACATTTTGGAAATCATAACCTGCAAAAGATATCATTATTTCATAACATGGGATAAATCATAGTACTGAAACGTATTTCCAATAATCATAACAAAACACATGAAACTTTGAGGAATACACACATAATCATAGAGATTCATTTCTTAGTAGTGAAGAATCATAGCCAAGACTATCTTAGTGGACACCGTCCATTTCTGAACCGAGTTCACTCTTCGTTTCAATCCTGTTTCACTAAACCAGATTAACCTACCATTCCAGAAATGTCTATATCATGAGATATAAATCATTACCCATTTAATTGAAGGGAGATATAGGTCACACGAATCTGATAATGATACCATTTTTATGTGTGCCACAAAATCATAAATCATACATCATTTCATAACCCATGTAATACAAATGGGATTCTTAAACCTCGTGAAAACATAAAACATTTCATATAAGATAAAGGAATTCATAAAAATAATTCCATCACAACATAATCAAATCAATTTAATAATAGTGATAGAAACAGATCCTTATATTATCTTAGATGGAAAATAATTTCGATAAAACACTTGAACTCCTTTCTTGAGGAAAATATCCTTTCTACTTCAAACACATTTTTCCTTTATTAACATGTCATAAAATTTTAATCTAAAAGAAGTTTATTTAAAATAAACTTTAAAACATGTAAATTAAGCTTCATGGAATTAATGTTCTAAAAATCTTTATAGGCCGTATAAGTTAAAAAACATTCTTCTTCTTACTTTTTCCAGAAAAGTCAAAAAGTACCACATACGAAAAACGATAAAAGATTCATTTCATATATTTTACTAAAAAATACCAAAGGGTAAAATTGGATTTAATCAATTGTATTAGGATAGAAATAATATTACATATTTAGGAAACATGGTTGTGGATGATAATTATTCCCTAGTAAATTCTGAAGTATAAACAATCTCGGATAAACATTGAGATTGCGATATTTTCCCTTACCTTAGGTCTGATTTGCTTCGTATGTGTCCAAAACTCTTGTATAATGATTTAAATAATGTCATTGACTTATTACAGAATCATAATCATTATTATGATATCATATATGGCCATATTATTAGCTTCTTATTAGTAATATTTCATTGCTACTTGTTATTCGGGTATTTATTGTTTTTTGTTCTTATGCGTGTTTTGTCGAATAAATTCTTATTCTTATTTTTAGGTTATATATACCTCATTACCGGAATGGTATTAGGGTAATACATATCATATTTATTCACTCAATTCATTTATATAATGATTATGCAATTAAAATCATGTAGAATGAGTCGCATCACATCGTGGAGACGGTATTCCGTACGTACGCCCGAGCAATGATATTGATCCCATGATCGTGGAATTGTATTGGAGTGTATGTATTATATTTCAGAATCAATATCACTTCACAATAATCATATATAGTTATTATTTACACCATTATAACCATCCAAGTAAGATGGTGGTGGAAAATAGATTACACCACAGTGTGGAGACGGTATTCCGTACATACGCATGTGCGGTGATTTCATATTCCGTAGGATGGATAGATAGTGAAATTGGGTTGTTTCATAATTATAATAACATATAGTTATATGAGTGATACTGATGTTATTACTTCATAATGAAACAACTAATGAATAAGAAGTGAAGAAGAAATAAATTTGAAAGAATCGGTAACAGACATTACCTCTTCTTTGAAGTTCCTCTTTGAGACCTCCTTTTAGGGTATTAAAATTGGTCATTGAAGAATAACTGGACCCCTATAATGTTTCTAGGGAATTTGAGAATATAATTTAGCAGGGTTTGGCTGTGCTTGAACGCTAAATGTGGTGTGAGGATGAGACGGAGGAGGTTCCCTTTATAAGGGAGGAGAGGGGCACCTTTGGAAAAACTAGAAATATTATATTATTATAAAGTCATATTCTATTTTTAATAGATCCAAATTGATTTATTTCGAAGCTAAGGTGGGTTTGGGTCGGAATACTCTCATCCAATATAATTTATACATGTTTAGGTTTCAATTTTAACATTATCATTTAGATTTAACTTTAAGTTAGATATTTTAACTTTTACCGTGTCTTCTTGTTTTCTTACACTATAAGGTCAATAAACTTACTATAACATGCCAAAAGAACCCCAAGTTGTTTATTATTTATATATATAACCGTTTCTATGTCAATTGGATGAACCTTTTATTTTTAGGAATAAAATAACAATTAATAACTTAATATTTGTTTTAAAAACTATTTTATGTTAATTTTGAAACTATTTTGTAATTGATTTTTTTGAAAATCATAACAGAATGATTAGTTAGAAAAAATTTAATTAAATCAATACTAACATGTCATATTAACATAGAAAATTATTGGAATTCATAAAAATTCTCAAATTTCAATTATTTGGGTATTTATAACATCAATTATGTCAATATTTCATTAATAATACAATTACTGCATCATCATTTATAAATAAATTAAATTATTTAAAGTCAAAAAATTACAAATAAAATATCATTATGTAGGAAATATTTTTAGCTTTATAATGAATATTTATAGTCAAATTTATCTTATTTACAACCCTATATTAAAAATGATTTAGTTATTAAACTTTGATTTTAACTATTTTAATCCTTCTTTAAATAAATTAATAATAAATGTCTTAATCAAATACATGTGGGCCTAAATGCTCATATTTTATTCCTAATGTTTTTTTGGTCGAATTACACTTATCTAATCGAATTAGGACATGTGTTAGGGTAATAATAATATCATTTTTACCCTTAATTACCGTATTTACATTTAACCGTGGTAAAAAAAGTAAAAAGTTACTATTCACCAAAAATAATTTTCATCTCATTGAACCAAATTTTAGTCCTTGATATTAACCATGTCTCTCGGATTTTCGAAATTCCACTCACAGAAGCGGTAAAATTATGTTTTATGTGAATTTGGAAAGTCGCCTAGGAGGTGGGTCAAAGACGGTGAAAAGTTCAATAAATTTTTTATATATCTAAAATTATTATAAAATTACTCCAGTGAATTTTGCTAAACTGATATATGTATTATGTATCAATTTTGACCTAAAATAAACTTAAATAAAATAAATAGTTATTTAAATAAAATGTGGGTTTTTAAATAGTAACCTAGTATTTTCACTATTCATCAAAAATTGATTGTTTTCAGAAAAATATCAAAATTTCACCCTAAGATAATTTCGATATTCTGAATCCAAAAATGAAGTCCATTTTGAAAAATAAAATTTAAAAAATTTCAAAACGTGGTTATTACTATTCATAACTTCTAGTTTTAATAATATTTTAATACCATATCGTTGTTTAGTGAAACTCGGTATTGCATACGACGCAAGCTATCGAGGAAGGTTGTGATTGCGTGTAAAGAAAGCCAAGCTATTGTTGTGTGTAGTGAAAGATTCCTTTGATGATTTATATATCATAAAAAAAATATTTCTCATAAATGTCTCGGGTGTTACATTCTACCCCCCTTGAAATGAATTTCTCCCTTGAAATTCATCACTTTGTAAAAAACAGATAAGGATACCTCTCCCTCATCATATACTCAAGCTCTCATGTAGCTCCTTCTAATTGGTGGTTCCTCCATAAAACATTCACCAAGCGAGTATTCTTGTTCCGTATGACATTTTCACTACGATCTAGAATCTCTATCGGTTGTTCTTCATAAGAAGGATCTCGCTCCAGCGGTACAAGTTCTTAGCTGAGTACATGTGAAGGATCAGGTATGTACATTCTCAGGAGAGATACATAGAACACATCGTGAAATTGGGAGAGATTCGATGGAAGCGCCAATCAGTAAGCTACCTTCCCAACACGATCCAGTATTTCGAAAGGACCGATATATCTAGGGCTCAGCTTTCCCTTTATTCCAAATCTCATTACTCTCTTCCAAGGAGATATCCGTTAGAAAACTTTATCACCAACTTCAAAATCTAGGTCTTTTGATCGTTTATTGGCATAATTTTTTTGTCGACTCTGAGTTGCTCTAATGTGTTATTGAATAGATATGACCTTTTCTGCCATCTCATCAACAAGATCAGGTCCTAATAGCTTTCATTCCCCAACTATAGCTGATCAAGTTGGAGTCCTGCATTTCTTTCCATAGAGAGCTTCATAAGGATCCATCTGAATACTTGAGTGAAAGCTATTATTATAAGTAACTTCCACCAAAGGTAGGTGTTGATCCCAACCAAATTTGAAATCCATAGAGCAAGCTCTCAACATTTCTTCTAGAGTTTGAATTTTCCTCTCAGACTAACCGTCTGTCTGAGGATGATAAGCAGTGCTGAAACTCAACTCTGTATCCAGACTATGAAGAAGATTTCACCAGAACATTGAGGTAAACCTCGGATCCCGATCAGATAAAATGGAAAGTGGTACTCCATGAAATATTACATCTTCCTTTACATATATCATGGTAAGATGATCCAGAGATAAATACTCTATAATATCAATGAATTGTGTAGACTTTGTAAGACGATCAACTATGAACTATTTAGCATTATTTCCTTTGGATGTTTTAGGATGTTCGGTGACAAAGTCTATAGTGATGTTTTTCCCATTTCCATTCTGGTATGGGTAATGGTTGTAACATCCCCTTAGACTTCTGTCTCTCATCTTTAACTTGCTGACAAACCAAGCATCGAGAGAAAAATTCAGAAACATCTCTTTTCATTCCATCCCACCAGAAGTACTCATTCAGGAGCCTATACATCTTTGTGCTTCCAGGATGAATAGAGAATGAATAACTATGAGCCTCATACAATAACTCCTTCTTTAATTCTGGGATGGGAGGAACAGAAACCCGATTCCTGAACATTATTATCTGATCACAATCAATATTGAATTCAGGAACATTTCTCACCTTCTTTTGTAACTCTACGTCTTCTTTTTGCGCCACTTTAATCATCACAAGTATTGATGGTTTAGCTTCCTTTTGAGAAAGATACGACGTTTCCAATTAATTATAATTCCAACATCTATCCTTTGTAAATCCATAAATATTGGATCTTGTGTGATCCTCATCATGGATAAGATAGCATGGTCTTGTCGACTTAATGCATCTGCCACCTTGTTTGATTTCACAGGGTGGTAATGAATTTAGTAGTCAGAATCCTTAATCAGCTCCAACCATCTTATTTGGCGCATATTCAGCTCCTTTTTTGTGAAAATATTCTTTAAACTTTTATGATTAGTATAAATATCAACCTTTTCTCCATAAAGACAATGCCTCCAAATCTTTAATGCAAAGATTACTGCAGCTAAATCCAAATCATGAGTTGGGTAATTTTGATCATGGATTTTCAACTGTCATGAGGCATAAGCTATCACCATATCATTTTGTATAATAAAACACCCCATCCCCTTCTTGGATGCATCACTGTAGATTGCAAACCTTTCTCCACTACAAGGATGTGTGAGTACAGGTGCACTGGATAACCTTCTTTTCAACTCCTTGAAATTCTCTTCACAATCCTTTGTCCAAACAAACATAACTCTTTTACGAGTCAACTTGGTGAGTGGATTAGATAATCGTGAAAAATATTTCACAAAACGTTGATAATATCCAGCCAATCCATGAAAACTTTGGATCTCAGTTACTGTTTTCAGTTTCGCCCATCTTTCGATAACCTCCGTTTTTGCTGGATCTACAGATATCTAGTCTTTTGAGATAATGTGACCCAAAAATGCAACATTTTGAATCCAAAATTCACACATGGTAAATTTGGCATAAAGATTCTCCTTTCTCAGGGTCTTCAATATAATTCTCAAGTGATCTTCATGTTCTTCCTTGCTCTTTGAATATACAAGAATAATGTCTATAAAGACTACCACAAACTGATTAAGATAGTTTCTAAAGACTCTATTCATCAGATCCATAATGATGGCATGGGAATTAGTAAGGCCAAATGGCATATAAATTCTTAGTGTCCATACCTTATACGGAAATCCGTATTTGGTATATCCTTTCTTTTGACCCTTAATTGATGATACCCTGAACAAAGATCAATCTTGGAAGAGTATTGAGCTCCACGTAGTTGGTCAAATAAGTCATCAATGTGTGGGAGAGGATATTTGTTCTTGATAGTGATCTTGATAAGTGCTCGATAATCAATGCAGAGTCTCATTGATCCATCTTTCTTCTTAACAAACAGAATAGGTGATCCCCAAGGTGATGCACTAGGGCATATGAATCCTTTATCAAGATTCTCTTGGAGTTGCTTCTTCAATTCCTGCAACTGAATTGGGGCTATTCTATAAAGTGTCTTTGAAATAGGCAAAGTACCCGATATGAGTTCTATTCAAAACTCGACTTCACGATTTGGTGGAGGACCCGAAAATTCCTCTGGAAAGACATCATAAAACACCTGTACAATGGGAATATTCTTAATAGTTAGTTTCTCACCAACAATTTGAGATAAATTACCTTCATTTAGTGGAATCCAGACCCATAAGATGGACAAAATTTCCACTGGAAGGGCATGTTCATCCTTGCATCGATAGAAGATCATAGATTGATCTGGAATATGAAATGTGACTTCCCTTCATTGGAAAATGATATGAGCTCCTTATAGAGAAATCCAATCAATTCCATGAATCACATCAAATTACACTATAGGAAGGATCTCAGGATTTTCAGGAAGCACTTTCCCACAAACTTCAATCAGAGAAGAATTATAAACTTTTCATTCGATTGTTGTTCCATTAGGGGTTGTCACAGCTTACTCAACATCTAATTGTTGAGGTAATATGGTGATACCCTTAGAAAATTCTTCAGAAATAAATTAGTGGGTGGATCCAAAATCAAATAAAACATTTTCTAATTTAGATTGGATGGTAAGTGTACCTTTCACAACTTCGTTATCGTACTCCACATCGCTGATAGAAATTTCATGTGACTTTCCTTTGTCTTTAGCCTTAAGAGTATGTTGACGTCGATCATCATCAACAACCCTTGGATTAGAAAATTGATTGGAATAATGCCCCATTTCCTTGAACTTGTAACATTGAAGTGTAGGAGGTGCACTCTGTGTAGGATTTTCTTTGTTCGCATCACTAGACATATTCTTACCATCATTGCGGTATTCAAATGCCCGAATAAATTCCTTTCCACATTTGAAATATTTACTTGTCCCTTTAAGAAAACTCCCTCCATGTTTCTTTCCACACTTTGAGCATAAGGGAAAGCCCATCTTCTTTTCAGTGTGCACATTAGATTTTCCTTTGAATTCCATTTTCCTCTTCTTATCAAACCCATATGACTGATGTGTTACTCCAATCTCTGTCTCAACCTTGAGAGCACATCGAACAAATTTCTCGTAGCTATTGATATCCCTTATGGCTAATGCCCTTAGAAGACTTGGTTTTAATCCACTAAATATTCGATCGATCTTACTCTCAGGTTGGATAATAATCCCAGTAGCATACCTTTCAAGTCTTGTAAAAAAAATTTCGTTGGTACCAACAGATTCATTATCCATTTTCTTTAGATGAAGAAACTCCTTATCCATCTTTGTTCAGAGAATACGAGGTAAGTAATTATTGAAAAATAAGTTCTTGAACTCGTCCCATTCCATGGACTCAATCTCACCCTGTTGACTTGTATTCCTGATAAGATTCCACCATTGATCAGCTTCACCTTCCAAACGATAAACTGCTAAGATGACTTTGTCATGTTCAGAACATTGAAGAAATGAAAATATATTTTCAGTAGTATTCATCCATTGTTCAGCAACTAATGGATCAGTAGACCCGCTGAATGGAGGTGGACGCTGACTCATGAAGGATTCAAGAGAATGTTGCTCCTTATTTTGATCATTTGGAAGTACTGTATTATTCATATATTGAGTTAGTTGTGTGAGCATGGCTACATGATTTTTTATTACAGCTCCCATAATTTTTTGTTGCTCAGTGGGGACAATCATTGCATTTCCCATCGCATTCCGCATTAACATGGTTCCTTCGTGTTCTAGCCATTGACTAAAACCAAGAAGAATAGTGTGAGAAACAATAATTATAATAGAAAAAACACATAATCAAGAATAAAATTTCACACTTAATGTCTTATCATAGGTTGTTCATGGCCATTTTTAAATCACTAAGATCGTGTTCTATGCTTAGACATATCCTTAGGGTTCTTACTACAGCTTTCACATCCTTGTTTCCAAAGGGTGACTATACCTTTCCTCTGATACCAACTATAACGACCCATAATTTACATACATTTTTAATACTTAAAAATTGAAGTGCATTTATTACAACATATAACAAAACCATGAAAGGACCAAATAGGTATAGTGTCTTTGGAAACTGGGAATCATAAATAACTTGTTCAAAAAAGCATCTACATTGTCTCCCATTTATTTAATCATATCTAGAGTCCCATTTGGCATATCCTAATTAATAACCTTCTTCCTGACCTGGGGAAATAAAACATACAAAAGGGTGAGCTCAAGTGCTCATTAAGGGTAAACAAAAGAAATATCAATCACATTATATTCATAAGAACATAACATTTTGGAAATCATAACCTGCAAAAGAGATCATAATTTCATAACATGGGATAAATCATATAGTGAAACGTAACACCAATAATCATAACATAACACATGAAACATTGTGGAATACACACATAATCATAGAGAATAATTTATTAGTAGTCAAGACTAATAGCCAAGACTATCTTTGTGGGAAAAGTCTATTTCTGAACCGAGTTCACTCCTCATTTCAGTCCTGTTTCACTGAACTGGTTTAACCTGCCATTCCATCCATGTCTATATCATGAGATATAAATAATTACCGAATGAATTTGAGGGAGATATATTTCCCACCCATCTCATAATGATACCATTCTTATGTGTTCCACAAAATCATAAATCATACATCATTGCATAACCCATATAATAAAAATTGGATTCTTAAACCTCATGACATCATAAACAATTCATATAAGATAAAGGAATTCAGAAAAATAATTCCATCACAATATAATCAAATAAATGTAATAATAAGGATAGAAACAGAACCACAAATTATCTTTTATGGAAAATAATTTTGAAAAAACACTTGAACTCCATTCTTGAGGAAAATATCCTTTATACTTCAAATAAATTTTTCCTTTCTTAACATGTCATGAAATTTTAATCTTAAAGATTTTGATTAAAAATAAACATGAAAACATGTAAAGGAAGCTTCATGGAAATAATGTTTTAAAAATCCATTCAGGCCGTATAAGTTAGAAAAACATTCTTCTCATACATTGGCCGGAAAAGTCAAAAAGTACCTCATACGAAAAACGATAAAAGATTTCTTTCATATCTTTTACTAAAAACTCACTGAAGGGTAAAATTTGATTCAAAAAATTATATTAGGATAGAAATAATATTACATAATTAGGGAACATGGATTTGTATGATAATTATTCCCCAGTAAATTCTGAAGTATAAACAATCTCGGATAAAAATTGAGATTACATGATTTTCCCTTACCATAGTTCTGATTTTCTTTGTAAGTGTCTGAACCTCCTGTATAATGATTTAAATAATGTCATTGAATTATTCCATAATCATACTCATTATTATGATATCATAAATTTCAATAATATTATCTTTTTATTAGTATTATTTCTTTGTTATTTGTTATTCGGGTGTTTATTGCTTTTTGTTCTTATGCGTGTTTGGTCGAATAAATTCTTATTCTTCTTTTTAGGTTATAGATACCTCTTTTCCAGAATTTTATTAGTGTAATAAATAACATATTTATTCACTCAATTCATTTATATAATCATTATGCAATGAAAATCATGTAGAACGAGTCGCATCACATCGTGGAGATGGTATTCCGTACGTACACACGACCGATGATATCATTCCCATGATCGTGGAATTGTATTGGAGTGTATGTATACTATTTCAGAATCAATATCACTTTACAATAATCAGATATAGTTATTATTTACACCAGTATACCCATCCATGTATGATGGTGGTGGAAAATAGATTACACTATGACGTGGAGACGGTATTCCGTACGTACGCACACTCGGTGATTTCGTTTTCCATAGGATGGATAGACAGTGAAATAGGGTTGTTTAATACATATAATAAAATATCAGTATATGAGTGATACTGATGTTATTACTTCATAATGAAACAACTAATGAAGAAGAAGTGGAAGAAGAAATAAATTTAAAATAATCGGTAACAGACAATACCTCTTCTTTGAAGAGCCTCTTTGAGACCTCCTTTTAGGGCACTAAAATTTGTTTTTGAAGAAGACTAAGACCTTTAGGATGTTTCTATGGAAGTGGAGAAGAGAATGTTTCAGGGTTTGGCAGAGCTTGAAGGAACAATGTGGTGTGAGAAAGAGAGGGAGGAGGTGCCCTTGTATAAGGGAGGAGAGGGGCACCTTTGGAAAAACAAAAAATATTATTTTATTATAAAGTCATATTCGGTTTTTAATAGCTCCAAATTGATTTATTTCAAAGCTAAGGTGGGAATGGGTCGAAATACTCTCATAAAATAGAATTTAGACAAGTTTATGTTTCTATTTTAACATTATCATTTAGATTTAACTTTATGTTAGATAATTTAACTTTTACCATGTCTTCCTGTTTTCGTACACTATAAGGTTAATAAACTTACTATAACAAGACAAACGAACCAAAAGTTGTTTATTATTAATATATATAACCTTATATAAGTCCTTTTTCCGAGCCTTAGATTTTTAGGAATAAAATAATAATTAATAATATAATATTTGTTTTAAAAACTATTTTATGTCAATTTTGACACTATTTTGTAATTGATTTTTGTGAAAATCATAATAGAAATATTAGTTTGAAAAAAGTTAATTAAATCAATACTAACATGTCATATTAACATATAACAGTATTGAAATTCATAAAAAGTCTCAAATTACATTTATTTGGGTATTTATACATCAGTTATGTAAATATTTCATTAATAATATAACTATTGCATCATCATTGTGTCATAAATAAATTAAATTATTTAAATTTTCAAATTTACAAAGAAAATACCATTATGTAGGAAATATTTTTATCTCTCCATTGAATATTTATATTCGAATTTAGCTTATGTATATCCCTATATTAAAAAATATTGAGTTATTAAACATTGATTTTAACTATTTTAACCCTTCTTTAAATAAATTAATAATAAATGTACTAATCTATTCCAAGTGGGCCTAAATGGTCATATTTTATTCCTAATGTTGTTTTTGGTCGAATTACACTTATCCAATAGAATTTGGACATGTTTTAGGGTAATACTAATATCATTTTTACCCTTAATTACCGTATTTACTTTTAACCGTGGTAAAAAAAGTAAAAGTTACTATTCACCAAAAATTATTTTCATCTCATTGAACCAAATTTTAGTCCTTGATATTAACCGTGTCTCTGGAATTTTTAAAATTACACTCAAAAATGCGGTAAAATTATGTTTTATGTGAATTTGGAAATTCTCCTAGGAGGTAGGTAAAAGTCGATGAAGAGTTCAATAAATTTTATATATATATATATAATTATTATAAAATGACTCAAATTAATTTCATTAATATTATATAGGTATTATGTATCAATTTTTACCTAAGATAAATTTAAATAAAATAAATAATTATTTAAATAAAAAGTCGGGTTTTAGATAGTAACCTTGTGTTTTCACTATTAATAAAAAATTGAATGTTTTCAGAAAAATACCAAAATTTTACCCTAGTCTAATTTCGATATTCCGAATCAAAAAATGAAGTCCATTTTGAAAAAATATTTACAAAATTTCAAAAAGTGGGTATTACTATTCATAACGGCTAGTTTTAATAACATTTTAATAGCATATTATTGTTTAGTGAAACTCGGTATTGCGTACGATGCAAGCTATCGAGGAAGGTTGTGATTGCGTGTAAAGCAAGCCAAGCTATTATTGTATGTAGTGAATTATTCCTTTGAAGATTTATATAACATAAAAACAAAATATTTCTGATAAATTTCTTGGGTGTTACATTTACCATGCTAGTTTTTCAATGCAAATGTTTGTATTGTTTATGTTTTCATGTGAGGACTGTGATGGACTTATTAAGTTAGGGGTGGGGCCACAATATCTCCATGATCCATCTGCAGGTTAAATGAGACAAGCATGTATTAATTTTACCTATTTTAGAATGGTGTCATAGCTGATGCCTTGACTATATGTTTATGATGTTCTTCATTTTCCATACTCTCATTATAAGATAATTTATATATATTACATGGAATTATTTTACTAGAATAATATAAATTATTATTTATTCCAGACAAGGAATTATTCAATAGGGTATTATTTATTGATTACATATCATGAGAAATTTTATGTTTAATGGACTAGTCATTATTTATACACCATACCTTAATGTTTAGAATTATTTATTCATAATATATATTTTTATATGATTTCCCTTACTGAGAAACCAAGATCACCCATTTATTATGTCTTATTTTACTAGGATACCAATAAGTGGAGTATGAATAATATGTAGTCTTAATATAGAAGAATAATTGTGTTCACAAAAGATTACCTATGTTTTATTTTATGTTTTGAATTGAAATGTATAGTTCATGTATGTAATATATTTTCAGAGACAACAAAACTAATTGATCCTCTGGGATTAAATACATATATCTAATCTATTTTAATAATGTACAGAACTAACTCCAAGATAAAGGTGTTGTGGTTGTTATTTAAAATCCCTATCCTGTTATTTCAGCAAGCATATGTGTATCTCAACAAAAAAATAATTATTAACTACGAACCATATCGACTGTACCATAGAATAAAATATTAAATCTTCAAAAATATTAAATAATATATTCCATTCTAATTCATTGGGGTATACACAGTATCATTTTTTGAAATGTAAATTTTAATTTAGCAACATTCGATGTTGTAGGTTCATTTCCTGTTATGAAAAAATAGGCTTCAAGATCCTCAGATTTTTATCAACCTCAAACATCTCACATAAAATGTAACGATTAGTAAATTTCACTTCTTGAACCACCACAATAACTCTAAAAATATTGTATTATATGCATCCTCTTATTAAACAATAACATCATAGACCCACAACCAACTAATATACTATTCTTTATAACAACATATCCCATACCAAATTTTTGTACATCATAATATTATTTATACTCATTACATTACATGAGTTGATGGTTATAATAAAAAAACTTGGGGATGTTTTATATGACATGATATGGATTGGTTTAAAGTTCTATATTATTAATAGAATTATTTGATGAAGAATGTTATTATAAATTGAATTATTTCAATGAATACATTATTATTGGAATCTAAATCCAAAAGTCCAAATCCTTATATATTGACATATAATTAAACTAAAAAATATATAAATACCATTTAGTTGATTATTTATTAATTTTTCAAAATAAAATCCAATATCATTTTTCACATAATTCGATCAAATGAAACGTTTATATATTACCTCCAAGTGGAAACAACACATGCACCACTAACCTCTGATAATCGCCATTGGAATCGTCATGTTATTACTTGGGTGATCTGAATGAATTCACTATTTATCTTTTATGTCATTGAAAATAAATTTGATGAATGAATCCCATTGTTATCCCAAAATTCATAGGGATAGTGAAAGACGACCACTCTTTATTCATGAGATTATAGTTGTAGAATAGATATCTTGGTCCTGAGGGGATTTTTTGAATCACATTGTGCAGAAAAAATATAATGGCTACTACATTGGTTGGATATAATATATCATTGTGTAAAGATATATAATATTTCAAAATACTAATTTCAAACATTACCTTATTTTTTCCATAATCCCTATTAAACACCATGTAAATATAATAATAATAATATTATTATTAATGTCATGATTTGTGAAAAAAATGAGTATTAAATATAATTTGTTAAATTTCATTGTCAAAATATATCGAAATAAAATAAAATTTATTATTATCCAAGACATGTAAAAAATTAAAAATTAATTCATATATTTTTCTTCTAGGATGAAAATTTATTTAATAGATAAATTTCATTTATTATTTACGAACAGGTAAATAAATATTTCATTGACTTAGTATAAAATATATATTATTTTCATATTCTACTCCCAAATATTCCCTTAAATATGTTATAAATATATATATATAATATCCTACAGTTATTAAATATATATATAATATGTGAATATTATTCCTTGTTTGGGAATATTATTAGTTCATGAAGTAAAACAACAATAGTTTTTCCTGATGTTATGAATCCCCATAATGTGCCCCATTAATATCGTATCTCTTATCAATCTGGTTTCATAAAAGTGTCATTAACATTTGTGACCAATGTCAAATTCTTGGAAATTATGAAAATGATAGAGTTCAAAGAACACTATGTCCATGGATTAATTTATCTTATTCTATTATCATGAAATGGATCGAGATATATACATATTTTTAATAATAAAATCAGAATATTTATTATCATAATATTCATTAATTGAATATCAGTCATGGCACACTTCATGTATAAATCATTTTAAAAGAACATATGTATCAATTAATATTAATATATATAACTATCATTTTAATAATATATTTTAATAAAAGTATAATCTTTTTTTGGTTATTACATATATATTTATATAGTAACAACCAATGAAAAATATAAACATGGATTTATTACTAGGGAGTAATGTTATTATGAAATCCTAGAATATAAATTAACAAGTCAGTACACCCAATGAATGATACTAAAATAACCCCTAGGATATACTCATAAGGGCCAATATATTATGATTCTAAAACATTCTTATATCCTGGATATACAACTTATATTTTTGAATAGTACCAGGGAATGTAACACCCCGAGATTTTATGAAAAATATTCTTTTTAATTTCATTAATGTCTTGTGTTGTACGCTACACCAAAAGGATCTTTCACAACACACATCCTTGACTTGCCTTGCATTACACGCAATCGCGACCTTCCTCAATAGCTTGCGTCGTACGCAATACCGAGTTTCACTAAACAATGATATGCTATTAAAATATTATTAAAACTAGCCGTTATGAATAGTAATAACTACTTTTTGAAATTTTGTAAATTTTATTTTTTTAAATGGACTTCATTTTTGGATTCGGAATATCAAAATTATCTTAGGGTAAAATTTTGGTACGTTTCGGATAACTTTCATATTCTGATGAACAGTGAAAATTACTAAATTTTAATTAAAAACAACTTTTTTAATCAAAATAATTAATAGTGATAAATTATTAATTTGAGTGGTTTTAAAGTATATTTAGAATATATTTTTACAATTTAATACAATGTTGGTCATTAGATGTAATTTCACATTTAAACCAGATATAAACAAGTGTCAATCTTTTGATAGTTATTATCTCTTAAAAACACACTATTTGTTTTGACGACGGGAATTAATTTTTAAATTAGTTAATGTAACTGATATGTTTTGAATTTTATAAAATTGAAATAATTTTTGAATTCATAATATCAAATATAGCTTAGGCCTAATTTTTGGTATTTTTCTGGAAACTTTCATTTTTTAATGAATGGTGAAACCACTAAGTGGTAGTTAAAAAACTGAGTTTTTCATAAAACATAATTTTACTGCTTCTGTGAGTGGAATTTCGAAAATCCAAGAGACACTCTTAATATCAAGGACTAAAATGTGGTTCAATGAGATGAAAATATTTTTTTGGTAAATAGTAACTTATTACTTTTTTTTACCACGGTTAAAAGTGAATATGTTAATTAAGGGTAAAATGATATTATTATTACCCTAACACATGTTATAATTCTATTGGATAAGTGTAATTCGACCAAAAACAACTTTAGGAATAAAATATGACCATTTAAGCCCATTTGGATTATATTAGGACATTTATTATTAATTTATTTAAAGAAGGGTTAAAATAGTTAAAATCAATGTTTAATAAGTAAATCATTTTTAATATAGGGATATACATAAGATAAATTAGACTATAAATATTAATTAGAAAGATAAAAAGATTTCCTAAATAATGATATTTTATTTGTAATTTTTAGACTTTATATAATTTAATTTATTTTCGACACAATGATGATACAGTAAATATCTTATTAATAAAATATTGACATAATTGATGTTATAAATATCCAAATAAGTGTAATTTGAGACTTTTTATGAATTAAAAAAATTTTATATGTTAATATGACATGTTAGTGTTTATTTAATTATATTTTTTCGAACTAATAATTCTGTTATGATTTTTACAAAAATCAATTACCAAATAGTGTCAAAATTGACATAAAATTGTTTTTAAAACAAATATTATATTATTAATTGTTATTATATTTTTAAAAATCTGAGGAGCGGCCAAATTACTTATATAAGGTTATATATATTAATAATAACCAACTTGGGGTTCTTTTGACTAGTTATAGTAAGTTTATTAACCTTAACGTGTAAGAACACAAATGGACAAGGTAAAAGTAAAATTATCAAACTTAAAGTTAAAACAAAATGATAATGTTAAAATAGTAAACTAAACTTGTCCAAATTCTATTGTATGATAGTATTTCTACCCATCCCCACCTTTGGTTCGAAATAACTCAATTTGGAGCTATTAAAAACAGAATTTGACTTTATAATATAATAATATTTTTAGTTATTCCAAAGGTGCCCCTCTCATCCCTTATAAAAGGGCACTTCCTCCCTCTCTTCCTCATACCCAAACCCTGCCAATTGCTTATCTAAAATTCCCAAGAGACATCCTAGAGGTCCTGGTCTTCTTCAAAGACCAATTTTAGTGCCCTAAGAGCAGGTATCAAAGAGGCGCTTCAAAGAAGAGTTAATGTCTGTTACCGATTCTTTCACCTTTATTTCTTCATCCACTTCTTATTCTTAGGTTGTTTCATTATGAAGTAATAACATCAGTATATTCATATACTGATATGTTATTATATGTATGAAACAACCCTATTTCACCATCAATCTATCCTACGGAAAATGAAATCACCATGTGTGTGTATGTACGGAATACCGTCTACATGCCGTGGTGTAATCTATTTTCCACCACCACCTTACTTGGATGGGTATAATGGTGTACATAATAACTATATATGATTATTGTAAAGTGATATTGATTCTGAAATAGTATAAATACACTCTAATACAATTCCACGATCATGAGAATGATATCATCGCTTGTGCGTACGTATAGACTACCGTCTCCACAACGCGATGAGATTCATTCTCCACGTTAACCATTCACAAATGATTATAAATTATATATAATAATTAATCATGAAATATATGACATAATAATGATACTGGATTTATATATAAATATATATATATTTATGTCATTTAGTTAATTCCATTCAATTCAAAAGGGAAACGAAAACAACGTTCATGCGTACGTACGACCTACCGTCTCCATGAACAGTGTATTTCATTCCATTTACTGATTTATTATATATATGTATATTCTGAATATATATTATATATAAATCATGTTTTATATTATGGAATTAAGTAATCATGATCTATGTAATCATATGAATAATTACAAGTCAAAGCACGGATGACAAATGAAACGATTTTACCCAAAACACTCTTTAACAAGGTATTTACAAAAGAAGGGGTAATATAAAGTCATAAGTGAACCATATAAGATATCATAACAATGAATATGATTCTGGAATAAGTAAATGACATTATTTAAATCATTATAAAGGAGGTTCGGACACTTACGAAGAAAATCGGACCTAAGGTAAGGGAAATATCACAATCTCATTTTTATCCGAGATTGTTTATACTTTGGTATTTACTGGGGTGTATTTTATCTTCATCATCCATGTTTCCTCAATATGTAATATTGTTTAAATCCACCTAAAATTGTTTAAATCCAATTTTACCCTTCGTTGAGTTTTTAGTAATAGATATGAATGGAATCTTTTGACGTTTTTCGTACGAGGTACTTTTGACTTTTCCGACAAAAGTACGAGAAGAATGTTTTTTAACATATACGGCATGAATGGATTTTTAAAACATTATTTCCAAGAAGCTTCCTTTATAAGTTTCCAAGTTTATTTTAAATCAACTTCATTTAGTTTAAAACTGAATAACATGTTAAGAAAGGAAAAAAAAATTGAAGTAGAAAGGATATTTTCTTCAATAATGGAGTTCAAGTGTTTAATCAAAATTATTTTCCATCTAAGATAATATAGGGTTCTGTTTATATCCCTATTATTACATTTATTTGATTATGTTGTGATGGAAATATTTATATGAATTCCTTTATCTTATATGAATTGTTTTTTTAAGTCATGATGTATAAGATTCCCATTTTTATTACATGGGTTATGCAATGATGTATGATTTATGATTTTGTGGCACACATATGAATGGTATCATTTTGAGATGGGTGGGACCTATATCTCCCTCAAATGCATTGGGTAAAGGTTTTATATCTCATGAGATAGACATGGCTGGAACAGTAGGTTATACTGGTTCAGTGAAACAAGACTGAAACGAGGAGTGAACTCGGTTCAGAAAGGGACTTTGTCCACTAAAATAGTTTTGGAAATGAGTCTTGACTAATAATAAATGATTCACTATTATTATGTGTGTATTCTACAAAGTTTCATGTTTTAAGTTATGATTATTGGGAATACATTTCACTACTATGATTTATCCCACGTTATGAAATTATGATCTCTTTTGCAGGTTAAGATTTCCAAAAGATATGTTCTAATGAATATGATTTGATTGATATTTCTTTTGTTTACCCTTACTGAGCATTTGAGCTCACCCTTTTGTGTTTTGTTTTACCCAGGATATAAAGAAAGGATTTAGGTTAAAAAAAAGAAGATCTTTATGGGAGATGTTGAAGATCTTTCACCACGATTAGAAAATTATATTCCGAGTTTCCAAAGACACTAAACTATTACGGTCCTTGTGTGTGTGTTTTTGTTATGTACAAAGTATTCCGCAAAAGAAATGTGATGTCTATCTACGTTAAGCTTCTTGTCTCTACAGTTGATATCAGAGGAAAGGTTTAGTCAACCTTTGGAAACTAGGATGCGGGAACTTTAGTGAGATCCCTAGAGATATTTCTAAGGTATGTCTAGGGATGTCCCTAAGGTTAAGTATACATATAGGTTATAGTCCTAGAATTATGCTAACGATCATAGAATTAAACCTAAGATGTTAGATATTGAAGGTAATCCCCCTTTATTATGTTGTTATCCATAGCATGATTTTTTCCTCTCACACTATTCTTTTTGGGTTTTAGACGATGACTGGAACCCGAAGGAACTGTGTTGATCAATGCAATGGACAATGCAATGATTGTACTTCTGAACAAACAAATGTTATCGGAGATGGAGTGCAAAATCTTATTTCTATACTTACACAAGCTATGAATCATTCTGGACTTCCAAATGAGCATAGAAGGGAACAATATTCTATTGAGTCCTTCATGAGGCAACATCCACCTTATTTCAGTGTATCTTCTAATACACTTGTTGCTGAACAATGGATCAGTACCACTGAAAAGATATTTTCAGTTCTTCAATTTTTTGAACATGATAAATTCATCTTAGCAATATATCGTTTGGAAGGTGATGCTGATCAACGGTGGAATCTTATCAAGAATACGAGGCCATGAGATGAAATTGAGTCCATGGAATGGGACGAGTTCAAGAACTTATTTTTCAATAAGTAATTCCCTCATATTCTTCGAACAAAGATGGAGAAGGAGTTTCTTGAACTAAAGCAAAAGGATGATGAATTTGTTGGTATATACGAAGTGAATTTTACATGGCTTGCAAGGTATGCATCTGCCTTTATCATCCAACCTGAAAGTAAAGTTGATTGATTCTTCAGTGGCTTAAAACCAAATCATCGAAGGGAATTAGCTATAAGAGACTTCAGTAGCTATGATGAAATTGTGAGTTGTGCTATTAAGGTAGATCTGGAAGTTGGTGTTACATATCGATCTCATGGTCTTGACAAGAAAAGAAAGATGGTGTTCAAGGAGAAATCTCAGAATAATGGTTAAAAGAAGATGATTGTTTCCTTATGCTCAAAGTGTGGAAAGAAGCATGGTGGAGATTGTCTTAAAGGGACTAGAAAATGTTTTAAGTGTGGAAAAGAAGGTCATCAAGCAGCTGAGTGTTGAAGTAATGGAAAAAGGGTTTCTAATGATGTGAATAAATAAAAGACTACAGAGAACACACCACCAATACTACAATGATTCATGTGAAGGAAATGGGGAATTATGCTAATAAATGCCCTAATCCAAGCGTTAGTGATGATCGACATGAGAAACCACTTAAGGAAAAGGACAAAGGGAATTCACATGCGATCACTATTGGCGATTTTGAATATAAAAACGATGTGGTAGAATGATTAAGTATTTATGTAATGGGATTCCAAAATAATGTTGTATACAATATTGTGGAATATTAGAATATTTATGTCTATAGTGGTTTTCAATAATTTTATGGTACCGGTAACCATAAAAACTGATTGATATATTTTTGGAAAAATAATGATATGCGGATAATGAATGGATAAGTAGAAAATGAAATGTTTGACAGTATTCATGAGCTCATGACTGATATAATGAAATAGTTATATCATGCTTTGAGGTTTTAGTATGTGAAAAGAGTTAACTTTTGAGATCACTCATGTTTTCACTAAGATTCAATGGGTATTCATTTTTCCAGAGAATACATGATTAAGGCCTTCAAATGTTTGGAATGTTACCAACAAGACATATCTCATGATATGTGGGGATCAACGATGGTATTAACATGCTTGTTATATGAACTCTTTGGCAATCATTTTCACTATAATACGAGATAAGACAACAGTATTTTGGATAAGCCTAAAGATTGGAAATGATTATGTTGGACATATGTTAGTATTGTTAATGGATAAAACTTTTTTTTGATATTATTTATGGGATGTTATATTACTGTAGTTTTAGAAAAAGGACAACCTGCAAGACGGGTGACAGCCCGTCGCATCGGACAAGGCTGTGGGGATCGAACCCACAACTGAAGTGCGACTGGCCTTTATCACCTACCACTGGACTACAGGAAGTCCCTGGTTAGTAGAAACTAGATTTATTTTATTAGGCGGTATGATATATGAAGTATATGTTCATTTTTTGAATCATATACGATTAACCTCACCATAGATGGTCTTATGTATTTTTGATAACTTTTGTAACCTTTTGTTTGAGACAGATGAAATGACCCATTATTCTATCACATGATCTGCTAACACTTCACGAATGACAAATCCAACTTCATTTCTTTAAGAGAAGAAGTGGAAATTTTCCATGGAATGACAAATGGTGACACTGTAACAAAATCATGAAAGTATTTCTTCTAATTCAAATTTCATCAACTTTAGGGAAATGATCTTGAAAAAAAAATGTTTTCATAGTACTCTTATATCTGATGAATCAGATGGTTCCTCGGATCGTCACAAATTTATGGCTTTGTAATTGCTGGCTTTTCCATAGCCAAGTTCTCTACCACTCTCCATCAGAACATGGTGGTTAGATTTCTCTTCCATATCCATATTTTCACCTATGTGGGAACCCAGTGATTAGTTTATTTGGGTAACCATTACATTTCATACTTTTGTATTTAAAGATTGGTTTTGGTATTCCTTTTTATGATGTGGGTTTTTATTAATGAAACTTTCGAGTAGTAAACCATTTATAACCCCGAAGAATTTCGAGGGCGAAATTCATTTTAAGGGGGGTAGAATGTAACACCCCGAGATTTTAGGAAAAATATTCTATTTAATTTCATTAATGTCTTCTGTTGTACGCTACACCAAAAGGAGCTTGCACAACACGCATTCTTGACTTGCCTTGCATTACACGCAATCGCGGGCTTCCTTGATAGCTTTCGTCGTAAGCAATACCTAGTTTCACTAAACAATGATACGCTATTAAAATATTATTAAAACTAGCCATTATAAATAGTAATAACCACTTTTTGAAATTTTTTAAATTTTATTTTTTAAAATGGACTTAATTTTTGGATTCGGAATATCAAAATTATCTTAGGGTGAAATTTTGGTACGTTTCGGATAACTTTCATATTCTGATGAATAGTGAAAATTACTAAATTTTAATTAAAAACAACTTTTTTAATCAAAATAATTAATAGTGATAAATTATTAATTTGAGTGGTTTTAAAGTATATTTAGAATATATTTTTACAATTTAATACAATGTTGGTCATTGGATGTAATTTCACATTTAAACCAGGTATAAACAAGTGTCAATCTTTTGATAGTTATTATCTCTTAAAAACACACTATTTGTTTTGACGACGGGAATTAATTTTTAAATTAGTTAATGTAATTGATATGTTTTGAATTTGATAAAATTTTTATCATTTTTGAATTCATAATAACAAAAATAGCATAGGCCTACTTTTAGGTATTTTTCTGGAAACTTTCATTTTTTGATGAATAGTGAAACCACTAAGTGGTAGTTAAAAAACTGATTTTTTCATAAAACATAATTTTACCGCTTCTGTGAGTGGAATTTCAAAAATCCGAGAGACACGGTTAATATCAAGGACTAAAATGTGGTTCAATGAGATGAAAATAATTTTTGGTGAATAGTAACTTTTTACTTTTTTTTACCACATTTAAAAGTAAATATAGAAATTAAGGGTAAAAATGATATTATTATTACCCTAACACATGTCCTAATTCTATTGAATAAGTGTAATTAGACCAAAGAAACCTTAGGGATAAAATATGTCCATTTAAGCCCACTTGTATTAGATTAGGACATTAATTATTAATTTATTTAAAGAAGGGTTAAAATAGTTAAAATCAATGTTTAATAAGTAAATAATTTTTAATATAAAGATATACATAAGTTAAATTCGACTATAAATATTCATTAGAAAGATAAAACGATTTCCTAAATAATGATATTTTATTTGTAATTTTTAGAGTTTATATAATTGAATTTATTTATGACACAATGATGATGCAGTAAATATATTATTAATGAAATATTGACATAATTGATGTCATAAAGACCCAATTAAATATAATGTGAGACTTTTTATGTATTCCAAAAATTTTATATGTTAATATGACATGTTATTGTTTATTTAATTAACTTTTTTCGAACTAATAATTCTGTTATGAGTTTTAAAAAATTCAATTACCAAATAGTGTCAAAATCAACATAAAATAGTTTTTAAAACAAATATTATATTATTAATTGTTATTATATTCTTAAAAATCTATGGTTCGGCCAAATGACTTATATAAGGTTATATATATTAATTATAAACAACTTGGGGTTCGTTTGTCTTGTTATAGTATGTTTTTTAACCTTATAGTGTAAGAACACAAAAAGACACGGTAAAAGTAAAATTATCTAACTTAAAATTAAAACTAAATGTTAATGTTAAAATTGTAAACTAAACATGTCCAAATTATATTGGATGATAGGATTTAGACCCATCCCCACCTTAGCTTCGAAATAACTCAATTTGGAGCTATTAAAAACCGAATTTGACTATATAATAAAATAATATTTTTAGTTATTCCAAAGGTGCCCTTCTCCTCCCTTATAAAAGGGCACTTCCTCCCTCTCTTCCTCACACCACATTGAGCCTTCAAGCTCGGCTAAACCCTGCCAATTTCTTCTATCCACTTCCCTAGAGACATCCTAGAGGTCCTGGTCTTCCTCAAAGACCAATTTTAGTGCCCTAAGAGGAGGTATCAAAGAGGCGCTTCAAAGAAGAGGTAATGTCCGTTACCGATTCTTTCACCTTTATTTCTTCTCCCACTTCTTCTTATTAGGTTGTTTCATTATAAAGTAATAACATCAGTATACTCATATACTGATATGTTATTTTATGTATGAAACAACCCTATTTCACCATCTATCCATCTTACGGAAAATGAAATCACCAAGCGTGCGTACGTACGGAATACCGTCTCCATACCGTGGTGTAATCTATTTTCCACCACCACCGTACTTGGATGGGTGTAATGGTGTACATAAGAACTATATATGATTATTGTAAAGTGATATTGATTCTTAAGTAGTATACATACACTCCAATACAATTCCACGATCATGAGAACGATATCATCGCTCGTGCGTACGTACGGACTACCGTCTCCACGACGCGATTAGATTCATTCTCCACGTTAACCATTAATGAATGATTATAAAGTATATATAATTAGTAATCATGAAATATATGACATAATAATTATACTGGATATATATATATATATATATATCATTTACTTAATTCCATTCAATTCAAAAGGGAAACGAAAACAGCGTTCATGCGTACGTACGGCCGACCGTCTCCATGAACGGTGTATTTCATTCCATTTACTGATTTATTATATATATATATATGTATATTCTGAATATATATAATATATAAATCATGTTTTATATTATGGAATTAAGTAATCATGATCTAAGTAATCATATGAATAATTACAAGTCAAAGCACGGATGCCAAATGAAACGATTTTACCCAAAACAATCTTTAACATGGTATTTACAAAAGAACGGGTAATATAAAGTCATAAGTGAACCATATATGATAACATAACAATGATTATGATTCTAGAATAATTCAATGACATTATTTAAATCATTATATAGGAGGTTCAGACTCTTACGAAGCAAATCGGACCTATTGTAAGGGAAATATCACAATCTCATTTTTATCCGAGATTGTTTATACTTTGGTATTTACTGGGGTGTATTTTATCATCCACATCCATGTTTCCACAATATGTAATATTGTTTCCATACACCTACAATTGTTTAAATCCAATGTTACCCTTCGATGAGTTTTTAGTAAAAGATATGAAAGGAATGTTTTTTCGTTTTTCGTACGAGGTACTTTTTGACTTTTCCGACAAAAGTATGAGAAGAATGTTTTTTTAACATATACGACATGAATGGATTTTTAAAACATTATTTACAAAAAGATTCGTTTACAAGTTTCCATGTTTATTTTTAATCAACTTGTTTTAGTTTAAAATTGTATGACATGTTAAGAAAAAAAAGTTTTTGAAGTAGAAAGGATATTTTCGTCAAGAATGGAGTTCAAGTGTTTTATCAAAATTATTTTCCATCTAAGATAATATAGGGTTCTGCTTCTATCCCTATTATTACATTGATTTGATTATATTGTGATGGAAATATTTATATGAATTCCTTTATCTTATATGAATTGTTTTATGAAGTCATGATGTTTAATATTCCCATTTTTATTACATGGGTTATGCAATGATGTATGATTTATGATTTTGTGGCACACATATGAATGGTATAATTATGAGATTGGTGGTACCTATATCTCTCTCCAATACATAGGGTAAAGATTTTATATCTCATGAGATAGACATGGCTGGAACGGTAGGTTATACCAGTTTAGTGAAACAGGACTGAAACGAGGAGTGAACTCGGTTCAGAAAGGGACTTTGTCCACTAAGATAGTCTTGGAAATGAGTCTTGACTAATAAGAAATGATTCTATATGATTATGTTTTTATGCCACAATGTTTCATGTTTTATGTTATGATTATTGGGATTACATTTCACTACTTTGATTTATCCCATGTTATGAAATTATGATCTCTTTTGCAGGTTAAGATTTCCAAAAGATTTGTTCTTATGAATATGATGTGATTGATATTTATTTTGTTTACCCTTACTGAGCATTTGAGCTCACCCTTTTGTGTTTTCATTTCCCTAGGATATAAAGAAAGGATTTAGGTTTTAAAAAAAGAAGATCTTTATGGGAGATCTTGAAGATCTTTCACCACGATTAGAAGATTATATTCCGAGTTTCCAAAGACACTAAACTATTACGGTCCTTGTGTGTGTGTTTTTGTTATGTACAAAGTATTCCGCAAAAGTAATGTAATGTCTATGTACATTATGCTTCGGGTCTCTACAGGGAACTTATAGTTTCTCATCACAGTATAGAAAAGTAGTGACATATTATGTTGGATGTTAATGTTAGGAAAGTATCACAAAATATAAGACCAATAATAATAATAATGTCAGAATATCTTTAATAATATCAACAAAATTAATATAGATAATGAAAAATAAAAAAATATCATTTTACTATGGATTCATGTCAAAGAATCTTCCATAGTCACTAGTACCACCTAAATGATACATTCATTCATTCTGATATGACATGATAATCATACTTCTATTGAGTTGAATATTTATTAATTGGATATAATAGGCTCACATCGATGGATAATAATTTTTCCGAAAATTATTCTCTCTAAGAAAAACATATTATGATTTTCTATCATTTGAGTCTTTAATTATTATTTTTGGTTTATATTTTATCAATTTGAAGAATCATACCTAGTAATCTATAAAAATATAAATTATTATATATTTGACTTCTAGGAACCACATCAAAATGCTGGAAAATTGTCAATCTAAAAAAAGATTCATTATTTTAATGATAAGTTTTTATATACTCAAACATCACTGTAGAAATAATAAAAACTAGTATCCTTCGATACTAATATCACATAACCCTACCCATTATGACTCAAGACATTTACTAAATTCTACATAAGATCATTCTATTTTGTTTTAATGCTTTCATTTGTTAAACCCCATATGTCTAGATCCTTATCATTAGATGTTATATGCTAATGAAATACAATCCAAATAATAGATCAATTTTTTCAATGGTTTCAACTTTATATTTAACTATAATTCCATATGCATTGGTGACAGAAATCATAGCATATAACATTACATATATGATTGATTCTATAATAGAAGTGTTTGGGATCACCGAAAATCTCATAGTCTCTCTACATGTTGCTTTCAAACAGTCATTCTCTATCTATAATTTTGAATTTCAGGACACATTTTATTAATATGATGTATTCCATGCGACACTATAACTAATACTCATATATTATTTATCAAAACCATATTTTTTCCATTAAATAAATGTATGTACCTCACATAGTCTTGTATAACTATAATATCTATTATAAATGATGATGATACATAGATTATAGGTGGGTTAACCAAAGAAAATTCATTGATAATAAATTTTTTTAACCGGTTCTTAAATTAATATTACATTGGCATTCCATTTATAATATGTAATTTTCCATCAAAATATAGTACATGATAATTAGTAGAATCTTACTACACATCTTGTGAATAGATTGATCAAAATCACTCTTAATGAACAAAATTTTGTTATATAACAATAAAATAGTCCTTTCCATGACATAGGTAATTTCATTAATCATTAAACTAATGATTGCAATATACAAATATTTTTGACTACCTCATGTTGAAATCCCTTTTATTTGGGTTATGTAGATAAATTACTGATCAATCCCCTTAGAGAGGGATGGTTTAAAATACAAAAAATAATATTAAAGTCATTGGATGAATTTATAAATTGTATAATTTTTATATTTTTTACATGGAAACTGTATAAATGTTTTATTCATTACATATTCATTGACATTGTAAAATAAATTTTGTAAGAACCTGGTTCTTATTTTAGAGGTACATGCTTCTTTTTTTCCTTTTCCTTAACTGTTTTGAGAAAATATGGAAAATGGGGAAAATCCTGAATTTTGGAACTACACGCTATGTACTTTATCCACACTCCGTGTACTGTTGGCTGTGTTGGGATGAGTACATGGGGCATGTAGCCATGCCAGCAACGAAGGGTGTAGGAACCGACTACACGTCGTGTAGTGGTACCTTACACACCGTGTAGTTAATCGGCATGCTTAAACAGTAAGGTGGTGGCGACACCGTCAGATGGGCAACAGTACACGCTGTGTACTCAAGAGTACATGTTGTGTACTCATATCGACAGATGAACAGTGTGGCAGTGCCACCAAATGAACAGTTAAATGAAGGGAGTAAACGTCGTGTACTTGGAAGTACACACCGCATAATTTGTTTTTTCGGCTTAAAGTAGGTAGTAGCCTCCTCATTTGGCAGAGGAGGCATTTGAGCAATTTTTGATCCAAAATAGGAGGCCAGATATTTGAAGATCCACCGAGCATTCTTCTGGAATCTGATTCGACTTCGGATGATCTCGTTGGAACCTTACGGGTAAGCCCTCTCCTCTACTGCTACCGTTCTATCCAATTCATCTTCTAACGTATGTTATTTATGTTTGAATGGGTTTTGGTCTTCGTGAGATCTATGCCGATCTTGGGCATTTCTGGAGTCTTTGTTCGGGTATAACCCTCATTGGCGTATAAGGTAGCTGGATTTGTGTTTGTTTTCCAACTATTATGCGTTTTTGTGCGTTTTTGTTCCACGAACCCATGTTGGGGTGTTTTGTGGCTAAGTTCATGGCTATATTTAATACCTAGAATTTATTAGGTATTTAATTGTGATAATAAAATGGTGGTTGGGATCGATGCTTGGATCTGAAACCACCCCGGGGGTGTGTTTCACTGTTTAGCCGTTTGTCCAGGATACCCGAGGGTATGCCTTAAAGGTAGTAATCGTAGAATTGCCTTGAGAGGAATTTCTCGTTTACTGCATTTTGATATGTTGGGCATGGCCCGGTTACCTGTTTAGCCTGAGGGCGTTGTTGTGATTAGCCTGTGGGAACTGCACTGTTTAGCCCGAGGGCAGTAGTTATTTCGGCCTGAGGGCAACTTCTTCCATGCCTCTGGGCAGCTGATTCTGTGCCTGAGGGCGACACTACCAATGCCTAAGGGAAAATTCTATTCTGACTGAGGGCAGATTCTTGTTTTGGATACTCGTTACCCGAGGGTAGGAATTTACGTGTTTGAGGACACTAGTTGTTTACTAGAAATGCACTGTGGTGATTTCTTATATTAAATGGATTAAAAGGATAATAAAAGGGAAATATAACTGGTAATGAGTTACTTTTGAGTACTGCTTACTTATTTGCATTTTATTACTGCACACTATTGTTGCATGCTTACACGCACTTGGGAACGAGCCTTTGGTGGGTGCCTACTCAGATATATTTCTCACACCCAATTTCGGTCATGTTTTTCGGCCCAAATAGATTATGTTACTGCAGGTGTAGATATGGGAAAGGGTCCCTATGCAGGTACTTGACTATTGCTGTGGAGTAGGAGGGAAAGGGCCCGAGCCTAGGCCCGCGATGCCACTGCCAGCTGTTTGCTTTGTTTTGCTGTACTCTGCTGTTTACTGTACTGTATTGATTTATAACATGTTCTGGCTATTTTCTTAGAACATGAGACATGTAGCATCATTATTTATACACTTTTGGTTATATCCACTGCCTTGTGTATGGTTTACTGCTTCGGCTTTTTTTTGTATGTTTTATTTTGTATTCCACTATGCTACACTTTGACAAATGAGGGCATAGTTTCCCCACTATCAGATATGGGACCTCGCTGCTAGTCAGCAACCTCTTGCTTTTGGGGAAATGCACTTGAGGTCTTGTGGCGAACAGGGCTCGGGGCACCCATTGCGTGGAACCCAGGTCCGGGACATTACAAAGTGGTATCAGAGGCGGTTTCATTTCTTTGAATTACTATTTTGAGCCGTAGTCATGGAAAGGACGGAACGGTAGTTGGTAATATGTTGTGCTCGGGCGTAGCTGACCCGTGTATAGGGAAAAGCCAGTCTACCTTGTATTCTGTGTTCTATTGATTTTGCAATTTTACGGTTGATATGTTTCCACCGTTGGGTGATGCACTTGGATTGTGCTATTTATATTTTATCTGTGGGTTCTATTTAATTGCAACCCGATGAGATGAGGGTATGTCATCTTAGGCATCATATAGGCACATGCTATAAATCACATTCCATGGACAGTTTCTATGCCATGTAGGTGCATTAGAATTTGCATGTTGTTGTGATAGTTGATGTGCTAATAAATCATGTTTTAGTGATAGCTGCTTGATAAATACCTTCCTTTTGATATGGTGTTTGTGTATGAGATTTTTTATAGGATCGACGCCAAAATTTGGTTTTTGGGGAGTATGGGCCCCCATTGACCGGAATTTGGTGGATCATTGACTGTTTAGTGGTTATAACACAGATAAGTTGTCAAACATTGATTTGTGGGGTGTATGGGCCCTCACATATTGGAATTTGACACTTAGGTGTCGGTTTTTAGTATTTTCTGGGTTCTAGGGAAGTTTCTGAGGCATACTGTCCAGAAAACCCGGAAGACATGCCATGTAGGACCTCATACACGCCGTGTGCGTTCTTCTATTTGAGAAGAAAAATGATCTTTTTATGTACACACCGTGTACCCCGAGTACATGCCGTATATTCTCTTCCCGTGTCACAAACTGTGTGGGCGACGACATGAGGTAGGGAAGGGCTTGGGTAAAACACGCCGTGTACTGAATGGACATGCCGTGTAGTGTGATCCGGAGTCCGGGCGTGTAACTAACAACACAGATCAGTGAACTCCTTGACAGAACACGTCGTGTCAATAATAGACATGCCATGTAGTGTGACCTGGGGGCTCGGCCGTGTAGCTAACAACACGGGCTGGTGTCACCTCTCCCTGGGCACGCCGTGTACCTGTGGGATACGCCGTATAGTCTTGTCCAAGGAAAACCCGTCTGGAGTTAGTCGTGTGGCTGGGAAATAGGGTGTTGTACACACTGTGTATGGGTGTAACACACTGTGTAGTGTCAATCCGAATAGTCGGCCGTGTCACATACGACACAGACAGTTTAAAAATTAACATTGTACACACCGTGTAGATATAATACTCGTCGTGTAGTTTTGTTGTATAGAAGCCATGTGGCGTAGTCGTGTAGAAGGACACGGGCAGGGGAAGGAAAGTGAAGTACATGCCGTGTAGTCATTGTACATGTCGTGTAGTCTTGTTTTGCAAACAATGAAATGCCTTCTTCCTCTTGTTTCTTTGTGGTTCCTTCGCTTTCAGTCTTAATAATCATGAATCTGAGGCGCGCTTTTGACCTTGTACTTTCATGCTGCCTAGACGACCACGAGTTGTTCACTAGGAGAGCGGCGGGGATTATACTATGGAGATGGTGGGCCATGGGCTACCAGTTGATCCACTAGAAAAGCCATATGCGACACCAGCTACTATACCAGACATAGGTGCGGAGGCGCAGTTCCGTGAAGGCTTATTGCGGTTCATGTAGACCTTTCAGGGGGCATCGCAGGCTGCCACATCTATGGCCGAGCTGACGCATATCTTTCAGCAGCAGCATCTGCCTACGTTTCCAGGGGATGGTGGACCACACGTTGTAGATTCTTGGTTGGGGTTGATGTAAACTATTTTTGATCATCTTGAGATGCCTCAAGGGCGGAGGGTCAAGCTTGTGACTTACATACTGCGTGATTCCGCCAAGAGGTGGCGGGATGTTACCACCCAGTCAGAGCATCACAGGGACATGGCATGGGAAGATTTTCAGAAAGTATTCTATGACTTCTTTTTTCTTGAGACGCTGAGGGCAGATAGAGAACGAGAGTTCATGAATCTGCAGGAGGGTGCTATGTCAGTGATGGGATACTCCTCTCGTTTTACAAAGCTACAGTGTTTTGCACCTGTGCTGGTGGGTCATGAGACGTAGAGAGCCAGAAGTTTTGAGGATGGTCTTCAGTATGACATCCGATCACTGGTGAATGATTTCAGGTTGCCTACTATACACAGGATTGTGAACCAGGCGGTGATTATAGAGAGGAACCTGAGGGAATCTAGTGGTGTGAGGCAGGGCGGTTCAACACCAGTGACTAGTATTATTTCAGCTGGCAAGAGGAAGAGACAGATGGAATTCTCTCAGGGTGGCAGTACCAGTCAGAAAAATGCTTCAGGTGGCTAGGTTATGTTCTACCAATATGGTAGAGAGGGGCACAAGAGGACACAATGTCCACGTGAACCAGTGGAGTGCCGAGTTTACGGCAAGATAGGTCATCTGCAACGCATTTGCAGGGCGTTTCCACAAGCTAGTGAGAGGGGTTCTGTGCAGACTCTGCATGCAGGAGCAGGACCAGTGGCATCTTACCATTCGGGAAACTAGAATACGTCAGGGGGTGCAGGCAGAGATGGTGGTCGGGGCCATGGTAGCCAAATACCAGGATCACAGAGGTAGCAGGGCGGGACAACTCAGGGTAGCCAGGCAGTGTCGCAGGGCCACGACATTGGGAAGGCATATGCAGTGCAACAGACCCAACAGAAGCAGGATCTCGGACCTTCTACAGTCATAGGTACTATTCTAGTAGCCTCTGTCTTGTCTTCAGTACTTTTCGATATGGGTGATACACAAAGTTTCATATCTGTACCTGCTGTCGAGAGCATTGGGCTCGGTGTTTCTTCATCTTCTGATATCATGACGCTAGACACTCCGTTGAGGAATAAGATGGCTGGTGTGTATCAGTGTAAGGAGTGCCACCTTGTGGTTGGAGGGTGTCACTTCCTTTGGGACCTCTATGTTTTAGAGATTACGAGCTATGACGTCATTCTTGGAATAGAATGGTTGGTTCCCTTCTGAGCCTTTGTAGACTGCTATCGTCGCAGGGTGCGTTTCACATCACCAAAGGGTGGAGAGTTTCTATAAAAGGGCGAATGGGATGTTCAGGAAAGTCAGGCTGGACCAGAGCATCATGAGCGAGGTGGAGTCACAGCCCATATTGTGAGCTTATATCTGGTTGATCTGGGGACTTGTCAGACGGATTTCCCTCCAACTGTCTATCGTTTCAGGGATGTCTTCCTTGAAAAATTTTCAGGTCTACCTCCAGTGCGTGAGGTGGATTTCTCTATCGAGCTTGTACCAGGAGCAGCATCGGTGTCCATTCCTCCTTATAGGATGGCTACACCTGAGTTACATGAGCTCAGGAGGTATTTAGAGGAGTTACAGGAAAAGAGTTTTATCCAACCCAGTAATTCTCCTTGGGGTTGTCCGGTCCTTTTTGCGAAGACGGCAGATGGTACCATCAGACTTTGTGTGGATTATCAGAAGCTGAACCAGTTGACGGTTAAGAACCAATATCCCTTGCTGAGGATAGATGAACTGTTTTATCTGCTTCGTGGAGCACATGTTTTCTCGTAGACTGACATGAAATCCAAATATCATCAGCTACATGTTAGACCATCTGATATACCTCTCACAGCTTTTATGAGTAGGTATGGTCTATATTAGTATATGGTTATGCCTTTAGGACTGACGAGCGCGCCCACAGTTTTCATGGCTCTGATGAATTGTGTGGTCTATCCGTATCTTGATTCATTTGTGTTAGTATTCGTGGATAGAATCTTGGTGTACTATCACACTTGACACGACCATGGCACTCATCTTGAGATCGTATTGAGTACATTGAGAGAGAATAAGCTATATGCTAAGCTCTCAAAGTGCCACTTTTGTATGGACCAGATTCACTTCCTGGGTCATATTATCTCTGAGTCAAGAGTAGCAGTAGACCCAGAGAAGGTGAGAGCAGTAGTTTCCTGGGAGCAGCCTAAGAACATGTTTGAGATACAGAGTTTTTAGGGCTGGCTGGTTACTAAAAACACTTCATACCAGACTTCTCCCACTTAGCAGCACCGTTGATAGGTCTGACTAAGAAGGGTGTGATGTTCATTTGATTAGAAGCTTATGACACATCTTTTCAGGACCTAAAGGTAAAACTGACATTAGCACTGATCCTGATACTCCCAGAGTACAGGAAGAGCTATACATTTTAATGTGATGCATTAGGGATTGGGCTAGGAGCTGTTTTGATGCAGGGCGACCGAGTTGTTGCGTATGAATCTTGGCAGTTGAGGCCACATGAGAGGAATTACCCGACGCATAATCTCGAGTTGGTAGTAGATGTTCATGTTTTGCACTGTTTGAGACACTATCTATTGGGATAGCATTTTGTGGTTTTTACATACCACAAAAGCCTCATGTATACCTTTACTTAGTGTTACCTAAATCTATGACATAGGAGGTGGGTTGATTACCTACAATCCTTCGATTTTGAGCTTTCCTATACACCTGGAAAAGGTAATGATGTAGCATATGCACTGAGCAGGAAGAATCAGATACAGGTAGTGCAGGAGGCTAGTGGTGAGTGGCAGCTTATGGCCTTGTTCTCTGAGATGTATCTAGAGGTGAACGATATTCAGGGGAAGACTTATCATTCCCCATTAGCTGTGACTTCTACCCTCCTGGACAGAGTGAGGATGAGGCAGCTAACAGTTTCGGAAGGCCTAGTTCTACGAGAGTCGGTGGCAAGTGAGGACCCACCTCCCGGTTGGACGATAGGCGATGATGAGGTTTTGCGTTTCCATGGACGTGTATGGGTTACAGGGGATATACGCGAGGATCTGATGTGGGAGTTTCATACTTCAGCTTGGGAAGTTCATCTCAGGGTTACCAAGATGTACCGTGACTTGAGGCGTCGGTACTGGTGGCCGGGTATGATGGAAGAGATAGCTGGGTTTGTTACGAGATGTTCCACCTATCAGCAGGTGAAGGCAGAGCATCAGAGACCAGCCGGGCTGTTATAGAAGTTACCCATTCTAGAGTGGAAATGGGATGATGTCGCTATGGATTTCGTGGCAGGATTTTTGAGGTCACCTCAAGGAAATGACGTTGTGTGGGTTGTTGTGGACAGACTCACGAAGGTAACTCACTTCTTGCTGATCAAGGAGACCTTCGTTGTTGATGGGATCAGAAGGCTGTATATCCGAGAGATCGTACGTCTTCATGGGGTCCCTCATTCTATCGTTTCAGATAGGGAAGCCCGCTTTACATCTCGTTTCTGGCAGATTTTTCAGAGGGCGCTGGGTACACAGGTGCTTCTGAGAACAGCATACCACCATCAGACAGATGGCCAGTCAGAGCGGACAATACATGTGCTAGAGGACATGATGCGCGCATGCGTCCTGAACTTTGGGGGCTCTTGGGAGAAGCATATACCCTTAGTCGAGTTTGCCTATATCAATAGTTGTCAGGATACTATTGAGATGGCACCATACTAGGATTTATATGGTAGGCCATGCCGATCACCTTTGTGCTGGTTAGAGGCAGGTGAGGAAACATTACTGGGGCCACAACTCACATAGGAGACATCTAAACAGGTCTAGTTGATTTGGAAGCAGATGGCTACCGCGCAGTCTCGTCAGAAGTCTTATGCTGATCGCCGCAGATGACCTTTGGAGTTCATGGTCAGAGATCAGTTTTTCTTGAATGTTTTGCCGAGGCTGGGACACAAACGGATCAGGAGATAGGGTAAGCTTTCACTGAGGAATGTGGGACCATTTGAGATTCTGGAGAGAGTCGTTCTGGTTTCATATCCGTTGTAGTTACCGCAACAGTACCGATCCATACATGACGACTTCCATGTGTCTCAGTTGCTTCGCTACCATTCAGACCCATCTCACACCTTTTAGGCAGAGGAGGTTGAGCTTCAGCACGATGCGTCCTTTGAGGAGCGTCCGATCCGTATCATTGACAGGAGCACGAAGGTTCTCCGAGGCAGGTCAGTTCCTCTCGTACCGGTGCTATGGCAGCATGGCCGAGTGCAGGATGAGACCTGGGTACGGGAGGCCGACGTACGTGCTCAGTGTCCAGAGCTGTTCTGAATATTCTCTTCACCACCATTGGAAGGGAAATTCAGGGACGAATTGCTATAAGGGGGGAATTTTGTAAGAACCCAGTTCTTATTTTAGAGGTACGAGCTTCTTATTTCATTTCCTTTTCCTTAACTATTTTCAGAAAATATGGAAAATGGGGAAAATTCATGAATTTTGGAACTGCACGCCGTGTACTTTATCCACACGCCGTGTACTTTTGGCCGTGTTGGGATGAGTACACGGTGCATGTAGCCATGCTTGCGATGAAGGGTGTAGGAACCAACTACAAGCCGTATAGTGGTACCTTACACGTCGTGTAGTTAATCGGCAGGCATAAAAAGTATATTTGTGCCGTCGCCGCCATCTGGGCGACAGTACACACCGTGTACTCGAGAGTACATTTTGTGTACTCATGTCGATAGATGAACAGTGTGGCGGTGCCTCCAAATGAACAGTTAAATGAAGGGAGTACACGGCGTGTACTTGGAAGTACACGTTGTGTACTTTGTTTTTTCGGCTTAAAACAGGAAGTATCCTCCTCATTTGGCAGAGGAGGCGTTTGAGCGATTTTGGAGCCAAATGAGGGGCCCAGATCTTTGAAGATCCACCGGGCGTTCGTCTGGAATCCGATTCTGCTTTAGAAGATCTCGTTAGAACCGCACAGGTGAGCCCTCTCCTCTCCTGGTACCGTTCTTGCCAATTATTCTCCTAATGTAAGTTATTTACATTTGAATAGGTTTTTTTCTTCATCAGATCTACGTCGTTCTTGGGCGTTTATGGAGTCGGTGTTTGGGTATAACGCTCGTTGGCGTATAAGGTAGGTGGCTTTGTGTTTATTTTCCAACTGTCGTGCATTTTTATGTGTTTTTGTGCCATGAACCCATGTTGGGGTGTCGTGTAGTAGTGTTCGTGGCTATATTAAATACCAAGAATAGATTAGGTATTTAATTATAATAATAAAATGCTGGTTGGGATCGTTTCATGGATCTAAAACCACCCCGGGGGTGTCTTTCACTTTTTAGCTGTTTGGCCAGGATACCCGAGGGTATGCCTTAAAGGTAGTAATCATAGAATTGCCTTGAGATGAATTGCTCGTTTACTATATTTTGATATGTTGGGCATGGCCCGGTTACCTGTTTATCCTGAGGGGTTTGTTGTGATTAGCCTGTGGGAACTACACTGTTTAGCCTGTGGGATGTTGTTATTTTGGCCTGAGGGAAACTTCTTTCGTGCCTGTGGGAAGTTGATTCTATGCCTGGGGAGACACTACCTATGCCTGAGGGAAAATTCTGTTATGCATGAGGGCAGATTCTTGTTTTGGATACTCGTTACCTGAGGGTAGGAGTTTACGTGTTTGGGGACACTAGTTGTTTACTAGAAATGCACGTTGGTGATTTCATATATTAAATGGATTAAATGGATAATAAAATGGCTATATAACTGGTAATGAGTTCCTTTTGAGTACTTCATACTTATTTGCATTTTACTACAGCACAATATTGTTGCATGCTTACACGTAGTAGGGCATGAGGCTTTGGTGGGTGCCTACTAAGATATATTTCTCACAACCAGTTTGGGTCACGTTTTTCGGCCCAAACAGATTACGTTGCAGAAGGTGTAGATAAGGGCAAGGGTCCTTATGCAGGTACCTGACTGTTTCTGTGGAGTAGGAGGGCATGGGACCGAGCCTAGGCTCGCGATGCCGCTTCCAGATGTTTGCTTTGTTTTTCTGTACACTTATGTTTACTGTACTGTATTGATTTATAACATGTTATGGCTGTTTTCTTAGAACTTCAGACATGTAGAATCATTATTTATACACTGTTGGTTATATCAACTGCCATGTGTATGCTTTAATGCTTCCGCTGTTTGTTGTATGTTTTATCTTGTATTCCACTGTGCTATAATTTGTCAAATGAGGGCATAGTTTTCCCACGATCAGACCTGGGCCCTCGCTGCTAGTCAGCAGCCTATGGCATTTGGGGAAATGCACTTGAGGTCTTGTGGAGAACCGGGCTTGGGGCACTCGTTGCATGGCTCCCGGGTCCGGGTCGTTAAAAATTTACCCACCTTATTACTTTTCTTGTATCCACATTACCTTATATGACCATTTTTATCATCAATTTTTTTTTCACCCCATGGGTTTTAGATAAACAAGAATATTTCCCAAAAAACCAATCATTATTCCAATACAAGTAATCGATATCATAATCAATAGATTCTTACCATTTTTATTCTATTAGCGCTAAACTACCACTTTCAATGAGATGGTATTATTTTTTTAAAATATATTAACAAATGACCATCTTTGATGACTGGAAACCCATATCTATCTATATTTCAATCCAATATACTTCTCCTAGGCTATTCATATGTTTTTGGAATTACATCATCTATATGGACCAATAGACATTGTTATTCTACAAACTGATTTGTATTTGGAGTATCATCATCATAGAATATAATTCTTATCCCCATATCCATTTTAACTAGATTATCCCTCTCATAATAAAATATCTTATCTCGAAATGAATAATTTCATATATTATATGTTGTACTGGTAATATAGGTATATTTTCATGGAAAATCTTATAAAGAAACAATTTGATCCCCAAGGTTCTATTATGTTACCTATGTGGGAATAACAAAAAAAAATCACCCACAAATATCAACAATTTAATGATAAAATAGGTTTCTTTATAATTTATAACATGAATGGACTATCATTTTCCACTTAAAATGGTATTTTTATTAGATTGAATTATTTAGTGTGTAACCAATATCCCCAAAAGGATAACAGAAAATCATCATAAATCATAATCAACCTATCCTTGTCTCATATGATACAATTCCTCCATTCAGTAATAGAATTCCAGTATAGTGAATAATATAAATGTAATTGAGATAATATTCCAAAAATATGTAGAATTTTTAAAATCTCATAGTTTATATATTCCCCAAAATGATCAAATTTAATCGTGTTTATCCTTTTATCATGTTTCTGTTCTACATAAATCATTAATTAATTGAATTTATAAATGGAATATAATGTATAACTCATCAAGTTGATATATAAATATACACTGAAGTCATTTTTAAATGTTTTTATGTGTGGATGAATTTCACTATATTATACTGTAATATTTACACAATCATCAATGTGTAACGTGATAAAAAATCATAAAATAACACTATACTCTATTGCTAATACTATATGAAAAATTGTGCTTAAATAGACCAATAATACTAATATTTAATGTTAATCATTATAAATGAAAAATAAAATTCGTGGGAATGAATATGAATAAAAAATATGAAATATAAATGTAATGTACATAATGAATAAAAATGTGTTTATTAATTGATTGGAAATAGTCAATCATTTTTATTGAATTAATTAATAATTAAAATTACATTTTCTTTATTAAGTTTTTTGTTATTATTTTGAGATAATATTATAAATACATACTTTAACTATTTGATAAAAATGATATCATATTTCTACAAAGAATAATAAAATCTATTACAATTATTTTTTCTTTAGTTTTATGAAAATACTGATTTGACATTGAATATAGAAAATAATGTTTTTAATAGAAATTATTTGATAATTTAATGATATCCATATTAAATTTGTATTTTTAAAATGTAAAATTAAATCTATTTTATTAGAAATAATAATATTTTGTTTATTAGAATAATTTTTATGTTTAATTTTTTATAAAAATAATTTATATATAAAAATATTTCTTTTGAAAAACACATTGTTGAATTTTATCATTCTTTCCAAATTTCATTACCAAATCTACTATATTTGAATATAATAAATGGATTCTATATTCGGAATCATTGAACAATTTATTAATAATTTCAATTATATTTTAATTGAATGTTAATTATAATAATGATAAATAATTTTCACCTCAATAAGGATATGATTGTGAATATTAGGTTCATATAGAACATAAAGACTACAAATTAGGCCATTATTTTCTATTATCATATATGATGACTGTCATTTGGACACGTATATATATTTATTATGAAAATTACAAATTGGTGCTACTATTAAATGACTATGACAATTATATTAATAAAATTATATAATGAATACTGAATTCCACTATCTATAATATATAATCATAAAATATTTTACATAATGAAAAAAATATGAAATTATTGTTGAACATGTTTATTTAAAAGTATTATTAATTTATAATAATTTTATTTTCTCTATAATTATATTTTCAATAAAATAATTTCACCAATAACTTATGCAACACTATTATAGTTTTTATTAACATCATATAAAAAAGATAATAACAATATTAAATGTAATAAAATTTTGGTGAAATACCATGTGGGGTGAATTTTATAGATAAATATTAAATTATATGGATGTATGAATGTTATATATTTAAATACATTTACACTATTGCCTTTTTTCCAATACAAATTAAATGAATATTAATAAATTGACAATATTAATATTTTTTAGTTATTAATATTTTAAAAACTAATTTTTTTTTGTAAAAATATAATTTTCTGAATATGGAAGAAGTTATTGTATAAATTGTCATGCATGTTCTATTTATGGTTCTCTAGTACTTTTATACTGATATTCTTGTCCCATAAATGGTAAAAACCATTTATATTTCTCTATTTCCCAAAAGGGTTATCTGTGTATTAATACTACATTATAATAGAAAATACAATTCTAAATATTTAATAAGATGATTTTGAGTAATAATTATCTTATATTATAATAATATCATTCTTATTTCATTTTCTAATGATTATAAATTTATAATAATGAAATAGTTATGAAAATTTCAAAAGGAAAACTTCCTTAAATTATAAAATGGTACGACTTACCTATTTTCATTATAAATCATTAAGAAAACTATACCCACCAAACACATAATTGATCTCTCAAAAACATCTATATCAATGTCATAGAGTTTATTATATTTGAAAACACCATCCATATATACCATAAGAGGGTATATTAGGAAATTATAGAAAATAAAACGTAATCAACAACAATGATTATTTCAAATTTCTTTCTTATTATAAATTTAAAAAAAATTCTCACGCTTCATAGATAATTATTATACAATAATAATTATACATATATGTTATTATGATTGTGGAAGACTAATTTGATGCCCAATTTTATAATATTAAACACAAAAACTACAATCAAAAATATATAAAATTATAAGAACTGAGACATAAACATTACTTAATCATGAAATATGTTAATAATTCATATTTAAAGTCTTTTTGTGTTTATATATTTAGAAAATTAGGTCATAACATATACCTAACAACTTGAATATTACATGTAGAAACTTCTAATTAGTATCCAATTTTATCACAATAATAAAAATATATATAAAAAATGATAATTATTTTATGGATGCAATTATTCTTGAATTATTTCATCCCCTAAAATTCCTTAAGATTTGTGAAAAGTATTTCAAAAACATTAGATGAGCATAAAATGCTCAGTAATGGATATAAAATATGGAAAGAAAACATTAGACTATGATACATAGAAATAAAAAAATCATAATATTCAATCATAAAACACAATATCTTCATGTTACCACAGAAAATAATAATATTTAATAATAACACAAATAGATCATAAATCGTAAGGGTAAGTTGTGGAGTCCAAATCATAGTTACATTGTAGCCTTCATAGCTACATAGGGAGTATCATTTGGAATACCCATCATAGTATATTCAATATATCTTTTAGGAGAAACATTAATGCTTACCTCCATCATGTTTCCCAATGCTTTGGATATCTATCTGAGGGTCATCTACCAAGGTTTATCAGGGAACCACCCTTATACGTAAACAATTCCTATGATTCATAACATAATCTTAACATATAAAACAAACATAAATTAAAGATGGAATTTCCACATTCCAATCACAATATAACATTTAATGATATTAACATAATAAATACTTTCTCAAATCATTTTTCAATAAAAAACTACATAAAAATGTCTTATTATATTTATTAACCTTTTGTAAACACTACTACTTGTTATGGATGCCAAATATCAAATAATACATATGGAAACCGAAAGTTCATTGTCACCATGTACGTTAAAAGAACATTATTTTTTCTATTTAGTTAAATGATTCATATAGAAATGATTCCCGTTGATTGAAATTAAAAATAAATGGGGTTTATAAACCATATAAAGGAATGTCATGTACAAATAAAGGTAAGCCTCAATGAATAGATATTGAGACAATGTCCCACAGAAAGATTGTATTATTAGATTAAGGATAAATCAATTACATAATTACGCATGTAAAATAGAAATACACCCAATATAAATTGATATTAAGTGTAAATAAATTATACGTCATAAAAACATATTCATATCACAACATAATAAAGAACCATAATTTTATCCCAATGAATTTAAATTGGGATAAGAAGTTCCCTTATAAAAATTCGACTTCCTAACGACGTCACATTAATATTATAAAAGTGAGTTGATGACAAAGAAAAGGGTACCTCCTCACATAGAAAAATATTTACATCAATAATTATATATAGTAAAATATCCCCACATAATATAATAGATATTTATAAAATATTACATAAAAATTTCCATTATCTAAAAGAGGAGGGTGAATGGTTTTATTACCTTGTGTCTGACTTGTCTTGTTCGTTCTTAAACTCACTGAATAATAAACGAACGTTAATTATAATTTATCATAAAATTTTGAATTTTTATTATTCATTTCATATCACTTATTTTATTTAAAAAATAATCATATAATTATTCATGTTCGTATCAGTCTTTTGTCGATATTCTATAATTGAGTCAAAAATGACATTGTTATTATAAAAAATTCTCTGTGTGGTCAAAATTACATTATATCTTGAATGAAATTCATGATTTTGATTTCATATATATCATATATATCAAGTATATATGTATTTATTATAGTCTATATAATTTTTATATATGAAAATGAAATGCACCGTTCATGGAGACAGTGAGTCATACATATGCATGAATGCTAATTTAATTTAATTTTTTTATTTTTAATGGAAATAAAACAAAATAATAAAAATGTATATTATAATAAAGATTAATATAAAATTTTATATATGTTAAAAAATTAAATTAACAACATCATTTATACATTCCATGTATGGCATGAATGAGTCCTGTTATATTGAGGGGGAGGTAGTCCACATTTTTCTCAAATGATATTATCATATATTTACAACATGAAAATCCTAAAAGTGTGTTATAAAAGAGAATTAAAGAATAATTTAGATGAAATAAATATCATCAATATCACATATAATTTAAGTGGCATCATAATGGACCCCATTAGAGGTGGTAGGGGAAAATCTAACAATCATCATTTCGTGAGGCAGGAGTTCGTTGTAAATAGAAAAAATATGTTTGTATATATTAGATAGAGGTGTGTGTATGTGTAGTTTGAATCCATATCATAACCAAAACCTATTATACTTGGGATACTGGTGTTTTTATATAAACAAATAATAATAAGATAATTGGAGTAGTGAAGGAAATATAATGGAATGAATGTTGAGAGAAGATTTTACCCCAAATTGGGTAACATATTTTGATTTGATCCAAAGGACTCTCTTTAATTTCCTTGTGGCTAAGTAATGTATTATAATGGGAATATAGTGTTGTTTTGAGATTAGTTGGTTAGATCTTGGATAAACCAATGGGGCATGTGATTTTTGAGTAAGGGCTAGAGGTGATTCCCTTTTAAAAGATGGTGGATAGGCTCTTTTAGTATGTTTGAATGTATTATATTATTATAAATTGATATTTGGTTTCATATGCCCCAAAATTCAATAAATAATATTATAAGGGGAATATAATTCGAAATAAAATCATCCAATAATAGTTGGACTGGTTTTGTGTATTTTTTAATCCTTATCTTTTATATTTAACCCTTTGTTATCTTCTTTATCTTTAACTGGGTGTTCTTGTATATTCATACAATATGGATACTATATTTACAATAAAATGACATCCAAACCAAAATGTATCATTAATGACATTTTTAACATCATATATGTCAGTAGGAATAATATTATATTTTTAGGACTATTTTATCATTTATTAAAATATTAATTGACTTAAAAACTCAATTATATCAATCTTAATTCTATTCATATCATGGATTTTTAAAATTCCAAAAAAAAATGATCAATTTGATAAAGTTTCATTAATTCAAAGTAAAATATTCATAATAATCCATAAATTTAATGGAGGTCATAAAAAGTGTCAAAATAAATTTATTTTAATATTTATTATCTAATTTATTTAAAACATTCTTTAATGATGTAATCATTGCATCATCATTTTGTCTTAAATTTTTTTATCTGATGTCTATATATTACAAATTATATACCAAGATATAGGAAATAATTTAATATTTATAATGGCTATTTATGGTCAATGATATCAATTTTATAACCCCACATTAAAATTGTTTTAGAAAAACCTTACATGTTTATGATATATTTTTTACTTTAAATGAAAAGCTATTAATGTAATTGTCTTACGAAAGTGGATTAAAAAGACCTAAAGTTTTACCCAAAGATTTCATTGGTCAGACATTACATATAAAATAAGGCTATGACAACTAGTAAGGTATTTATATATTATTATAATTTTATTTTTACCTTCAATTAAAATATTTACCATTAACCGTGGTAAATAAAAATCCATAGTTGCTATTCACCAAAACATATTTTCATTTTATAAATGCACATATTACATACTGATGACATCCAGGCATATTGGAATTTTGAAATTCAAATCATTGATGTGGTTCAATTTTATTTAAATGAAAAATTTGGTTTTAAAAACTATCCTGCATTTTTCACCAATCATTAAAAATTAAACGTTTTATGAAAAATAAAAAAAATTCACATAATAAAATTTTTGATAATATTAACTAAAAAATGATGTCTATTTTACCAAATTCTATTCATATATTTTTATTTATTTAACTTAAAATTAATTTCTATTTTCAAAACAAGAATGCTTGATTTTAAGAAGTAATGACTACAAAATTATTTATATGTGAATATGTCAAATTTCAAAGTGAAATTAGTTCCAATGAAAAAAATTTGATAAAACGGTAAAAATTTAATTCAATTACAGAATCAAACAATTTAGAATAATAATCAAACCTTATGAATAATTCATATGGAAAGACAGTTTTGACATAAAATGCTTTATTTTTAACTATTCATTTAAAAATGAACATTATCAGAAAATTAGCACAAATTCCCCGAAAGTAAATTATGATATCCCTCTTCTAAATAATTAGTTTATTTTTTTCAAATGAAATATATAAAAGATACAAAAATTATATTTTAAAAGGGTTCTCCATCAAAAGGTGATATATCATCCTTTTAAATAATATTAGAGTATTTCATATTAAAAATTGGAATCATTCTTATTTAAGCCTTAAAAATTTATAAGATAAATATAAAGACATTTAAAAAACATATGTCATCGTAATATAGTTAGTTATTTTTATTCCCAACAATACAACCAGTATGTATTTACTACCATTTAAAATAATAATATTATTATATTATTTTTCGGTATAACTTAATGTTGTGTGTTACATATGATTTTAAAAAACCCATTGTTGCATGCAGAGGAAACTATTCAAAAAAGTGTCATCATTATCATAAAATTAACATCTAATTCATAAATATTAATTGAAATAAAAAAGTAATATTCTATAAATACTTGGTTTGTTACATCCTACCCCCCTTTTGAAAATTTTTTCTCACAATTTTCAAATTGAGCATGGAAATTTCATTGAATGTTACACATCAAAAAAAGAGTCAACAAAAATATCACATTAATTGAATGAATGTGGAGTACAAAGTCATCCTGAGATAACCCATTCTAGGATTCCATATAGGAAAACATGGATATCAATGTTATGCTAATTGTCACATTCTAAGGGAGATTGATAGAAAACATGATCAAGAGAAAGTTAACAATATGAAAAACCACAAAATTATGATGGATTAAACGGTCATTGGTTTCCTAGTAGGAAAAGTAAACAAACAATGTTTTGGATTTATGTTCCATTTCATAATGTTTTAGAATTTATTTATGATATTGACTAATTAAATAATGAAATATAATTATTTTTCATGTTGAGTTTCATCCATTAATAATTTTCAATCAGTAACTCATCTTTTCCACAAAAGATGAGTACTCAAGATGACTAGTTCACCCTGGATGTTGTAGAATGAACATCCAAAAAATATCATAAACCCCAAAAGAAGAACTATATATTTCCCCATATATTTAAACATTAACACAAAACAAAATGGTTAGTACTAGGAATGATAATCCCAAAAAAGGGTAATCTTTTATATAATAAAATAGTACTTTGAATCTCCAAAACTGAACAAACAATGCCAAAAGATCAATAAATTCCATTCAATTGACAATTATTCTCCAAATACTTCAATATATTACAAAATATTATTGAAACAAAAAACATATAATAATTTAATCACACAGTTTTCCATAGTAAATTGTTAAAATTATCTCAAAATAACATAGAATTCTATTAAAGTCTCATATGGAAGTGTAATTAACCAAATCTCATATTCATTATGATAGGAAAAACATTTCAATAAAAAACACAAATCACAATATGTCTATAAAAAAATATTCTTCCAAAATGAAATTTCAACCATTTCCCAAAAATTTAAACCCCATTTTACTATATTTTCCTTGGGAATATAGTGTTACCCAAGAAGAGATAAGGCCTTCCAATATAACATTTATCCCATAATCACCAAATCATATTCTTATAGTAAGTATATCTAGTTGATAAAACATAAGATCCCAAATCTACTTATTCCTAATAAATACAATAGATTAACTAAAAGAATAGGTCATACTAACCATAAAATTCATGTAGTCCAGTGGTAGGCGATGCGCCCTTATCACCCTTCATTTGTGGGTTCGATTCATATGGCCTTGTCAGACTTGACTTGTTGTCACCCATCTTGCATGTTGTCCCTTTTTATAAAACTCAAAAAATTAGCATAAAAATATTTAAACATAATCGTTGTCTTATACCTCTCATTTTTATCTCAAATCAAAATGATATCAATATATTAATTAATAATGTCATATTTATGTTGACATTTATTTACCTCTATAAAATAACAATATTTTTAATGATATAAAACCTTACATTGATCATGGTGTCCATCTAGTTTCACCTTCATCTTGTTCATGTAGATAGATATTATATGAATTACAACAATTATTAATAGATCCATTAAAATATTATGCATCCTTTATAAAAATAACACTAGTACAACATGTTTCATATGAGTGTTCATGAAAAAATAGTTTCAGAAAATAATCATATATGACATATAATTTCAAAACATCTAATAACAAATTCTTTTTATAAAATAGTTAGTCTGATTTTTGAGTTGAAATATTATATAAATGGTAAATTTACAGTACCCTATGTATGTGTTGTATGAAAATAATTTAAATGAAAATATAAATTAGGTTGCACAATTGTCTACTTCTTCATCACCTTTTTCAAAATCATAATACTCGTAAAAATATTATAAAAATGTAAAATATTTGAAACTACCGTGATAATTTTATCTTTTGTTAAAATTTGATAATTTTTACAAAATATTATTTTATTAAATACTACACAAGATCCATGATGTTATCGAGTTATAATAGAGGTTTTTGATGTCCCCAAGAACTATTTGCAAGTGAGTTGTTCGTTAGGAAATTTTTCAGAGTTCTATGGAAAAGACTTTGTAATAATTCTTGAAAGAATGTTATCTCAATGGGATAATAATTTCATTTGAAATCCTCCTCCTTCAATTTTTAATATACTTTCCTTGAGCTAGAATTGTTAAAAAATAAGAATTTAATATAAAGAGTAGACATAGAGACAAGCGATGTGCCCACAAATTAGAATATAAAATTTATTAATATTGAAATAATCAATACACTCTAAAAAAAATTTCAATACATGAATACATAAAAATGGTATATGTTATTTATTTTATATTAAAAAAACTAAGACTTGTTATGGGAGGAAAATATCAAATAATACTCGCAGCGACGGAAAGGTCATTGTCCCCGCATATGTTAAAATATTATTTTTATTTTCATTTAGTAAAATGATTCGTAAAAAAAAGATTCCATTTGAATGAAATTAAAATTAAATGGCTTTTATGCACCGTATAATGTAATTTCAGGTATAAATCATTGCAAGACTCAATGAAGAGAGATTGAGATGAAGTCCCTTACAATGATTGAACCATTAGATTAAGGATAACTAAATTACATAATCATGTGTGCCAAATATAATTACACCCAATATAAGTGTATATTATGTATACAATAATCAGATTTAATGAACACATATTCATAGTATGACATAATCTAGAATTATATGATTAACCCAAAGAATTTAAATTGGTTCAAAAAGTTCCCTTAGAAACATTCGACAACGTAACATTGTCACATTAAAATTCAAAAAATGAGTTGATGAGAGAGAAAAGGATCCCTCCTCACAAGGAAATAAAATCTATATCAATAAGTATATTGAAGAACACATCCCTACAATAGAAAATGGATGTTTAGAAGACATAAAAAAGAGTTGTTTTTAACTAAAAGAGGAGTATGTAGGGACCCCTCACCATGTGTCTGACATGTCTCAGTAGTCCTTTATATCTCTAAATAATAAACATTAGATAATTATAAGTTCTTCATAAAATTATTCACGTTATTTATTAATTTTATATCACTTATTATCTTTCTATAATAATAATATATTGATTCATGTTCATATCTAACTTTTTTTCGATGTTCGGTATTTGAGTGAAAAATGAACTTGTTATAATTACAAATTGTCCATTTGGTAAAATTTCCATTATCTCCAGAATGATATTCATGATTTTTATATCATATATATCATATATATATCCATTATATATGTGTTTATAATTGTCCACATCATTTAGATATATGGAAATTAAATGAACTATTCATTGAGATGGTAAGCCATACGTACGTATTAATGCTACTTTCATTTTTTTCATTTTTGAAGGAATTAAATCTAAATGATAAATGGTTATATTATATTTATAGTATAATATAATATTTTTTATATGTTAAATATATTCATTAACACCATTCATTATACATTCCATGTGTGGCATGAATGAGTCATATCACTTTGTGTGGGAAGTAGTTCGCACATCCTCAATTGAAATTATCGTACATATAATACATGAAAAGAATAATGGTATGTTATAAATGATAATTATAGAAGCATATAAATTAAGAAAATATCATGTATATAATATATATTTTCAGTTCCATCATAATTGCCACCATGAGAGGTGGAAGGGGAAAATCGAACAATCATTGTTTCGTGAGGCAGTAGCTCGCCGTACACAGAAAGAGTATGTTTTTATCCATAGATGGACATGTATCTAAGTGTAGTTTGAATACTTCTCATAACAAAAACATTTTATATTTTGGATACTGGTTTTTTTCTATTAAAAATAATAATAGGATAATATGGATTGGGGAAGGAAAAATAATGGAAAAAACATGAGAGAAGATTTCACCTCAAATCAGGAAACATCATTTGATTTGTTCTAATGGGCTATCTTACATTTACTTTTTCTAAGGGGAAGTATTATAGGAGGATGGAAGAGATTTTGGGATCTTATTTTGGTATATTTTTGATGATCCAAGGGGGTTTGATAGGTCTGAGTAAGGGCTATATGTGATTCCCTTTTATATGAGAGAGGAGTGACTCTTTACGATAGTTTGAAAGTATTATATTATTATAAAATTATTTTCAGTATAAAAAGGTCTACAACTCATTAAAATAGAATATAATATAAATATAAGTCGAAATAAATTCATACAATAAAAAATTGACAGGTTTTGGATATTTTTTAATCCTTATCCGTTTAATTTAACCCCTTTTTAACTAATTTATCTTTCACCATGTAATCTTGTATATTCATATAATATGGTTAAAATGTTTACTAAAAGATTACAAGGGTACCAATTTGGATCATTAATGACATTTCTAACAACATATATTTCATTTGGCAGAATACTAGATATTTAGTAATATTTAATCATTTAATAAAATATTAATTTATTTAAAAAATCATTTATGTCAATTTTTATACTATTAATATCACAACTTTTTAAATATCTATAACAACATGATAAATTAAAAAATATAATTAAATAATATATATAAAGTCATTTTCGTCCATAAATGTATTTTATGGCATAAAATGTTTAGAAAGAAAATTATTTTAATGTTTATAATATCATTTTTTTTAAAATTATTTAATGAGGTAATCATTACATCGTCATTGTGTTTTTAATAAATTTATTAATTTGATGTCAAAAAAATAAACATAAAAAATCATTATGTAGGAAATAGTTTTATATTTATAATTAATACATATAGTTAATGATATAAGTTATATAATTCCACCTTAAAATTTATTAAACAAAACAATTTATGTTTTCAATATATTTAATTTTTACTTCAAATAAAATCATCTGAATGTAACTATCTAATCCATGTGGCTTCCAAAGGCCAACAATTCTACACATGGATTTTATTGGTTTTCTATGACTCATCATATAACATTAGGTTAAGTGTTACAATAATTTTATATTATTATAATATTATTTTTACCTTTAATTAACCTATTTACATTGAACTGTGGAAAATAAAAATCAAAATTTAATATTCACCCAAAATTATTTTAACCTATTGAACCAAATTTGACATATTGATAACAACCATATCTGCCCGATTTTTGAAATTAATTTCACAGAAGTGGTAAAATTTCATTTAACCAATAAAGTTGATTTTTTATCTACTATGCAGTGTTTATCACTATTAATAGAAAATAGTAGGTGTTTAAAAAAAAATCAACTATAGCTAATTTTGATATTCGGAATTAAAAAATATTAATTATTTTATAAAATTAAAAACATAGAAGTTTAATTAATTAATATAAAATTTATTTCTGTTGTCAAAAATAGAAAGTGTGTTTTTAAGAAGTTAAAACTACAAAATGATTGACACATGCTTCTTTCCAATTTCAAATTACAGTTAATTATAATGAACAATATTGGATTAAATTGTAAAAATGTAATCCAATTACAATTTAAATAAATTTAATATGATAATCTGACCATATAAATAAATCTGATTAAATGACATTTTTGACTTAAAATGGAGTAATTTTTACTATTCATTAATCATGAAAATTATCATAAAAACACCAATAATTTACCCAAAGTATAATTTTATATCCCTTTTCTAAATAAGAAGTATATTTTTTCTAATGAAATATATACATGTTACAAAAACTAGATTTAAAATGGGGTTTCAATCAAAATTCGGTAAATTAGTCTGTTAAAGAATATTAGCGTTTTCTATGTTTAAAATCAACTTTCATTTTCATTTTAAACATTTAATATTTATTAGATAAATATATATAAATTTAATAAACATGTGTAATCATAATGTTATTAGTTATGTTTATTCTCAACAATACAATGACTATGTGTTAACTACCATTTAAAAGAAAAATAATATTATATTATTTTTCAATATAACTCAATGTTGTATGAAAAATAATATTTCAAAGAATCCCATTGTAGTGTGTTGATTACATAATATAAAAAAGTGTCCTATTTAACATAAAATTAATATCTAATTCATAAATATTAATTGACATGAAAATGTAATATTCTATAAATATCTAGGTCGTTAAAACAACATATTATATATATAGTCATTTAATTTGTTTTCAATCAACATTTTACAAGGATGGATATAATGATTGAAAAAATAGAATTTAATGATATTTAAAAAATAAATATTCTTATGGAATTTTTATATAACATATATAATGTTAACATCAAATCTATTAGAAAATGTTAACATCTCTCCACCATATATTTCAACGACCACATCTGCAAAATGATGTGATCCTTTTTTCCATTCCATTTTAAATGAATGGTAATTATTTGAGATATAATGATTAATATATTAACTTTTGCATGATTATAATTTTTAATATGATGAAACCACAGTCAAGGTACACATTATAGAATATTGGTGGTAAACAATACATATTATAATGAAGAAATTTTCAAAAAAAGAATATATCAATGGATTGATAGGATCTTATTTTTCATTAAAAATTTTAATAGGGTATGAGTATCATTAAAAAAATTTCTAAAACCATTATACCAGAGATTAAATCCTATTCAAATAATGAGAGTCATCGAAGAAGGGGTTTCATAACTCAGATTCTATTCATCGGGTCATACATATACATCATTAGTATTGTTATATAATGATTCTATTTGAAATGAAATATCACTCTATTATGTTGAATTAAAATTTCTCCATTTTTTATTTTTCATACACAATAACATCATTTATTATTTATAATTTCAATGATATGATCTTTTAAATGTATTATTCTAAATTTTCACTCCATCTAGAAAAAATTTTCATTATGAAGAGTATAATTTTAATTTTTGTATATACTACCCCTAATGTGGTATTTAAATAAAATATAATTTAACTATTTATTACTATTATTTAAATTCATGTATAAACATTAAAGGGTTCTATATTTCAATGTTAATAAAGAGGTATTAATTTATTTTACCATCTCCTTTATTTGAGATTAATTTTCTATTAATTTATGGAATCAAATGATTAAACAACTATAATATTCATTTATTTTTTATCATATTAATATTTATTTATTTTTCATATTTTATTCCAACTTTTACTCAACTTTGAACTGAGAAAATTGGAAAAAAAAATCCTTAAAAGTAATTTCAATCTATTTTCACTTTTTGATCAAGTATATTTATCTTCTATGTATATAATATTTAAAAATACTGTTTATTTACTTTAATTATTAAATTTAGAAATATTACATCATCTATGACAATTTGAAAACTATTTAAATTATCATTTCTAATGTTTTATATATGGGTTGTTTTAGAAAATATTTATAAGTTGTCATGAATAACGTTTTAATCGTATAGGGTATTAAAATATTTTCCCATTTCCAAAATAGATTTACTCTATTAGATTATTTTTATTAATTTCAATGGGTTTACAAATAAAATTCATTAATTAAATATTATTATATTTTTCCCTTATATTATCCTTAATTATAAAATTGAAATTATTTTACTACGAAACCTATATTTCACCTTTATTTATGGTCCTATTGTATATCATAATAATTTTTTTTATTGTGAAAATTTTCACAAAACAAATACTTTATTTTGGTCATTTAAGGTTATTTTTCTCTTATATAACCCTTAATTATCACTAATTATATTTTTTGAAATATTATATATCATTTTTAAAAGCGCTGATTTACATTAAATTGAATTTGATTAATTATTGAAATATTTAAATTATTTATTCATTATTATATATAATCATTTATTAAAAAGGAATATTTTTTACAAATTAATTTCATCCCTAAACATATGAAGAATTTATTTTTCATACATTGAATAGTGTGATAAAGAGTTTTATATCCTCATAATGCATCAACATATATCACAAGTCAAATATGTGGGATATTCGAACTAAATATTTTTTAATGTATACCTAATAAATCATTAAACTATCATGGAACAAGGACGTGATAGAAAAAATATCACGATTTCATGGATCTTGACATCCAACATTAATTATGTATTTAATTTAGAATTTTTTTTTATACTCTATGATATTATTTAATTTCGTAATATTTAATGAGGTATTATTTTCTCTAGATATTGAATCAATATCACATATTTTTAGTTATTTAACATTTTATATTGATTACGACTTATTAAATTATAATATATTCAGTTGTAATTTACCCTTAATTAGAATTTTATCTCACATTAATTTTTTCCATTCTTTTATATATTATGAATAAATATATGAATGGCTTCAACAATGAAATGTATACTGGTTCACTGATTTGTATTTTAGTTATTCATATATAATGTTATATCAACATTTTAATCATGTTTTATAAGTCTAATAAATTATTATGTAATTTAGGTTGTGATTTCTTGTATATTATTAAAATGTAATAAAATAGACACTTGATATAGGTTAATGAAGTTTGGGTCTTTATATTTAGAATCAATTGGAGGTTTATTATAATCATTAGGAAATATATTTGGAAGAAATTTCATTGGGAAACTAACCAATAATATACATTTTATGATATTGGTATGTGTAGGATAACATCCCAATGTGGAATGTATATATTATGTTTTTTATTACAGTGATTATTTTTTCTCGTAAAATGTTTTTTTGGATTTAGTCATTTTATGGAAACCAAAGGAATTATTTGTATATAGAATGTGATGAAAAATTATGTGATAATGAGAATCCAAATTATATGATGACTAGGATTTATTTTTATATGATTGTTATAAATTAAGTATAATGAAATATTATTAACCACATATACCAAAATCAACTCATAAGATAATCAATTAATTTTATTTTTGAGTTTATTTACTATATTGGAAGTGTATACTAAGGTGAAAACTAGTATAAATTTCATTATTTTTAGAAATGTAGAGACTGAAACTCTAGGGAATGTCATAAATGAATGGAAAACTAATATGTTCATTGAAATTAAGGGAATCAATATATTTATTATCATGGAATATTGATGAGTTTGATGGATGGATATAAAGTTCATCCCAACATACCATTTATAGTTTAATGTATTTTTCCCGAGGAATGATCAAAATATCCATTGTAACTACATAATCTAAATTTTAACTCTTTTACCTTGTGTAAAGACATGGAAATTTGGGGATGTTTTTTTTCCTTAATTTATTTGGAATTTTACGAGTGCTTAGTTTCAGATGGCACCTGATTCTGAGGCCCGGTGTGCCCAGAATCAATTATCAATGTTTATCTAGGGTACGTTCAGTAAACGAACGAGCATGTTTTTCTATCTTTTGAACAGATCCTCGGAATTGAAATCTGAGGGCACCGATGAACTCGCAGCGCTGGTAATTGCTTAAGGGGTCCTTTGCCGAGGTTGCGTTTTCACGGGTGGATAAGTTAAAAATTGTGGGTTAAATGAGGAATGAATAAAATTGTAAAACACTTTTATATTTAAATCTAACGTGGTTTTTCCAACATGTGGGAGTTAAGGTGGGACCCAAAAGCACCTAACTACCCATTTAAGGATAAATGTGAGGTGGGGCCCACATCAGCCAAAACCCTTCACCTTCCCTTAAAATCTTCAAAACTCCCTTCTTAATTTGTGAACTCCCCATAACTCTCATTAAACCCCCATTAAAGCTACCTTGTTAAATTTTGTTAACACTCCCATTTATGAGACCCCTCACCACCTCCTCTTCCCCTCTTAAATTCATTCCAACATGCCCTAATTAATGAGATGAGATTCATTTTATTAATTAAGTGGTATGTTTTTGAATTTTAAAATCTTTGTGATGGGAATAAAAATAATATCATGAGATATTATTTAGTGTTGGAGGTTTGGGGTGTGTGGAGAAATATATTAATGAAGTTATAGAGTTTTTGGGAGAGCTTTAGTGTGATGAAGAAAGAACTTTCCTCCGACAAAGAACTATGCTTCTTCAAAGAAGAATGCCACTTTCGTGAAGATCGACAACGCTCTTCTTTTTCTTCCTCCGCATCAAGGGAGGAAATACAACCGCATGGAACTCGCCAACGACGAGGATTCTTTCTCAGTGTTGACAGAGTGGCAATGATTTCCCCGCAACGAATTATTTCCCAACAACATTATCGAGGTATGTGAATTATATTTGATTTTCTATTTACCTTTTGAGAAAAGAACGAATAGCATAGACCAACCCATGCCTGGTAGATCCGCAAATCGCTCGTTCATGAGGGTTGGATGAGGGGTTAATTTTTGGGATTGTATTTGAGTTTTATCATGATTGAAAACCTGTAACACAGAGGGAACATGCTAACGAACAGGCCCAGACCCTCCGCAAAATATTTGTTGTGTACAGATTGACGGCGATGATGAAACGGGTCCGCAATGGGGTTTCGAAGTCATCGTAGTGAAGAACGAGTCCCAGGAGATCCGCTGGCGCAGACAGTGGAAAAAACGGATCCCTAGAGCGTGCCTGGTAGTCCACGGCATGTGTCGGCAGCGTACCACACCGGCACGACAGTGCCGGGGACCGGAGGTGGCGGCCGGAGCCGTCCAGCCTCCTAGAAGCGGCGCTGCCCCAGCGCGCCATGGCAGAAGACCCGTCGTCGCTGTGCCACCGCGCCGAGGTGGAAGATCCCACTTGGCCGCAGGATCTTGGATAGTGGGTTGGAGAAAAGCAATGTCGGTGTCAATCAGCAGCGAGGGGAAGCCCCCCCCCCCCATCGCTTCGCGACTTCTGCTCGGCCACGCTGGCAGAGCTGCGGATGGCCACGTGGCCAGGCCTCACCGGGAGGGTCGGACCGCGCTGGCTTGGCCGCACCAGCCGGGCTGGGCCATTCCCAGGGGGTGTCGGGCAGGGTCGGACACAGGGGGTGTCGGGCCGTGCCGACCCAGGGGGTGTCGGGCTGGGTCGGACCGGGCGCAAACCCCCTATTTTCGGACCGTTTTCAGTTTAATGGTCATATCATGAGCTACGTACCTCTGATCTATGCAGCATCAGTTTCGTATAATTCCTTATATCGGAACGGTCATTTATATATATTACACTCAAGGTTTTGGCGAAGTTTACATATGGATGGGTTGGTTCGAACCCGAAACCAACGAGGCCCTCGGAGCATAAACGCTTATAACATGAGAACCGGACGTTCCATTGATGTGTCGTCAACTACGTTGGATTCATCTTGTTGAGACGGTTCTTTTGGCATACTCTAAATGGGTTTCGGATGATATTGGAGTATGTTTAGATTCGATTTAGCTTAAAAAACAACCGGGCCCCTCGAACGGAATAGCAAATAACTCACAGACCGGGCGTCCGATTTACGCACCTTCTGTTGAGTTGAGAACCCTATGATGAGGCGGTCCGTTCAGATACATTCACATGAGATTACAAGAAACTTGTAAGTATCGACTAGTAGCTCATGGAGCGGATCCTCCCGGAGATGAGCATTCAGAGTATACAGACCTCGTAGCTGGCTGAGATGTGATGACTGCTAATCAATCGACTCTGAGTCATTCGTATGGCCCAGTGGAGTGCACATGGTTGTAGTAGTAGATCCACGGTGGAGGAGCTCTTGGTTGTAGTTGCTGACCCATGTTACTCAATAGACGGAGTACCTCTGTAGGCTATGAGGGGGTGCACTTAGTTGTAGTAGTAGACCCATGGTGGGAAGCGGTTGGTTGTAGCAGAAGGCCCATAGTACTCGACAGGTGGAGTACTTCAGCAGTCCAATGTTAGTGGGATGTTTTTCATTGTAGAGGCATGCCCACTGTAACCGACAGATGAGGAGTTCTCCAGCAGTCGTGGTTTTGATATCATGAATAAAATCCTGGTTAGAGCTATGTCGTTGACCTTTGTTATTTCCTCATGACTGAGATGGGTTACTTTATAACATAAGTATATGTTTGGGCATACACCTAAGTAGTGGTTATCCGTTGATTTCATATCTGTGTGATAACTCATGTTTGAGATGGGTTACTTGATAACTTAGGTATAAGTATGGGCTTATACCTAAGTAAGGGTTATCTGTTGGGAACCTTCCTTGTGGTTTTCCTTGATGGATTTAGTGAGACATTGAGTGGATTGGGGTCTCTACTAGGTATTGTCATACTCACCTCTGCATGGGCTATGCCTGCACCCCGATGTGTTGGTTGTAGATGATGGACAGTGCTGACGGAGGCCAACTGAATGACAACTAGACAGTACCCAGAGATGGACCCCACGACGAGTCGATACACAAAGGTGGACCACATGATGAGTCGGTACCTGGAGGAGGTTGACAAATGAGGGCGCTGAGGAGGATATCTATACCTACCCTTTAGGTAGGATTTGAGGTGGACAATTTATTAGATGTATTATCTGTACCTACCCATCATGTAGGATCCGAGGTGGACGACCTAGGAGCTGCATCCATCTTCAAGATGATTTCCTTATTCAATATTACATGCGTTTAGATTTAGTTGTACTTTTTAGTTGGTTTTGTGTTTTGGCCCTTTTACTTTTCAGCACATTCTTTTGTACTTATTCTATACTTCCCATTGTACTCTATGGTGTTTGTTTACTTTTATAAACTCAATGCCTTCCGTTTTTATCAGTATTTACACCTTTTGTGCTACTCTCCAGCCCCTGGCCTATGGAAGGGGGGCTTGGGGTAGTTATGGAACGAGCCCCAAGGACGGGTCGTGACAAATTGGTATCAGAGGAGTCAGTTCTACCGCAGAACTTGGGACTCTGATATATTTATTCTATGAAGCAATATTGTTAAGGTACTAAGTGTGGTCTTCAGTTCAGAGATTCCACTATTGGTGCGGGCGGCCGATGCATCCATACACCATGACCTTGGCATTTGATTTCTGACTCAATGCACAAAAACACTGAGTGCGTGTGAATTTTCAAAATATTCTTTTCAATCATCTCAAATCAGGTTAGTTCACGAGGTATAGTTTGTGATCGTGTCACATGTATTTCTTTGAGGATGCCTCCTCGTGGACGACCAACAAGAGTCCTGAGAGATGTACGTACTGACAGGATGCCGAGCGACGAGGCCTCAGTACATGGCACGTATCTATTTGAGGCACCAGTGGGGGAACCAGCGGTACTACCACCCATTGGGCCACTGATGCCACCAGCCCCAACAGCAGGTGATGCACGCCGCTTGAGCGCACTGCACAAGTTCCAGCTCTAAAGGCCTCCCAGGTTCTAGGGAGAGATGGAACCACATGCTGCTGAGGACTGGCTAGAGGATGTGGTGAGAGTCTTCAAGCTAGTTGGGATGCCATCAGACTTTAGGGTGATCCTTGCTACCAGCCTCCATCAGGCAGAAGCGAGTAGATGGTGGAGCCTGATACTCCAGATGCACGACAAGTCGACACTTTTATGGGAAGACTTCAAGAGAGTGTTCCGGGTAGAGTTTGTACCACACACCCTTCCAGTGGTGCATATTCAGGAGCTGCAACATCTACATCAGGGTAGCATGACAGTGGCGCATTACTCAGCAAGGTTCATAGACCCCTCTCGCTACTCTAAAGTCATGGACATGACCCTTTATTCATGGCCTAGACCTTCGAGCAGGGGCTCGGGCAACAGATTAGAGATTTAGTTGTCCCCCACAGTATCCTAACACAGACTGGGGTGTTCTAGTGAGCCCTCTTAGTGAAGGGTGTCCTTGTTGAGAAGTCTCCAGCAGTGGGACCCACCACTAGTCGGCATACAGTAGAGTCGTCTACAACACATAGTAGACAGATGACGTGGAGGTCCAAGAGGATCAGACACACAGGTGGTCGACCGTATGACCTGGGATCGTGTGTGCGAGGCACCCGGGGTGGAGAACGACTTACCAGGAGTAGACAGTGTTACCCCGGTGGTGGGCTTGGTCCCATGGCGCATGACTGTCTGACCTGCCATTCAGATGAACTAAAGATAGATGAAGGACCTACCAAGAAGAGATAGAGGTTCAATCGAGGCAGACCATATGGAGCAGGAGATAGAGGTGGAAGAGCTGGACTTGCAGCTAGAGGTGGACGATGCTTCGAGGTGTTGCCACCACCACCACGAGGAGGTCCAACCTGACCGCAGGGAATGGGTGGACAGGGGAGAGTACAGCTTCAGGAAGCTGAAGCATACGACTGTGGTGCTCTAGAAATAGGATGACAAGAGCAGGACTAGATCCAGGCATGTAGGCCTTTATTCATGGTGCTTCTAAATTCCATTTTGTTTTTGTTAATGGTTGTTATGTGAATTTGTACATTGAGATGCAGTAATAAAAGACAGTTGTCCTGGTGACATTTATTTTCATGACCTTTTTGTTTGGTTGATACTAAGAGGTTCCAGTTAAGACTGTTGACTCGACTCTCACTTGCGAGAATCCTATTGGAGGAGGCGCAGTGACCACACATTACTGCAAACAGTGTGACTCGACCTTTGGAGGCGAGAGTAACGGTTCGATCTCTTAGTAGTAGCGTCGAGGCCTTACGACATCGTCCATGTTAGGAAATAGTACGGTTCATGTCAGGATTGACTGTATTTGCAAAACAATGTGGTTCATCCAGGGGATGAGACTAGATTTAACTTTTCGGCAGAGGATAAATCCCAATAGCTCTTTGGTAGGACATATACAAAGAATGGTGGAGATGAGTTCTTATAATTCTCTAGTCTCAACCATTCTTCGTTGAGAAAATGGTTTACAGTTCTCCCCAACTCAATAGTCTCAAGTGTATCTTCTCTCAGAAGGAGATGAACCTGAGATAGTAGTTTTGTCTTGAATTCCTCCAAGAATATAACGTTGAGAAAGATTATACTCATGTGGAGGGTAACATTGAAGCAGAAGCTCTTAGTTGGAGATTCGGCATTCAACTGTTAGGAGTGGCGAGACAACAGCTGGCCGCGTTTCAGATTTCCTTTCTGGATAGTGAATGATTCAGCATGTGTAAAACCAAAGATGGTTCATGCTGCGATGGAGAAGGTACAAATCATCCATGATTAGATAAAGAATACACATAGCTGACAGAAGTAATATGCTGATAGGAGACGAGACCAATGGAGTTCGAGGGTGATGGCCATGACTTCTTACAGGTATCACCACGACAGGGTTTACAGAGATTTGTCCAGAGAGGTAAGTTATCTCCGCATTTATTCGGATCTTTTAATGTCCCTAGTAGAGTAGGAAAGGTGGCTAACTGCCTGACCTTTCCACCTCAATTCCACCGGGTGCACAACATCATTCACGTATCTCAACTAAGGAGATGTGTGCACGACCTATCCATCATCATCGACGATGAAGAGCTAGACATCGATGACAGGGTGACTTTCACGGGTTTCTAGTGGAGGTTTAGTATCGAATGGAGCAGGTCCTATGGGGATGGACGAATCCTCTTGTTCGCTTTCGCTGATAGCATGGAATCCTCCTGGAGAGAACATGGGATTGAGAGGCTCAGATGTGTGCTCAGTACCACTTTTAGGTTCCCTAGTCTGTGTTGTAGCATTACGGGGATGTAAATCCCTAAGGTGGGAGTAATGTAAAGACCCAGAAATTTCAAGGGCAATTTTTTTCCTTAATTTTTTGGAATTTTACGAGTGTGCAGTTTCAGGAGGAACCTGATTCTGAGGCCCGGTGTGCCCGAAATAAATTTCCAAAGTTTAGCTCGGGTACGTTCAGTAAACAAGTGAGCATTTTTTTCTATCTTTTGAACCGGTGCCCAGAATTGAAATATGAGGGCCCTGAGGAACTAGTAGCGCCTGTAATTGCTCAACGGGACCTTTTCCATGGTTGTGTTTTCATGGGTGGAGAAGTTAAAAATTGTGGGTTAAATGAGGAATGAATAAAATTGTGAATCAATTTTAGTTTTATATCTAAGGTAGGTTTATCCTACATGGGGGAGTTAGGGTTGGACCCACAATCAACTATCTACCCATGTAAGGATAAATGTGAGGTGGGTCCCACAGGAACCCCAACCCTTCACCTTCCCTTAAAATATTTAAACCCCCCGTCTTAATTTCTGAACTCCCCATAACTCTCATTAACCCTCCATTAAAGCACAATTGTTTAATTTTGTCAACACTTCCATTTATGAGACCCCTCACCTCCTCCTCTTCCCCTATTAAATTCTTTCCAACATTCACTAATTAATGAGATGAGCTTAATGAATTAATGAAGTGGTTTGTTTTTGAATTTTAAATTTTTTTTCATTGGAATAAAAATAATATCAAGAGATATTATTTTGTGTTGGAGATTTGGGTTGTGTGGAGAAATATATTAGTCATGTTCTAGAGTTTTTTGGAGAGCTTTGGTGTGAAGAAGAAAGAACAACACTCCGATGACGAACGGTACATCTTGAACAAATAACGCTGATTCTATGAAGATCTAAGACACACTTCCTTTTCTTCCTCCACATCAAGGGAGGAAATACAACCGTGGGGAACATGCCAACGACGACAGTTCATTCTTGGCGTTGACTGAGTGGGAACACTTTCCCCATAACGAACGAACACCGGACAGGTTTCTCCATGGATCACTCATATCTATGGGTTGGATGTGGGATTAATTTTCAGGATTGTATTTGAGTTTGATCTTGATTGAAAACCTCTAACACAACGGGCACGATCTAACGAACAAACCATAACCCTCCGCAAAATTTTTGTTGTGATTGGTTTGATAGCGAAGATAAAACAGGTCCAAAAAGGAATTTGGAAGTCATCACAGGGACGAACGGGTCCTGAGAGAGCTACAAGCGCAGACGGCGGGAGAAACATTCCACCAGAGCACATCTAGTAGTCCGTGGAAGATGGCAGTGGCCCGCTGCGCCGGTGCGGCGGCACCGGTGATCGGAGGCAGCGGCTAGAGCCGTCTGGCTGCCTGGAGTCAGCGGTGCCCCAATGTGCCACTGGAGAAGACCCGTCACGGCTATGCCATGGTGGCGAGGTGGATGATCCTGCACAGTCATGGGATCTGGGATGGCGGGGAGGTGCAAAGCGCCGCCGGTGTCAATTAGTGGCGGGGGAAGCCCCCCCCCCTCTCCACGGCAGCCGCTCAGCCACACCAGCTGATACGGGGCTGGCCATGCAGTCGGGCCGTGCGGGTCGAGCTAGAACGCACTGGCCGGGCTGGGCCGCACTAGCCAGGCCGACCCAGGGGGTGTCGGGCCGGGTCGGACTGGACCGAGACCCCCTATTTTAAGATTGATTTCATTTAAATGGTCATATATTGAGCTAAGTACCTATGATGGATGCACCGTCAGTTGCATTGGATTCCTTGGATTGAGATGGTCACTTCAGTATATTACAATCATAGTTTTGGCGCATTTTGAGTACGACCGGGTTGGTTTGAACCTGAAACCAGCCAGGCCCTCAGAGCGAAAACACATATAACTTGAGGACTGGACGATCGATGGATGTTCCATTGACTACGTTGTATTTATCTTGATGAGAGGGTTCTTTTGGTGTGCTATACATGGGTTTGAGATTATATTGGAGTATGGTCGGGTTGGTTATAACTTAAAAACAAACCAGGCCCCTAGAATGGAATAGGTAATAGCTCACATGCTAGGAGTCTCATTGACGCACCGTCTGCTGTGTTGAGACCCCTATGATGATGGGGTCCTTTGAGATACTTCCACATGAGATTGAAAGACACTTGGAAGTATCGACCAGTAGCTCGTGGATCGGATCCTCCTGGAGATGAGCATACAGAGTGCAGAGACCTAGTAGCTGGATGAGACTTGACGATTGCTGAACAATCGACTCGGAGTGATTCGGATGGCCCAGTGGGGTGCGCTTGGTTGTAGCAGGAGACCAACTATGGAGGAGAGCTTGGTTGTAGCGGCAGACCCATGGTACTCGATAGAAGTAGTACCTCTATAGGCTATGAGGGGGTGCACTTGGTTGTAGCGGCAGACCCATGGTGGGAAGAGCTTGGTTGTAGCAGCAGGCCCACAATACTTGATAGGTGGAGTACTTCAGTAGTCCATGGTTAGTGGGAAGTGTTTGGTTGTAGCAGCAAGCCCACTTTACTTGACAAAGGAGGAGTTCTCCAGCAGCCGTGGTTTCGACATCATGAATAAAATTTTGGTTTGATTTCTGTCCTTGACCTTTGTGATTTCCTCATGATTGAGATGAGTTACTTGATAACATAGGTATATGTATGGGCATATACCTAAGTAGTGGTTATCCATTGATTTCATATATGTGTGATACGTCATGTTTGAGATGGGTTACTTGATAACTTAGGTATACATATGGGCTTATACCTTAGTAAGGGTTATCTGTTAGGGACCTTCCTTGTGGTTATCCTTGTTGGATTTAGTGAGACCTTGAGGGTCATGGGGTCTCTACTGGGTATTGTCATACTCACCCCTACACGGGCTATTCCCGCACCACGTTGTGTTGGTTGCAGACGACAGACATTGCTGACAGAGGCCGAGTGAATGAGGATTGGAGAGTACCAGGAGATGGACCTCACGACGAGTCGATACACGGCGGTGGACCACACGATGAGTCAGTACTCGGAAGAGGTTGACAGATGACGGTGCTGAGAAGTCTATCTGTACCTACCCTTCAGGTAGGATTTGAGGTGAACGATTCAAGAGTTGTACTATCTATACCTACCCTCCAGGTAGGATCCGAGGTGGACGACCCAGGAGCTGCATCCATCTTCCTGATGTTTTCCTTCTTCAGTAGTACTTTCATTCAGTTTTAGTTGTACATTTTAGTTGGGTTTGTATCCTGACCCTTTTAATTTTCAGCACATTCTTTTGTAATAAATGTTTACTTCCAATTTTACTCTATGGTGTTTGTTTAATTTTATAAAATAAATGCTTTCCCTTTTTATCAGGATTTATGCCTTTGGTGCTAGTCTCCAGCCCTGGGCCTATTGACGGCGGGCTTGGGGTAGTAATGTCACGGGCCTTGAGGATGGGTTGTGACACCTTGGAAGTGCAATTTTTTTAAATAATTGATTTATATGGACTGATGTATTCTTATATGTTTATTTGAGAAATATATTATAGAACATTTATATCAAATATATTATAGTTATAAGAATAATGAAAAATATTAGGATTATTCCACTATAGTTTTTCATCAGTAATTTAAAAAACAAATGTGGTATTGATATCATAGAAAAGCTATTTAGTTGTATAGAGAAAATTTTTAAATATGATAAACTAATGATTGAAATTGATAATTTAAATTAGATAAAATATTTGACATTGTATTTTAATTACAATTTGATTAAAATTTTATTTAGGTGATATTTTTTTTGAAGTTTATTGTATTCATTGATATATGGAATTAGTCAATGATTTAATTTGAGTAATAAATAATTTTTTAGTTTTACCATGCATATATTTTTCATGTGAGTATATCAAAAATATAATCGATTCATTCATTGGTTTATATGATTAATAATAGTCAATATATATACATATTCTGAGGTTTGAAGATGAAGGATTTTAGGTGGTTTGAATAATTTACTATGTTTTTGAATGAAAAAAATGTGAAGGATTAAATAATCATTTGGGTTATTATATGATTTTTTTATGTTAAATATGCTCAATTCGATATTTTCATTTATACAATCATAATGGCAAGAAATTTAATCATTATAATGGTAGAATATTTTGGAATATTTTTCTTCAAGGGAAGTATTTAATTTGAATTTAACACAAATATTTTATTCGTGATAATTTTTTTCAATATTCACTACATTATACAAATATATAGTGATTTATAATGGTGATTAATGATATATTTTGGGATTATTCACTGGGTATAGGTATATGTAATCATTGGGTTTAACATATGTTTTACCACGAATGAATATTTGATGAATGTTTTTAAAATTGTCGTTATATAAGTTAAATGAAGTGATATTTATTTCATTGTTAATCTAGTCATTAATATTGAGGTTGTTGTGCCAAACTGGGATATTATGTAATTTATTTTCTGAATATTATTAGATGAATGGTTTTTATATCATTGAAATGTTGATGTAAATTGAATTTCCCATCATATGAATGTCTAATATATTTTGGATACTGTCATTCATTATTGTAACCATTTAAATTATATAAAACATAAAAATAAATGCTGAATATCATCTTACCCTTTTGTTAAATATTTGATCCTGTAGATTATTATTCTTTTACATCATGAATGAAAATTTTATCCTCAATATTCATCATTTGTGGAATGGATTAAATTATGGAGGAAATTAATTTGTGGATGAAATTATATATTCAATTTACATGTATTTCTTTATGTTATATGAATTTAAGTTAATGTATTTCATCAAATCATGGAAATTTTATCATGAATAAATTATACCCTATTATGAAATATTTATCAATAGATTACCTTTTTCATTCCTCAATTATTTATTTGGATTTTGGGTTGTATAAATCTCATGATCATTTACACTGTTATCATTATTGTTCTTGGTTAGTCACCATCATTATTTGGAAAATAATTTTTTCTGTATGTACAAATTTTATCAACCAACTAGTGTTTTTTAATTTATATGTCATGTAATGTTTTTTCTAGATGAAATTCATATTTCTAATTCACCCTTTTCATAGGGATTTTTTATTTATCATTTTTATGTTGTTTCATCAGCACTGATATATTCAAATTTAAAAAACTTTTCATTGAAATAATGTCCATGTATCTTGTCTATAATTAATAAATTGTTCGATAAATAATCGTTGGGATATTTTGAAATTACACAATACTCATTTTTGTTTAAAATATAAAACATCTATATGAAATGAACTACAAAATTTTATCAATTGAAAATGACCTTTATAAGATAATATTGAACTGATTGTAAATGAATTTGACTTAAAAATTATAATATATATATATATAATACCAAAAAAATGAAAATTTATTGATAAATTATAATTTTATGAAGGTCTTTTTTTAATAAATATAATATCATTCTTAAAAATAATTTTTTTTACAACTAGATTTCACTGCCTCCTTTGAGGTAAGGTTACAATTAGTTAATAAAAAAATTAATTTTTAATTCGATATATACAATATGAATATTTTAATATTTATTTAGAAATTATAATCAATTGAATATTAAATATTTTTTCAATATATTTATTTTTTAGTGAAGAAAGAGAAAAGGTTTTTTATTTATAAATTATAATTTTTTTGAACAATTTAAAGTCTTAAAATTTATTTTAAAATCATTTAAATGTACTAATATTTCTATTATATTTATTATATTCCAATTAAAATCATTTTTATAAAATATATTGTAGAATTTGGCGTAATTTTTATTTAACATAAATTTAAAATATTTAGAAAAATTGTTGTTTGTTGAGTTTGAATTTTTTTGGTTGAATTGATTTATTTGCTAATAGAAATTAAATATTGAAAATTTAATTCTATATTATGAATCAGTGGGTCTGACATTTTTTAGCTTTTTTAACTTTATATTTCTATTTTATGAATAATTACCATTGTAAATGTTTTTCACATAGATTAGGGTAATCATAAGTAATCTCTGTGAAACAATGTCTCATAATCAACATAACAGTTGACATCATCCTATTGTATGATTAATATATATCAATTTTCCTAAGATTTTCATATATCTCAAAAACATGTTTCCATTTATCATTGATGATGAACATTATATTAATTTGTGGAATGAAATAACACATTATTTCACTCTATTGAATTATATTTTTCCTAATTTTATAAATAATGATAAAAATTGTATTAATTCAGATATAAAGATTATTTGAAAGATACACAATTTTACTATAATTAAAATTTATTACAAATATCATTTAATGAAATAATAATTTATAATTTGTAAGCATCACTAGTTTAATGTTTTTGGAAATATTTATGAAAAAAAAAATGATTTTTAATATATTCATTTTAGTAAATTTTTTAATATTTATTGTTTTGAATAAATTTTATACATATAATAAAAAATGTGGTTCATATTAATAGGATTTATTATAATTACATAACTGTAAAGTCGTATTCGAAGTCAAATTAAATGAATAGTTTTACTATCAAATGAACCATATTTTAAAACAAACAATATTTTATTATATGATATAAAATTATTAATATAATTTAATCTTACTCATTATTTTGCTAAGTTTTAATATATCGATCATGGAAATTTATTCACTGAATGATCTTTAATGAAGACAACCTAGAACTATAAATATTTAAAATATTTTATATTGTGTTAGATGTCCAAACTGTTAATGAGTATTTGAACTCGTAAGTATATGTCAAAATAATACAATTAAAAGTATAAATATTATTTCATAATAGAATTTATAGTTCCCAAAATATATTCATATAATTATTTAAGTTCCAACCTATAATACATTTATCCTATAAATATATTTTTTATTTTTACACTCTATAAATTTCCTAAACATCCACTCTGTTCACATATAAAATGTCAACTATTCAATATTTTATTAACAAAAAAATTATATACATACATTGACTAAAACATATGCATTTAAATTAAAAAAATCCATTACCATGATATAGAGCTTATGTAATTTCAATAAGACAAACTATATGTCCACAAAAGGTGTTATAAAAGTCTACCAATGATGATGTAATTAGATTTACTGACTCTATCAAAAAAAATTATTCTTAAATGTCCACTAAAACTATTATAACCATTTTAATTATATGTATTAAATTTCATTATAATACATGTATTTTATTATTATTATGTTAAATTTATATTCATACAATTTTTTAACATATTGAAATTAATAATATCATTTGTTTATATGACCATCATATCATCTACAAGTAGAGGGGTAATATTTTTTTTTCATTTAACTTGGATAGTAAAAAATATTTAAATAATGACAATATATGTTACTTATAAAATTATTATGATTTTATAATTATAACATAATTTATAACTTCCTACCTTATAAATTATTGGAAAATAATAGCATTTCTCATGTGTAAGTGTTGACTACTGCCTCCAACAATAAATGGATATGTTATTTATTACATTTTAAACATAAAATAATTGTATAGTTATAATAAATATATATAATATATTTATAATTTGATTAAATTTCGGATGATTTTAAAACCAAAATTAATATATAATGACCAAAATTTGTATAAGAAAACATGCATGAGAAAAAAATCTATTAACACCCAATAAAATGATAAAAATGAACGATTTTTAATGAATGGGTAATAAGATCATATAATAAGATGATATATAATATTATGAATATTAATAAAGATTTTTATAAACAAATAATATATATAAACTAATTATACTTTTAAAATTGTAATAATTTCATCATATTTTACTTTTTAATTAATTGTTATATAAATTATTAGATTCATAATTAATGAATACATTGGTGTTATTTAAATTAAAAATGTAAAGATTTTATATTTTGAAATTTGATTATTTTTATATGAAATGTTAAAATATTCAAATTTTAGTAATAATAATTTAAATTATCAATCAATATATAATATTTTTCTGGAAATATATAATGTCAATTTTAGAGAAAACTATTAATTTAAATATATGTTTATCCTTTTAAAGTAGTATAAAAAAATCATGTTCCAAAATATGTTCAATATAAAGATTCAAAAAAAATATATATTATGTTAATAATATCATTTAAATTTTTCATAAATTAGAATAAATATTAATTAAAAAATATTGATTATTATTAATTAAATTTCATTTGGTTCAAAAATTTATAACAACCAAAATCGTTTGTTTTAATTATATATAATTTAAATAACAAGTAACTTTTACAATATGTTTTGAATTAATTGAAAATATTTCTAAAAATTAGTTTTCATATGTAATTATTCATTTTTATTATGTTATAATCATTGTTTAATATTTAAATTTAATATAAGTATAATTAATAATATTTCTCAATTGTTATAAATAATGAAATTATTATATGGTTGAAATAAATATAAATAGAAAATAATACTAATAATAACTGTATATATTTTTCTATATATTTATAATTAAATCTAAATATATATATATAAATTGATGAACCCTTCATCTCAAAAAGTTCTACCCTCTACCACATGTTTGAATATTTCATCAACCATATCGATAGCCACTCAATATATAAGGACTCAACAGTGGAATGTGGTGGGAGAGCCTTCACATTGAAATTGTAGTGAGTTCATACAAACAATAGGGTGCATGCTATACATTATAAGCGCATGGTGTGTGTGGGAGAGAGATTGTTATTTGGTGGTGATCCCTTGATGACATGAAGATACCTTCTAGTTGTGTTATTTATCAATATAAAATTAATATAGTAGCTGGAATTTATATATTGGATGGAGAACATAGATATTTCTCACCATAAAACTAATCTATTTATAAAAATGTCATCTTATTAGATGAATAATAACTATATGATATCTCTGTGGTTGACCATTATTCTTGTTTGCATTTCCTTTTCAATAACAACAATATTTTCTACTTCCCGAGACACACAACAATTATGCACATTTAATCTCTATTGAACAACCAACACAACATCATCCTTACATGGTTATCCACTATGATATCATTACAATCTGATCCAATTTCCTCAGTGGGTAAAAATTAATCACATTCTAATAGTTTAACTATATTTGGGAAGCTATATACACAAATATATATATATATATATAATACCATTTATCATGTACATAATGATTATATATTCAAAAAATCATCCTTGATTCATTTAGGAAACATTGATTTTACCTTCATTGTAATTGTGTTCCACCAGTTTCTAACTAAGAAAAAGTTACTCCATAAAGGTATTTATATAAATATATAAATAAGTGTTCATCTATAGAACATATAGGTATATATTATTGATATGTACCGTAAGAATATTGATTTCATGGAATCTATATAAATATATATATTCTATTTTCACCTGTCATTTATAATTTCAAACAATAATGATATTGAGGGAAACCTACAAAAAAATAAACTACTTGGTTTATTTATTTATTTTTCATTGTTTTCCATCCAAATATAGGAGTCCTGATGTTCCATGTATTGTTATTTATGATTAAAATAATATTTTCTACTCAAAATATCAATAACTACATTTCATATAAAATGCATATCGTCTTCAAATCCAAAAGACAACATGCTTATTCACATTCCTATTAACTAAATATGAATATATTGTGTAGATATTCCTATAAAAGTAACATCCATTACACCACGACTAAAGAAATTTTAAACATAGTAATGATGTTAGTTTGATGATACGAGAGGGTATGAAAAGGATAAATTTTTAATGGAAGGTTTTTATTCTTCCTATAAATTTTGAATGAGTCATTTATTTTTAAAAACTAAAATTTTTTGGAAAAAAATTTATATAATGGGAGTTAATTATCAAAATTGAAATTTTTAACAAGAAATTATTTTTAAAATATACATTTTCTAATTATATATTTTAAAAAAGTTTGATGTATGAGCTATTATTTATAAATTACTATTATTTATCTTTGGATGATATTAAACTATTTTATGGATTTAATGAATTATTTATTCTTATAATGAATAAATATTTTTATATTTTCTATAATACACAGAATATAGATTTTGAAAAATTATTCTAAAACCTTAATTTTGCGATAATGTTTTTTATTATTATTATAAAGACAATTTCAAAAATACTATACCTGATAAATTAAAATTACAATTTTCTGGTTGAATATATATATATAATTTAATGAAAAAATGTATTAAAATGTAATTGTAAATTTTTTTACACATATATAATCTATTATTATCATTTACATTATAAAAGTTATATTAATAAAATTTTGGTATGTATAATGAGAATGATAGGCTCTATAAGGTGGCCTATTTAAGAATATGGAAATTTGGCACGAAATGTGATGATAAGGAATTGGGTTTGAACCCATGAACTAATGGACATGTTTCTATAATAGAGATACTTCTAGTCCCCTCACATATTTTTTTATTTATAATGTATCATTATATTCAAAAAAATATATTTCTTTATGTATTATTTTTATGTATTTTAAAAATAGCATTGTTTTTCAGAGTGGTACTTAATATTAAAGGTTTCAAAAATTAATTATTTGTATATATTTAATAAATAATATATTATTTGTGATATTAATTTTTATATATTTTTAATTTTATATAAAATGAAATATTTCAAAAAATAATTTAAATGTATGAATTAAAATTACTGTTTCATAAAAACACTTACTAGGATATTTTATAATAACCCTATGATAGTGGGATTGTTTTCCCTAAAATATTTTTATTCATTCTATAGATGAATTTGATGTCATCTTAGTCATTGATTAAATTTCAATGCATAAATACTGCATAAATTGACAAGTAATATATGTTATATTTTATATTTCATACCCTCGTATAATCATTCATCAATGTGATGATAAACATGAACATCCTATTAAGATTACATCTAGAGTATTTGTTTAATTCTGATTGAAAAGGGATGTTCATCTCAAATTTTTTATCTTAAAATCCACATTAATTATATGAAAATTGTTATAAATTTTTTTGATGTCTTTATCATAAATTATTATATCATTACACCAACACTATATATTGATAATTCAATAGAACTCACACCTGGATCAACATAAATTTGAAATATTACATATATAATGGTCTGAATTATGTTTCATTAATAGATATGTCCACTTCATGAGAACATTTACTTGTGAATAATTCGGATGATTCTTTCACCTTGGGGTGAACTAACATGTTTTGTGAAAAATAAATATGGATATATGTGAATTTCTATTGATTATTAGGATTTTAACAATACCACACTAGTGAACTAGAATCCTCCTCCCAAAAGTGATTTCATTTTTTGATCAACTACAACGAGATAAATAATTTTCCAATAATAACACTAGTTCTAGAAATAATCAATAGAGGGTAATGAATGAGGATGTTCCCAAAGAAATAATTTCTTATAAGGTATATACACTATGAATATATAGTGATGCCTTTTAGCCTTAATAATCCCCCAATTATCTTCATTTATATAATGAAATGATACTTTAGATATTACCGTGAACACTTTTTTATTGTCTTGAAAGATAATATTCATATATATTCAATTATAAAGTATTACTGTGATTATCATTTCATAATAGTAATTAAAACCCTACGTAATGTGAAAATAAATTCATAATTTACTAAATATGATTTTTGGCTAAAAAGGTGACATATTAGGGTTACATAATATCAACAGATGATATATCTATAAATTCAACAATGTCTAAGTATATTGAATGCTAACCTATACCATCCATTTTTTATAAGATTAATATATTTAATGATATATAAGGATATTATTGATTTTTTTTTAGAATTTTTCATGACTAACTGATCCACTACCTATGTTTTTTAGGATACATGTTATGTTCCTCTAGACAGATGAATGTGAGGAAAACTTCAAGAAACTGGAAATACTATTATGCATTCAACATGGTCATACATTACCATATATAATAGAAGGTTTTGAATATATATTGATGTACCCAAGAAGGGATTGATATGTGTTATTATGAAATGTAACATGGTTATCTATTTTGACTTGTGGTAGTTGATGATTAATGAGAAAAATTACTGAACTCCATATTTTGTGTTATAGTAGTTATATTTTAATTTAATATACGTAGGAATTATATTTATGGAGAAAAATGTGATATTTAACTCAATTTAATAATTCACAAATATTTAATAACAAAGAATAAGTTGAATATATACCAGATTAGATGGATATTATTGATGAAGGATTGCGAAAGATCAATACATTACCACTCTATGAATATAGACAAGGTGGAAGATTATTTGACTCGAAAGTACCATGATAAATTATCCATGATGAGGATCACAAAAGATCCAATATTTGTTTATATGCAATTGATAGATCAATAAAGCTCGAAGGAAGGTGAAAATTTTAACATTCTTAAATGAATGTTCAATATTCAATCCAATTGAATATTAAGGAGGCATATAAGAATTGTCTTAGGATATGAATGAATGATACAAATTTTAATGGGATTAATGTTGATATGGATAGAATGATGATGTTCATGTACAATTTTATATTCCATCGAAATATAATTTTAAAATAGACTTGTTAGAGGATGTTCATTTTTCATTACTATCTATAAATCCTAGAAGTACAAAGATGTAAAATAAATTATAATGAATACTTATTATGGGATGGAATTAATTTATATCTCTTAGATATTATATCATTGGGATTTGTATGTCAATAACTTAATGCTTAAAGTCAAATGTAAATGGAGATGTTTCATTAATTTCCCATTCCAAATTGAAATGGGAAAGCATCACTATAGATTTTGTCATTGGATTACCCAAAACCTATATAAGGATTAATGTTATATGGTGGGTATTTGATCACCTTACATTGTCACCACAATAAATCACTATAATAGAATACTTGTAACTGGATCAACTTTTGAGGGTATACACTAAGGAAGTGGTAAGGATAGAAGAATTACAAAATTATATTGTATCTGATTAGGATCTGAGATTCACCAACATATTTTGAAAATTTCAATTGAAAAAGATGATATGTAATTGATTTTGGTCACTAATTTTCATCCTTAAAAATGATCATATTGATTAAAAAATTCATAACTTAGAGGATATATTATAACTCTTTCATTTTATGTCAAAAGTTGTGGAGATCAAAACCTTCATATATTCGAGATTTCATAAAAAAATATCATTCACTAAATAAATCAAATAGAATATTATGAAGACATATATGGGAAGAAATGTAGATCTCAACATCCTAAGATGTTGATAGGGAAATAAATCCATTAAGGCCTATGATTGCTGATGAAATGGTCGATGTGGTTGGACTCATTCAATAACTTATCAATGGGGGTCAAAGTAGTTTGAATATATATGATGACAACAGATTTTTTTATCTATGATTTTATGTTGTTCAAAATGTTTTTTTTAAATATCACCCTTGAAGAAAGTTATGTGGTTCAAAATTTAATGTAAATTTTTTCTAGGTATATTGGTCCCTTAGAGATTCGGGATATTATGGAGATGGTGTCCTATGTCATATCACATCCTCGATATATCAATCATGTACTTAATTTTTTCATTTTATCTCCCATTAGGAAGTACTTACCTGATGCTTCACATATAGAGAACTAAACGGTTTTACCATTGGAGAAGGATAATTCTTACGAAGAACAACCAACTGATATTATTATCCCATTAGATAAGTTTTTATGAAACAAGACATCGCACATAGTCATGGATTTGTAGATAAATAACTTTTTAGTTGAGGTTATATGAGAAAATGAGGATATGATGAAGCGTAATTCTATTCATTTATTGCCACTTAAGTGATGAATATTGAGGATTGAATTCATTTTAATGGGGGAAGAATGTAACACCTTCAATTTTTAAGGAATTATTTTCATATAAGCAAAACATTAATTGATATATTGCATTAAAAAAGTCAAAAAAGTCTTTCAAATGAAAGAAAATAAGAGTGCATTAAATGCAACATGAACATATTGTATGGTACACACAACATCGATTTTTCAGGCATTACAGACAACCCTATGTTTTTAGGAAACAAAATTTTAATGTTTTATATTCACAAAATAGGATAATTATAACATATCTATTATACTCTATAATATTAATTTATAAAGAAAATTCAGATATTTTTTATAATTAATTTATATAAATAAAACATATTGACATTTAATGATGTTTTTTAGGTAATTTCCTAATTTGTTAAAAGAAATTATGAAATACATGACTCTTTATGTAGTTTGATGAAAAATAAAATATTTATTTTTATACAATTTTAAAAAATTAGTTTGATAAAATAATATTAATTATATAATATAGAATTAAAAAATTATCTTAATGGTTAATTATTTGTATTTTTCAGAAAAAAATCATTTTTGGATTAGTACTGGAAAAAAACTAAGCGATTTTCCGTCCTATTTTTTATATATATAAGAATTATATTATTTTTTTTAAATGTGTAGTAATATTGTATATTTTATCTATTATTATAATTTATGAAATTTTAACCAATTTCACATATATTGTTTATATAAAAACATAACAAACAATCGATCATTTTTATATAATAAACCCATATTGTCAACCCAAATGCTAGATTAAATTTAAACTAATTTCTGCCACTTTTAGGATCATATTTTGGAAAAATGGATTCTATATTATTAATCAGATTAATTTATATCATTTAATTTTTTCATTATATATTATGTTTGAAAATTTTTTACGAGTGTAATAAAGATTATTTACAATAATTAATGAAAAATTATGTTTAAAAGGGACCCCACATTAATCTTAAGGGCACAAATTAGCTAGTAACACGTTTGAGATCCATTTAATATCGTATTTAGACGATATAATACCTTGTATATAATTTATTCTATAATTAATTAAATAATTCAATGGAATAAGAGGATGGAATTCCTCTTCCAAAATTTAAAAGAGTGACACTCCACCTACACTATATAAAGGCCTCCTCCCATCATACATCCTCACTCTTATAAAGAAAACTAGGATCATCCTAGATCATCACAATAAACATCCAAAAATAATACTTTATCTTAGAATATTCACATTGGGAATAATGTAATCCGATTAATCCTATTAAAATAAACCAAAAGTAGTTACCTGATTAATAGGTAACATCTTCTCTAAAGCTCATTTCTTTTTATTTTCCATCCTCAACCCCACTAATGTCTTTATTCAATGAATTTTTAATAAATAATGAACTAAAAAAATACATGGATGTTTTTATTATAATTATTTGACATAAACATAATCACATATCTATCTAATTGGAAATGAACATAGTTTTAATGTTTACGTCGAACTACAACCTCAACAAAAGATGATTGGTCATTTTACCTTACAACCACTCATGGTAGAAATTATTATAGAAACTATATTTATACGTGTAATATATATTTTTTTATTTATTCATTATTATTATTTATTAGTTTTACAACACATATATTTTTACTTTTCATTTGGTGGAAAAATAATAACTTCTTTTGTGAAAATATAGACTCTTCCACTCTCAAAGAGATGTTATTTATTCATAGTATATATGGAATTTATTGAGGATTAGGTTAGTTAAACTGTATTATATATTTATAAATAAAACTAACACACCAACGTAATTATATTATACTTATAGGTCATTCCCTTACAATGTTCATGCATACATTCAACTAGACATCACTATTAACAATGTCTTTTGTATTATATACATTATTATAAAAAATACAATGAATATAGATGATATTTATATCTACTTTTAAATTTTTGAAATAATTATATTTCTATTAGGGAAAATTATATCAAAAACTAAAAAACATACCAAATTAAGTGGTTATTACCCGAAGTGAAACCATAACATATAATTATTAAAGTGATAATGTTATAAGGGAATAATTAAACATTTTAATATAATAGATATAGGAAAGTTATATAGTTAAATAATTAAAATAAAAACGAATTTATCACAAGAAAATTTTATGATTTTAGTGACAGTTAATACACATGAGAAATGGGATATTATCTCACATTATATTTCCTTGAGATACATGATTTATTCGGTACTTGTTTATTTTTGGTGGTGTGTATTCTTCCCATAGTCGTATTCATTAGTTCATTTAAAAAAATTATGGTAATTTTTATATCCATTTAGTGATATCTATTTCACAATGTTAATGTATCAAAAGATACATAATCGGTAGGATATGGTTGTCTCAATTTTCCTTTTTTGATACGCATAGTTTACACTACACCTTTAATTTTTTCAAGGTTTATATACATCAATTTGAATTGTTCTATCATAAAAATAAATTATGTAATGAAATTTTATGCTTAATATAATTTTATTTTCTTATATGGAGAGTAAGTTATCAATTTGAAATATGGAATGAATTTATTGAAACAATCTCATCGTTTTACAAGACTATTTATAATTCTACATCATTTATTGAAATATTATGATCCAAATCTCAAGAACTTTGATTAATTATCTTATCTAATGTTTATTAATTATATATTCATGTATTATTTTATATTAAAATCATTATAACTTAGGAAATTTAATAAAATTATTTTTCAGATCAAATGACCATATTTCTGTCATCGGTGGAAAATTGGTTTATTTGAAAATAATAATTTCTCAATTTTTTTTAAAAAAACAATCCTTGATGATTATATTAAATGAAAATGTATGTTAAATATGTTATATGGTATTCAAATATTACATTATAATCTTTCAAAACCATTTTCAAAGGAAAATGATCCCAAAAATGTTAGTCGTTTTAAAATGGGACTCCCAGTATAGAAGGATATTTAACTCATGAAAAGTTGTAAAAATATATTTCACAATTATATCCTATCAAGGATAATATCCATTATTGTAAATAATTTCTTTAGGAGTAAATGATCCACTATTTCCAGTAATATTATTTCTCTGAATGATTTATGCTTTTTTTGGAATTATGATTTCGAATCACAATTCTCTTTCACATCTTATATACATTCTATCCCCAAATCATTTCTTGGGTTAAGAATATTACGAAATGACTATGTAAGATGTATAATTTTCTAATAGATATTATATGGTAGAATTTTTATGATACAAATTTAATTTCATGGGTTATGATATGATTATTATGATTTTGTGGCACATGTATATAAGGTTTCTTAATTTGATGGTGGGACATTTATATCCCTCCAATGAATTGTATAATGCTTTAGATGTCATTAGATTGGAAAAATGCAATTGGGAATGAACCTTGACTATTATCATGTCTGTGGGAATGAACCTTGACTTTAAAATTTGTAGCTTGTGTATAAGAATGGTGATACTCAAGAAGTACCTATTCAGAGATGATGTTGTTAATTTATTAACTAGATTTATTTATTAAATATTTCTAAATCCCCCTGGATAATACAATATTAGTGTTTAACATTGTATAATGTTTTATGTATTCTAAAAACGTTTTTTACTATAAATGTATGAAAAGGGTGGGGATCTATAACATAAGTCTCTTATTAACCACTTAATTATCTGATCCCAGAAGTTGATAATCTGATCAATTTTGGGAACCCTAATTGATCTTATGGATACATACAATTTATCAATGTTTTTTTGAACCTATAAATGGGTGATCTCAACACCATTCAAAGGGATAGTTTTTTGACCCTCATAAAATATATAATATAGATATCTTTAATAGAAAAATGACTATGTATGATGTTATAAAAACAAAATAATTTTTAATGGTGTAGTAATATTATCTGAAATTCATGTTCCCATGCACAATTTAATGATATATCAATGAGGCATAATGATGGTGGAAATATAGAACCACATGTTTTAAAAGTCACTAAATACCCAAACCATTTTTGTTTCATGAATACTGAAACCATTATTCCACATTACAAATTCATAATAGAGAACCTTCAGCATTGAAAATATAATAAATTAGGAAAGGGAGTATCATACCATAAAGCAGATGTCAATAATTTATAATTGAATATATCGATTAATGGTTGTACCATATCCATCAATTTATCTTATACTCCACACCTTAAGAGAGAATGAAAAATAAATCTGTATAGAGGACCATCACCAAATGTCTTAGGGGGAGTGAAGAATCAATGAATGTTTGTGATTAACCAATTGAAAAAAAATATGACATGATCATGGTTTTCATGTTTTATTATTCCAATGATATCTCACGTAATAATCATCAATTTCAGTCTTCCAAATAAAGGTCACCATTAATGATTGACATTCAAAACACGAGCAGTATCCAATGAAAAATCATTAATGATTTTAGGGGAAAGAGTGTACCTACCATCAATAAAATAAATATGATATAACTAAATATATGTAAATATAGTGAAAATTAATATCCCTAGACTCTTATGAAAACTATATGCATAAAATCAAACACAATGGTCTAGGGGTTGAATTCATTTTCATATGATTTAATGAAATCTTATATATACCTTCGGCGAACCCTTAAATAATGAAGGAATTGTTGAGAACCTATATGAACTTATATGCATGAAACAAATGATCTTATATCATGGATAAAACATATTGAGAAAATTCTATAATGATAACCACACATAGAAAATATAGGTGGGGGTTACATGTCCCATTGTAAGAATAATTTTAAGGGATTTACCATCATCACACCTTCTCAAAACCATAATCAAAATGTTTCACCTCTAAAGAATAAATATTATCTTTTCAATCGACTCTACTAGTGATCATAAATCCATCTTCATGATATATATTAAATGATTCTAATAACAGATATAATTAAAAAAATTGACTCTAGGGTGATAAAATACACGAAAACACTAAGGGGAATTTTCATGGTTTGAACTATGGTGTAAATAATCTATACACATTTTAGTCAATACTATAAGATAGGTATTCCCAAACTATATGATATATACTCTCATATACATAGATTATGTGACATGAAAACAAATTTTTAATATATATGGGTTCAGTGTATTCCATATAGAATCCTATGTCATGTGAGAATGTATTCCATGTACATTACATGGTGTTACCATAAATGTATCAGAATTCCACATGGGACATATACTCAATGATCTACAAAGAATTTGTATATGAAATAAATTCTTAATTAATATCCATGATAAATTTTATTTAAAAGGAAAATCAATATATTCTATGTTAATATCACTATATTTTTTGTGAACCACACTTCATCATACATGATGAAATTAATCTAGATAGATCCACATATTTTGTGAAAAATCACGCTACAAATAGTTAATGACATTTGGAAACAGTTATATTCCCATAAATGGGAATGTAATCGATATTATGTAATAGGTTGAATTATAAATAATTATTCCTAAATAAAGAATAATAATTAATGTTTACTAGTATTTTATCAATGATCTAAGATCCAAATCTACATCACTTAGCCATGTATCTAAATTAATTCTTGGGAGAGCCCCCAATCCATCCTCCCCTACTACCCCCATTACATCAATAGACGGTGGAATCATTATAATAATTTGAAATATAAGATTTTTGTAGGGGTTGATAAATTAATATTATAACCACAAAATCTACAAAATGTTCCATCTTATGACAAAGTATCATACCATAGTTTATACCATTCCATGATTAAATATCGCATTCTGAAGAAAATTTATGGTCAATATTTTTTTCGAAATAACCATTAAATATATATATATATATAGACATGTGATAAAATGTATATATATTGAATAATTAATAAATATTATTGAAATTATCAAGTCTTAAAAAATAACTAAAAATTAATCTATCTATTTACATCAACTCTATAGAATATATAATCCTCTGAAATACTTATCTCTGTAAATTTTAATGAGGGGTTTCTCATTTCACCATTAGTAAAGGATTCTGTATTAAAAGTATAAATATTTATAATGTACTCAACATGTTAGATCTGAGATCACTACATCATCCCCACAGTTAACTGTTTTAATCCTCTATATGATAATAACAATAGTTTATTATTAAAAAGTCCATAATAAATCACTATATAAATGATGAAGAATCCTTTTATGAGATTACCAAATTTCATTAATGCCTAAAAATAAAAAAATAACATGAATCAGACTATCTCACATAAGAACACATTTTTTATCACTCAAATAAGGGATTCTACTTATGATATTTTTTGTCATACATGAATACTAAATAATATAAATTAAACGTACAGAGGAATGATAAAAAACACCCCTCACTAATCCCTCATGTGTTTGTAAAAAAATATTTTCATCTTAATCCAATGGATTCCCATAAATGTAATTTAACAATAATGACAATAACACTTCAATATTAATTATATATCATTCATTAATTAATGTATTTCCAAAAAGTTATTAAATATTCCCATAATTAATATGAAACCTAGAAGTATATAATACAATGAAAATTTAATCAAACATAAATCCACCACAATATGCCTCTGAAAAAGAATTAAATCATTTTCCAATTGTTAACTATTACCCCACATGATAATCTAATATGTGAAAAAAATGTTATCTATCTCATGGAATAAGGATAATAATTGTCCTCTCACTTACTCTAGGATAAATATAATATGAACAATGAAACTTCCCAAATTACGACAGTAGGGTTCTTATAAAACATTGTGTATTTTACCTATTTAATATAGATCCCATCATCATAACCATATAATAAAATTAAGAGACCATAACCACAATAATATAAAACGACTCACTTGTTCAAAAATTCTGAAAATATATATGGATTATTTAAAAAAACTCAAACTATAACTCATAGGTTCTAAATGATAAGAAAAAATACTATCATTTAAAAGGATACTCAATGTAGTCGATCATTTAATGAATACATTATCACTTATATTCAAAAAATATATCTATAAATCCGTGGAAATTATATAACAAAATATGAAAAAATATACCATCTATAAAATATTGTTTTGGAGAGTATATAATCCATTACTCTAGCTATATGAAATCATTAAATGAAAGAAATCCCCCCCCAAGAACTCAATATAAACACCATTATTACTGAAGAAGATGATTCCAAATAAGGAAAAAAATTAACGTTTCGTAAATAACATTAGTTCTCTTACCATTAATGACATTGTGGGACTGATGAATCTGTTCTCCAATGGATCCTATACTTCTTCCCCTTATTCATTCTCATCCAAAGAATATATAGAAATTAAATGTCATCTGTATACTTCAATGAAAAAAAGTATGTATATTTATAACTCTCAAAAGAATAAATATAATTATATTCCAATATTAAATATTTCATCCACATTTCCATAATTATATTATTAAAAAAAAAACAAGGTGCCCAAATCCAAACTTCACATTCAGGGAAAAATTGGTTGTAACATATTAAGGGTTTCCCATATAAATATTTTATATCCATGATAATGATTAATGAGAACCATGACATATGTAATTGAATAGCCATAACCAATATAATGGTTTACATCTTCTTAACATACACAAATAGTGATCAACCGTCACTAAATATAACATCATTATGTCTCACTCCACCATGGATTGATCCAATAAAATTGACTCTTTCAAAACTAACTAACATGAATGAAATTGTGTGGAAGAGAAATTCAACTGTAGTTGGGTCCTATGTTAATAACATCCTACTTTGGAGGCACTATTTTTCTCAATATCCCAAATTAAAATGATTTAATAATTATAGAATTCAATATGTTAATTCGAACAAACACGGGTTGTATGAAAAAATGGTGAATGATGAATCTCGATCCTTATCATTCATTACATGATAAATAACAACATAATAATCTCCAAATAATTGTTCTTATATAAAAAATTATAATCCAAAATTGTAACCCGTAGTTGAGGATAGTTAGTATGCTGAATGTTATTTCACCCAACGTATACTATGATATAATTAAAATTATAATAATATTCTCGGAACATTATTTCTATAATTGTATATGATCTCAACATATATCCTTCATAAATAACACAATAGTAGAATAATATCATAAATCATACCCCTAAGTGAATATTTGTCCTTAATATGGTTCATAATATCAATCAACCTCAAAATTAAATATCATTTTGTGTTACAATAGTCATATCAAATAATCACTATATTGATGTAGTATTATAATGTATATATCATAAAAACGTCACCCCATATATAAAGTCTCATTTATCATGAATCCATGGTTATTGACATGAAAAAGAAGTGTGTCTATGAATTGGTGAAGAGGTTAACCAAATTCACGAGGGATGACCCCATTCCTCAAAATATAGGGGCAGTACCCTACCAAAATTGATAAATAACTAAATATTAAATAATTTGAAACAACAACCTAGAAGGATAGATTACCCACATGAAATGTTATGTAAAAAATATATCCACCAAGATATACTAGTTCATAAATCAATTCCTCATTCCAGAGATATCTGGTTTCAATCATAGAAAATATCTGCCATGAACCAATAGTTTGATCAATGTGTGTGACATAAAGGTTACTATATGTATGCATACCATCCATAGATGTCTCTAACTCCATAGATGGGTGACATGTACCTTATTTCATATAGTATTTCCCACACCCATAATAAAATATAAAATATTCAATACCACAATATCATTTGTATTCAACACGAAAACATGACATTTAAATATTCAATATGTGGTCAAAATTGGTATTTTTTATCTCTTTCCACTAATATTAGATAAATTAAATCACCTTATAGAAGGGAGAAATTTTATAACTTATATACGCCATAATTACTTGTAGAACCTAATCCTTCTATGATCCATGAATAGTGATACCCTCATGTCACTAATCCAAAATCATAATAGAATACCTATAGCACAATACAATGTGCAAACATTAAATTAGTGTTCAAACCCCTAAGGATGACCTTATTCATTATATAATGAAATTATCTATTATGTTGTGTGTCAAATCTATTCCCACATGATATATGATATACCTCAAAATAAATATGTTATTAAATTCTCCACATGAAGGACCGAAATAAGATATCTATTGTGGGTTAATATCTCATTCAATATAATGAGAAATCTATATATCTGAAAAACTCATAGCATAATGGAGTACCAAATCCACATTCCCCAATGACTCTCATTATGTTCATCATTTTTCATAATTCTAGGAATTGATAGTGAGAACCACTGTAATCATCAATCTACATCTCTCATAGAAGCCCATGGTTTCGTGAATGGTATAGAGAACATCAATTGTTAATAATGTAAAGTATAATGGTAAACCAATGTTTAAAAATGTTGAATAGAAGATTTTTTTATCCATTACAAATAACACACATTAACCCCAACCATGTTATTAATTGAAAAAAAAGATTTATTCAATAGTTTCACATCAATATATATATATATATCTGTGTTTAGAACACTCTACTATAATGAATGAATAATCCATTGAATACTATCTCAAATTCCTATATCCAAACCCATTTATATTTTATCGAGGACTCATAAAAGCCAATGAATCACATAATAGTACTAACTATGAAAATTTTGGTGAAGGTAACATGACCCTATATTAAAATTCATTGGGATCAATTAAAATACCCATATATTTTATTAATAAAAAATGGGGCTATATAATGAAATAATTTAGGTTATATCATGTCAAAAACCACTAAAAGACATTAAAAACCCTCCATCATGTTATATATAGAATGAAACGTATAGGTCAAGATTTTATAATCATAATTTTACTCTTGTGTGATAAAATAAAAAAACCCATTAAGGGGAGTGTAAAATATGATCACTATTGTGTTACAAAATACATACACCTCAATACTCTATTTAAGAATATAAAAATTCTATTTTTTAATTTCATATCAATTAATATAACATTAATTATACATTATATATCCTATTGGGAAACTATATTAATAAAATTTTTATATATAACTAAGTGTGATGTACTCCAAAACATAATGACATGAAAAATTTAAAAAAATTAAGGAACACAAGGAATATATTTTTCATATACTAATTTTTAATCCATGACCTATATTTTGACATGTTATATTTGACTATATTACCTTTACATTGCATAGACTATTTGACAATTTATTATTCCACACCATAGGTCATAAACTAAAGGAATGACCTGATGTGTGTATTATAAATCCATGTAATGTAAGTAGTCATGATTAATAATAAAAACAATAATGAACTACAAAATATATTATCCCAGAAAATTTGTACTATGATCGAAACATCATGATTCCCAAACCCTATGAACTAGTAAAAGATTCCCATTTCTCCATAAATTCATACACAATTAATATTTTTGTATCTAACAGTAGTCAAAATAAATAAATTATTTTGAAATTAATTGAAAAAACAAAAGGCATTTAATTCAACGGTATTATTTATATGTGAAGGTTAAAAATATATATTCACTAACATTTAAGTGGGGTGATTTTAGTAATGTATATTTTCATAGTTTTTTAATAATCCTCTTTAAGGTATGAAAATAATTGATGAATTAAAAATACATAAATATTGAAAAATTAAATGTAGATGGAAAAAATTACAACCAATGTTTATTTATTGTTTTTTAGAGAATGAATATACCCATATTAACTCTAAAAATGATAATAAAATTAACCTTATTGAATTTTGAAGAATTGTTTATTATGAAATGGATAATCTAATCACTACATCAACCCATCACATAAAATTATAATGAAATATTTTATTGGAATCATTCATGGATTTTGAAAACCCATCATTTATTTTTATTTTCTAGGAACCATAATATCATAGTCAAATAATCTTTTACATGATTCAACAAGAGGATGAAAATAATGAATTCCTTCAAATTGATTTAGATTTTTATGTGAAAGTATTGAGAATATATGAATTAAATAAAATTACATGTAAATACTTCTTGAGGTATTTATTAAGTAATAAAGCTCAATTTTTTACATTAAATAATATTTATATAGCTAGAATATTATTTTTCATTGGTGAATTGGTCCATATATGATACTTTTGTAAGTGAAATTGCATATCCCAATTACTCATGAATCATTTTTTTGAAGATAAATAAATAAAATATTCATTTGTATGAGAAATCACATAGCCCAATTATTCATATATCATTTAATTTATCAATGTTGGTGATATCATTATAGTATGTTTCACGACGTAGATAATTTACATAGTAATTTACAATATGTAGATGATTGGTATACAAATTATATTTTCAAAATATATTATTACCTCACCTAGAAATTTTTTTATAAATATAAATGTTTATAAAAACATAAATAATTTTTGGAATAATAGAAATATGAAATAAAATTTATAAAAACAAATGAACAGACATTAAAATTCATCAATAACAAATATAGGGTTTGTGAGATTTTCAAACCAAAATGAATATAGTAATTTTTGGAACAAAAATAGTAGTCCCAAAATTATCTCCTTTGTAATGATCAGAAAATGGATTTTTAATAGATATGTACATATAGAAAAATTAGGATTATTTTAAACATTATTTAATATGTAATTTTTTTTAAATATTTTGTTTATAATTTATTATACCAGGATATTATATTTATCCAAATTATTGATGCCATAGAAATGAATTGTACATAGATTACAATCATGTTTATTATAACACTTTCATGTTAATATATTTTTTCCTAGGGACAATTCTAAATTTGAATTCTGTTAAGAGTGAGTTTCATAAAATAGAATAAAATTAATCAAACATAATAATAAATATCATTAATCAATAAAAATATTATTGGAATTAATATAAAAGATGAAATGACATAACTTAAAGCAATTACGTTGAAAAAAATTATTTATGAATGAAATTTCATGAAAATAATCACTTGGAAAGAAAATGATATAGATGATATATATTCAAGAAAATGATATCTTAAGAAAATTATAGGCATGAAATTCATCAATCATATACAATAATAAAAATTTCAAAGATAATATAAAAAACACACAGTTTTTTGACGGCCATGGCTTATGTATTTTCTTTATCCTAAAATGGGAGATTTTCATGGATTAGTTAGATAATAAATGGATAAAGTGGTATATCAATTTTCCTCTACATGGTGTAGAATATCTCTCTCAATCTAAAAAATTGGGCTTCTATCTGAAAACAGAATGTATCCCAGGGTCTCTATGAAGGGGTTCTCAACTCCCCATCATGAATTAATTTTCCATGCTTAAATCACATGATCCTAAAATTGAAAAAATAATATTATATACCTGGCTCTCATGAAGTAGTTCCTTTCACAGTATACTCGGATGAAACAGAACCTATAACAAGAGAATGTTTTTTATGATAATTAATTTCATTATAGAAATGGCATTAGATAGATGATTATACCTTTACATGTTTATGTTTTTTTGTGATAATATGAATTCATAGACTTATATAAAATGGTCATTAAAATACCGACCAATCCACGTTGTGATATTAGATATTTAGATATAGAGAATGTAATAATTAGATATTTTATATAACTAGGTCTCCATTTTTAATCCATTTAAAATCATAAATTTGAACACTTAAATTATACCATTAAATAATGTATGATATTCACTGAATATGGAATATTTGATATATGTTGAAGGATCCTCTATGTGCTCTGAACAAATCATTCTCAGATTTTTTTTTTCAAAAAATGAAAAAAATCATCTTATGTTTTTATGAACTAAACATGTGGTTTTGAATTGTTAAATAAACTATTAGGATAGGTAAAATTCATTAAAAAAACTATTAGATTCATTTTTCACTAGATTAGGAAATATTTCCCCCCTAGAATGATAGAATATCTCTTTAATGGATCAAAAAAAATTTCACATCATATAGGTGTGGCTAGATCAACTAGAGTTCATGCATACATGGAGTAATAGGAATCATATTTTAAAGAATACTAATATAAGTATTCAATAACATCATACATATATGATAAAATTGATTATTTTTTGTTGATTTCTATTGATTATTCCTATGGAACATGAACCCACACCGCAAACATACATAATTACATGAAAGGAATTTCCTACCAATGAACCATCTATTTATACTATATGACTGACCATATAATAATATGTCACATTATAACCCATTCCATGTATTATAAATTCATATTTAATTTCATAAATACATATTACAGATCCTATTATTACTACATAATTACATGGGGTAAAATGTAACATTGTGATGATTTGATATGAGATTTTATTGAAATTTAATTTTAAAATACACGATCACACTAATCATTGAAATATAGCATTACATAACATGATTGTGTAGATTTGTAACTTCTACGGACTGTCATAAGGAACTAAAACTAACTCACGTATACACTAATTAGAGTGTGGGTACCACCTCTATATCAGTCTAGAAACTCTGAATTTAATCAAGATCTACCACTGAGTGATCTGACTATAATTTTGTTGAATTTTGATCCATGTTTCACTGAGATTCAACAAGAAACCATAGTTCATTGAAGTAGTAATTGGTAGAACAATTAACTATGTTATTAATTACAAGTTTATCCATTTAATCATTTTATATATCATTTTTTCTAAATAAAATAGATAGTTTTGGTTTGGGTATTTTTATCACAGAAGTTTGGGAAACTGTAATCTAAAATGAATTATCAAAATGTAAAATAGAAACAAAATTCTCATTGATATATCTAATATATTACATATTAGAAATAAAGAAACATATTAAATTAAATATAATATTCAATTATATTAACAAATTATCTCATCAATTTATAGGTAAATGTATGCATAATAATTTTAACATATAAATTGAAATCACTTTTTCTCATAAAGTTATTTTCCTCAAGAACACGTGAAAAAGATGAATTTGATAATTAAGTATGAGGTTGACAAAAAAATATTCTTTTGCCACATACCCTTATCTATTTAATTTGTAATAGGTGATACAATGGTTGGATCAACCAATATATTCTCAAACACATGTTAATCCCTAGCCATATTAGTAGGAACACCAAATTTAATATAAATAAGCTTTACTCATTTGATCTTGAATATGTGTTAATAGCAAGAACAAATAGTTTGTTATAATATATATCACTAACAACCTTATCATTGTGACTCAAAATTTCTGATTAAATTAAAAATTGTATCTAATGTGTAACATTCTATATTTTTATCAGTAAATGACTCTTATATATAACCACGAGGAACTGCCTTGTCTGGTTCTACTTCCATATATGGTGAGGTAGTATTTGACCCATGTGTGTTGATGATATAGGCAGTATGGTCCAACGATATAGAAATTCATATCCAATAGGTACAACAAAATTAATGGATATATATTATTTTTATCCACATAAACTCAAGAGAACTACTGAAAATTTATTTCTTATATAGCACTTCATAGCTTCTCCATCATTTTGTTTCACCTAATTTTTTTTCAAAACAAGAGATATCATCCATATATAATTATAGAAGTTCATCATTACCTAACCTTGAAAATGTGATTCATGAAACACATCACATACCATAAAAATTTTATATAGATATTATTGTTCATATCAAACACCATGTGAATATTCTAAAACACAACCTTCTCTTTCTGAGAAGATATTTGATAGGTTATATTTTTGGTAAACAGAAAAAGCAAATTTCATTAATTTTAATGGGTTTTTACATCCTTTGTCTCAATATTATATATTCAATAAAAATTAAAAAAATTCAATAGGTCCAATAGGACCGAAATGACATAGTGTTGGGATGGACATATACTAATCCTAGTGATGAAAATGATGGAAATTAACTATTTACAAATATTTAACCATTCAGACCTTCCCATTCTCATTTAATAAACGTATATTTGATTTTTGTTAAAAAATGAACCAATCATTTTATATGAACTCATTCATCTTCTCCACATTCCTAAATCCCACCGTCTACTCATAAATCCTATATTAAAATCCATTGACATGATATAAATTTTTCAAGTGAATTTCTATTCGCATCCCCAACTCATACTGAGGAAATTTATTTAAATATATCAATGTGGAGAAGTATTTGTGTTTTAGTTTATAGATGATTGCGAACCCCCACCATCTCCACAAATATAATTCCATGTTTTAGAAATTTCAACTAGACAGTGAATACTCGGGGGTATAGTTTAGCCCCAGGATGAAGATACCAAGGAAAATTACAATAGAGGATAGAATATATTGGATTTTTTGGTCACATGTTCTATTTGGAATTGGTCATGTTTTTTGTTATGTGATAAAGTATGATACGAAATATAAAATAGAAAATAAAATGATATAAAACAACAATAATATCTTTTCAATTTTTAAACAAAATTAGTTCCCATTTTTAATTCTCAGTCAATTAAAAGATATTAAATTAAATTCATTTCAATAATACATTAAACAATAAGATATAAATAAATTCATAAGTTATTATATATATTGAAAATTGGAAAAAATTATTGATATCATTAAAATATAAATTATATTAATTCCTAATTTAAAAAATAAAAATAATAACAATAATGGTACATAGAAAAAATTTCTACTAATAAATTATTGGTTGAGATAATTTCAAGAGTTATATTACCTACCAGATCATGTTATCTTAATAAATGATTGCACATATCTATATAAGTTTTTTATGAATTTTTTTTCATATTATTTGAAATACTTATATCACTAATGAAATCATATTTTATTGGTAATTGATTATAGTTAAATAAAAAATCAATTAAGGTTTGTTTTATCCAAAATAACTAAAAACAATAACTTATTTCATTAATATATTTTTCATCAATACCATATTGTTAAACTGGGTGTTATTTCATAATAAATCATGATTCTTGGTATGTTCATCGAAAATAAGAGTGATCCCATGGTACTATTCATATATTGTTTATAACATTGAATCACAGACTCTTAAAAGGAATTGAAATTAATATCATATTTTTTTAAATAAATTAATGAAATATAAATTCTTAATTTTGGATGATTTAAAATAATTTATATAATTCAAATTTGATTCCTTGTTATTTTAATAGAATAAAAAACATTTCAATATTTTCAAATTAAATTTAGACTCTTCTTGTAGATAAATATTGTAGACGCATAATTATTCAATTATATTGCTTTTAGAATACATTTTTACCATATTTATTTAAATAATAAATTTAATTATATTTCATTGAAGTATTATGTACTTTTCCATTTTGATATCCAAACCAATTAGGTATGTAAATTATTTATTTAAATTTTTTCAAAAAATTTCCATTACCTTTTTAAAAAATATTAAAACCATTAATGCAATTTAACACACACATAATAACAATATTTTTTATTTTATATATGTTTTTAAAATTCATTAAAAATATACTTAATTAATAAAAAAATAGCATATTCATAATATATTTAAAGTAAAAAATTGACGAATTAAATTTTATCATGATAATACTTGTAAATGACACAAATTTCAAAAAATATGAAAAAATACAAAAATTATGACACTCATTCAAATCATTAGCTTATGGTTTAATGATAATATAAGATTTTTGTATTTGAAAATTTAATTTTAAAAATGGGATATTTTTAATACTTGAATATTTTTTGAAAGAAACATTGTCCATATGAAAAAAATTTACAAAGGAAGTATGATATTTAATTGAAAGAATTTTAATTAATTGTGTAATTGATAGGATAAGAGGGTCCTAATAGATTTTAACCTTGAAATTGGGGTAGTGGTATCTCTGAAACCTTCCCCTTACTCATGGTTATACAATTTTTTAAAGAAAATAGAATTATTATTGTTTATTAAATAATAATAATTTTTTTATTTATATAAACAAATTTCTTCCAATAAAATGATTGATAAAAAGACTACAATTTATTTTTATTCTGTTACTCCTCTAGAATTTGACTATAGACTAATGGATAGATAAAAAAATCACATAAAACAATGACTTTTCTCTGGTTTTAGGATCTATATTAGATATGGAAGATGAAATTGGAAAATTCTTGTCATTAACATATTCTATTCCCAATACCTAAATATTGGATTCATATAATATTTTATAATTAATGTGTTTCAATATTAAAGGTTATCTATACAAAAAAAATTCAGTTTCTCAAGAATCCTTCCAATTTTAATATAGTTCACAAGAAAAAATGTAAATTCATCATCATTTTTATTTTGAATGACTCGTTCAAATATCATGATTCGAAATATATCACATACACCATTATCATGAAAAAATACATATTAAAAATGACTTCTTTGGTCACACATCACATGAGTTGATTTTAAAAAATGTTATGTTTTGTTAATCTATATGGGCCCTGAAATTTGTAGAATATACAAAAATGACTCCATCAGTAATTGAATAAATATCACTAATATTATCCTTGATATTCATAATATAAAATTTCCATTTAAATAATTGATGTATACATATATTGATTTTTTTGGTTTCAGATTTCATTGTGTATTTTTATAAAAATTGTCCTAATTAGGACCCCTCTTAGGAAATAACTTGCTATATTTAGATAATCATCCCAATAAAAGTAGGTAATGTTGTAACACCCTCAAATTTAAGTATAAATACATTGTATATGATGAACTGTCGAAAATCTTCATATTGAAAAATATATATTTTCTAGAAAACATCATTTTTATAAAAGTAGCTATATTAATAAATTGAAAACATAAATTAGTTTAATATTTATTAATTTTTGAATATTTATTTTATAATATAATCCTAATTTTTAAAATAATAATATCAAATTTATCATTGGGTGAATTTTTTTATTTTTCTTATTAATTTTATTTATTGAAGAATAGGGAAAAATATAAAATAATAATTGAAACCATCCTTTTAATTTATTCTATTTACAATAATAAATTATATGTTGAATGGTTTTCAATGTTAAATTAAATGAAATGTATTTCAATAATTCCAATTTAGGTATTCTGAATAATTTTCAAAATGAAGTTTTATAAATAACAATTGTATACTATTGAACATTTTTTTATAAAAAATGGATTTTATTGACACACCTACATGATTAATATTAAATTAAATTGGAAAAAACTACTATTTGAATTTTGAAAAATTCATTTAATATTTTAAATCAAAATAATATATATAATATTTTTTTGAAAAATAATTTTCTAATCATTATGAATAGTTAAAACACATTAATATAAGTACCTTAATTATTCATAAATAATGGTTTTCACGACCCATGCCCTTAATAAAAATAGTTTTAAAAAAAATGGACTTAATTTAATTAATTTTATTTCATAATTGTAATCAGTTATTATGAATTATCTTATTACACTTATTTAAAATTTAGTCATAAAATGATAGATAACCTATAGAAATAAAACATAGAATTAAGTGTTTAAAAAAATGGTTATTAAAAAAATACACATTTTAACAACAAATATTGGATGGCCATATTTTTATATTTTATTTTATTGTTTTCATAACAGCCCATTTTATAATATTTTATCTTGATAAAAATGTTGAAATGATTGAATAACTTCAATGATTTACAAATGTGACGCATACCATACTTACAAAAGGCCACCAAACTCTTCACATTTTTTCAAATTCCACCAAATGGCTTTAGCCAAATACTAGCCAAATAAAATTTAAAAACCCCTTACCTAGTAATAGAAGACTTCGTTTTTGAATAAGTTCAACCTATGATTGATTTTTTTGAAAACCTATATAGGATACCTGAAAAAGAGGAAATATTATCAAATGATAATTTTTATTTTATTTCATCATAAACCTAATCAATTTTTATTATACAATGACGATAAACTAAAATATTATATTACATATAACATATGTTTTATATTACAGTAAACACACTCCAATCCCATCAATAGTGTTACAAAATTATCATTTGGGTGTGTGGAAGACTACCACCTCGTGATTTAATGTCATTAATTATCCACAACAACATATCATAGGTTGATATTATAATGGAAATAATTTATATATATGATATTTATAAAATAAATATAACTATTGAGTAATTAAAAAATTTAAAAATTTTCACATTTCCATTCATTATGATAATCTAAAACATCACCCGTGTGTATGATGGACTACAACCCAAATAAGCGATGTGATTCATTTTTTTCTAAAGTTTAAATGGAATTAAATAATGAAATATTTAATGAATATATGTCATTTAAATTAAATAATTATGATTTTTATTCAATATTAGTCATTCATAAAAGAAAATGTAATAATTTTCATTCATTTGTTTTTCAATTAATTAGTGATGATAATATTGCCTTAGTAATGGTGGACTACCACTATCAAGAAAGTGACATGACTCTCCTTCCATCACTATACCAAATTGTTGATAAATATAATTATATATTAATATATAATAATAAATAAATAAATATTATATTGTTATCATTTCCAAAATATAAAATGTTACTTACCTTAATTCAATAATGATTTTTAGAAAATTAAAATGCTATCCACATATACATATAACCTACATTCTCTATGATTATAACATATATCAATTTTAATTAGCAACATTCATTATTGGTTTTAAATGTAATGTTGATGGAATAATAATAATATTATTTCATGATAATAATTATGCAATTTATTGAATTATATAATATGTGCAATAATAAAATCATTCATGAATAGACACACATGAGAATAAAAGGTAATTAACAAATAAATAAATTGATGTAATGAATGAGTATTATCAAGTAAGAGATATGATGTTATAAATGTGTAATATATGATATTATAAACATTATTATAGTTCTTTAATAAGTTATTATCATTATTAAATCTATTACTATTGATATTTAATCACGTTGAAACATATATAAGTATGTGGTGAGGGATTTGAACATAATTTCCCTCCAGTGAGGAATCTTCTAATGTTATGCGCCAAATTAAATTTATATAATGTATATATTTCCATTTTGACATATTATATCATGAATAATTAGTTCATCGTGGTATTTTATATTTTAATAGTACTTATTTCATCTATTAAGGATTGAAATAAAATATACCAAGTTGTAAAAATTAATAAAAACTAATTTATTTTCACTAGGTTATAATTATTTTTCACCATCGTTGACAATAAATGATTTTGTGTGTAAGGAAATATGAATATAACTTTTTTTGATTCAAATTATTTATATTTATTTACTATTTATAGAACTAATAATTTCATTCGTGAAATCTCACATCAATATCAAATTTTATTTAATATTTTATTTAACAATATCATTATATCAGAGGTAACTTAATATTTAATTTCAGTTGAAAGAGACTATGTGAATATTCCTTAATATACACATCTAGTTCTATTATCCTTTGTGTCACGACCCACCATGACCAAGATGAGGGAAGGGACAGTAGATTTCCAGACCCTTACTTATTTATGTTGAAGTAGAGATAATGACACACGAGACCCACCTTCAATAGGCCCCGGAGTGGCGACTAGCACCAAGGGTATAGAATCACACACAAGATGGAAGGAATTACCCTTTTTCTTTAATAGGATCAGGACATAAGATGATAAACCCCAACAATACAAAAAACTGGGGGAAATGTAAATCCATGTAATCCATTCCCATATGCATGTTACAAAAGTAAAAGTCACAAGAAATAAGGAAACTAAAAGGGTAAGGTACCAAAAGAAAAGAAAAAAAGAAACTGGAACTGCCCCAACGCCTGAGCCAGTACAGCCCTGCATTATCCCTGAAATCCTCATGGAAACCTAAAATCAGTTTATATATATATAGTGATCATTCAAGTATACTCAGTAGGGAAAACCAAAGAATCTTTTGCACAAATGGGGAGGCATTATAATGCCCTGTGAGAAAGGAGACAACCTAAACACCTAGTAAGGAAAACTATCTACCCAAGCCTCACCAAGGCACACTCCGCAAATAAAACAAGTCAAGTAATGTATAGTAATAGCACATCTATGTTTGGGTACCCCGCTCCACATTCCCAATGGTTATTGAAGACATCCTATGCATCGAACCAATCTATCCTTTCTCATCGTTGTCCTACTGGCACACCCCTCCCACACGCACCTATTGCATAACCACACATCCTGCCCGCAAACACCTGGGCCACAACCGCCATCCCACCCATAGACAATTGGGCCACAACAACCATATGTAACCATGACCAAAAACACCTAGGCCAGAACAACTACTGCCACGCCTGAAGACACCTAGGCCAAAAAGCTATTGTCACGCCCGAAGACACATGGGCCTCATCCCGAATATACATTGAAAACAACCTACCCACAATCACCTGGGCCAACCACCACACTACTATGCCCAAATATTCTTGGGCTAATAATGGACATCAAGCCATCACAACCTGCCCGAAGAGTATTGGGCTATTTGGAAAAGAGAGCAGAAAAGGAGCTAATAACCTGCCACTCAAAAGAGTGTTGGGAAAAAACCCCTCCCCCAAGAAATGGGGGTGTTTGGAACTAAGTGCTCATCATTTGTGGGGTGCGAATGAGAAACATAAGAACATCAATTATATGTAAAGTTAATAGGCACTCATCCCAACCTAGGGTCTACAAATCCAACCTAACCAGAAACACCCTTCTTACTATTCATTCTTAAAAGAAGGCACGACACTCACAGCCAAGTCCCAACTCATTCCCAAAACCAATTCCCCGTTTAAACTATTCTTGATTTCCCATTAATGTGATCCCATTTATGTGAATTCTACAGTATTGGACAACTAACAAGCTATAACCCCAAGATAGAGAAAAATAAATATCCAAACAACAATTTACGCATTCACACCCAGTTCTCTTGTAAAGTAAAAACAACAATGGGATCAGTGAGATCCCTCAAAGTAGTGTAAGCAAACAATGCCTCAAGATACAGTCCCAAAAAAACATTAGATTCACAACCAATAACTGTGCCACAACAGAGGATCCCATCCTCAACCACGTCACCCCACGAGCACCGAGCAGAACAAGGAAGTTTCTGGACTCATTTACATCATTCCCCAAGTTTTCTTCTTTCTCTTTGGTTAACCGAGGTGATCACACAAGGATTTTTGTTCACCATAAATTCATTTAATCGATCGAATTTACATAATTAACCAAATTCCCATGTTGGATTAATTCAATCATCACAGAAGAACAAGGATCATTAGTGAACAAGTAAATACCACTAACGACCATGATTTTCAATGAGCATGAGACCATACAGTTCACAACATAAATAAAGAATAAGAAACACATCAGAAACATCGATCACACCTCCCCACCCCTTCATTCTATAAAAGTCCATTAATTATATTCAGTAACATTTTGGTTTCATCCATCCCGCAGAAATAGAAGCGTACCCACCCCACATGATACACAGCAACGAGAGACGAAGAAAAATACTTATCACAAAGGTTTTTAATGAAAACCCCAAAAAAATTCACAAGAATGACGGGTTGATCTTCCAAGAATCCTCCTTAGATCTCTTCTCCTAACACAGCCAAGACCAAATCTCATCATATTATTTCATCAACACACATAGATCTACCCATAACGGGCATAGATCTAATTAACCGAGAGAAGAGGAGAAGTAGATCTATGTAGATCTAAGAAACCAGCCAAGAACAATCACATACCTCAAGAAACGAGCTTCTATTCTCCAAGGGAAGCCTTCGGATTTCCTCGAAAATGCTTCAGAGAGTTTCCCCTATATTCAAGGGAGGGTAATCCTATGTTACGGCCACTTAGGGGCTTAAAAGAATATTGTAGAGGCAAAACGAGTTAGATCCTCAATATTAGGATATAGATTTAAGTGCACTCACAGTTAGTTCACATTGTTTGGAAAACTTTGTGTTAGCTTCTGCCACATCAAACACTCCTCGCACGGTTAGTCCCCATGGTTAGACAAACTGTGCACCTCCTGTGCGAAAGATATCACCATTTAATTATCCTTAAAAGTCAACCCAAACGCACCCCCATGTAACCCTGACCTCCCAGAACACCTCTAGCACCACATTTACAAAATGTAATGGACCGGAGAGGTCCAGTCCATTACATCATATTCCTTTAAAAATATTCTCTCCCTCGAGAATTAAAACTAAAACTTATGAATGGAGAGGGGTCTGAACAACTCCCCTTCAAAAGATAACTCTCATGATCAAACCTATTTGTTACCATGGAGCACCCCCTTCCTCACCTTTCTCCTGAACAATCACAAACATACCGCTCCTCTCCCCCATGCAACCATGAAAAGAAAAATATTAAACCGTCTAGTCATGCGGGTGAGGGGATTTCCTTCCTCCATGTTAAGATAATATCTGCATTCGGAGGCACTGACTCACCCACATGGGTTTAGGCATATCCACTTAAATGAATCTTAACTAGGGATTATTTCCTCCCCTCCCCACATTTCAGGACACTTCTTATGCACTTGAAACACATTTCATAGCTAACCAGGCAAAGAATTACATCGTAAACAGCTATGAAACAAAACAGAATAAAACTCAAAACAACTCTTGGTACTGGGCACACATTTGTGCTTCCCGTTCCAAGGTACACTATTCATGCCCACCATGCCTCCATAGCACACTATCCAATGCAATGTTTCATCCACGAAGCACCTTCTCTTCACGACCATCAATCATCACTGGTTTCTCCATGAACGTCAGATCGTCCTGGATATCTATCTCTCCCTAGTCGAGGACGTGTGAATCATCATGGGGATACTGATGGATCTGGGACACATGGAAGACATTCTGAACTCTTTGTAGCTATGGTGGAAACGCCAGTTGATAAGCCACATCATCGACCCACTGCAACACTTCAAACGGTCTGAAAAACCTGGGAGAAAGCTTACTCCTCCAGCCGAATCTCCACTACCCACGCTGAGGGGAGACCTTCAAGAACACAAGGTCCTCGACATAAAACTCCAAGGGTCTCCTCATATTATTAGCACATGACTTCTTCTAGTCCTGTGTTGCCTTCATTCTCTCTCGTATAAGCTAAAACTTCTCTGTCGTTCTCTTCACCACCTTCGGGCCAAGAACAGTTGTTTCCAAATCTTCGATCAATCACACTAGTGAGTGGCCTGAACTACCGAACAAATCATCTAATGGATCCATGAAAATGGTAGATTGGTAGCTATTGTTGTAGGAAAACTCTACCAGAGACAAGTGTCGCACCCAGGATCCCCCAAAATCAAGGATACATGCTCGCAGCATATCTTTCATTGTCTGGATAGTGCGCACTATCTTTCCATCTGTCTGCGGGTGGAAAGAAGTGCTAAGACGTATCTAGGTGCCAAAATCATGATGCAATCCACTCCAGATTCGTGAGGTCAACCGTGCATCCCTATCCGAGACTATATACCTCGAAACTCCATGCAACTACACCACCTCATCCATCCTCCCATCCAGGTTCGGGGCGGCCAACTCCTCCATCACCTTCCGGGCATCTGTCAACTGTGGAACCACACCCTTCTATGACATCCTACTCAAGGCATCAGCGACCACATTTCCTTTTCCTGTAGTGTAGGAAATCTCAAAGTCGTTGTCCTTAAGGAACTCCATTATCCTTCGCTGTCGTAAGTCCATGTCCCACTGGGATAAGATATACTTCTTGCATTTGTGATCTGTGAAGACCACAATGCGTTGCCCGATTAGGTAATGCCGCCACAACTTTAGTAACAACACAACTGCCACAAGCTCCAGATAATGGGTGGAAAATTTATGCTCATGAGGACATAACTATCTAGACCCATAATAGATCATCCCTTTTTGTTGCATCAGCACACACCCGAGGCCTTGTCCTGAAGCATCATAGAACACCTCAAATGTTATTCCACCTCTGGTAATCTCAGCACTGGGACACTAACCAACTTCTCATTCAGATAGTTGAATGCTGCCTCGCACTGTCCATTCCACACTAAAGCATATTCCTTGTTGGTCAATGCTATCAAAGGTGTAGAAACTTGGGATAAGTTGGGTATGAACCTCTGGTAGAAACCTGAAAGCTCGAGAAAACTATGAACCTCTACCACGTTCTTGGGTGCTTCCCATGAATCAACCGCCTCGACCTTCAATGGGTCGACCACTATTCCATTTTTCGGAAACCACGTGCCCAAGGTAGTGCACTTCTTGTGTACAGAACTTGCACTTTGTCAACTTCCCATAGAGTTGGTTCTGTCAGAGGACTTCTAAAACTGTTCTCAAGTGCTCAAAATGATCCTCCTCTGACCTTGAGTAGATTAGGATGTTGTCAATCTAAATTTTCAACTCCTCCAACTTGGAAGGTGCCATCTGGTAGAGAGCCATCAATATCGGAAGGGCACCATGCTGAAAGTATGTCCCAAACTGAAAATCACGTCAAGGGGGTAGAGTCACCGCCTCCTCAGGGATAACGTCCATAAACTCAGTGATGATCCCTAGGACTTCTTCCATCTTTGCATCCATCGACTCCACTGATAGTTCAGCTAACAAGGAAAAGAGGGTATCCTTTCGCCTGCTACATTTCTGGAAACCTCTCTTGCTGATGAAAGTTACGCGTTGGCCGCCCAAATCTGAAAACATGACCCTTCTGTGAAAGTGTTAAATGAAATAACATATAGAGAATAGCTAGAAAATTCCTAGGACGGCATCTTAAGGTTGTATCTGTAACAATAGAATATCTCTGATAGATTGATGTGGCAGTTTCATTAGTCTACACCCTCGTGAAATATAAAATAAGTCGGTCTGACCTCCGACTGGTGTCGTCAACACCAGGGGCACTGGATGTCTCTCAGCGTCTAAACCCAGAGCACGTGCCATTCTAGGTGAAACAAAGGCGTGGGAATCTCTTGTATCGAACAAGGCATAGAAAAGTGTACTAAACAAGAAGATCATACCCAAAATGACTTCTGGCCCTACTGTAACAGCTGCCTCCGCAGCCTGCAACTGTCTACACCCATCTCCCCCGCCTCTCGGCTGTCAGCCATCTCCCCAGCCACGCCCTGGTCAAGTTCCTTGATGGGTGTCATGAGGTCTTCCTCCTCCTTCAATGCCTTCTCTCGGAGTAGAGGGAGCTTTCTTCCCCCGATGATGCTACTGAAAGGGTCAAGATGGAAACTGATGCTACTGAGGTGGGTGCTAAACCTGCCCACCCTCTCGACAATGTTCTCTATCTAGGAACTGATATTGATGGTGCCAATAGATTCCAAAGATGAATCACCTCGAACCTGGGACTAAAAATAATGGGCAAGGGCCAGGAGATCGAGACAGTAACTACTGAGGCCTGCTTCCAGCTGGTCAAAACCTAGAGGGTCCTTACGCTGGAGGCCTGCTGCTGACGGCTTTCCCCTTCAACGAGCCCAACTGGATTCCCTCTCTTGATACACCCCCCATAATGTGCATCCTCTCCACCACTTCACCATTCTGTTGGACCTTCATCTACCTCGGTAGGGTGAAGGGAGTAACCACATACTGAAGAGAAGGTCAAAGCGCCTCCTCCAAATGTCTCGCCTGAGATTCCTCATCTAGAAATAGGTCCGTAGAAAAGCGTAGGATACCCTTGAACTTGATCCCCAATTCTCTTACTTAAATGATCCCCTGCCGGAGGGAGAGTATCTCCAGCCACTTCTCAGTCTTCATCGTGGAAGAGAGGAATTCTTCCCATAACACCTTCTCGAAGTCAGCCCACATAACCTCAGTCTCTTACATCTCCCCAAGATAAAGCGTCCACCACTGACGCACTGCTACATGCATCTGGCTCACTGCCAGAGGAACCCAGTACTCCGTTGGAGCCCAGATCAAGTTGAAAGCTATCACCAGCTCCTCTAGACAGCTCTCTGTCTCCATGTATGAGATGCTCCCCTCATACTTCCCAATGGTCTGCCGCTGAAAGGCTCGAAGAATCTTCTGCCACTGATCATCATCCTCCTCTCAGTCAACCCTCTATCAATCAGCCAAGTAAACCTCCTATCCCCCGATCTCCCGCACTACTCGTTGTCATCTCCAAGGTGCCATATCTTCAGGGTAAACTAGGAATGCCTTTGCCTAAGTAGTGTAGAGTATTTTTCATAAATTTTCTTATACTTCTTATTCATTTTAAATCCACAAATACCCATGAAACATGGGAGCACATGTCATTATGATGCATGTAACTTTCCTAGGTTCTCAACCCTACAATCAGTGTATCCACACTTGGTCCTTCAATAGGTCAAGAGTCCTTGAATCGGATCACGGGTGGCCATAAAATATCGTGTCCTAGCCAGTCTTCCATGGCATATTTTACACACCATGATCACCCAACATTGTTTCCCTACCATCCCATGAAATCCTCATAGTGCCTATCTCCAGAATCCATCCTAGATCCCAACCTCACCTCTGATATCATTCTATCATGACCCACCTTCACCATGATGAGGGAAGGGAAAACAGATTTCCAGACCCATCGTTCTTCAAGATGAAGGAGAGATAATGACCCCCAAGACTCGCCTTTAATTGATCCCAGAGTGGTGACTAGAAAAAATGGAATAGAATCACAACAAAATGGATTGAATTACCCTTTTTCTTTAACATGATCAGTAGATAATATGATATAACCCAACAACACCAAAAACTGGGGTAAAAGTACTGCCAAATAAACCATTCCCATATGCATGTTACAAAAGTAAAAGCCACAATATATAAGGAAACTAAAAGGTTATGGTACCAAAATAAAGGAAAAACAATAACAACAACTGACCCAATGCCCGAGCTAGTATGGCCCTGCACAATCCCTGATGTACTCCTTGAAACCTGAAATCAGTTTATATACGTAGGGTGAGCATACAAGTATACTCAGTAGGGAAAACCAATGACCCATGAGCAGAAGTGGGGAGGTATTCTAATTCCTAGTGAGAATGGAGAAAACCAAAACACCATGCAAGGAAAACTATCCGTCAAAGCCTTACCAAGGCACACTCCACAATTAACGCAAGTCATGTAATGTATAGTAATAACTCATCGATGTTTGGGTACCATATGCCACGTTCCCACGGATTATGGAAGAAATCCTACGCATCGAACCAATCCCGCTAATCTCACCACAGTCCCACTGCCACACCCCACCCACACACACCTGGGACACAACCACACATCCTACCCGCAAACACCTAGGCCAAAACCACCATCCCACCTGCAAACACCTGGGCCAAAAAATCCATATGTAACCATGCCCAAAAACACCTAGGCTAAAAAACTACTGCCACACTTGAAGACACCTGGGCTAGAAAGCTACTATCATGCCTGAAGACACCTGGGCCTCATCCCGAAGATACTTGGGAAACAACCTACTAGCAAACACCTCGGCCAACCACCACACTACTCTGCCCGAAAAATCTTGGTATAATAATAGACTTTAGTCCATCACATCCCGATCGAAGAGTCTTGGGTAATTTAGAGAAGGGATTAGAAAGGGAGAAAATAGCTAGCCACTCATAGAAGTGTTGGGAAAAACACCCTCCCCTATGAAATGGGGGTGATCGAAACTAAGTTCTCAACATGGGTGGGGCTCGAATACGAAACAGAAGAACTATAATTATATGTAAAGGTAACATGAACTCATCCCAACGTAGGGTCTCCAAAGCCAACCTAAGAACAAACACCTTTATTAATATTCATTCATAAAAGAAGGCACGACACTCACTGCCAAGTCATAACTCATTCACAAAACAGATTCCCCATTTAAACCATTTTTGTTTTCACATTCAAGTGATCCCATTTAAGTGAATTATACACTACTGGGAAACTAACAAGCATAACCAAAATCTGGAGAAAAAATAGCCAAACATCAATTTAAGCATTCACACCCAGTTCCCTTGTAATGTCACAACAACAAAAGGATCAGTGAGATCCCTCGAAGTACTGGAACAAAACCAATCCTCGAGATATAGCCCCAAAAATATTCATATTCACAACCAATAACTGTTCCACAATAGAGGATCTAATTCTCACCCACTTCACCCAATATGCATTGAACACAACAAGGAATTTTCCGGACTCAAGTACATCATTAACCATGTTTTCTTCTTTCTGTTTGGTTAACCGGGGTGATCACAAATGGATTGTTGTTCACTGGATATTAATTTAATCGGCTGAATTTACGTAATTAACCAAATTCCCATGTTGGATTCATTCTATAATCATAAAATTCAAAGGTTCATTAGTTTATAAGGAAATACCACCAACAACCATGATTTTTAGTGAGCATGATCCCATACAGTTCAGAACATAAATAAAGAATATGAATCACAATAGACGCATCTATCACACCTCCCCCCTTCATTATTTAAAATTCTGTTCATTATCATCATTAACGTTTTGGTTTCATCCTTCCTGTAGAAAAAATAGCATACCAACCCCTGATGATACACTATATGGAGTGATGAAGAAAAATCCCTACCTCAAAGGTTGTTGACGAAAACCCCAACAGACGAATAATGCACAAGAAATATGGAATGGTACTCCAAGAATCCTCCTTATATCTCTTCTCATAAAATAACCAAGACAAAATCTCATCATATTTGGAATCCACACACTTAGAACTACAATTAACGGGTTAAGATCTATGAAACCGAGAGAATAAGATAAGTAGATCTAAGTAGATCTATGAAACCAACCAAGAACGATAACAAATCTCAAGAAACCGTCTTCGATTCGCCAAGGGGAGCCTTCATATAACCTGCAAAATGCTTGGGAGAGGTTCTCCTATCTTCAAGTGAGGTTAATCCTGAGTTATGGCCAATTAGGGGCTTAAAAAACCACTTAGACGCAAAACAAGTTAGATCCACAATTTTAGGATCTAGATTTATGTGCATGCCTGGTTAGTTCGCACAGTATGGAAAACCGTGTGTTAACCGTGCATTAGCTTCTGCCTCATCAAACAATCCTTGCATGGTTATCCCACACGGTTAGACAAATTGTGCGCTAACCATGCGTTAGCAACTACCTCCAACACCAACCTCGCACGGTTTGGCCGCACGGTTTAGAAAAATCATGCGCCTCCCGTGTGAATGCTATAACCCTTTAGTTCTCCTTAAACGTCCACCCAAATGCACCACTAAGTCACCCTGACCTCCTGGAACACCTCTTGCTCCACATTTACACACAGTAATGGACAGGAGAGGTCTGGTCCATTAAATCCTATTTATTCATAATACGTACATGTTATTTTACTAATTTTAATGCAAATTTGTATATAAAATAATTGATTAAATGTTTTGAAGAAAATATATACTCACTACGCCATGTAGTATGAAATTTGCATCAATCCAACCAAATTTTTTTTAAAATATTTATTTACCAAATTCAAAATTGTTTGTCACTATATTATTTTAAATAGTATTACTTTTTACACATGTATTTTGAATGGAGTATTATTTTTTCATTTTCAAAATAATTTACCTTTCTTTTTTACTGAAAATGTAAAAGGAATCTTTTTAGCATTTATAGTACAATGAAAATTTCTATTATTTTTATTGTGAAAATGAATTTTCATGGTAATTATTTTGTAATTCAACGATTTACACCCTTTTATGAAAAAAATTTCATTTAGCAATACATTTCATTTTATTTAGGTTCTTTTTATGGAATTGTTTTAAAAATATTATAGAAAATATTTATTTTAGAAAAGTGATTTTGATTGAAAATTATTTTCAATTTGACTTATTTTTTAAAATAATATTCACAAAATGAAATTGATATTTTAATTATTGTTTTAATAAATATATTAATGGAATTTTCATTTATAAATGAAAAAAACATTAATTTTATATATTGTATCATAGGGAAATTTTATTTTGATCACATCCTTATTACCCTTCTGTATGGTTTATTATCATTTTGACCATTGATAGTATGGAAATTCACATTCCCCATTCATTTTTCTAGAAATTAGTTTTCCTTTGTATAATCCAATTTCAAGTGGACATTATATTTTCCAATAATATCCATATAATATATCATGGATATTTTTATTGCATATATATTATATTGTTTATACATATGTTTTTCTACATTGATTGCCATTAGTTTATCATGTGAAATTTTGATAAATTTGTATTATTTACTTAATTTTGTTAATTTATTATAATGAATAATGTATTAAATTAAATTAAATATTCCACATATGAAGATTTTTTTGGACATTAAAAACATTGGAGGGGAATAATTACAATAATCCCATCATTTCATTTAAAGTATCATGGGGTGATTTTGTTCTCCATCCTTAATTTAGTGGGTTTCTACCTATACTATTTAAACTAACATGGAAATAGATCTTAATCGCATATGTAACATATTTATTTGTAAATATGACCTCTAATAAAAATGCATGACATTAAATTATAATTCAGTTATTAATTTCTAAGATATTTTCACATTGATATTATCTCTGGAGGTATTTCATTATTAGATTTTCATTAAAATCGGTGTAATAATATTTACTTACCCTTCCATAATTATTATGACCAAACCAGTTATACGAGTCATTGTATTGATAAAATGGAATTTGTTTTCTGTTATTTACTTTTCTATATTACTTATTTTCAATGATATATTCACAATGATATTATCTTTAGATTCTCTCTCTTCTTAGATTTTATTAAATTTATTGTGTGATCAGTTAATTACATTTCAATTTTTTTATGGGTATTGATTTAGGATACTATTCACTATACCTATCCCATGTTATTAATTTTATCCCACCATTATTTTGTTTCATTTTTATTAATCGTAGATCTGTACTATAATTGTTATGAAAAGATATGATAGGTGGAATAGTTTTATTATCATTTAAAATTAATGGTAATTTTTGCTTTAAAATATTATGTACCAATAAAATATGTATATAGTTTTTCAAGACTAATAAACCCTTTCATCCAAAATGATTTGATTCAGTGTATCTTATTTCAATGTAATACATTTGGATTTCCCCTCAGGCTAGTGGGGTCTGGATAGTTATTGAAGGCATCACCTGATATTTGATAAAAACAATGGGAAAAATATTTGGGAATAATTTTTTTTTGACATAACCCCATTATATAATTTGAGGATAGTTATAGAAAAAACTTCCCAAAATTCCATTATGGTAGTGAATATATGGTTTTTTCATAAAAATTCATCTTGGTCAAGATACATCTTGTGGGAATGGTTTCTATAAAAATATATCTATGTAATAATTCAAAAAGAGAAAATTTGGATTAAATATATTGCCACTTCTGCACAAAATCGGTCTTTATTGTGAATCTGGTTTGACCATAACTGGTGATATTCATATGGTAATTCAAATTATAATTATATTCCATGATAAAATATTAAAATAATGATGATAATGAATGACCTAGGTTAATCATAATTTTTATTATATCATGTTAAATGTGTCTAAATGGAATGAAAAAATATGTGTTGTATATAAAATAAGAGAATATTGAAAAATATTGACGAGGAAAAATGATGTGTATATATGATGATAATAAACCTAATCTAATTGATCAATTATTATTTCGTTATATTAAATATGGGAATCCTTGTAATAATCTGAGTCTATTCACTCTTCTAAAATTTTATCCCTTGACCTTGTATAAACCTTTGAGGAAAAATGGATATAGTATTTCACTAGATTAATTTTCCCATTTGAGAATTTTTAGAATAACTATCAATAAAATGAGGATTTTGTAATATTATATATGCATATATGTCATCAGTAACTTAGTGTTTTGAATAAAAACATGGTTTCATGAATATAATATTGATGTTGTGTTCAATGTCATAATTTTTTTTGGTTTTTTATTATTGTATTCTATATACATGGAGGATATATTTGGAGAAATTTGTAGTAATCATATATTTTAGGGGAAAATTTATTTTGGAATAATGCATTTAATTTATAAATATATATATATATATGATTTTAATGATATAGATAACCATATTGTTATAATGAGAAATAATTAAATTGTAAACACAGTCAAATTGTATTATTAAACATGTTTTTTGAAATAAGGTGTTATATTAAAATCTTATGTTAACACTTTGTTAAAGGGTTAATTTTATTCCAAGGATTTGATTCATATTATTTTAAAATTAAATTATTTATATTAATAATGTTTTATAAAATAAACATAACCTACAAGTTAGTTGGATCTTATTGCATCCCTAATGGTGGTGAATCTTATATCCTTGATTGAAATATTACAAGACTTTAATACCTACAACTATGCTAGAAGTGTTCCAGGTTAATATGTGATTTTTTTGAAAAAATATTTTAAAAATTCAAATTAATGATCAAAGAGTGATGCTTCTTTTGAATTTTAGAGATTAATTTATTTTATTGGATAACATGTGTGAAACATATATGTTTTATAAATAATAAGTTATTGATTTAAAGTCTTCTAACTCTGTTATAGATTATAAAATTCTATTAAATTTCAATTATTGTAATTAATTCCTCAAAAATTAATTTTTTGATATTATTTTCTTTTCATTTGTAATGAATTGTAAAATTATCAATGAACAACCAATGGATGAACTATTTCATAAAAAATAGGAAATAATCAAGTACTTATATTCCCTTATTTTTATATAATGTTATATAATTTATTAATATTACCATAATTTATCATGAAACAAATAATTTATGTTATTAAATTTAGATCTGGAAAATAAAATTTCCATTTGAATCATCATAGATAGGGGTTTTAAGTCCCCTAATAATCCATTGATCATTCACATTCTAGTGATTCGTAATCTCAATCCATAATTATTGGTGTTTTCCCTTTTCATCCACATATATCTCTTCAAATTCCATAATGTAATATTATATATAATACAATTATTTTTTTGTTGTATATAACATCTGTACTTCCCTTTATTTATTTGTATTAAGATGGTTTTTTACCCACATAAAGTGTGGGTTTTCAAATTAATAAATTTTCAAATGTAAAACATTAAGCTGCCAAAATCATGTGTATAATTTTACGGTGAAATTTATTGATTGTAGAGAGATTGTAACACCATATATTCTAAAATAAGAACATTATATTCAAGAGAGTATTTGAAACTCAATTACAAGATATGAAGAAGATATAAAACCTAGATAATTAAAATATATTTATTTTTAACTAAGTTATTTATATTAACTAGATTTCATTTCATGGAACACCATGTTCAGATTGAGTTACACACACTAATTAGTTTCTTTGGTTTCATTCATTACATTTAATATGAATTTTAACTGAAAATCACTATACTATGAATTTTATTATTTAATTAGATAGTTATCACCACATAGATTTTATAGTGGGATTGAATTAGATTTAATAAATTATGAAAATATATATTTTACAATTATCTATTTTTTATGTAATTATTATTAATAAAATAATAGTCATTTTAAAGAAAAATATTATATACTCTCTGAAAAAATGGAAATTTTAACAATGTCGTCAAAATCATGTTTTGCGCATATAATTTTGAAACGATTTTAATCACATTAATAAAACATATTTTATTTAATAGAAATAATTTGAAAAGAACATTTCAATATTATTTTTATCTGTTTTTTTTCTTTTTTGACATATTTATTATTTCACATAATAGTGAACAATAATGATTTTTAGTTTATAAATATCATTTAATTTAAATTATTTATAATTATAATTAAAAAATTATATTGGATTCAATGTTAGATTTTTAAAATTATATATAAATTAATCTAATATATTTCACTATAACCATTTTCTTACTGAATTTTGATATAAATATATTATAAACTTTTGGACATGTTCTCTTTTAAAACCCTATTTCCAATAACTTATAAACAATATATTTTAAATTTTTTAATATTATATGAATTTAATTTAAAATTTTGATTCTATTTTTTTGTAAGATTTAATTATATATCTAATATGTTTAATATAATTTTTGAATAAAATGGTTAGAGAAAAAAATTAAAATTAATTTCCTTCATTCAGTTTAAAATAAGGTTGTGTACATTACATGTGATATTGTTAAAAATATTTTCACAGTAAGATTCGTTTTTTGTTATATTGGATTAAATATTTATAATCATTAGTTCTAAATTATAATATAAATCTAATATAAAATTTAGTTTTAACGGGTATATTTTAGAGGTAAATAAAATTATGAATGTCATCATGGTGAAAGAATAAATGTGTAAAAATAACCTAAAAACATATGACACACCCATTATATAGCCATATGACTACCATATCTCATCTAGGTTCTATAATAAACAATTATGGAGGCTTTATACATGATAATAATATGGGTATAGTTGGTACGTTTCAAAATATTACCAATGTTCCAATCACCTCACTAATAAAAGAACACTCATTCTTATCTCATGTTATGTAATTTACACCATTATAGTACTAAAATCCTTTCCCAAGTTGTTATTAATACCCATAATATCATATTATAAAAAATTTATTTCAAATAATTTGATCCTAATTATTTTTTTTGTGAATATATTGGAGATTCCAAAATAATCTAAAAAATCTTCCAATGAGAAATTTTTTATTATTTTTATATGTTCTAATATAAGTTATTATTAATGAATGTTGATATAACATATCATGACCCGACCCTTGCTGGGACTAGAAAAGAAAATACCCCAACCCCAACTCCATTGGTTATGGTTTAGTGACAAGTGCAGAAGGCACAAAAAACTGGGGGAGGCCATTGCATAAGAATCAGTAAACATGCACATAACTAACTCAATGAAGATGTGAATAGAAAAGTAGAAAAATATGAAACTGCTATAAAGTAAAATAAAAATCATTTAAACACTTGATGATACATGATGTTAGTAGTTAATACTAAATGTTAAAGTGTAAAAAAGAACCCAACCTGAATCTGGTCCCAACATGATGAAAGCATGAAATGAATATCCATTGAGAGTTCCCATCTCCTATATCCCAACTAAGACCACCATACGTGGTCCATGTAGCATGCATCCCTACCCTCATATGTTTTCAAAATTTTCATTTCTACCATATAAAAACTATAATATGTTTTTGGGAAATCCAAAAAAGGTTTGAGTAAATGCATATTCAGTAGAACTCACAAAAAAGTTGAAGGGTGACCAATTAGATATACAACTAAAGAGATGGAGTAAATGTGACAAGGTAGAATAAATATAGAATGAATGAGTGTACAAAAACATTACAAGGTAGTCAAATTAGTCACATCCTTACAAAAAGAGATAAAATAGTGAGGTGGTGAAACCATCATCGATTTATAACTACCTATAGCTAGATAGTAGACATATCCACCCATGATAATATAAACACATTAAGAACATGGATTACAACAAACATATTTCCATGTTTTAGAAATAGAGTACCAAAGAACCATTTAGTGGGAACTACATAATGATATATATATATATATACTCAATCATAGAGTCCCAAATGAGAGAGTAATTGGATCCCAATCTCATATCTCAACCTAATAAGATGATTAAATAACTATTCATTTGAAAAACCATTTGTAATGCACAAAACATTAGGTGTCTTCCTAGGAGACACAACTAAAAGGGGTTCAAATAAATACCCATTGACACTAAACTCTTTTAGAGACAGTAACTCTTCAACATGGATTTATAATGCACCACAAGGGAAACACATTGTGGGTGATTTTCCCCATTCTCATGTGTCCTTATGTAAGTTGAAACGCAAATATTCACTATGATGTATAGTCGAGGGTATTCTCTAAATCATCGTAGACTACACTGCCAAGCCCAGATAGAGGGTTTTCTCAATATCATTAGGGACTATACTACTCAGCCCAGCTATAGGGTTAGACCCGTATCTCTTGTGAGGGACTACACTTCCCAGTCCAAATGGAGGATCAACCAAGTATCATCAGGGATTACCCTACCAATTCTAGTTAGAGTTTCATCCAGTTATTTTTATTTAGGGACTACACTACCCAACCCAAATGGGGGGTCATCCTAGTTTCTCTCATCATGGAATACACTACCAATTCTAACTGTTGGGACATCCTGATATATATCATCGAGGAATACTATCCCCAGCCCAATTGGAGGGTCATCTCGGTATCTCTCATTGGGTATAAAAAATACCCAGCATAGAGAGGTGGTCGTCCTGGTAAGCTTGCATGATAACTTCCATCACCAGGCGAAATATCTATGAATTCCATCCTGGAAAATTAACATCATATCATGAAATCTACTTATGAGGGAACCCTCATGTAATATATGGAAAAGAACTCAGGATAGGAATCTATAGTTCCCTAATGTGAGTTCAAACAAATGAGCTAAATGGATTGTTATTTTCCCATTGGATCTGAAGCAACACCAGATTTTTAAGGGGCCCACACAGCTTGTGGCCCCTCTTCACTGTATGGTCATGTATTTGGCCAGACATGGTCCTCGTTCTATGTAGTAGTGCACACTATCTAGTTTGACTACATGATGTGATCCATTTATCTCGGTACTGGGGTGTGTCTAATGGATATGTCAGTGTACTCATTTACTATGTCTGTGTACATCATTAGACGGTGTGTTGGTCACACTGGATGATCACCATTTGTCCAAGTTTTTTCCATGTTCCTTGCAATGATAATGTTTATGGATATGTATCGTTTACATGTAAGATGTCACAGAATGATGTGGTACACTATGGGTCAAAGATAGTACAGTCAATTAAATCTATATATATTTGCAAACCATAGAACTCATGCTTTGGTAGGTTACACCTCATGTGTTCATCGATGAAAACTATGTGAAGTCAGGATTTTTTCAGAAACTATAGTTTATCATGATTCATCTTACTCTCTCCAAATCTATACAATACATTTCATATCCCATAGTATTCCCATTTGTAATATATGTATATAGGTGTAAATCATCGTCGTCGTCTGTTGTTCCCTGGGAATCAATCATCAGAATGAATGAGGGATTTATTCTTCATTCCACATTTTGATGCGCCTTTTATAATCGTTAGATTGGTTTGAAACCTATGTATTTTTTATCCTTAAGTCATTTTGTTTCTAGATCTATTCATCAGTCATGATTATATCTTCATTCCATAATTTCGTTCTGAATCCAGGATAACCAATCATTCATAGGTCACCCGATGATTTTTCAACCAATATTCAATGGAATTATTTGGTGATAAATTCGATGAAATTTGGGAGGAATGAACAAACAAACCATGGTTTGGATCTTTCTCGAGGTGTTCTTTTCCAACTGTATGTAATTGGGGAATCTGGGATAAAAACAACTAATTAACAAATGAAAATCGGTATACTTTCTCACGAAATGGATGAAATCAATGTCATGAATTGAAGTATTATTATTAATCCACTCTATTATTAAGTCAAAGTCATAGAATCTCCAATGAGGGGTCTTACCACATGTTTTGTTCAATTGTTGCGGAAGAACACTTTCACCCACGATGGAGGGGGATCTATTTAATTCCCCATGTCCTGATCCATATAGAATTAGAGGACTGTCATCATTCTTCATTCTCTAAAATAAATGATATTAAGAGAGATGAGGCCATTGGAAAAAAAGATTATTATGCCAACTCCTATAAACCATTATTTTTTATCATTTAATTATGTTAAACCGAATAAATAAATTAAATAAAATATTTTATTTATTCACATAAATGAATTTCCAATGATTGAGTTTTATGAACATACCACAATGACACTATTAATTACATTCCTAGGAAAACCACTACATTACAAACCCATCTGTTGTCTTAGATATCCGATCCGATCAACAATTTAAGAGTTTTCATGTTATATTTTATTAACTATTCATGTGTAATATAATATATAATTAAACTTATAATAAAATTTATAGTGGGAACATCGGGCATTGGTATTTCACATTCTCTCAGTTTATAGTTCTATATTAATATTTAGAATAATTAAAAAGTTTTATTATTAAAACATGGGTGTCCACATAATTCAATCCATTGATATTTTCATCCCTAAAATGATAAACTAAAAAAACAACTTGGGATACATATCCATCCTCTAACTCTCCCATTTTGAGGAACTCTCCTACATGTTTTTGTTCTACAAATACAATCATACAAGACGGATGGACCATACTTGCATATTTTTGTCCTATCAGTCATCGATAACCACGGGGTGCTTGAAAAAGGTTTATTCATCCCCGATGTCTAGATCTCCACAGTCAATAACATCCATCAGGTAATGCGCATATCTTCTCAGCCACGACATGCAGAAAATGTTGTAAAACCATTCTAGTTGTGGTGGTAAGACTGCATGGGAGGCAACCACACAAATTCTATTCATGATCTCAAACGATCAAATGATCCTCTAGGGTAGCTTGAATTCTGGGATGATCCTATGAATTCATAGTCATGGAAAGACTCTCAAAAAATGTGGTCTCCCTATTCGAACTCCAAGAGAGTATGAATGTGATCATTGTAGAACTTCATTCAGCTCTAGGTTGTCTTAATCCATTAATTGATGACCCACACCTTCTCTATCATAGCATGCACCACTTTCTGGCATGTTAGATAAAACTCCCTAATATCTGTCTATCATAAGGGTACCCTATAGGGTCTCCCATATAGGGACTCCAAATGTTCCATGCCGATGGTGGTGTGGTAAATATTTCTATACGAAATCTCCACCAAAGGAAGGTTATCCTCCCAAATATATCTAAAATCCATGATTCATGTTCTTGTCGTATCATCTAGCACTATGATAGTGCCTTCGGTCATCCCATAGGTAGGAGGGTGAAAGTTTTTACTCATCCCTAGATGAGTCCCAAAATATTCCAATAGGCGTCTCTATAATCTTGACATAAATAGTGTATCCCAATTAGAGAAAATAGTTGACGGTACGCTATAAAAGTGGAAGATCTCTTACACATATAGTTTCCCTAGTCACTCCATCATACTTGTCTCCCTGATAGAATGGAAGCACAATGACTTTGTGATTTAGTCCACTATTTCCTAGATGGAATTGTGGATCTTTATTATTCTTAGATGTCCTATGATGATGTGCCTGGATATTTCATCACATTGACACATTGGGATATCTAATGGTTTAATAAAACCATCCAAAACCTTGTTCGTAGCCCTCATATGAAAACTAGTAAGGCTTCATGATATGAATTCTACTACACTCCGCCTCATACCAAACAACCAAAACATCCTTTGAGGATCCCTATATGTCATCCCCACATTGGGTTGTATAGTTAACGAAGAGTGTGTTATGCCTGCAACACATCCCCACATATTTCTATTGGAACTATTGTCCACCGCTAGAACAAGAATTATTCATTCCCTAATTCCTATTATCAATATGATGATGTTGACACTCCTTTCTGTCACAGAGTCTAACGATTGAAAAAGTTGAATACCTTAAGCACAAAGAGATACATCCTTTTAAGAAACATAAAAAATTTACAAAGGCATGAGCTAGGATCTCTATAATCATGTGTCGTGAAAGTTTCACCATGGTCACACAATTATACTTATTCACCACATATTGGTCGTGTAGGTGACTTGCGCGCCCTACTTTACTTTCACCCAAAGTATTAAATGGTCTATAAATACCCTTTTTCGGCCCCCCATTTGGGGGACAAAAAAATCCAAAAGTCAGATTTAATCTCTCGGTGCCCTAGACTCTACATGAAGTCTTTCAAACACTTCTATGGTAATTTCTTACCTATATTGGAAGATCTAAAAAGGAGGAATTAAGCATAAGTTTTGGAATTCATCAACACTTACACTCCTAAGTGTCTAACATTTAAGTTAAAATGGCCACACTTTTGTGCAAGACTTTTGGATGCCTCTAGGGATAATACATAGGGTTTGAGCCAAGCCTCGACCAAGTATTACCCTATTGTTTGACCGTCACACAAGTATACATGTGTCGCACAAGTATAATTGTGCGACTAGGACTTGTGTTCCCAAACAAGACTTGCATGTCGGTATCGTTTTGGGTGCCCCTCTTTTCTATTAAATTTATTTTCATCAAATCCACCTTTCCTCTTCAAGATTTGTCCTTCAAAACCCTCTTCAAAGTAATTTATGACATTGTTCCGGTGTCGGATTCCTTATCTGAATGGAATTCTGTGGAACATCTCTCAAAACCTGCTGATTTAAATATATTTATTTCACTAAGGTTAGAGATTTCCTCCATTAAACCTCATCCTCTATGATGTGGAGATCTTTAATTTGGTCCTCCTTTTCAAGAGTAATCCACAGATCACTTGTCCCCTAACCTAGGACTCTTTTTTAGGAGTATGCCCCAGTTATAATTCCCCTTGACCTGGTCATCCTTATTACGAGTAAGCCCATGTTCTCAAGTCCCTTTAACATGTGCCTCCTTCTCAGGAATAAGCCCCAGTCATAATTTCTCTTAACCAATCTTAATTTATTTTGATCTAGGATTCCTTCATAGGAATAAATCACAATCATAATTCCCCTCAAATTTGGGCATCCATTGTAGGATTAAGTCCTAAGTTAAGTATGCAAATCTCCATAAAGAACATATACCTTAATTCACCTTTTTCTAGGACTTCTTACCTGAAGTAAGTCCTGATCTGCATCTATACGGGCAGTCATATGTATGTAATCCCCACATCATTCCTTGTGACTGCATCTTTCATGGAACAAATCATTAGGTTTAGTGATACCTCGTGTTTCTCACACCGAGCATGACTCACATGAGCTTAGCATGTAAATGTAACCACACCACATCTCTTTGGGCCATTAATCATACATAAGCCCCTCAATTCTTAACCGAACTACATGGAATTTGATCTCTACCTTAAAAGATGAGTACGTAGGAAGCCTTTATAAGGTTCAATAATATCATATATTAATTCACATCTGTGCCATATAGTATTAAACTATATCTTAATTCCCGAACAAAGTGGGTTCTGATTCCTTTTATAACAAGGATACGTAGGTAGTCCATCTGCGGGTACGATCCTAACTCTTAAATAATCAATTCCCTTCTGAATGACAATAAACATCAAGTGACACACTGATGGCTTTCAAACCATTATGGTTATCATAATGATGAAGATATTTATATATAATGTATTGAAGGATACCATTGATATAGAATATCCATTAGATATAGATGATTCTCTATCAATGAAGAACCTAAAATACATATAAAAGATTATCTAAATCTCATACATATCAATCATTGATTTCCAATTCTAAAGGAAGGCTCATTTTCATTCGTTGTAAATTAATAAGGATTCACGAACAAAACTCAAATCTATAAAGAGAGTCCCAGGGTAGAAAATAATTACCCCTGAAAAGGTGTGATGAGTCCGACCTCCCATCCTCTCGACCAATACAAATTATTAAGCCTCATAAGTCCACAACTAATGATCACCTACCGTTGGAAAGTAGGTAAAAATGGATATATAATCAATGGATGTTTCTAGTTCTATGAGAAAACCATTTAGAAACTGATTGGAATGTTTGAACCTTAAACGAACAAGTTCATCCCCATTTATAGAGGAAACAAAAAATGGTGAAACCAAATTGAATCTGTAACCATGTTAAATAATGTTTTACTTATTTGTTAGGCCCCTATTTAACATAATGTGGGGGCCAAAAAAGAAATAAATAACATATGTGTTCATCCAAAAAATTTAGTGGCTGAACATATCTTGATTATTTCCATTATATCAAAGAAGCACTCATTTTCAAGATCTCTCTATGTTACATAAATGGCTTCGCTAAAGTTCACACCTCTGAATGCATCTGTCGCTACTACTGCTGGATCTTTGTCCACTCAAAGGATAACATCACTTACTCAGCACCTTCAACACTGGGTATTAAATGAACTGGCTAAAGAATACCGTCAACACGGTAACATTCCTACTATGGAGGCCGCTCAACAAGCCCTACAAGTCTATAATTCACCCTGGTTTTCCGGACAACAAAGACCATCAATTAAAGAAGTAGGTGGTTCCAACCACCATTTCAAACAATTTAGGGTCATTATCCTCAGATTCCAATCACCAGTCCCTCCCATATTATGCATAGGTGAATGAGAATTTCACTCAAGGCCTTAATTCAAGGATATAGGCATCTGTCACGAGGGCTCCCATAAATAATTTCCGCCACACTCGTGCGGCAGTGCGACTTAAACATGATGAGGGTATAGCCTTTAGAGGGTCGTATCAGGTTCCACAGACCTGAGTCAGCAAGATGGACTACCAGAAGCAAAATCTGGTCAATAGGGAGCAGGTTCTTATTTCTTCCTCCTGTGGAGATGTCCATGAATCCAAATTGATGGAAAATAATGAGCTGGTATATACACCCATCTGTCCTGATGTTACTACCCAGCAGACTTGTCTGGCAGTAACACGCCAATCCCACCAGGAAATTCTTGGTAGAGTGTTATAGGCAGGCATATACACCTACTTATAACTCATGAGTTAGTCAGTTTAATCATCTAACTACACCAAAGAAGCTCACCAATCTAATATGATGGCAACTGATAAGCAGGCACAGACACCTGCTTACAATCAACAATTCGGTCAGCAATCACGTCTATCTATATTGAAGGAAATTCATCAACCATACATGACTAAAAATACACAGTTGGAACATACAACTGTAAATTTTCATCAAGCCTAACAACAGTCTCATTTTTTTGCACTCGGAGAAGCCAGTCAGAAAGATCCAATGACAAATTTAGAGCAGACTCAACTCTCTGCCCCCACACATGAGTACTATCAGAATTCACTGATAGGAAAAGAAGGAAAAGAGAAGGAATACACACCTACTCCAAGCACAGAATAGGCGTGCATTACCATTCTGGTAGCTGAATTCACTGAGCACATTTTGACGATTGTGAAGGAGCAGAAGCAAATCACTGTTCATATTCTGGATGCCTATCAGAATATTATAAAAGATTCAGCAGCATCACATGGAAAGAAATGCAAATCTATCCCTACCGGTGTAGTGACACATCAACATATCACTCCAGAACAGATACACACCTCTGTACCAGTCCAATATAGTTGTGGGGCATACTCCCCCATATCATACCGACAATCAAGTTAGGCACATACTCCTGATTTGAATGGAGATAATCAGCATCACCTGACTATTTCTCCTATGAAGGAACATAGACCGTCCCATAATAGTCACTTTCATCAAAAAGTGGTTCCCAAGGAGATTAAGAAGGCGTCTAAGAAAAAGACCCGTTCAGCACATTCAAAATATCAAGATCCATTTGGTAATAAGGACTTGCTCGTTAATGGAGTTCTTGAATACCTTAGAAAATTATCTATTGGAACTCTAGATTCTACTCTCTCATTTCCAAATAGTGGGAACATTAATTATGAAGGTCTGCATCAGACACTTCCTCAGGAAGGCTTTCTTCATGTCATTTCAGTCGATCTCAATGTATCATCTTCAATGAGAGTCACAATAACCCTTTTGTGGATAGAAGATCAAGGAGAAAAATGTTTTAACTTTTGATGTAACCCACCATGGTGTTTCTCCCTATGATGATCAATTTAGCTATGAATGTCCTCTCGATAGTAGTAATTTTCAATACCTGGAAAATTCGTCAAAGGACAATGCAGTGATGAGAAATCCCTCTTATTTTGAAGCACATGAAGATGTGAAGCTAGTCATGTCTGATTCTTTACCATTGGTTGGTGAAATAATTTCTCATGCTGAAGATAGCTTGGGATGCAGGTCATTCTCCAAACCACCCCTAGGACATTCATCTTCTAGTTTGATAAATTAATTCTCTACCAATCTTGTTGAATTTGATGAAGCAACAAAGAAGCAACAACTATGGTCTAATCAGGTAGAATAATAATAATCAAATGGAAAAGATGAAGCGATGAATATGATAAAACAACTGGAAAAAGGTGATGTACTAGTAATGTTTTGGCCTTTGCCTGACTCTAAATATGATATTCCAGAAATGTTGACAGAAGATAGTATTCATGATATTCGTCTCAACATGTTGAAAACTTTTTGTCACATGAAAGAGAAAATATAATCATATGATGAATATGAAAATCATGTCAATATAATAGAAGGGTTACAATTCCAAAATGATTTGGAATCTCTCTTAGTTTCCTGATATCCAATGGTTGAAAAGTAGTAGAGAGCCCTTCAGCATTCATGCCTTAGCACACTAAAAAGGTTGTGCTAGTTAATTGCCAATTCTCAATCTGAATTTCATATCAGGGGATGGGGTGTTCATGGAGCACTACATTTCACTGTACTCTCCAGTCAGCAATGCCCACCAAAGGTGGTCTCATGCAATGTTAATTTCAAGAAATGGACACATCTACCTGATTTTGTGCATAATCAAAGGCTCGCTCAGGAACATGCCTCGACTAGTTCTTCTCAAAGTCAAGCATAAAGAGAAAAATTTAATGACTTAGTTTTGAATCGGGTAAACAATAACAAGGAACATTCTTCTCATTTACAGCGTGCACATCATCATGTGATAGAAGTGTCAGAAATCATCCAACGGTCTTTTGAGCCAGGTGATTTGAGTGGATTTAGGTTGATGAATCCGACCAATTTCCGGACTAAAGTCTGCAAGATCATTAGAGATTTTAAGAAAGCCTCAGATATAGCAGCTCAAGAACCACCTCATCTTGCTAGACTGGGGACTCTTTTAGCCCAACCCTTCGAATCAACAAATAGGATTCGAGGAGTCCAACAGGAACAACAGGAACAGCCCTAGTCCACTAAACTGGGGACTTTTTTAAATCTTCAATCTCTTCCATAGCAGAAGTCAGTCTCCTCACGATTAGGGAAGAATCCACAAGAGGAACGTAGATCCAAATTATCAGGAGATTCCCTCAAAATTAATGTTCATCAAGAAGTTCTTGAGTGATCAACTCAACAGAAGGTAGTGTCTCAGTAGGGATATTGAAGAAGACAATATTTCATAAATGATGATAGAAGGGATGCAATGCATTATGCATCGATTAATCACATCAATTTTGATGCTTATGATCCTCCAGAACATGAGGATCACCTAGAGGGATCAGATGAGGAAGTTCCTACTCAAGGGGTTGTGCAAACAGAGGCAAATGAAGAAGGTGTGCGTAAACGAAATCAAAGGATTACCTAGAATCTAGGTATTCCTTCATGTAACCAACTTCCCCCAATCCAAAAGGAATCCAACAAGTGGAAAGAAAAAAATTCATGTTACATTCAACTATTCTTCTGGAGAAGGCCAATCACTCTCACTAGAGAAATTTTTTGCACAACAGGAGGAAGAAATGATGGAATTAAGGAGGTTGAATGCAAAACTACTTCAAGGTAGTCTTCCTCCTAAGCGTGCTGCAGTCTGTCAGCCAAGGGAATTTGATGTAGTTACTGAGATGCATCACAAATATCCTATTTTACTAGTACACCCTCATAGGTCTAATTCTATGGGTCATGGGAATCAACAATAGGTTGTGCTACCATCAGTTGCAGTACCAGTCACCACACCTGTCCAAGCTCTAGTTATTGCACCTGCTCAGGTCCAGGCCAACCTGATGTTTCACAAAAGTTAATAAATACCGTTGAGTAATTAATAGATCCGTTGGAATCTATGGAAGTAGTGCGTACACAAATTCAACAAGAAAAGAGAGCTTACCAGGAATGGGTTGATGTAATACCTCCCCCACCAAATTATGCAAGCACCACATTCCCAATCATTAATGGTTCGAAAGACTTGGAACAACCCTTAACACATTTTGTTTCTCATTGCAATCCTATTATGGGAACTTCTCAACAACAAGAAGTAGTTATGCTCAGGTGTTTTGTACAGTCATTACAAGGTACTACTTTTGTCTGATATTCATGCTTGCAATCCTGGTCAATTACCTGGTTAGTGGATCTCCATCAATGATTCCTTTATCAATTCAGTTCAACTTTGACAAAGACAACTGATTTTTATCATACAAATTGTATAAAAAGGGAGAATGAAAGAGTTTCAGATTTCATTTCTCATTAGAAGGGATTACCACATTCCCAAAGCATAGCACTCCCTCAAGAAGAGATATTACCAATCTGTGTTGCAAATATGCATGATGAATTATGCACACCATTGATCCCTGTGAAATACACAGGAGGGTTTCGAGACCTTACTTCGATTACTCAGCAGATCAAAGAATCTATTATAAATACTAATGATAAAACTTGTGTAATTTCATCAGCTCCTAGATGGATAATGGGTAAAGTAGAGACTGCTACAGTTACGCTTAAAAAAGAACCTGTACTTGCTTCTACATAAAAACCATCATCTCATTGAAGGGCACCACATCTTGAGCATCAACAACAGAGGCCGCTTCATCAAGATGATAAAAGAGATCAATGAAAGAAAAAATTTGGGGAGTTAAATAGAAACTTCTATTAATTCCGAAATGAACAAGTTAATGTTTACTTCATTTCGTCTAAGGAAAATAATTTGGTTCAGTTTCCAAATCCCAAAAGGCAAAACAAGGAAGGAGATGAAGACCATCACAACTATTTCCTATTTCATTAGATATTGGGGCATCCCATTATATAGTGTTTTGTCTTCAAAGAAATCCTAAAAAATATGGTATACTTGGGATGGGTGCAACTATAAGGTTCTTCATCTCAGGTAGAATGTTTTATTACTAATAATACAGTGGATGAAGGCGAGTGGCAAGAACTCAGAAGAAAAAATGTGCCGAAATATACTGAATGGATGGTCAGAAAACTGATCAACCAAACTCATGCCATTTTACCAATTCAATTAAAGAAACCAATTGTGTCTTCTGCTATGAGTGACACAAAAGTACCTTATTCAACAAAAGAAAAATCCTCAATGAAATGGAATAATTCAAATAAAGAGGAACATTCTGAAGAAGATGAGATCATTTCAATGCCCATGTTGTCTTTGACTCTGGAAGATTTTATTCAATCTACTTCAATGCCATGAGCACCACCCCACCAAATGGCACTGCCTAAATTGGATAATCAGGTAGAGTTTTCATCAAATGAAGAGTTGATCTTTGGGTATGTTATCAAGATTCACTTAGAAGATCCTTTTTCTAGTCAGAGTTTCAATCTTGATGAGCCTGAGCTCCCTGTATCAAACAGAGGAATTAGAGGGAGTTCCATAGGACTAGGTTACATAAGAAGACATCGATATCATATAATACACTATTCAAATTCTACCATTTCTAGAATTGTGTATGCAGAAGAAACTCTTGTTAGATCCCTTGAGCGGGCTCAACATGAACAAGACAATTCTTCTGTGCATGTCAGATTCAGTCATGGCACAATTATTTTAGAGGATCAATTAGAGGTTACACCTTATTCCACTCACCATGTAAATAGACTTAGTCAGTGTAATCTTCAAAATCCAAGAGTAATTCCTACTCCTACCCCGATACAAGAAGCATCTACTTCCAAAGCATCGAATTCTATGGTACCTACAAGACCACATGTTAATGTTAGGAAACAAAGACTGTTGGATAAAAAATAAGATGTCTTAAAAAATTTGGCCCAAGTACTGGCCAATTGATCAATTCTGGATGCCTTTAATTTATCAAAGGATCATCAAGAGGCACTCATTGTGGCTTTGTGAAGCCCTCAGGAATTCACAATTGAAATTGCTGCAGCTAAAGTCTACCATGTTGAGAATGATCTTGCAGAATTCAATGTAGTAATATCTTTTATAGATAATTGTGAAGATGATGTTGTGCATGGACATAATAGACCTTTGTATTTATCTGGAAAGATCAATGATGTAGACATCCGACATGCTTTCATTAATAATGGTTCTGGTGTCAAACTCATCCCAATTCGTACACATTGTCGATTGGGCATCACCTAATCTTTTTTATCTCATTATACGTTGATGTTGCAAGGATATGATAAAAATGAACATGAACATCTTGGCCAGATCACTTTCAGAACTCGGTTTGGAGACCTTGTATCCAATTCTAATTTCATGGTTGTTCGTCATGACACAGCTTTCAACATTTTTCATGGAAGATTTTGGCCACATCATCATGCGTTCGTACCTTCATCATACCATCAGTGTATCAAATATTGTTTCAATGGTCAAATTGGGACATTGTATGGTGATAAATCCCCATTCAAAACCTATGAATCTCAATACATTGAGGCAGAATTATATCACATAGAAGGGAAGGAGACATCCACGATAAAGGAGGTAACCAAAATTAATGCTCCATATGGTTTGGAAAAGATTCTTGAAAACCCATTCATACATGTGAGTATTGAATATGTGTTTCTTATCAGTCAAATTGACATGATTGACCCAAATCCAAATACTCTTATGGAAACTTCAATAATGTCAATTACGACAATCAAGCCAAACAACATTGGAGAAATTAAAGATTCAACATGCAATGATGAAAGATGAAATGGATATGTCTTCATTTCATCCACTGAAATTCAGAGATTCTATACTTTTCTAACTAGTCCAGAAGATGTTATAGCAATGTCAGAGGTGAACGATGATGTCAATTCACAATCCATCATCTCCTCTTTATTACCCAAGGAAGTCACTTCATCATAAATAGGGTCAAAAATGGATGCTTCTTCATCAAGATGTTCAAATTTTAACATCTTTCATGATCGTGGAAATTTTGCTTCATCATATACTATGCAAGTATAAATAGAAGAGATAACACATGTTAAAGAAGAAGAGGAAGATCTTAGGGATACTCCTCCATCATTTGAAGAGGGTGTCTCTACCACTGTGGATGAACATAGAGAAATAAATCTGGGTACAAAAGAAGATCCACGCCCCACATTAATTAGTCCGGCCATGACTCCTGAAGAGAAATAAATGTATATTCCATTTTCACAGAAAAAATCAATAAATATTTTCTTTGAATTATATAGAAATTACAGGGCTTGATTATAATGTTGAAACTCATAATTTGGGTTTTCCAGAAGAACATTGAGGATTCAATTATGCCATAAGAAGAACACACCCATCATATGCTTCCAAAATTGACGCTGAAGTGGATCAGCTTATCAAAGCTAACATCATAATAGAAGGTCAATATACCATGTTACTGGCTAATGTTGTCCCTGTGAAAAAGAAGAATGGTCAAATTAACGTCTGAATTGATTTCATATATCGTAATCGGCATTGTCCCAAGGATGATTTTCCAGTTCTGAACACAGAACTCTAAATTTTTGAAACAGTTGTCTAAGAAGCTATTTCCTTAATGGATGGATATTTTGGGTATAATCAAATCTGAATGGCTCCAGAAGATGAAGGATATATAGATTTCAGAGCACCTCAGGGCGTGTTTTCCTATTAGGTATTGCCCTTTGTCCTGATGAATGCAGGTGAAACATATCATCATGCAATGCATTGTATCATCAAACATGTTTTATGGAAATTAGTTGAATGTTATGTGGATGATTTGGGGGTTAAATTCAAACAAGGTTCTAATCACATGGCTTATTTGGATTTCATATTCCATAAACTTCGACAACACAATTTGATGGTGAAACCCTTGAAGTGTGCTTTTGGGGTATCCATAGAAAAATTTCACACCTTTGTTGTATGCCATCGTTGTATCGATGTTGATCCTGAGAAGACAAAATGAACCTCTGGTATGTAACCTCCTAGAAATTTTAATGAATAGAGGGGAAATCAAGGACACTTGGCCTATATTCGACATTTCATTGCTAATCTGGAAGACAAAAGATTACCCTCCACAAAATTGATGAATAAGGAGTCACATACCAGTGGACTGAATAATGTCAAGAAGCATTCAATATTATCAAGAACTATATCTTGAGTCCACTGGTATTAATGCCACCTATTGAAATAAGACCACTTATTCTTTACGTGACAATTTTAGAGCGATCATTGGGTGCCTTCCTTGCCCAAAAGTATGATGTTGAGAATGAAAACAGCCATTACTATCTTAGTCGGACTATGCATGAAGCAGAAACCCGATATTCAAGTGTTGAGAAGTTCTCACTATTGTTAATCTTTGCAGTTCATAAGTTGATAAACTACCTACAACATCGTGAGTTCCAATAGGTATCCCGCAATAACACATTCACATTCATCCTTAGTCGTCCAATGCTTATAGGGTATTTGGCAAGGTGTCCAGTTATTTTGCAGTAATTTGATATCCATTATGTGTCTCAAAATAAAATAAAATGCCAAGCTTAGGCTGATTTCCATGCGGAACATCCTTTAGTAGAAGATACATATTTATATACCAAACTTCCCGATGAGGCCATCTTCTCTATTCAAGATAATATTTAAACATGGGAAATGTACCTTGAAGGTGCTTCCATAAGTCCAATTGGGAAGAAAATGGAAGATCCTAAATTCAACAATGTTGTGTTAGGAATTGGGCTCATTTCTCCAGAAAAGGTAGTGCTACTGTATTCTTTCTTATTTCGGGAAGTCGGTACAAATAATGAAGCAGAATATCAAGCTCTTATCGTAGTACAGGAGTTGGCACTTCAGGAATAAGTGTGTCTCTTAATGGTGAAAGTGGATTCAGACCTAGTAATAAAACAAGTAAATAGGGATTATTCCATTAGAAAAAAAGAGTTACTACCTTTGTATGATTACTTCAGAGATTTAATGGTAGAATTTCCTTCGGAACTGAGATTTTATTATGTCCCATAGATCACAAAATGCCCAAGGTGATGAAATGGATACTATAGCCACAGCTCTATAAGATCCAAATCAGGACGAGGAAATCATCAGTATTGACCACCATCATATAATTTCACCTTATGATAAAACTAGAACAGAGGAAACCAATGAAATTAGTCCCATTTCTAATCCATATGGTCATACTACAGGATGGATGACACCTATGAGGGAATACATTTGAAATGGAACACTTCCACTTGATAGAGCCACGAAAGAACATGTCCGACGACGTGTGGTCAATTTTACTCTTTATGATAGCCTATATCACCTAGAAAAAATTCTCTACAAAAGTGATTTTGATGGAGTTATCTTCAGATGCATTGATGGAAAAGTGACAATGGCTATCATGAAAGAATTATATGCAAGAGTTTGTGGATCCCACCAGTCTGTACATAGACTATCTGAAAAAATTCCAAGGCCTGGATATTTTTGGCCTTCAATGATATAAGATTTTTTTTGATTTCACTAAGAAGTGTCATTCTTGTGATGTACATGCCAACTTCATTCATAAACCCCCAGAGTTGCTTCATACAACTAAATAATCATGGCCATTTTCCTCTTGGGGAATGGACATAGAGGGACCTTATCCTTCGGCTACATCTAAGCAATTTTAGTATATTCTTACTGCTACTGACTTCTTTTCCAAATGTGCGGAGGCAATACCTCTCAAATAAGTCAGTTCTAAAATCATTGTTATCTTCATCAAGTTTAACATCAATACCATATTTGGTGTCCCACATACCATATTGATGGACAATGGCACCAATTTCAGTTTATCAAAGGTAAGGAAATTGAATCAAGAGTACAACATCAAATCCAACCATTCATCTCGTTATCATGCAGAGCCAATGGCCAAATAGAATCCTTTAACAAGACTCCTTCAAACATTCCAAAAAATATGGCGGATAAATATAAGATGTCATGGCCTGATAAACTTTTTCATGCTTTATGGGCTTATCAGACCACCACCCGCACTTCAACACGATCAACTCCATATTCATTGGTGTATGGAACAAAAACAGTCTTGACCCTTGAGGTTCAATAACCCTCTCTCAGAATAGCTATTTGTGATCAGTCATATAAAGCCGAACAATCTCAAAAGCGATTGGATGAATTGGAACTATTAGATGAGAAACGATTGTGAACCCTTCACCACTTGGAAGTCTATCAGAATCGAATAGCATGGGCTTTCAACAAATAACATCATCATCGTTCATTCATTCCGGGAGAATTTGTATTGGTTATCACGACTCCAATGATGCTAGGAATGAATCTTCCCAAGCTTGAGCCAAAGTGGGAAGGACCTTAATCAATACATAAGGTCTACTCCAATGTAGCTTATTCTTTAATCTCAATCGATGGAGAATTCATCACGACTCCAACCAATGCTAATTTTTTTAAGATGTATTTTGTGTGACACATATAAAAAACGTCCAGCAAGACATTAAACTGCATAACCAATATCCTAGCTACATGATGCTAAATAGTGCAGCACTCATCCAACACGATGTTAAACTGTATCTTCCCTGCTAAATGACATTAAACTATACAACCCCTCTTTTTTCCTTACTGCATGACATAAAACTATACATTCCCCCTTTCTTCTGACATGACATTAAACTGTATTTCCCCCATCATCTTAGCCACATGATGATAAAATGTACAACACCCTTACGTCCAACATGATGTTAAACTGTGTTCACATCCAACATGACATTAAACTGTGTCCCTATATTCGTCCTACCTGATGTTAAACTATACTGTTCATTCGTCTTAAATGATGTTAAATTATGAAAAAAATTCCCTAAATACATCCAAAATGAAGTTAAACTATGACAACGTCCAACATGACGTTAAATTATGTCCCCATTGTCCTCACTTCATGACATTAAACTATATATCCATACGTCCTAGATACATTATGCTAAACTATGCAACACTCTTTCATCCAACATGACATTAAACTCTGTTTATTCCCTTATATGTCCTACATGACATTAAACTATGCATCATTAGGGTTGTTGCTACCTCTTGTTTCTCACACCGAGTACGACTCGCATGAGTTGAGAGTAAACTTTAACCATAACACCCTCTCTAGGCCGCTAACCATGGGTATGTCCCGACACCATTTTTTTAGGTCGTTGTCCTCAATAACAACTTGGTCACCAATTTATTCTTTAATCAAACTACACAGACTTTGATCCCTATCTTCTAGGCTAGGAACGTAGGCATCCTCCTGAGGTTCAAGCCCAAAACCAATATTTTCACATTGGATCACCTCAATCTCATACGATGCTTATTAGTGGGTCCACCCCTAGAACCAATATTTTTTACAGTGGTTCACCATCACACTTGCTATATGATGTTAAACTATTCACATTTTATATCCTTTATGAAAATAAACTACAAGATTATTTGGCACCCTCACCTGATAGAGAATCATTATTTACATTGATCTCCAATCATGTTATATTCCAAAGACTAAGTGCATACATGGTAATTCTCAAACTTTTAATCTTCAGTCAAACCATCATTACACTAAAGTCCCCATTCACCCTTCACTTGTATGAACCAAATCTATACAGAGGGTATTTACAGGACTACATGCATCTTGATTCCCATCCTTATGGGATACGTAGGAATGTTTGAGCATCCCTCGAATCCAGCCCCAATTCTTTGGGCCTATCCCCAAATTCCACTTTCAGTCCCTTAGTTGAAAATTTCTCCTGTGAAATTATGAATGTGGTATGAAATCCCTAGTCTTCATTCACATCAGGTTTATAAAACACACAATGTGTATTCTTTATTATGGTCTGATCTCTATGAACCTAAACAAAGATCTCCTACACTCTTGTCCCACATGAAGTTAAACTGTATTTCACGAACTACGTATGGCTTGATTCCCATACTTTTGGGATACGTAGTGAAGTCTAGCACCATAATTTAGGACCCATTCACAACATGATTACGGTTAGCATTTTTCTGTGTATCTTCTACCTGTATTGGAAAATGCCCATTTTGATGTATCATACTCTTAACCTTAAATACTTCCAGATCATTATAACACTTTTCTTGACACCTGGTCAAAAAATTCCTGATACCCTATAATTCTTTTTCCAGACTATGCAGCATGTTCTCTTAGGCAGCCTTGCATATGTATTTTACATAATTGACCTGTCAGCCAAAGGATGATGTTATTTGACTATACATCTAATGCCCTTAGGTGGCCCTGCATAATTTAACCCATAATGGGGTTGTCAAATAGAGTTAACTTAAATCTTGGGATAAAAAATTCTTTTTTTCTTTATTGTTCTTAATGAAAATATATTTGGATACGCAAAAATAGTCATCCTTAACATATTTGTACCATATTCATTTTCATAATCCGAATGTATTCAAGTCTATGGTTTATATTTCCCTTCCCTACTTTTGAATCAGACCTTCGTAGGAGTGAAAATAATTAAATTCATTGAAAATATTTATTGGGAATATCCACTCCATATTCAAGTACCTCACTCCATACAAAAAACTATATTCTTCGGATAATTTGAATCTCCATAAACATCCACTAGATTTTAAGTAGTAGAAAAGTAATATTTCTGAGAGTTCCTTTTCCTGACTATGTAGCACGTGCACTTAGGCAGCCTTGCATAATTAGTCTACATAATAGATATTGTATCGAAAAGATGATATTGTTTGACTATGTAGCCAATTCCCATAAGTGGCCCTTCATAATTCAACCCCATAACAGGTTTTTTTAAATAGTGGTAACTTCACTCTTAGGAAATACGTCTTCTAATTCCTTTTAGCACTTTATTCATATCATTCCTCAGATTAAAGTTTTTTTATGATATAGTTTCATGTTTTCCTCCATACATGAATGTGGTAATATGTTTTAAGATAAATTATCAATGAATTGAGTAAATTTTAATCCATTTGGTCAATGATATTTGACCATAAACATTATCCTTTTTATGTCCGACAAGAATGAATTTAAACTACCCACAAAATACAAGGGAACTCTAAACAAATGTCAAGTCCCAGCTCCCTGAACATTTAATTTTAATGATTTATATAATATTGAACAATTAAAAGATATATAGTTTTTAGGGTTATTTTTATAATCCTAGCAAAAATCAAACAATGATTACTAGGCCCATTGGCTGAAGTAAAATTTTTTAAGCAGGTATAAAAAGAAAGCAAACTCAAATGATTGAGGATGAAAGTTTCTTTAAATGATGCACATGAATTAGAAGGAAATCCATTGACATTAGTCTCTTCTATTTTTCAGTTATTACAAGATACATTCAACATAAATTTTCATTTGATTTACGGAATCCCGAGCTTCATCAGCAGCCAAATGAAACTCATTCACTCGACCAACTTCACTCTTTTCAGCTTGATGGAGTGCTTTCTTGTCATCTGCAATGGATTTAATAGCTTTCATTTGAACTGTATCTAGTGAATTTTTATGCTGGTCATGTTCCCCAGTAACATCATCTAACTATTGCTATATTGGCATCTTCTAGACAACTTTCTCCTTGATCTTATGCTTTAGCTCCTTCAACATGGCAGCATGATCAACCTAATCTCAAGACAACGCAACCTCAAATTCACTGATATTGTCCAACATCCTCACTCTGGTCAGGACTTGATGGTACCTCTACTCATGTTCCCTCCTTAAAAATACTTATTTCACCGCGGCATGGATCTCTTGAAATCAAAAACCTCCAAGTCCCAACATGACGAACAGAGATGATAGTCGCGGCATCTTCAAAGACAACTCTTCAAGATGAACTTCAGATCTGATCTTCCATATGTTCTGCCATGCCTTGAGATGTGAAAATTGAAGCGCCTTCTTTACATCCCGGTCTGACTCAGCATCACTGTCATAAGGGGGAATATAATTCGGTATTAATGAACTTAGATAAGTGACTTGTTCTGCCCCTTCCACCCTGACCCTTGTTATTTCACTTTCTATTAACGTTGGGGAGGAGGCTAAGTCTTCACATCTAGATCTAACCACTAAATTGATGGCCTTAAATTGTCAATTGAATGTTTTGGTTAGTTTCAAAGGATAAAAAAATTGATTAAGTTGTCTTGAGAATTATGTGCAACCAAAAATATTATTATCTTTTAACCAATGGTAGCTCAGAAACATGAGAAGGTTGCTACCCATATTTCCCAGCTTCAACAGTATTTTTAGGATGAGTTTCAGGAAGCTCTACCAGGTTATGCTCCACTTGAGCTAGTGTCTCTGCAATAGTAGGGTTGTCTATACCCCCTTTAGGCATTGGCAGTCCAGCAGCCTGCTTAGATGGAACTTCACATTTTAACCAATCATTTTCAGAGATGTAATAAGAAGTTATTTTAATAGCAATAAGGATAACACTAACGTCCATAATCTTCTATATTACAAGGTAAATTAACATGAAAAAAATGTCTTCAAAATATGTGCCATGATTCATCAATTCATCCAAATATATCTCAGATTACTAGTTAGTCTCATCAGTGGGAGCATTTTACATATCTTCTTGGAGACCCTCATCTTACAGCCTCTAACCCTGGACAGTTTTTTCAGATAAAATTACAGCATCCATTATAGTGGCCCCCAAATGTTCTAGTGTAGTTGTTGAACATAATGTATCAAAAAATTGAAGTCAGTTGATGTTTTCATTTAGCATCTTATGGATAATTCATAAATTACCAAATGAAAGCTCTTCTCTCCATGAAGTAGCAGTATGAGAGGTACTGAGAATAGAAACATGCTCTTCTTCAGTAGTAGCCAAGTCAGCATGAAATTGTTATTGTTCACCAGAAACCTTCGTCATTCTCAGAGGAGGGTCAATCCTCTCCCTCAATGTAGAAATTGAAGAAGCCCCTGCAATCCCAAAAAGTATGGGAAATTATTTCTTGGGATAAGACTCATGACTATCTGAAGGAATTACCACTACTGATGAATCATTTAGTTGTGGACTTCTTCATTCGATGCCTTTGCTTCTTTGGATTTTTGGGAGTGATGAAATCATCATCTCTAAATAAAGGAATTGGAGAATGATGAGCTATGTCTAACTCCTAGTCCATGGAGTGATGTCCTGGAAAAATTTCACACAACTCACGAGGAGATTCAATAGCCCCAATAGCAGTACCACCAGGGCTATACTATGGTGAAGGAACCTCATCAGTTCCTTTCTTTGCAAGCAGCATAATGAAGAATGTAATATCCTTTAGTAACAATGCTTTTTCTAGAATCAAGTTGCTAAAAAAATTAGGAAATAGGATTACATCTTCAGGAGCCACATAATCATGCCACTCCTCATCTTCAGAAGCACCAGTACCCTTAGTGGTGCCACGATATATCATTTTCTTCACCCTCTTGGTGACTGGAATGGAATCATCAGTGGCATATACGAGCTTCTTCAACTCTTTTTTGTACCCCTACACTTCATCAGGGGTATCCTTGAAACATATATTAGTAAAATATATATGATTACCTACTCCATCAATGTGTATCTCCTCGCACAGGTCCAGCCAGGCAGTTTCTACATCACAATATAAACCCTACCATGTCTGGATAGCCTCTGGTCGTAGATATTCAGCATGTGTACAGAAGGCTGCGAGGAGTGTCCTACAATCTTGGACTTCATCCTCTTCCATGCTCCTGCAACTACATATAAAGGATAAGAAAATAAAACATTTTCCTCTATAATTTAATGGAGATTAAATCGCCTCAATGAAGTAACTCACCAGGGGACGATGGAGTGGGTATTTTGATTCTGACAAGAGGATTATATCTAGCACTAGGCCGCATTAACACATGTCATGCCTCATCATCCTCATCCTGAGAATACGTCAAGTCAGCCAAGGGTGAGGAACCCTGTGAATCAGCTCTAGGTTTGGAAGAGTCACCTTCTAGATAAAGGGTTTCTTTTTCAACTGTTCTCTTATTTTTCCCCACCGGATGAATCATATGACACAGTACCCCTTTATGGTATGATGCTACCTAGTTCTCGGCATAAATTGTAGTCAAGTTACTCGCCTCATTAGCAACTAGTAGATCAAACACTTCCCCGGTGTTCTACATAGATGTCAGCAACCATAGTTATCAATCAACCATCATATTATGATCTGACCTGACATGCATAGGAGGAGATACAATAGTCGCTTTCAGACACTTGAATTGGCATGAAAATCTATATGGAGCATAGGACTTGCATATAATCTCTCTGTTAATCCAGTTGTCCAATACACCATCTTTGTAAGCCAGCATGTATGACCTCAATTCCAAGCCTGTTGTTCCATCACCAGCAAACCACCCAGTTGGCGGGTTTCCATACGGAAGGAAATGGAATTCCATGAACATGCTCAGCCTCACCTTCATGTCATAGGGGATGAGGGATAATAGAGAAATTCTTGAAAATGCCTTCACTGATGGCATGAGAGAACGTTCAAGAACCTATACTCTAGTCTGTACAGCATATGTCCTGAAATGGGTGGTGATCCATCCCTAAAAAACTTGTAATGTGCCGACAGTTATCAAAGAAGACTTACCCATAAAGACATGGAGTAAGTTCCTGTGTATCTTTGCTAAAATGGTTGTGGCCAACCCAACCATTTTCCTCTCAGCCATCTTGGATGCAACAATGAAGGTCCTTATACTGAAGCCTCCCTTAGAATCCCTGAATGGAAAATGATAAACACTGAGCCACAAGGCTATGAAGCCTGTCAGACGGGTCTTTTCTGGGATTATATGATCCACTTCGTAGCCCCACTTCTCAAATTCTCCGGCTTCTAGAGTCGGCCAGAATGTTCCAGAAACACCACTCTTCTCTGTTCAGGGGCAGGTAGTTGGACGAGTATAGGTGGTCCCCTTCTCCTCCTTCTTCGTAAGAAACATATCCATCCACTCCTCTGGATGAATATCATTTCTAGAATGTGTTTCGAAGGTCTTTGAGTTCCTGAACTTGTAGAAAAATTTCAATAATTCTCGATCCAAAACTGGAGACGTCTCCGAATCATTCAAAGTCACCCTAGGAGGGATAAATTCATCATACATATCGCCTAAAATTGGATCCCCCATGATCTTTTAGACATACCACAAACTGATGCCTGCTTCTCTATGAGTCAGATGGAATGAATTGGTTTCTGGGCTCCAGCGGCTGATTATTTCTGGCACAAAGTCATCATTCCTAAAAGCATATGTCTACCCATCCAAGAAGACATCATATAATGTAGCTAATTTTAAATCCTCAACAAAATATTTGCAGGTTTGTCACTCCCAGTATACCCACATCCATGTCAGCTTCACACCTCCTCCAGGACAGAAGTCCCAACTCTTCTTCCAGCCTTTGGATTGATCCATATGAGTGTTTCAGAAGATTGAGGGATAACACTGTGGTTGCAGCTCAGGCTTGTGAGGATTCAGATCTGAGGCGCATGGGCTATGGTCCATTATGTAAGCCTTCTATACTGTTCTAGAATTTACAAATGATCTTCCAATTGAGATATTTGTTACAGAAAAATTGGTGCATGTTTGAAACAAATAATGCGGAAGATAATTATTTTCCTCCGGAATGTTGACATCTTGCATATGACCATGACCATATAGAGGGACCTATATTCTCTGTGGAAAATTAAGATGATACTTCTTCAATTACATGGTCAAATATGGGAGGGTGATGCCATAGATATTGTAATAATCATGGCCAACGATGATCACCATGTCATCAATCCGCTTTCTAGCCAACTCATAAGCCATTCTAATTATTCTGGGAGCCATTGAATCTGCACAATGGTTGAATAATTAACTGTTAAGTAAGTTTATTTTTAATAAAATTTGTGAAAAAATTGAAAAAATGCATAAAGAATTATGGCACGCAATTCCTTTGTCAGCGCACAAGTCTAGTATGGTTGCGCAAGTTTGAGCGCGCCGGTATCACCGTGCAAGTCAAACTACCTATGCAGAACACGACACAAACAAAAGCAACGAAGCAAGAAAAATCAAGACAATTTCATGACGAGAGACACTTGCATGGCGACAGCGAAGAGGTTTGAAGGCCATGTGATTTGCGCGATAATGGCCGCATATTTATAGGCAAAGTCCACACCCAGCACGTCGTAGCATGTGCGGCTCGCACCTACACGCTGCGACCTGCATGCTCAAAACTTTCGCGCCGTAGATTCTTGGTTTTCTCCATTAACTCAGAGTCCAATCATCCTTCCTTTTTCGGAACCACCTCTGAGGGGGGACATTTTTTGATTATCCTTTCCTTCACAGCGTCTAACGAGTGATAAATGTGAATACCTTCAGCAAAAAGAGATTCATCCTTTGAAAAAACATCAAAATTGAAAAAGACATGGACAAGGATCTCTATAATCATGGGTCATGAAAGTATACTTGTGTGCCACATAGTGGTCATGCAGTTGACTTGCGTTCTCTAATTTATTTTTTCCCAAGGCCTTCAATGGCCTATAATTACAACTTGTGGGCCCCCCATATTGGGGAAGGAAAAATCCAAAAGTCATATTTAAGATCTCGATGCCCTAGTCTCTACTTGATGTATTCCGAACACTTATATAGTAATTTAGTACTTATAATGGAATATCTAAAGAGGAGGAATACGGTTTATGTGTTGGAATTCATCAACACTTGCGCGCCTAAGTGTCTATCCCTTAAGGGAAAATGGTCACACTTGCGTACCGCCTTATCCCTTCAACAGAACATGTGCACCACTCTTTTGGAAGCCTCTAGGGATAATTCTAAGGTCTTTATCCGAGCCTCGCACATGTATTACCCTATGGGATGACCGTAGCACATGTTTACATGAGTCTCCAAAGTATACTTGCATGACTAGGACTTGCGCACACAAACGAGATTGACACACCTGCCTCTTTTTGGGTGACATTCCTATATAATCAATTTTTTCATCAAATACACCTATCCTCTTCAATATTTATCATTAAAAACGCTCTTTAATGTCATTTATTACATAGTTCGTTTGTTTCCTTCCTTATCTGAAAGAAATTCTGTGGAACATCTCTCAAAAACCTAGTGATTTACATATCATTATTTCACTAAGGATAGAGATATCCTCCATTCAACCTCATCCTCTAAGATGAGAAGATCTTTAATTTGGGTCACCTTTTCATGAGTAATCACCAGATCACAAGTCCCCTATCATGGGCCTCCTTTTCAGGAGTAACACGCAGTCATAATTCATCTTTACCAGGGCCTCCTTCTTAGGAGTAATCCCCAGTTCTCAAGTCCCTTTAACCTTCGCCTCCTTCTCATGAATAATCCCTAGTCATAATTTGTCTTAACCAGTCTTAATTTCTTTCGATTTGGGATTCCTTATTAGGAATAAAACCCAATCATAATTCCCCTCTAAGTTGGGCATCCTTATCAGGATTAAGTCCTAAGTTATGTATCCAAATCTCCAAAAAACACTTATACATTTATGGACCTTGTTCCAGGGATTCTTCACTAATGTATGTCCTGATCTTCATCTATATATGCATTCATACCTATGTAAGCCCCATATCATACCCTATGACAACATCTTTCATGGAAAAAATCGTTATTTTTACTAATACCTCTTGTTTCTCACACCGAGCATGACTCACGTGATCTTATAGTGTAAAAGTAACCATGACACATCTCTTTAAGCCGTAAATCCTACGTAAGCCCCACAATTCTTAACTGAACTACGTAGACTTTGGCCTCTACCTTAAATGTAGAGTATGTAGGAAGCCTTTTTTAGGTTAAATCATATTATACATTAATTCTCATCTGTCCCATATGATGTTAAACTATATTATAATTCCTGAACTACGTGGGTTATGATTCATTTTCTAACAAGAATAGGTAGGTAGCCCATCTGCGGGTACAATCCCAACTCTAAAATATTCCATGTACTTCTGAATGACAATAAACATCATGTTCCCTGCTAAGTGGCTTTAAATCCAGTATGGTTATCATAATGACCAAGATATTTCTATATAATGTATTGAAGGAAATAAGTGACTAAGAATCTCCATTACATACAGATGATTCTCTATCGATGAAGAACCTCGAATACATATAAAATATTCTCTAAATCACATAGATATAAATCGTTGATTTCCAAATCTAATGTAAGAATCATTTTCATGCTTGGTAAATTAATAAGGATTCATGAACATAACTCATATATATAAATAGAGTTCCGGAGTAGACAATAATTCCCCCCCAAAATTTGTTATGAGCCCAACCTCCCATCCTCTCAACCAATGATAATTCTTAAGCCTCATAAGTCCACAACTATTGATCACATACCTTTGGAAAGTAGGTCCAAATGGATATAGAATCATTGGAAGTTTCCAGTTCTATTAATAAACCCATTAGAAACCGGTTGGAAATTTTTATCCTTAAATGAACATGGTCATCCCCATTTCCAAAAAAAATGGATGCATAACCAGTGGATATTTAATCATGAAAATCCTTCTATTCAATTTATCATGTCTGAGAGACATTCACTTGGTCAATGACCATTGGAGTCAACACCATCGATTGTGTGAAATTGTATCCTCCTTCTCATTCATGATCAGTAGTTGGGAAGCAAACTACTCTGATGCTTCCCACAATAGGTGCGCCTGGGACATCCTACTAAGTGAATCTTCTAAAAAATTTACCTTCCCAGGAGTATAGTCTACATCGATGTCTTTGTCCATTATGAACTACAACCACTGTCAATACCTTTGGCTAAATTCTCTCTAAGTGATGGCATGCCTAAGATGTTGATGGTATGAGTAAACCACAATGGGCTCTCCCATAAGGTAGTGCATCCCCTTCCTTCATGGTTATACTACCACTTATAACTCTAGATTATGAGTTTCACAGTTCATTTCATGAGGTCTCCACATTGATGACCCATATGGGGTGATTTCCTAACATCACATCTTCACACAACTGATCCTAACTCTTGAGAGGGGGGGCAATGTACCACAAACTCAACTCATTCCTTTAGTAGTCTCAAAACTAGAGAGATCTTCAACCCGTTCCTCATATCCTCGAAGGCTATCTAGAACTACATTAACCATGTTATAAAATGCCTCATCCTTATCAATTTAGTAAAAGGGGATACAAATCTAGAAAAGACTACTAAAAATATCTAGTTGTACCCCACCAAACCAAGATTATACCATTAACACATTCTTGAGAGGCTCCCAAGAAAACATTTCTTAAAACATAAATATATCTAGAGAAAAAAACTTCTCATACAACACATGCCCTATAAATTGAACATGTTTAATCCAGAAATAAAATTTTGATAGAATCCCATAATATTCTTTTTATTGAAGTAAATCATGTACTGTCGTCAAAAGCACAACATGATCTTACTCTATTATAGAGTAGATGACTATGTCATTGTTGAAGATAATGAAAAAATGATCCATGTATGTTTGGATGATCTGATTCATTAAATCCATAAAAATGAAAGTGTAATTTTTTAAAACAGATGTAATCACTAGAAAAAAGTAGTGTCCATATCATCATCGAAAGGCCAAATTCATAATGTTACCCTTGAAAACCTGCAGCCAGTGGTAGTCGGACTAGATATTGAGCATGGATAACCATGTCGCTTGTTTAAACTAGTGAAAGAGGTCATCAATCCATGGATATGGGTACTTATTCAATGTCCTATCTTGATTCAGTTGACGATAATCCTTCCCATGCAGTGTGATAATGTCCACCTTCATCACAAACAAAACTGGAGACTCCAAGGGTGATACACTGAGTTTGATGAAAACATTCACACTAAGGTCCTTTAATTACAACATAAACTCCTAGAGCTCATTAGGTTCCATTCGATATGATAAAAATGATATATGGGAAGTCCCTGGTTGCAAGTCAATAAAAATATCCAACTCTCATCTCAGAGGCAGTCTCTAAACGTCTTAGCGAAAAATGTCCCTATAATCCTCCACAACTATAGGGATCTAGATACTCCAAGTGTTTTCTAAAAAAACATTAATAATCTCCAGATTATGGGTAATGTGTTTTATCCTCTTTCTCTCATCATACACTCATCCTCCTATAATATCTCTCTTGACAAGAAATTAGAACCTTGTCCCACCATCAGATGGGAATCTAAGTAACTTATGGTTATAGTAAATCTGGGATCAGACAATAGAAATCCAATCCATCCCTATGATGATGTCTTAGTGTTCAATCATCATGGCTAGAAGGCCTACATGGACCTTTCTACTCCCCATGATAACTCACATTATCAGTTGATGAAAGATATCGAGGAAGTGTTCTCTATAGGAGCCTCTATGAATTGTTGTTGTCCTAGAATCTATACTAGAAGCTCCACCTCCCACACAATGTGTGGAGAGGTAAAATAATAGATATCCCCAATTTCTACTAATAAAATGGAAAGTGTATTGTAAACATAGATCGTAACATTAATCTTGTCTTTTGTATTGGGTCATAGATGTCCATAGCCTCCAGTCATACAAGACCCTGACTGCCATTTCCATGAGCTTGAATTTGGCCACTTAGTGGTGCTGTTGGGGGAACCTCATGCCTTCGTACCCAACATAAAGTTACTCCTGTTACTTTTCCAGCTCCACCACTATTGGAACACCATGTCTCCACCAGGGAGATCCCTGATCACCGGGATTACTTTTTCATGGCGGTACATTAGCTCTCTACTATGGATTGTTAGAATGCCTTGTCGGGTATTATGGGTCCATGAGACCTTAACGATAATAAGTTTATCATCATCAGCCTCGGGGATTCAATGGTGCTCTACAGTACCCAATAAATCTGTGACCATGGACTTTAGTCTGATCATGTAAAGCTCTCCAGTTCTGTTACATATAACAACTACGAATGTAAAGATGACTCGTCTCTATCATGCCTCCCATTGATCCATATATATGGATTCACTTTTCTCAAAACGAATCTAAAAAACTTTTCCTCTGTAGAAACCTAGCATAGCTGGTGTGGCATAAGTGAATTATGGTAACCCAAATCTATGTACAAAGTCCCTGCATGAATGTCCATTTTCAGAAGTAACCACATATGTTCATGTCAAGTCATGGAAGGTTATTAAACCTCAATATATACTCTTACGCATTAAACACTACCCAATAATGCTCCAGATGTTATTGAATCTAGAAATAGTGAATGAATGACTGGTAATACTCCTCTCGAAATAGATCATCGACTCTAATCAATCCTCTTTTTCTTAAGGATCTAGATAATTGTGGAACCTCAATGACCCCTGATGCTGGAACTCACAAAGTGCTCTCAGTGGGTGCACATTCTATGCCTTCCATACCAGTACAAACATATACTCAATTGGTTTCTTTCCTTCTAGTGGTCCACCTAGTGGAAGGCGGCCCCTGGATAGACCCTGAACAGAGGCATATTCACTCATTGGGTTGGCGTTATATAACAGAGATGGTAACATGGATGGCTATCATCGTGGAAGAATCCTAAAACTTTTCAAGGAGTATCATGGTAATAGGATATTATATTTATATATATATATATCCACAATATAATGGGTATATGACTCAATAAGGGTTTTAAAATACTCAATGTTATATGATGCATATAACATTATTCTATAAATCAAACTTCACAGGGTGTCCAGTCGACATGTGAGTAATTTAGGTCCTTGTGATTGGATAAGACGTCTTTACATGCCATTAATATACTCCTTGTACTGAGGGACATTCATAAAAAACCTCTATAATGTTTCCCTAAATCCCATTAAAATAGTTTTTGGGAGCATCTTGACAACATCCAATGAAACAAACCACTGTTGATACCAGTACATCACAACATGGCCCATGCTGGGGCACAAGATGCAACTACCCCAATCCCACCTCTATAAGCTAGGGGTTAGAAAAAAGTGTCAAAGGCACAAAAAACTAAGGCATTCCTTTTTCAATGAACCTATACACACACATGTAGCTAACCCAATTCCAAACTATATAGAAAATTAGAAAAAGATGAAACTACTGAAATTTAACATAAAGATTCATAAATATATAGATAATATTAGGTTATGGTAGTTAATATTGGAATGTAAAGGTGAAAAACATTCCCTATATAGAATATTTTACCAATTTATTGATAATTGTAAATGTGTACCCTCTTAGAGAGGATTTCTCTAGTATCCCAACTATGAGAATCATAATATGTCCACACAACTTGTTTCCCTATTCTCATCTATTGTCACGATCAACCAGTTCATCGTCTATAAAAGACATGATAGGTGTTTGGGAAATCTGATTAATGGGTGATTATATACCTACATAGTAGAATACCACAAAATTGTGAAGGGGAACTGTAAGATAAAAAATGAGAGAAGCTGTGAATGGAACAAGTTGTAGTAAAATTCGAAGGATTGTTTGCAAATGAACCAAACAAGAATGTGAAAGAAGGCTCATCCTAACAATAGAAGATCAATATTATGATGAGGTGAACCCCCTATCATGTCATAGCAACCTATATATATGGATTAGACCCATCCAACCATGAGAATCTAGGTACGAAAAGAACATGGCATACCTTGCGCGTCATTGCTCCCTTTGAAGGAGGGTAACTATATACCAATGATTATGTATTATAGGATGATATATATATATATATTCATACTGAAATAATACCAAATGTGAGTGTATGGATATATCCATCCCATATTAGATCCTAAGATGATTAGTAATCAACAATTATGTGATAAAACAATCTATAATTCCCAGAAACTCTTGTGTCTACCCTAGAGACACATGTCATAGGTGCTCAAATAACCACACATTGATACAATACTCATTCTGATGCACGAAATTGTCTATATGGTTTTAGTTATTTTCATTAGGATGTGTCTGGGTGGTAAAAGTGTATCTCTTTATTATTAATCCTTTGGTATGTCAAACCTCCCCTCACCACAATGTCTCACAATCATGGGTCGTCTGTGAATTGTCGGTGACTGCACTCCCCAACCCCACTGGATTGTCATCCCAATATCATTTAATAGTACGCTACCCATCCTAGTTATAGGTTCTACCAGTATCTATCATCGAGGACTCTAATACCCAACCAAGCTAGAGGGGCATCCCTGTATCATTGGGGACTATGCTACACATCCCATCTGGAGGGTCAGCCCAATATCCCTTGTCGGGGACTACACTAGCCAGAACGACTGGAGGTTCTTCTGGATATAACTCATTAATGACTAAAATGCCTATCGTAGCTAGAGGGTCATCAAAATATCTCTATTCAGGGACTACACTACTATGTCCAACTGGAGGTTAACCCTATGATCTCTCATTAGTGACTACACTACCTAGCGCAACTCGAGAGTCTAGATGGAATGTTGTCTTAGTAAAACTATTTGATTGATGCCATCATAGGGTGTTATATCTATTCATGGTAATATAGAACATACACACCATATTTGAATAGACTATTTTGATGCAATTATCTTTTTCTACATAATAAAACACTTAGGATAGTCATCAAAAATGCCAAAATATGAGTATAAATGATGGATATGTGGAAGATTAAATTTTACCCAATGGATCTAAAATAGTAAATGACTTGTGAGGGTTCCCATATGGAATGTGGCATCACTTCACTATTTTTCCATGTCTTTGGCCTAACATGGGCCTCTTTAGTTCTATTACTGAACATCTTATAGGTGGAATAAATGGTGTGTTCCATTTATCAAGGTACTACTCCATGTTTGATAACTAATTATATATACTCAATCTTCATGTAAGTGTACTTCAGCAAATGGTGTTTTGGTCAACATGGGATGATGCCTATGAAACCAAGTCATGTCTATTTTCTCGGCACATAGCGTTTTCCTGGCCATTTCTCCTTCACAAAACTCCTATCACATGGATAGGTGGTACATGATGTGTGAAGGGGAGTAAACTCCATGTCATCATTTTTTTTCAGAAACCCTTGACCTATAATTTTGGGAGGCTACACGCTGTGTGTTCCTTGATGAACATGGAATTTAGTTTTGATTCTTCCAAAAACATCAGTTCCTCTTGAATCACCATCCATGCTATAAATCTAGTCAATCCATCTTATATCCCACCATTTTTCCTTTTGAAATCATCATATCTAGTCATGAATCATGCTCAATAGACGTAGTTCACTGAGAATCAGTCATCAGAATAAATGAGGGTTTCGATATTTGTTATACATGTTGATGAAACATATATCTTTTTTGATGGGTATTAAACCTTTGGATTGTTAATCCTTTATTATTTTCAATTCTAGATCCACTCTAATATATTGATTTAGTCAATGTTCCACTTTTTCTCTTAGAATCATAGAGGTCTATTGAGCTCGGGATGCCCAACAATTGTCCAACCAAGGTTTTAATGTGATTATTTTGTGATAAATGCGATGAAAAGTTAGAGTAATTCACCAAAAAACAAGGTTTGGATCTTTTGACAAGATTGATTTTCAAATATAACATAATTTGGAAATACATGATGGAAAAAACAGAATATCGAATGAAAAATGTGACTTGGGACCATGCAACATTTGAAATCAAAGGCACGAATCGATGAATGACTATTGATATTCTAAAATATTTAATTGAAGTCATTGAATAAGAATAGACCAATTATACCACTTGTTTGGTTCAATCATTTGTGACGAACACGGTTTCCAACAATAGAGGAGTATCCATTGGGTTTGCCACATCTTGATCTATCTAGGATTAGAGGTTCAACATCATTTTTAACTGTGTAATGAGATTGATGGGAGGAGAAGAGGGTTCGTTGGTGAAATGGGATTATGCTACCAACACCTATAATCTATGATATTAGAACCTATACTTATTTTTTTAATAATTTAATTAAGTAAAATAATTTATTGAATCACCTTTTGGAACCTCTAACAAGTGAGCGGTATAAACATCCCATGCCAACTCATTTTATGTCACACCGAGAGAAAACAATGTGATCTGGAACATACAATGATCTCTTATTTCTGATCCGATCATTCATTTAATATTTATCTATTTATATTTAATTAACATCATTTGAGTAATATAATATATATTTAATATTATCAATAATTTTATTTGTTGAAAATCGAGAGTCGGAATTACACGGCGTCTCAGTACCTAGGTGGAGGATAATATTTAGAAATATTTCAAAGTGTTATTTAGAAAAAACATGGACTCTACATAATAATATCAATATAAAGCATATAAAATAATTTTTTTTGAGATGGTGATGACCTAAAACAATCTTCACATCCTCCAAATGGGTTTCAAAATTATCATTCCTGTGTAAGGAGAACTACCGTCTTGCAAATTAGTGTCATTAATTTTTCCAATAACACCTCTTATTGTTGGGTATTATGATATATATATATATTGTATATTTAGTATATTTACAACAAAATTGTAGATATGGAATTATTATTTAATAAAATATTTTTTATTTTCCATTACTTATGTGATACGATATCATTGCTCATGTGTACTATGGATTATAGAGTCTTGAAGTGACATGATTCGTCTTTTACTAACATTTCCCCACAAATTTGAGAAGGATAATGTTAATGAATATATTTCAAATAAATGAAATAATTATGATATTTTGGAAATATTTATGACTTTTAAAGGATAAAATATATAATTTTATTTCTTACCTTTGTCACTAACATAATGATGATAAAATAATTTTTATATGTTTGGACATATTCCATCATGAATTGGTATGACTCTATTTTCATTACCAGAATATATTGATTATATATTTATTTATATTTAAATAAGTAAAATATTATATTTGATATTAATATAAATATTTTATTTTATAGTGTTACATATCAAATTTGTATATTGAAAATTAAAAAATTAAAAAGTACTTGTGACTACGTACGACCTACCATCTCAATGATCATATAATACTACTTTTTTCAAAATATTCATTAATGATTTGTTTTATAATTAATAATGGAGTAAAAATATGAAACCTTTCTCATGATTATTAGTTTAGATGTTATCCATCTATAAAATATGAAAAAAATCCTGATCATTATCAACGAATCATGTGTTAGAAAACATTTTATTTAACACCCAACTCATTGGAATTAATGAATGATTATTACATAACAAGTGATAAGATGTTATAAAATGATTATATTTTATATTATAAATTTTAATAAGGTTCAGTATTGATTTTATATATTGTATTAAAATTCAATAAATGAGTATAAATCCTTTTCATCCAATATGATTTATATGATAAGGGAGTTTCACGTAGTTTCCCTTCATTAAGGCATACTGTAAGGATGTGAAAATAATTAATATTATATGTTGTATATTCATCACCATTGAAATGTAATGTCATGAATAAAAAATCAATAATGTTATTTAATGTATTAGTTATAACTATTTCATCTATTTTGATTTTGAAAAAAATTATAATATTGTAAGTAATTTTATTACATAAAATTTTAGTGGGTTATATTAAATCATAATTATCCCTGATATGGAATGATTATGTGTATATTTACAATTAGAAATAATTTTTTGTATCTCCAATTGATTAATTTGTTATAAATTTAATAAAATAATATATTCAATCAAAAAATTTCTCATCAACATCATAATAATTTTATTGTTTTATTTTACAGTATCGTTCAAATCAAGATTATTTATTCATTAATTTTTGTTGCAGATGGTTATTTGATCATATATTCATATGATTATTTATATTTATGTCAAATTTTTATTCTGGAAATTTATATGTAATAATAAGAGTTTTTCTACATTGGGGGATATAAAATAATTTTTCAAATTTTTTACGAAAATCAGATTGTATTTATATCTTTGGATAGAAATTCATTTACCTTAAAAACAAATTATTATAATATTATTCTAAAAAACAATATTAAAATTTTTAAATTTATTTAGTAATCATATATCTAAAAATAAATATGTTTAAGATATTATTTCATTTTCAAAATAATATCTCTTTTTATTTTCCTAAAAATTTAAAAGGAATAATATTTTTGTTTTTGAAACTAGACACTTTTGTACCATTCTTATAATCACTACTACAAATATTTAACCTATATACAAAAATTTAAACCATATGTATAGCCCAGAAAACTATGGGTATAGGATATACCCACGGTATTATGGAAATGTGGGCATCTGAGGCTTTAGTATAGGCTTCAACGATACTATCGGATTTAAAAACCTATACCCACATTTTAAAAATCATGTGTATATACTATAATCCAAGTTCATCAACATATGGGAATTCAATGTGTGGTTATATAAATCCTCTATACCAACCTTTTAAGTAATTTATACCCATCGTTATGAAACCCTGAATTTAGATATTAAATATAATGAAACTCAATTGATATGAACTTGTACAGTTGTTCCACAGTTGAATCACCTTACCACTAAACTGATTTAGAATATATATATATATATATATAATATTTTATATATATTTATATATATATATTTCTAATGTGGGTCTAAATAAAATGTGTCTCAGTCTGAATCAAACCCGCACCACTGCTCCACCACTAATGAAACATACCACTACACCATTTCCACTAAAATCCATATTTTTATACATTAATATATATATATATATATATAATATTTGTATAAATTATAATTATCACACATTATTCAAATCCAAAACGCTGCTCAATAGATGAAGAAGCATACCACTACATCATTTCACTTAGGTATAGGTATATATTGTATTTGATAAAAATATTTATAAATAGTGGGTATAAGTAAAAAACTGTAGCAATATCTTTTCCTGCCAGTTTTTTTCGAACAAAAACATATTGTACCCTATAACAATGTTTTAGTAAAACTATAGTTTTAGGCTTATATACTAAACACTATACCCACAGTTCATGAATACTTTGCGTATAGGCCCACCTATACCCACGGTTCAGTTTGAACGATCGTTGTTGGTTTTCCCACAATATTCCAACATAATGTTTTGACTACCCGTGCTTGCATAGGTACCCTATACCTATAATCTAGTTAGAACCATGTGTATAAGTAATAAAATATAATATATATCCACATTTCCTTCCAACTATTGGTATGGGTGTGTTTATACAAACAATTTTGGGAGAACTATTGGTATATACCTATTTTCCTATAGTGGGTAAAAAAGTCATGTTGTTTTCAAAATTCATGTAATGTATGTAATTACCCTCAATCATGATAATAATTTCATTAAATCAACCATTTCATTTTTAAGGATATTTTTAAGGGAATTAATATTACTAGAATTATCATAATTTATATTTTTTAAAATCAATATTCAAAATTCATAACAATTTTTCACAATAATTTTTAATGATATTATAGTGTATATATATTCATCATTGAAATGAAACATCATTTATATAATATAACTAGGGTAAATGTTTTATTTATTTCATAAATATTCTTTATCTTGATTTTTTGATCATTTTGACTAAGTAATTTATTGGTATTCACAATTTTGATTCATTTTCGTAGTCATCTACATTCCATTTAATTGTTCACTTTCATATTGGCAATAAATATTACCTAAATTTCATTATAATTTATCATGGATATTATAATTCTATAATATATATTTTATTTCTACATATATTTTTCTATATTGAGTGTAATTGGATACTCTGGGGAAATATTTATAAATCAATATTCATTATTTAATATAGATATTTTATTATTGGGAACATTTTTTATGAATTAAATTGATTATTTTATATATTTAGAGTTCTTTGGAAATCAATGACCTTGGTGTGGGTCAGATATAAATAGAACCTTGATATTCATTAGTCTAATAGGAAGAATCTATTGGTTGGAATTACTTAAATGGGATTCTATTAATGTAAATTAAAATTTATTCTAGAAATATCTTGACCATAGAGGTATCATGTTCTCGGGATACCCGACATCTAATAATTAATAATTTTCCCCATTAATATTCTGTAATTAATATCACAGATATTATTATAATGATATCATTAATGGAGGATTGTTTTTCTATTCATTAATCAAATGTCATGATTTTTTCATCGATTTAGATTTCAATATGTATTAAAAAAATTTCAATTATGATAGACATGTTAATGATTAAATGGAATTGGTTTTATGTTGTTTAGCAATCAATATTTACCATTATGTATGGGATTTTACAATTGATATTATCTCAATATGATTATCCATCTCATTTTATTGATTAATTTGAATTTATTCTAAATTATTATACATTCAAATTTATTAATGAATTTTTATTAAATATATATTCTACATTATATAACCATTACTATGAATTTTATCACACTGTTATTTCAATTACATTTATATGAATATATGAATTGTACTATGATTGATATGTAAATATATTTTTGAGAGATTAATTTTATTATATAAAACTATTATTGTAATTTGTGTTTTTAAATGTATTGGAAGACTCATGAATGTATTTAGTTTATTGAGACTGATAAATTATTAATCCTTGTAGTTTCAGTTACTTTTATCATATGAAAATTTAATAATGTCGGCCGCAGATTCAGATACAAGGGAAATGTTTTCTAATCACAGTATGAGAGGATGTTTTGTAAAAACAATGGTATCTAGATTTAAGATAATGTATATTTTGTAACATGACCTGATTAATTACACTGAGGTTATGTGTACAAATACATATAAAAATTGTGTAAGGATAGATTATGTAGTTTTTTCTTGTAATAAATCTTTCTAGGGGTATTACATAGGGATGTAATTATGGAAGAGATGTAATTTAGTGTAATAAATCAGAAAAAGGACTATTGGGCGTGAACTAATCATCTCATAGTGTATGAAAATGGGATTTATTGTTCACCTTGTTTTACATTCTGTAGGAAATATTCATAGGATATATGAAAATTTATTTAAAACCCATTATAAATGATTTTAATAGATTATTAAAATGAATGAAGAAGGATAAAAATTGTTACTATGGATATAAAATAATGTTTTTCAATGGAATGCTAAAATTCAGTTATTGTTGAACATAAAAGAGTAAATAAAATAATGATGGAGGATAAATGATAAATATGATATAATTAAATAAATTTTGTCTTAGAAGTCTATTTATTGTTTTTTATTTTAAATAGTGTGATCCTAATAAAAATACATGTAAATTATCTATTTTAAGATTTAAAGGCTATACCATGGAATAAACAATATTGAATAAAATGGATGAATTATTTTTGTAGAAGTTTTTTTCAAATGATATTTGATTATATTAGTTATGGATGATTTATGGATTTTGATATGATTTTGTATATTATAGGTATTGATTATCTTAAGAGTTATTAATCAGATAATAGAATAATTAACTTATGATTTATATTATATTGGAACTATGTAAATATTTTTTTGTATGTGATGTGGTTGTATTCAATCAATATTTTGTATATTTTTGTAAAATTTACAAAAATAATTTTCTTTAATGGAAAATTAATTTTAAAAATATTGATATTACATTTAATCATCAAAACATTACTAGTATTGATAACCTTTATGTTAAATATTATATTAAATTTCCATTTAATAATATACAAATCATATTCTTTTATTTTTTAAAAGATAAGGGTTTAATTAAAACCTTAGGAAAAATTCAATTTAATGGTTAATTTTATTAGAATTATGTATGAACATTTTTTGGATCATTATATTATTTTTATTAATATAGGTTTAATAAAAATGAAAAAAAAAATTCTTGGTGATAACATATTCCATCCATCAAGTATACTGTTGTTAAACCCATGACAAATGGATGATAACGGTATAACACATACAACCAGAATACATGATGTACTTGATTATATGTCAATATTTTTTTAAATTAATTGGATAATAATAAATAATTATATTCCAATAATGATTTTTATTAGGAATATTGATTAATCTATTATATTGGATATTTTTTTGGGACCGTATTATTATTGGAAAACTTTTATAAATAGTCAAAATGACTTGTCACACTCTTATAGATATTGATATGAATTATAATTGATTGATAGTACTTTTGGTATGATGAAAACTCATTTGTGGATATTTATTTATTGGAGTCATTGATGAATTGTATATTAATTGAATAAAAAAAGAATAAAAATTTATAATATTATATAAAATTAAATAAATTAGGTATATTTATTATACTCCTATAAAAATATATAATTTTCAACATTACGAATATAGATCCTAAATAAAATCCTATGTCATCGATATCTGTTAAATATAATACATTATTTTATAGCATCAATGATTTATAGTTTTTATTCCCATAACATTACATTGATCATTAAAATTCATTTTTTAATGACCTCCTCCAATTTCATTAATTATTTGTACATTTCTTCTAGGTACATATCATCACATTACACTGATTTTATACAACATTTAATCATATTTATGTGTTACTCTATGCATCCATTATACTTACATTTCCATATTATTAGGATTATGGTTTATTAAAACTCTAACGATGAGTGTTTAAAAAAATTATTTTATAAATTTTCAATCTCTTGAAAAAAATTCATATTTCAATATTAACGAATCAATTAGTTATAAATTTATTTATTGTAATACAATAATTAAATTAAAAAATAAAATAGTTCATAAAACACAATTATTCTAAAATATATTCTATTCATGCCTTTCAAATGTTATATAATATTATTTTTACCAATTTGAGAAAATATTTTTTATAAAAATAAAATTTATGAGATATCTATTAGAAAAATATGTTAGGGTAATTATGTTGGGATATTTATGATAATTTTATTTTTTCAATGAATAATGAAAACCTAGGAATTTGTATTGAAAAAAAATTCAATTAAATTATTTATGATGATAAATAATATATTGAAAAGGTTTTATAAATATATTTTGTAATTATAAATTAATTGATCTCATATATGCCATTGGTATATATTTCATAATGAATTTTGTAATTAAATATTTCTAGTCTTTTGAACATCTACTATATGAAAACCAACATTCTCATCACATCTTATGGATAAATTTTAAATTAAAATTATTACATATGATAATTTAATTGGGATAAAAGGATAACATATTTTTAAGAAGTTTTATTTATATTATGTAATTTAATTAGCATTATTTTTTTTTCAATAATGATTATTGAGAATTGAAAAAATTTGTTATCACTATTTTGTTTTAAACGATGTTACGTGTGATAGATATGCTTGTCTACAAATTCATATACCAAAATGATTATATTTTTAATTAAGAAATATTATATAACATTTAAAATTAGTATGAATAAATTATCTGTTAAATATCACATTACTTTTTGTCTTATAGTTTTGTTTACCTATGTAAATTAATTAATATATGTATCCTTGGTAAAACAATTGTTTATTGAGAATGATAATATTTTCCAAAACCAATTGGAGGGGAATATTTATAATTTAAAAAAATCCAGGATCAGTAATGGACTTTTTTTCTATTTTAATTAATAAAAACCATTATATGAATGAATTTTTCCAAAAAATATTTCGTGGGATCCACTCACCTTACACTTATGGGGTTACCTCATATCCTCTCTTCTTCACACCATCACACCATTTGAGATTAGACAATACCTAAACATATAACATCCAAAATTAACTCATAGATTCATAGAATCCTTATTTAGTTAATAATTCCAAACTATAATGGATTATATGAAAACCATAGGAGGATACCTGAAGATGATAAAACATTCTCCATAGGGTGTTTCTATTTAATTACATCCCAACCATTCTTAAAATATTATTATACATACTTATATAATATCCTCAATACCCTAAATATACATAAATGTTATTATTAAATGTTTATGTTCTACAAATATTTCCACTTCCATCAAATGTGTTATGAAATCAATATCCCTATGTAAGATATACAACTTCTTTGCAATCTTTTTTCACTAATTTTTTTATTTACTCCTCTCACAGTTGTTTATTATGATATATATAAGGTATATATATATAATATTTTTAAAATAATTATACCTATCGAATATATATATAATATATGAAGTTTTAGTTTCATGTTGCTATGGGATTGGATAACATTTATTATGTGTATAACAGACTACAACAACTAGAAGTTATATGATTATTTTTTACGTAAATAATTATATGGACTTTAATGAAGATAAAGTTAATTAATATATGTTATATACATGAAATTATTTCAATATTGATTAAATATTTATAATTTTGAAAATATATTACATATATTTCTTCTATACACTTTTTCTAAATGTTGAATTCATCTAGTTTACCAATACTACAAAACTCTACTATCAATTAGGATTAGATTCCTTGTTAGTAGTGATAGTGTAATAAATAAGACTAAAATTTTGTTCTCATGGGTGTAAATTTACTATATACATTTATTCACATTATATAGTCTTAGAAATTTCCATGGTGTTTTTATTCATCAATTAAAAAAACCATTATTTTTTGTTTTGTATGGGTATAAATGTATGTCTCGATCCTTATTTTGAATAATTATAATCTAACTACCAATATTCAAAATATACACCACGGTCAATTCTAAATTAAATAATTCATGCGTACATTTATATTAATGATGAATTATAAACCATGAATTAATAGAGAAAAAATATTTTTTAACTATAAAAACCCATGTATATATAATGAAATAATCAACATATAGATAACAGAAATAGTTTCCTCTTAAAATAATTTTAATATATCGGAAAAATTTCAGTTTATTAGCTTTGGAGGAGTTGATGTATAACCCCCATTAATTTAAAATAATGATTCTTTTTTCTCTCTCTCATATTTTGATTGAATCACATTGTATCTATTTAGGAATTTACCCTAAATTAAATTTGAAAATAAATTCTTTTAAGATAATTTTCTTAATCAGTAAACATTACATTTTATAACCCTACAATACCATATCTATGATTCATTTGATTTATAATTTAGATTGTTCCCATTATATATACATAAATAATTAGGATATTGATTATAGAACTTTTCAAAATATTTGATATATATAATTATCTAATAATTGTTCACATAAAATAATTTTTTTGAAAAAAAAAATCAAAACAAATTTTTCGTAAATAAACATAATAGTGGGATAATTATCATTTCATAATTAAAATTATCATTGATGAATAATCAAAGATTTTAAAATAATAAAATTCTTTTAAACATAGAATTGGAATTTTCAACAATTATGGACAAGACTCCTTCAATTTGGGATAATTAATTGAAAATATATAAATATTCACTCATATTGTTTTTTACTGCAATACCCATATACCATTTAACATTGATTCTGGTGGAAATATTTCAATCAATAAAATCAAACAATAAATTATTTTGTGTTCATATTTTTGTTAGATAATTCATGTTAGAAACCAAATATTTGGGAATACAAATTTTTGTGATGTGTAGAAATTATTCAATATAAATGTTGATAAATATTATAAATTACAGGACTGATCAACTCAAAAAAATATTTTGTTTCATAGAATCTAAATATATGCTTTTTAAAATAATAATAATAAATGATAAAAAAATAGATATTCAAAAGTCCTTATCATTATAACATGGAAGGAAATAAATTCTATGAAAATTTATTTTAACCCTATCATTGTATTGATATTATTTCTTTAAATTTTTGTTTTCATGACATCGAATCATTCAATTATATCCTTTTTCAAAAAAAAACATGTAGTAATATTAAATTAATTATATTATTTTTATAGAATTTTAATATTTTTACCATTTTATACAAGATGAAACCTAATTTTCCATGTTGACTAGAAGATAAAATATTCTATAATTATTTCCATATTTTCATGGAAAATAATTATTTTATTTTTTATGGATTTATTCATCATTAATCAATATTTAATATTTTATTTCTTTCATGGAACAATATTAATTGAAAAATACTAAAAAATTCCCTCCTTGATAATACGAAAATTGGAAAAAAAATATACTTTGGGTAGAAATGGTTGGGAATGCCCATAGACTATTTGTTCATGGGTCTTGACCACATATGATAGAAAATTAATCTATCCAATACGAAAATAGAGAATCATACATCAGGAGATGGACATCCTTTAAAAGTTACTTTTACATAAAAATATGTTTCTTGGAAAGAGGGTGGGAGTTATCTCCATGTGATCCCAAGAGAGTGGGGTGGTATAAACTAAATATATAAATAACCCATTAATCATTAAACTAAATTCAACCTCATGCCTCAAATAATGATACATAACACACTATTAACCATGTTGAATGTGTTGGTGTACGAGGTTCATTATCTATGTATGTTAATACCCTAAAAATTGCAAGTAAAATTTTCTTATTTAAATGAAAATTTTAAAATTCTGTGAAAATTAAAGGAATTTGATTCGGAGTCCCATAGTGCCCGAAATTATTTTATGAACTTTAATTCAGGTACGTTCAGTTAAAATGCAAGTGGATTTCTCTAACGTTTGAACTGGTGCTCAGAATAGAAATTTGAGGGCACCGTTGAACTCACAGTACCAGAAGTCGCTTAAGAATAACATCACGTCGACCACCGTATGATGAGGGTGGAAGTTAGTTTTTCACTTATTTATGAAGGAGTAAAATAAAATAAAATTGAGTAACATTTTATTTTCTTTTGAAACTCCCATGTGGTTGTTAAAATGTGGGGACCACAAACACAAAACCTCTCATTTGAGTGTTGAGAGATGGGGACCATTAGAACTAAACCTCCCATGTGAGGTTATACAGGTGGGGACCACCAAACATAAAACCCCAAATTTAAATTTAAGGGTGGCGACCACCCGAACCCTCCTAATGTGAGAAACCTCTTGAACTCCCTCTTTAATGAGGGAGGTGACCTTTAGGTTTCCATAAAAATTATTATTCCAACCTCAATGAAATTATGGTTCCAATTTAAATTTTACCAACAATTAAATTTGGGAAACACATCATATTGGCTACCTTCTCTTTTTGGTGGAATTGGGGAAAGTGTTGGAAAAGGGATATTTGGATGGAACCATGGAGGAATTATTCTTCCCCAATGAAGAACAATCCTCCAACAAAGAACAACGATGCATGACTTTGAATTCTTCCTTAGGACATCATACAACGTGGGATGTCTTCAATTGACGATCATCCTTCGCTCCTCATCGACGTCAAAAAATGAACGAGGTAGTGGTGTGTTTTAAATTAATCAATGTTAAATTTATTGTCACATAAAAATATTACCCTTTAGTCCCATGTAACCACCCTAACATGGAGGGTACAGGCCAAAAACACATATATCGAACCCTCTGTAAAAATTATAGTTCTTTTGTGTGTTTTTCAAGATGCTGACAGCAACTGGTGTAGGTGTTTGGCACCGGTGGAACTCAAGAACCATGAACAACACCACGGTTGGTCACGATAAAGGTGACAAATAGAGGGTGGATGGTTAAGCTGGCTGTCGGTGTCGAGATGGATCATGTCTGCGCCGCACGACCATCTACGACCATCCACCACCCCGCGGCATGTGCCATCCCGTGTCCTTACCTGCCATGTGGCCTCGCCGCCCTGCGGCCCTTGAAATCCCCTCACGGCCTCGCCACCTCACGACACTATGTGGCCCTCGCGTGCTCCGTAGTCTGGTGGCCTTGTAGCCCCTGCAGCCTCACCGCCCTACTGCCCTCTCCGGACCACATGCCCCCCAGCCTTTGTCATCCCACAGCCCCATGTCCCCCACTTCCTATCCTCCTCGCAGACCTCTACAGCCTAGGGCGGCTTCGCCACATTGTGGCCCTCTATGGCCCCCACAACATCTATAGTCCCGCGGCCTCGTGGCACCCTCCACCTCGCCCCCATGCATCCCTCTGCGACCCTTGCCACCTCGCCACACCATTGCCCTCTAAGGCCCCTGTGGCCCTCTGCATCCCTTGCGGCCTCCGCTGTCCCGCAACCCTTTGTGGCCCCTGCGGGCTTCACCACCCTTGCAGACCCTACGCCACACTCATGGCCTCACGCCGCTCTGCAACCCCCGCACCGCCCTATGCAGGCCAGGCTAGACCCAACGGGCCAGTTTAACCCAAACCGGGTCAGGTCGACCTAGGCCAGGTCGGTCTGGGTCAGGCAGACCTGTTCGGACCGGACCCGGACCATCTTTGACCTTTTCTCTTTATCGTCCATAACATTGGGACCAGACGACCATTTGATAACCTGTCAACAACTTTATAGACATTGGATTGAGATGGTCTCTTTGGTGTACCCCCACTAGAGTTGTCGGTAATGTTGGGGTATGGTTGGGTTGGATATAGCACCAATCCAATAGGGTTATCAGGACTAAAAGGATAACAACAAACATACTGGGCATCCGATTGACGCACCATCTATTTCATTGAGAACCCTCTGATGTGGTGTTCCATTGAGATACATCATCATTGGAAATCATGGAAGTTCGTGTATCAAACATTACCATGATGAACAGACCCTCCTGGAGATGATCAATCTTACAATGAGAACCTAGTAGCTAGCTATGATGTAAATAATAAATTGTGATCATGTGTAGGTCAGCACCGAGTGATCATGTGTGGGTCAGCACCAAGCGATCTGGTGTGGGTCAGCACTGAGTGATCATGTGTGGGTTAGCTCTGAGAGATCATTTGTGGGTTAGCACCTAGTGATTATGTGAGGGTCAGTATTGAGCGAACCTATGCGGGTCTTTAGTAGAGGCTCTTGACAAAATAAGATGATCTAACATTATGACTAATCATTTGTACCTTTGTACTTAAGTTATACCTAGTGTGAGCAATGTCCTTACCTGAGCGGTACATTACCTTGTAGTAATACCTTGGTGGTTTTCTTCTATGTGGCATACATGAGTGGTACTTACCATCATGGTACTCCTTCCACGGTGGAAGAGTTGAGATTTTGGCTTTTGAGTTGGACTATGTGTGTCCTCATGATTGAGATTGGTATACACTAAAACTTAGGTATATGTATGGGAATTTACCTAAGTAGTGTTTCAGTTTTTTTGATGCTCTTTGGTATATCTTTTGTGGATTTTGTGTGACCTTGAGGGTCTCAGGGTCCCTACTGTGTATCGTTATACTCACCCCTACACGGGTTATGCTCACACCTCATTTTTCTTTGGTGTAGACAACTGATAGTGCTGACCTATGATGAGAGTACAAGTACTAGAGCTATCTCAAAGGAGGACCATCAATGAGGCATACCCCAGAGATGACCAATCAAGAGATGTACCTACCCTTCCAGTAGGATCCTTGGTGGGTGTTCACAGGAGTTGTTCTAGTTTACTTGTACTTTTAGTTTATTGTACATTCCAGTTGGGCTTCTATTCTAGACCCTATTACTTACTGCAATCACTATGTTTACTATTTCAATTACTTGATTTCGTATCTATTTGTGTGCTTGGTTGCATGTGCTTACATGTTATAAAGGAAACTCCTTCATAGTTTTAGGAAAAATGACTTTGGTGCTAGTCACTACCCCAAGCATATAGAAAGAGGTATTGGATAGTCACAACACGGGCCCTAGGGTACAGGTCGTGACAATGTAGTAGTGGGAGGAAATTGTTTATTTCAATGGTAGTATATCTCAAAACGTGAATAATTACTTATTAATACACTTTTATTTCAAATGATTATTAAAACAATGGAAATAGGTTCTATAATGCATTATTTAATTTTATAACGTGGAAACACTTATCTCTCTTGACCTATCCATATATTATCCATCCCTCGTGATTTATCCCTCCAAAATATCCTTTTGTTCATTAACAACATTACAAATGGTTATTTCCAATGCTTTGAAATATTTGTTTTTCTCCTAGAGAACCTACATTTATGGAGAAGCCACCTGCTCACCACTGACCCGACTCTAACATGGCCTCCACACCTCCCAGCTCACAATACGCCAATGTGAAATATCTTCCTCCTCACAATCCACCTTCTCTGACTTATCTTCGGTGTGGCCACCCATCAATCCCAAATCCTCTTCCTATCATAAATAATGACTGAGATAATCTCTTTTAACAAAGGTTCCAAGGGTGATGAACACAATAAAAAATAGTTTTGGATTCATTGAGTTTGTATTATCTGATATGCCACCCATAGATGGAATGCATGTTCATTTCATGTCTATTTCATATAAGATTTTCCTTAACTCCAAAGCTATTCAAATACATTTCAAGAGGGGAAGAAGTATTAAAATCAATACATCTATCAAGAGAATCAAATTTAAGTAGGATCTAACTTTCAAAAAGATATCAATGATAATGTGAAAATAAAAATAATTGATTTCTCAAAAGTAAACATATATTTTCATATAATCCTTAACTTCATAACTAAATTTTAGACTATATGTGTCTGATGCTTCCTGAATTAAATCAGGCCATATTTGCTAATATAGTATGGACTTTGCATGGACATCCATACCATCTCTTTAAACCTTGTTGAGTCTTAATATTAGTGCTATCATATTTAAATTATTATTATATTTAATACATGGACACCATTATTTTCATTTTATAGCAATATTTATTAAATATTCCAAATATAATCCACCTAAATGTTATTTATATTATTTTATATAAATTGATCATATTTTGTCATATTTAATGAAAATACACCCATCATAATGATTCCAAATACACCATTATGATGATTAAATTAGTAGTGTTTTAGAAATATTGGGTGAGATGATGTAATTAAATAACCAATTAAAATATTAAAAAAATATAATTTTTGTCTTTTTCTTATTTTGGAATCAAATAATTAGCTTATTTATATTTATTGAATTTGTGTGTTATAAACAGTTCAATTGGAATTAGTGTAATTATATTGTTAATTTGGTTGAAATTTTAGAAAATCACTAAGGATTCATTTGTTATAAAAAAATATAGGATTCGGTTTTTTAATCTCTCAACCATCATATCTTGGATTTGTGATAACAGTGATAGCTAATTTCACTTTTATTTTTTGTATGATTAAGTGGTGATTCTTTATATTATTTAATCATTCTATAATTACAGATTTTTTGTTACATCTGCTACTATTTTTTTAGGATTTTACTCTAATTATTATGAGTTGATTTTCCTTGAAATGTTTTAAAGGATGGTTATTGATGTGTTAGAACTAGGAATTTTATGTAATATATAATAAAACTATGAATTAGTTAGTTAAACCTACTCAGATGAAAAATTTGTTAAGTCTATATGTATGTTCTTTTTAAAATTATATTTGATTTTAGTGTGGTATTTTATTGAATATTATTTAATATGGGAACCATGTATCACTTTTATGAATGTCTAGGGACAACATAGTGTGGTAACCTATAGTAGTTTACAAAAATGGTTGAACAAGTGATGCTAATTTCTAAAATGGTTGGATGATTATTATTTTATTTCAACATTCTCAGTAACATTTATTAATTTATTATTAGTCATCTATAATATAATCGTAAAATGAAATATTGAATTTTAATTTAGAATACAACATGTTTTTAATAGGGTTCACCTCACTAAGGATGACTACATCCTCAGTTCATGGTGTTCCTTATCCTACTCACAAATAACTATAAATTTATTACTATTTTATAGATACTAACAATGTTATGATGTTGTAACTTCTAAAAGATCCTACAAACAACCAGAGATGTATAATTATTGAATATGAAATTGTAAAATAGGAAACATTTTAATAAAAATCAATAATAAAAATCATGGGTTTCTTCGAACAAGATAGATCATGATTTTTTACTACTCCTACTAATAATTCTCATTGTCTGCATTAAACACTCAAAATATCATTACACATAAATAAAATAATTAAAAAAAACATTTTAGTTCCTCAGTTTCACTCTTAGTATTCATATTATATAGTAATATATTTCAACTTTTCTTATCACATCAAATATTTTTTAATTGTACACATATTGATTCAGTCTTATAAATTAGATGCAATATAAGAAATTACATATCGTTAAATTTTCATTTAGCCATCAAGTAAATAATTATATTAGTATGAAAAATTGAAATGACCCACATATTGTTGTGTTTCCCTGGGTTGCAGTGGTACCTACCGCAAAACATCCCCATATTACACATTAAGAAATGGAATTCACATCATGGAATAACTATATTAAAAATAATTGATTAATTGAATGTGGATATCCTCCTTATATATCTCTATGAAATATATTTTCACTTCTAAGCATGTTTAAAAATCAATCTTTATATGTTTTATCATAAAATTCACTGATTCTTAATTTAACATGTTATTATTATGTTTAGGGAATTTAAAAAGGATAACCTACACCTTAATTTAATATCTTCGCTAAAATATATATTTAAAAAATTATCTTAATGTTAATATTTATAATGAATTTATATGTCATACATACTAAACAATTCATAGATTTTTGAAAATAAATCCAAATGATCCTGATTAATTTTCATGTTATTTAGTCTTAGGATGTGGATAAAAATCTAAATATAATCAATTTATTTTTGGTTATGGATTCAAGTGTCATTTACCATGTACTGTTGACAAATAGGCCATATATATATAATGAAATTATATATCAAATCAATTCCCATATTTTATTAAATGTTGTTTCTTATGAAGCATGATCTTGGATAATATACTTCTATAACAGACTAACGATGTTTGTTTACTCATTTGTAAATATTTCTTTGCACACTATTTTATAAACATTTACACAAGATACTTGTTTAGTGGACTATATTTCATTCAATTAATACATTTTCTTCATTTTCATTATTGGATTCAATAACAAACCAAATTTTTATACATTTCTAAAAATACATTTTATTATTATCTCAACATTATATATTAAAATTCAAAAAGTTTCTGAGTACTTTTGTACCTTGAAACATTATAAGATTCCCAATTTTATTCATTATCCCAATTAGTGATACAAATGTATATTCAATAAATGAAACAATATAGAATATATATATATATATATATATATATATTAATTCTTATATTATTTAAATTATTTTGAATTGATCATGTTTATTTCACTAATCAAATTAATCCATACATAATGAAATGATTATACTGAGACTGAATCACACTATAGATAAATTACAATTTGGTTTAGCAAGTCCAAATCTGATGCAATATATTTCATGTCACATATTGCATAATTTTTATATGATAATAGATAATATGTAGTAATAGATTTAATATTGTAATAGAATTTACATCAATCCTTCATCAAATCATGGATATCATTAATATATTTAAACTGTGGGTAGATTGGATTTTTTTCTCAATATAAAAAGACATATTTCCTTAAAAACATATAGCTCGTATATAGTGTATTTTACATTAGACATCAAATAAACAATATATTTTTTCAAGAATATAAATTACAAAAACATAAAAAGGGAATTCTAGGAAGGTTCATTTCTTCAAACTCATTAATAATAATAGAAGGGATATTTTATTCTTAAACTACATTATTGAATCTTATTAATGGATTCTCATCAACCAAAACCTCAAAATCCTGAATATAATCACTTAATAATTTTAGAAGAACAATAATTTGTTTATAGTCATAGAAAAACATCTATTTGAAAATAAACATATTTATTTCAAAAAACATAAATAGAAACATTCATCATCTTCTAATAATACTGAACATCCATTATTCCACACTGTACATAATCTAAACATCATCTACTACCACATGAGGTTCTTAAATCACATCATTTATTGTATGTTTATCATTACAAAAAGTCTATTGGATCCCATCAAATTTGACTACATCGACATGTGAGGAAGGACCCTCTACACCAGCTATTATAGGTAATGGATGTATAATGATATCATCATTTAGTAATTTATAAATTTGTTTTATTTGAACTCATTGAATTATCTTCATTGGATCACATTGGTTTCCCCATACACAGTTGAAATTTAAATTATCATGTGATCATGGGATAGAGTTCAAAGCTTTCTGTATTAGGAGATAAGATGTATTAACTAGGGTTTTTACTCACTGATTTCCTTCTAATTTCATTAAAGTAAATATCATTCTAGAATAAATAATATCATATTGAAATAATGATATTCCTGATTGATGGGATCTCATCTGAGAAAGATTCAATGACCATTAAGGTATTCATAGTGACAGTATTCCTTTAGTATCTCAATTAAAATGTTTTGGTTATTATCCTAATAATTTTTTAAACTCCAACTATTAGTTAAATTGATTTTATTGAAGGTGTCTTAATAATATAAAATCCCCAACTTCTTATAAATATATATTGACAAATATATCATACATTATATCAAACATTTAGTCTAATATATTACTCATTGATTATTCTTTATTTAGATAAATAATTTATTGAATCTATAAAAAATGTTTTTTATGGAATGATTTATATGACTAACTGAGATTATTTTCTTCAATGATTTTCATTAACATTATATTCCTAATAAATCATATATATTTTGTTAATTGATGATATCTTTATGGTGATATTAAATACATTAAATATTGAGGACTATATGAATATTGTAAACATTAAAATAGATATATGTTTGAAATGAAAATTATATAATTTGTTTTCAAATATATGTGTTTATGATTATTTTATTTAATCATTGTTATTGTGAAAACATTGGGAAATTAATAGAAATGTTTTATATATATATAACCAAATATATAATTTAAGATACTGAATAATAAATTTATGATTAACTTATCAAATTTTTTTTCTATTCTCAATCCTCTATTACTCATAAATTTTAATTTATCATATTAATTCCAATGTGGGAATATTCTATACTATACATTTATAATAACCTACATAGTAGTGGGATCTAATTAAAATATTTCCCATGTATAATTTAACTATATAACTCTTATTACTAATAGGTAAATATCTAAATATTTTAGTTATATATGAGATTAATTACTATATGGATAATCTATAAGAATAGTTAACCATATTGAATGACATAATGAAACTATAAAACAAAACTACTGAATATAATGACTATAAAAGCTTCCTCTACATAGATTATAATTTCATCATGGTTATGGTTGCAACTATAAAACATATTTATGTATGTGTATATATAAATCATTGTTATATAAAAGAAAACTAGTTAATGTTTTAGATTATAGTAAAGAAAAATTCATACTCAATATATATGGGACAACCCAACACCAATGATTTTGCATTCCAAATAATTTTATTGAAAATTAAACATAAAATATTAAACAATAAATTAATCTATACGAAATCATACAATGATTCAAGATTATTATATAGAATAAATCATTGAAGGACCATAATAAATTTTTGTGAAACATATGACAAGGCCAGGATATATATTAGAAAACATAGCATTTATAATTTTATTCATTTAAATTTTAATTGAAAATAGTTATAATTCTTAGCGATCTTAAAAAATTCTTATATACATTTCATATTGGGAATATAATGGAAATTAATTTCGTAATAATGTTTTCTCCCAATTTGATAGTGTTTTAATATATAAATCATTTTCAAGAGTTACAAAATAAATTAAAAAATATTTTCATTGATTTGAAAAAAAACATTTAAACCATACACGAATGTTGTAATTTAATTTCAACATGAAAAAAATGTGCAAGTCATGATTTATTAAAATCAATCATGTCATGTATTGATTTATCCAGAGATTCATGATGAAACATTGTGGTGAATGTGTTGAAATACATTCAATATAATTTGAAAAAAAATCAATATTAATGATCATCTTCTTCAGTACTAGGTTGGACATATCAATCAAAATATTTTTCTTCATTGTTGGTAATGGGGTAATGTATCATTTATTGTTTATAGTTGAAACAACGATCTAATATATATAAGAAGCCATTATATCTCAGTTACTTTTTACATTATTTCTTTATTGGTTGTTTCTTATGAAGTGGCTAGATTTAGCCACTGCCATCAAATATAATAAGTTTGATTTTAGATTATGGTAAAATTTATTATTATGTTTTTGTTTATCCCAATTTAAATTATATATATTTTTTGGATTCCTTATATAACTATATAGAATTTTGGATTACATTGACATGGATTCGGGTCACAATTGTTAAAGGAAACATACATTTGAATTCATAGGTATTAATATACATATATACATTCCCTTTTATACATATTCACTCAAGAAAACAAGAATATTTATATTGGGGCTATTATATATATATATATATATATATGAAAAATGTATATTTGTATCACAATAAAAGGATATATGCAAGTATGAAAATATATCTAACTAACCGCTTGTGTATATTTTTCCCTAAGAAGTTTTACAAAGGGGATTTTTTTCTTCAAATATATTTGATATTGAATATGAGTGAATATAGGCAAAATCAGGACTCTATTAGTCTTCATAAAATTCCTCATGGCATGAGGTTGATGTAGGTTTCCTTTTCCTAACCCGTTATTTGGAATTCCATAATTTCATGGTTATTTTAAAAAAATGTTTCCATTATTATTTAATTTTAAAATTATATGAAATTTTTTTAGGATATTTTACATAATTTAAATGATTTCTCTAATACATTAACATGGAATACTTTCTAGTAAGGTATCCAAACATATTCATTGCTATCTGAACTACATTCCTTTCTTTTCATGACTTTTTCAACAACCATATAAAATATATTTGAATCCCAAAATACATCATTCTATCTTATTAGTGGATGCCCACCAACCTGAACATCCAAATCCCTTTTATCATCCCTCAAATTTCATTCAAGCAAAATAATTGGACATTGCACATCAAAACACCTTCTATATGAACCTCAGCAAGTTTATTTTTATCATCTTAAATCGACTCATTCAACGTATCCATATGAGAATAAAAATATATTATTCGTCCACATATATACTCAAAATATAATCATCTACTCCAAATGGATCCCAGTGCTCTGAATTTATAGTATTTTTATACTCATGAGCATATATTTTTTCCCCATAAGATCAAAATTCATCAATAGATGATGTAGGTGTTTCTACCTTATCCACTATAGATAATTCATGAGTTGAATAATCATATATATATTTATTCACTGGAGTATCAATATAGATTTCATCAAAATTATCTTTATCATATCCTTTATTTCTAATATCCAAATGATTTCTCTTGGATGATTTAATAAATAATATAATGCTTCTTCATTTATTAGCTACTGAAATTAAATTGCGATGCAATTTTATTAGATGATGTGAAACTACATGTATGTTTTCAAATTGATAAATTAGAACCTATGTATAAGTATATAATTTATTTTCAGTGATCTATGTGAGAAATTATAAGTATATCCCAATATATAAATATTTTGGTTTATCTTATAACATTTTATTATGAAATTAAGAAAATAAATGTATTTAGTCAATAAATTTTCAAAATACTCCACCTGTTGTAAAATCCCTACAAAAATAAGAATAACGATGTATTTCTATTGTAGTTCTAGGTCTTATACACAATACCCCCTGATTATTTAAGTCCAAATTGAATGAAATATATCATCATCTGAAATTAATTAGATATTATTCTATATCATAGTGATAAAAATGCAATATCCTGCAATTGGTATGTATAAAATTTCATATACGTTAATAGTAGAACTGATATATTCTTAATTTTAGTGGAGAAAATATACTCATGTTGAGAAAACATGAACATAGAATTATCCTAATAATATTATACATACAAAATGTAATTATTTTTTTATGATAAAAAAATCCAGGATATCTTGGAAAATTATTCAGTAACATATTTATAAATTTAATCATAATATAATATACTACCTTATATATAATAATTGAGCTATAATTACCAATGTTACTAGTTTTCTTTGAACTGATTAATTAAACATCATCAGTTATATTTTCATTCCTCGGAGATGGTTGAAGGTTCATTGTTCAAGCGATTGGGTAATTGGCTTCAACAGATTTATAATTGAGTGAGAAATAGAGTGAAATATGTTCTTTCATCAATATCTATTATCTAATTTCATGAAATTTAATCTCATAGAGTAAATAATATAATATTTAAATAATTATATTAGAAATATGTATGCTCTACATTTAGAAAGATACAATAACTATTTACACATGACTAGTTATGTGAATCCATTAGTGTTATAGTTGGAATGGGATATCTATTTTTCATTAGGCTGATATGAGTTGTTGGATTATTTATGGTATCAATAAAATTCATAGGATAATGAGATATTTTTTAAAATATATGTTTAGTTTCTAACCACAATTAAATAGAACAAAAATTATGATATTTAGTTAAATACATTATTAGTTTTATAGATATGAAAATGGCTATGTTCAATAGTCTATATAATCACCAAGGATTTCAATTAAATGAGACTAAATTAATTTTTATGGAATTTAAATAAATAAAATTGAACACAATGTGGTAGATTCTAATTAATGGAGTGTTATAGATAATCTATTTTGTATAATATTGGATAGAGTAGGTTGATTAGTGATTGATTGGTTATATTATTAATATTACTATTAATTTAGGACATGATAAGATCACATGTACAACATATGTGTTAGTCATTATAAAAGAATTCTAGATATTGCAGGTGATTTTAGAGTAATATGATTCAGTTATATATTTGATATGTTACTTTGATTTTTTCCTTAATCATTTTGTTATACAACATTATATTGAGATGGTTAAAATATGTCAATGATGATTCCTATACATAGAACCCAATGGAAAAACTATGGGACCCACTATTTTTTTTGGAAATTTATATTATACATTGCATATATATTTCTTTATAAAAGAAGATTTAATATTTAAATATTATTTTGGATCTCATTATTATTTTATTAAAGAAATAAATTTCATTAGTAACGAATACTCCATAATAGAACATCAATTATATAGATTTGTTATTTATAATAAAACCTTTATAATAAAGTTATTATATAGTATACTAAGAAAATTACTAATTTGTTATAGTGAAATCATTAGATATTCCAATTATATTAATAATACTACTTTCTAGTCTATTTCATAGAAAGATTATTTGTGTTATAAGGACTCTGTAAGTTTAAAAAATTGGGAGATAATGTCTTCTAATAATTTCCAAATTTAATTATATGTTATATTATAAATTAAACAATTATAACTATCTACTTACGATCAAACATTGTAGGTTGCTGAATCAAGCTAGTTATGACAGTACATGATAATATGATATTATTTCATTAATATAAATGTTACCATATTATTTATTTTCCCATGAATTAAATAGTTATAGGGTGTTGTAACTATGAATAACTGAATGAATTCCCTTAAAATGTTAAACATTCACTACTATTGGACAAATTATCAAAAATACATTAAAACACATTGTATGATCGTACACTATAACAATGTTTATGAAGTAAAAACTCAAAAATGGTCTATATAATGATTAATTAAAAATTGTATCCCTAATTACAAAAAAGTATAAATATGGTAAAATATTTCGAAAACCCACTTTCTATGTTCTATTAGATTTGTATTATAAAAACTACATAAATCAACATGTCATACACTAGGAGGAATAAAAAAATTACATAATCAATGAAATCCAAAAGGACCCCACAAGACTATAGGCTGGAAACTACCATTGAAATAAAGAATTATCTACTCACAATAATTTGTATTCCTCATCACATCCAAGAGATTTATTTCCTTGATATTTATGATAAAATTTTTATTTTACAGAAATTTGGGTGTTTTAAATCTACTTCAATTTCGTCCAATTTTAAAAATTATTATCATATTTCAAGAATACATTATTGATTTCATTTTATGATTTTTTTTTGGGAATTTTTGGGACTCCCATGTATAATATTTATCACTTTATCGTATTAATTATAATTTATCTTCCAACTTCAATATATTAAATAATTCATATAATAATATTATCACGATTATTCCCTATTAACAGATTATAGAGTATACAATATATATTTAAAACAATCCTAGAAAAAATGTTGTGGAGAATAATTCGTAATAATCTTTTAACAAGCACACCATTACATGGTGTATGGACAATCATGAAATAATTAATCTCTATAAAAAATAATCAACAGAATATCCGAATCTAAGAAGATAATTCTTGTATAAATTTAATATTTAAATACACAATACAATATATCCCTACAAAACATGTGATCTTTATAATTATACTTTAGATAATAATTTTTGAGCCCCACACAACAATATAAACACCTTTTGATACCCATCCAATTTCAAAATGAGAATATGAAGATAAATTTGTGGCATCCACCACCACTTATTATCCATTAATTTTTTAACTGATATTCATATATAAAATAATTAAACATTGTAAAATATCATTTTTTCAATTCCATAAAACATATTGCATATAACATGATGATTTATTACTCTTCCATTATTTTTTTCAACATAATCATTCTCAACCATGGATTCAAAAAATAACAAGTCTCTAGTCCTCATTATACATATGTAATAATCCAATAAAAAATTATTACATTATTTTTATTCATTATAGAAAGGTTTTCCATTTCATGTCCGGATCTTACCACTCACAGGTATTATTTACAAATATTCATTTTATGAAATATTAACAAAAAATAATATAAAGTGGTAGAAATATTCAAATTTAACTTCATATTAACACTAAATAACATTTTAGTAATGGGTAAGAAATCATGTTACATTCCTAAGGGGAATATATTACCCAAATACAATTATGAAAATTCCATAAATTATATACATTTTGTAATTAACTAATAAAATTAATAAAAATAATTATAAAATAATTATTAGAGAGATAAACTAAAAATTATATATGATTGGTTATTTTTTGTTAAATTGTTTTTTAGTCATCAATGTGCCTTATCTTTGTTCTAGGAGGACTACGAGGTCTAGTGTTTATTAGGATAAAAAATTTATAGATGTTTTTTAAGAAATAATGACGTATCAACAATTATAAAACATCGAAGATGAGTGATTATTATTTTTTGAATGTTGAAGACCTAACCATGGATGAAAAATGCCTCGTTAGACATATTACCATGGTTGAAACCGTGTCTATTTGAAAATTTCCATGGTTTTAAACCTCGAATATAATGATAATATAATATTGGTACTGATTTCTATAATTTAATAGCCATTTTAAAATGATGGATTTAAATTTCCACAGAATTATCTATATCCCCTGTTTTCAACAATGGATGTAGGAGTACATTCAGGGTAGAAACCATGGTTATTATTCTATTTCCCCAAATTAAAAAATAGATATATTTATTGTCTGTTATCCTTGCTAATAAGATCCAAAATTCCTCAAACCTTAACTATAAAAGATAACCATGTTTTTAAACATATAGACATATTTATAAATTAAAACATTAATCTGAATTTCTGGTAATGTTTATGAATCATTGAAAACATCATACAACCCCACATATTTCAACTAGACATTAAATTCATATCAAATGTTGCAGATATAAATTTTCCCAACCTAGTCTAGGAAATCTATTCCTATGAAGGAGGAATATAATTGATGAAAACTGAAGACACTCACTTATTATATCCTTCTATGTGATGCTATTATAAAATGTTATGTTTTTTTGATTACTCAGAGCCCAAAAAAAGAGATAATTAGTTCTAAAGAAACCAACCATAAAGGTTTCCATGGGTGAACCCACCCCTCATTGAGTTATTGGCTAACGTAATATTTATATTCATTATTATATAAGTTATAAGCTTATTTTTTATGTTTCTCATTGGAATAAAAAAATAAAATGGTTTTTTAATTAAATAAAAATAAATACTACCATATATTGGTTGTCCCTTTTGTCAGGTACTCAGATGACCAGATAGGGATTGATGGAATAGATAAATGGTTTTTTTAAAATTATCATAGACATAATCAAAAATATATTACCTCATATCATTAATAGTATATATATTATCATCCACATTAGTGATTTACTATGAGTGATACATCATTTTTTTGTATTACTATCATTAGTATAAGTGTTTAGTCTCGATAATAAATAAAAAATTATGGATCATTGTGAACATTTTGTCCACAAAGAGTTGGTCTATGATCCAAGTGTTCATGAAAAATTATCCTAAGAAGTATTGGATAAAAAAATAATTTTCCCTTGGGTTGTTCAGTTTATGGGACAACCAATAAAAGATGAAATAACTGAAAAATATTTTAGAAATAAAAAAATACCATTTTTAGGTTATGATATTAAGTAAATTTGACATATGTTCTCAATGGGAAAATGAAACATGAAAAGAGTGGAAGAACAAGATTTCGTTAATGGATAATCTTCACAGAGAAATTAGTAATCGGAAAATGATCCCCTAACGTATTTATAAAGCTATTTCCATTATTTAGGTCCATATAAATATATCATAATAGTTCAAATAAAGACATGCATCTATATCAAATCATCCTAGTATTCTACTTGATCAGAACCCATTCCAATGGAGGTCGTTTTCTTGTCCTTGAAAACATTTAATGAAAGAAAAATTAATACCATGAGATAGTATTAGAAGAAAATATATATAAATATGTGTATGAAAATAAATTCCCCAACAAGATAAAGCAGAAAAAGTTGTCTGAAGTCCGCATAGTAAAAATCACTTTGTGGACCATTTCTCTGAATGGTGTTCTACATCTTGGAAATGTACCTTGTGAAAAAAAATTATGGGATGAGATGCGGACACTAGAACTTAAAAAATAACCCAAAGTAGTTTTTGTATATGGATGATGATTTCATACCCCATGATCTACCTCACCCACAAATGAGATCAATTACAGGATAAGATGGGACTGCCAGTGCCAAAGGATGAAACCACAAGCATTTCAGTATCATACATTGATTTCAAGCATTGTGAATGAAAACCCACCACCGAAAAGGAAAAAAATTTACGAGATGATATTGTACCTCTTTTCCAACCAATGAAATGAAAATTTTTTATAGGGTTGTATGGTGACTTACACCACCATGGAATGAATGTCTCTGGTGAAGGAAATTTTTCATGGGTTGATGATTCATCTTTGTGTTCACATTAAAAAACCTAACAAGCTACAATAAAAAATATTCCCTACAAGTATATAGTTCCTAAAATATTCTATAAAAATAAAACTTATTGGGGATGATATAGGGAAACGAGTGATGATAATGAGATTGAAGAAATACATGCTTGATGAAGAATTTGGAGAGTGTTTTAGATAACAAGGATATAAAGAAACAATGTATCATTAATAAATAAATTAATTCATATGCTTGTCCACATATATACAATCCCTTTATGAAAATACTCTGTGATGTAAAAAAAAGATAACCCAATTTCTAACCAATATTAGACATAGAAAAATTTTATATGAGTATAACCATTTGTATGTGGAAAAGAGAAAAATGGGAGGAACATGACCCCCTGTAGGTGCTCTTGTGAATCTCACCTTTCTAGTGATTGAGGTGTTCCAAAATAATTTCACCATGATGAGGTACAATCCTAGTCACAACTCTAATACCAAATAACTATAAAATCATCCCTCCTAGTGTAATACACGTTCCATTTGTGTGATAGGAATAACTATTGACACACTTCACCTCTCTGGGATACAGTAAAATTTGAGGATATTGAAAAACTGATGCCCATTATCTCTCCCATTGGGTGTATAACTCATCCACCAATGAAAAAAAGGACAGTGTGATATTCATATCCACAAATTCATGTTATATCTCATATTTTTAATTAACCATGTTAGATTAGTGGTTACTAGAAATCATGACATATTCACAATCTTAATACCATGTGGGAATCCTCTTGAGTATAATCCCTAATAATATCCGCCTAAACAGGATCACTATGCAGTTTAAGTCCAAATTCAAAATCCAAAAACCTTAAAAGGGATAGACTCCCAATGAAGAAGAAAAAGTGTGGACCTCATACCTGGTATAATCCAAATGAAATAAACATAAAATTGATAACCTCGTATGTTTAGATCACATAATACTATGATAATTGGATATTTATTCCAAACTAATTAGGATTCATTGGAATAATCCTTTAGGTCAAAACACAACTCAAAAAATATCATGCTATTTTTTGGGAAACATTCTTGGTATCTTCATTCCAATATGGGATATCACACTTCATCCAGGTCCTTTTTTCTTCCTCGACGGGTGTCTCTAACTATCATTAACTAGGAAGCCCTCTCATTGAAGTCCAAAATCCATGAAATTAAACTGAATGGTTTGGTCCTTGTCACATGATCTTAAATGGTGATGTTTCTTTATTAAGATACATTGAACTAAGTTAGTTTTGATTACTTCCAAAAAGATACCTTGGAAGCCAATTTTATGGGATCTATTAAAAACTCATAATAACATCCTTCACCTGGGATGTTAGTAAATTCTGGATGGCCTAATTTTAAGGCTCCACATCATCCTAGTGAACAACTAAATTATCTATAGTATATTCATATTTAGGTTCCATTTATATATAATTTAATATACTTATAGATATCACTATCAATGGATAATCTCATATAAAAATAGACGATTTTGAACTTAGGCATGTTCATATTTGATATTTACCCCAGGGTGATCCATGTAATTCATTATTTTTATTAAAAAAATGAATTCAAAAAAATATATTAAGTCTATATTAGCGTCCCAAAATTAAAAATATTCCCACCCCCTAAATGGTGTGATGACACTAACCTCCCACGATGTCTACCAAAGGGAGTGCTTATGTGTCGTCGTACAAGTTCTCCAATAAAATTATTCTTCTAGAATGTATGTCCAAAATTCATTGTGCTTATGAGAACCTTTGGGTGGTTCTATATTCAATGAATAAACCACATTTGAAACCAATGACTGTCAAGAATGTGGAAGATAAGAATGATGAACCAGATACTATTGAATATTCAGCCCCCCCACAATCAATGCTACTATAATGGGTCACAAAAAATCATTATTTAGTTCTTATTATATGGTAAATAACCTATGTAATTTCATCAAAAACACATATTCATCCTGATTATTTTTATTAAATATACAATATTCATTATTGATATGGACATATAATGTTACTTATACTTTATTGCTATTTTTTAGTTCCCTACAATTTTTAACTTGTCTAATTCTTAAATCATCATTCCTTGTAGAAATGTTCATATTATTATTATTATTATGGATTGTCGTTTCTAGTAATCCATAATTTCATGTCTTCAGTATAATTTTTTAGATTGAATTCATAGCATCTCGTATTGAATTTACTATTGGATTATATATGATCTTGGTTAATGTGAAACGCCTGTTTATGAGCCAGGTGTGAACCCTAGACCCAATAGATGGAAATTGTGAAACAACTAGTTTTGAATCCCAATGGATCTACTACATATTCGTTGATAGAAGAATTATTGTTCTTTTACATGTTCACCCATGAGGGACAATTATTCCCTAGGTGTGGCACTGTGGGTGGGATCATTGAAAAAATATCATACCATGCCTTGGGTGATACTCAAAACCTAATATGAGATACATGTGAAAGGATCATATGTTCATTTTTATACTATACCATTAGGGATATTATGGACACCTAATATGGGTTTCCATGTATAGGATCTTTTTTATTGGCTATTTCTGGATATCATACAGTGGCCATTGGGGGTTTTTTTGGATCTCCCTATAAATGATAAGGATGATACATTAGAGTTGATGAATGATTTTGACTGGTTAAATGTGAATGATTATTTAAAATATGAATTGGTTGATTAATATAAATGTAATGAATTTACGAAACCCAATCACATTTTTGGGATTTCTCCACACTTTATGATTTATTTATGATAACACATGAACACACCATGTCACCACTTTTCGTCTTATCATTGTTAAAACTCCCATATTATGGCTGAAGCATGTTGTATTAGTAGGTATTCCATTATGGAATCTCAAAAAATGTATTGATTTAATTATTAGTTTCATTGAATTCGTTATTATTGAAAAAAAATCATTTTATAGTACACGAACATGATAGATCTAAACACCATTAATATAAGGCCCCAGCCTTAAACCTTACTTAATATTGAATTAAAAGAATAATTCACATTGAGGATCTTTTCAGGTTTAGAGTTTTAGAGAATTAGAACATAACTATTACATCTTAAAATATTACAAAGTAGGCACTTATACTAAGTTTCCATAATAAAAAAACTCTTGAAAGAAAAATGTCTAGTTCCATGTTTTATATAGTATGACATTCCCTTGATCCCATCCTTGACCTTATTCCACATTAAGTCCTGTGAATAACATTTCAAAAAAACATGGGGTGAGCATAAAAAGCTCAGTAAGGGATACACAAAGAATGAAAACTGTTAGTTTTTCAAAATCAAGTAAACCATGTATACTCTATCAAAGTAATACCTTCACCTTCATGAAGTAGTAAAAACTCTTCACTGAATAAAGTATCATTACTTTCCTTTTTGTAACCAAAGGATTACCATAAAATCCATAAAAATAACACATAACATATATAAAGGTAACTTGGGACATAAACATACTTAAGTGGAATAACCATACGGTCGACTTCCACACATATCACTTAATGGAATAGCCATACGACCAATTTCCATACATACTTAATGGAATAGCCATACGGCCGACTTCCATACCCAATGCATTAGAGGTTATAACGTAACCACCCGTCCTGGTATTCACGGCACCACCCGTCATATGGTTTATAACGTAACCACCCGTTAAAATGTCCAAGTACCAATATAAAATCATAAAACATAAAACCAATATAAAGGAAAGATAAAATTTCCACATTTCAATCACAATATATCATAAATATATTGACATAATAGAATCCTTTATCAAAACCATTTTCAATACCAAAATACATAAAAGAGTATATGGTATTTATTTTATTTTAAAAACATTACGGCTTGTTGAGGAAGCCAAAGACCAAATAAAACTCGCGGCGGCGGAAAAGGTCGTTGTCACCGCGTACGTTAAAAAAACATTCCTTTTTGTCGTTTAGTAAAACGCTTCATAGAAAAAGATTCCTTTTGTATAAAAGTAAAAGTCAAAGGGGTTTATACACCGTATAAAAGAAAGTTGTGTATAAAACGAAATATGCCTCAATGAAAGGAGATTGAGACGAAGTCCCTTACAAAGATCATTTTTAAAATAAAATAGATCTACTATATGTATTCACTATAAGTACACATAAAGAAAGTACAAATACAAGATAGGACATAATAATATCATGACATAATTTGAATGTAGGAGATTAACCCAAAGAATGGAAATTGGGTTAAGAAATTCCCTTACCTCGGGTCCGACTTGACTCGATCGTTCTTTAACATCCTGAATAATAAACTTGAGTTAATTTATACTTGATTAAGAACATTTTTAAAGTTCATTATTCCTTTTATATCACTAATTGCCATGTTATAAACACTATGTAACCATTTACGTTAATAATGGTTGTTTTTTCAATATTTGGTTCTTAAGTCGAAAGTGGACTTCTTACAATTACATGTTGTTCGTGTGGTCAAAGGTTCTTTATATCCAGAATGAAATTCCTGATTTGGATATCATATATATCTTATATATCCAGCATATACATGTATTTATAATATTACATAATCATTTAGAGGTAAGAAATGAAATGCACCGTTCATGGAGACGGTAAGCCGTACGTACGCATGAACGCTACTTTCATTTCTTTGTCATATTAATGGAATTAAAACTAAATGAGAGGTATGTATATTTTAATTCCAGAATTATATTCATCATTTAGATATATCATTAATTATATATATCCATTATATACATGTAATTTTAAAAGTACATTACATTTGGGGATAAGAAATGAAATGCACCGTTCATGGAGACGGTAAGCCGTACGTACGCATGAACACTACTTTCATTTCTATCTCATACTTTAATGGAAAGAAATAATAATGATATAGAGGTATATTATAATTCCAGTATAACATCATATATAATAACTTTAAATCCATCCTTTACACGTCCCACGTATGGCATTAACGAATCATATCACTTTGAGGGGGCGGTAGTCCGCACTTCCTTAAATGAAGATATCGTGTTTACCCATAATGGAAACCATAAAGGTATTCCCAAAATGAAAAATACGGAAGCTTAAAGAAAAAAATAAACATATTATATATCATATATAAAAATAGTGACATCATAATGGCCACCCTTGAAGGTGTTAAATGAGTATTGAACTATCATCGTTTCGGAAGGCAGAATTTCGCCATCCACGGAAACCGTATGTTCATTAACCATTTGATGTAGTTGTGTGAGAGTTTAGCTCAAATAAATCTTATAACAACATCCTTGTATATTGAATATACTGGTGTTGTTACAAAATAACTAAATAAAAAGAGTTTATAGGGTTGGAGAAACAAAATAAAATAAATGAACAAGAGAGAATGAATTACCATTAAAAGTGTAACTCCTTTTGATTTGAGCCGAAAGGCTTCCTTTGAAAGGATTCTGCCCAAAGGGAATCCTCTAGGATTAGTAGAGGGATGTGGAGAGAGTAAATGGGCAGGGGTTGGCCGAGCCAAAGGCTTGAGGAGTGTGTGAAAAGAGGTAGAGGTGGGGGCCTTTTATAAGAGGAGAGGAGGGGCACTTTTGGAAAGTAAAGAAATATTACTTTATTTGAAAATGTTTTTCGGTTTTAAAAGGTACCACATTGATATAATTCGTGGATAAGGTGATAAGGGTTCGAAATACACCCATACAATAAGTTTTGGACATGTGTAGTTTATAGAGTTTACATTATCTTTCCATTTTATTTAAATCGTTAAATAATGAGGTCATCACTGCATCATCATGATGTCATAAATAATTTAATTTATTTAGTGTCTAAAAATTATGAAAAAAATACTATCATGTAGGAAATAATTTTATATTTCCAATTACTATTTATAATCAAAAATCTGACTTGTATAACCCCATTTAAAAATTTTTGTAGTAAAACATATCTTGTTTGTGTCATTTTTACTTTTACATTAAATAAAAAGTTATTTATGTCATTTCCCAACCAAAGTGTCTCCATGGGGTCCCCATGTTGACCCATGGCTTGTCTTGGGAGGCCATGACACAACCAATATGGTTTGGACATGTGTCTAGGTCATTTCATATTATTAAAGAATTATTTATACCTTAAACTATACTAATTACCACTAATCGCGATTAAGAACTTAATAAGTTACTATTCACCAAAAAATTATTATTATCACATTGAACCAAAATTTACTTCATAATGACAACCATGTATGTCGGATTTTTTAAATTCAAAACACAATTATGGCAAAATTTCATTTAAAAGGAAAATCAGTCTTTATAAGTACCACTTAGTGATTTCACTATTCATCAAAAATTGAAGTTTTTCAGAAAATTACCAAAAATTCACCCTAAGCTATATTTTATATTACGAATTAAAAAATGAAGTCTATTTTACAAAATTCAAAACATATAAGTCACATTAATTAATTTAATAATTAATTTCCGATGTCAGAGCAAATAGCGTGTTTTTATGAAACAATAAGTATCAAAAGATTGACACTAGTTTAAGTCCGATTTCAAAGTGAAATTAATTCCAATGACCACTATTGGATAAAATGGTAAAAATATTTTCTAATTTCACTTTAAAACCAATTCAAAAGATAATTTAATCATATAAATAAATTAGATTAAAAAGAGGTTTTGAATTAAAATACAACATTTTACACTATTTATTAAAAAAAGAACTTTATCAGAAATGTACCAAAAATTTACTCAAAGTAAATTTTGATGTCCCGATTCTAAAGAAGAGTTATATTTGGTCCAATACAATTTATAAGATTGATCAAAACTATATTTAATGACGGTTCTCCGTCAAAAGGTGATAAGTGGACCTTTCGTGAAAATTAGGGTATAAATGCCTAAAATTGAACTCTTTCTGTTTTTTAAGCCTTTATCTTTTATTGGGTAAATGTAAAAACATTTAAAAACATATATAATCATATTTTAGTTATTTCTATCCATTCCCGCCAGTACAACGGCTACTCGTTAACTAACATTTAAAATAATATTATTTTATTACTTGTGTGCAACGTATGTTTTCAATGAAACTCATCGTTGTGTACCGAGTACGCTATCGAACGTAGAAACCCATTTTAATTAAAATTAATATTTAATTCATAAATATTAATAAATATGAAAATTATTTATTCTTTATTTACCGGGGATGTTACATCCTTCCCCCCTTTTGGGAATTGCGTCCTCGCAATTTTATTCACTTATCAAAATAAGTGGGGGTATTTATCCCTCATAGAATTTTCAGATTCCCACGTTGCCTCTTCAATCACATGGTTTTTCCACAAAACCTTTACCTGATGAATCACTTTATTCCGTAACACCTGCTCCCTGTGGTCAAGAATCTGGACTGGTTATTCTTCATAAGATAGGTTCTCTTCCAGCTGAACTACCTCTGGACTCAAAACATGAGATGGATCTAGCATATACTTTCTCAACATTGAAACATGAAAAACATTGTGTACCTGAGATAAACTCGGAGGTAAAGCCACCCGGTATGCAACTGATCCAACTCTCTCTAGAATTTCATATGGTCCAATAAACCTTTGACTCAGCTTTCCTTTCTTACCAAATATCATCACACCTTTCCAATGAGAAACCTTGAGAAAAACATGATCACCTACCTCAAATATAGATCCTTCCTCCGGTTATCCGGATAACACTTCTACTTGCTCTGAGCTGTTCTCGTGTGTTTCTGAATCAACTGAACTTTTTCTGCCATCTCTTCTACCAATTCTGGTCTCATCAGCTTCCTTTCACCCACTTCTTTCCAAAATGCTGGAGTTCGACACCGCTTCCCATATAATGCCTCAAATGGTGCCATCTGTATACTAGAATGAAAACTGTTATTATAAGAAAACTAAACCAAAGAAAGTTGTTGGTCCGAACTTCCCTGATAATCCATAGAACAAGCTTGTAGCATATCCTCCAAGGTCTAAATTGTTCGTTCTGACTGCCCATCTGATTGAGGAGGAAAAGCAGTACTAAAATTTAATTCAGTACCCAACGACTTCTAAAGGCCTTTCCAAAAGTTAGAAGTGAACCTGGGATCACGGTCAGATACAATGGAGAGAGGAACTCCATGTAACCTGAATATCTCTTTAAGATACAAACGGGAAAGTTGATCAAGAGAGAAAGTATCTCGTATAGTAAGGAAATGAGCAGATTTGGTCAAGCGATCAAAAATAACCCAGATTTCATTATTACCTCGAGATGTCTTTGGTAATCCAACAACAAAGTCCGGGGATATATTCTCCCATTTCCACTCTGGCACTAGTAAAGGCTGAAGCATCCCTTTCGGTAACTGCCGCTCTGCTTTAACCTGTTGACATGTCAAACTCTTCACAGTAAAATCAGCAATGTCTCTTTTCATTCCATCCCACCAGTAATACTACCGCAGATCTCTATACATCTTAGTACTGCCCGGATGAACTGAAAAAGGAGAGCTATGAGCTTCACATAACAACTCTCTCTTCAACTGTGAATCACAAGGCACACATAACCTCTTCCCAAACCTCAAAACACAACCACAAACTTATCCAAAACTCATGAAAAATTTTATTCATAAGGTCCATGAATACAGCAGGTGCATTGGTTAACCCAAAAGGCATAACTACAAATTCATAATGGCAATATCTTGTACGGAACGCAGTCTTCGGAACATCTGCTTCTTTTACTTTCAACTGATGGTACCCCGACCTCAAGTCAATCTTCAAAAAATACTGAGCTCCCTGCAGCTGATACCACTTCATTCGATGGCCCAACATCTAATGAAGTTTTTGCAAAGGATTTCACAACCCCTTTCTGCTTGTAGTCTGGCTTCATTCCCACAGTTGA